>JAYXKI010000009.1:0-1200000 GCA_037892935.1 Phlebopus portentosus
GATGACGGCGTGTCGCAGGGCGGAGACAACTTGGTTGGGTTGCCCGTCAGCACTGACCATTCGGTCCAAGCGTCCGTGTAGACTGTCGAGTCGTTCGCTGATACGTGCCAGAGCGGATTCCATACGTTCTCCAGGTCCGGGTTGAGGAACTGCCAGTCGTTGAGTTTGGAGTAGAAATCTCCGACCGGCACGACGGAATGGGGAACTTCTTTCGTTGTCTTGCCGTTCCACCCACGTCCATAGCGTTCTAAAGCCTCGAAGAAGGCTGATTCGACCTCGGAGTTGTTGAGCAATGACGTATACCAAGGAAGAAAACCAGACGATGCAGAGTGTAAACCAGAGACTAGACCAACCAACTTGCCACAGTTCCATCGGTGACATAGTTGTTTCGCAGTAGTATAGTTGCCTTGATAAACTTGTAAAAGGACTTGATGGAGGAAATGAGAATGTTCGAGTAGGGTGTATTCGAACGCTTTATATTCCTGACACAGAGCGAGTAGTTCTTCTTCAACCGGCGTAGGACCTCTGAGTGCTTCCCAATTAAAACTGTGTCCGTTCAATAGGTTGTCCGCGTGTACCAGCAAGAACTTCCTCCCAACTCTTTCGTGTCTTTCGGCGTTGATTCGAAGCTCCAGGGCGGATAGTATAACCGACCGGTAGGGTTCTAGGATAGGGGTGTTTGAGTGCTTCTTACCTCGATAGAAGTTTATCGTGCGAAACGCCGAATTGACTTCTTCCTCGAATGTATGGAGCGCTCTAACAAAACTCCGATGGAGTGTGTAAGCCTGCTTTAGCCGTCGACGATACGCTTATCGATGATCAGCTAATTGTATTAACAGGCATAGAAGAAACCCTCCCAGGGCAGAGCAATACTTACTGATCGATAGTGGGTATTGCACTATGAAACAGCAAGATTGATTATCCCAGGATTGGAGCAAAATTATAATGTTAGGACCAGTATTTTCGGACGAGGTGGTTAGTCCGAGCGTACCGGAACAAGTCCCTGCTTCCTCCTTCTGACAATGTACAATTGGAGAGTAGAGTAGCGAAGGTTAGATGTACTACTAAGAAGCGAGCTATAGGCTCAAGCTTGACCCAGCAGTAGAGCAGAGGTTCAATCAAAGGGGTACAGTTATGATTGAAAGTACAAAATAATTTTGCTGAGGGACAACACCCCGCTCAGCTGGCGCCTTTAAATAAAGTTTCTACTGAATACTACCGACTACCAAATACTACCGACCATGCCTCGCTATTGGTTAGGACAATATGTTTCAGCTGGTGTCACTACTACTCTCTTGAATCTGTAGTACCACTGACAACTCTGGTGGTGCTACCGAAACTCCTGGTTGCACCACCGACTACTTCCTTCCCTATTAGGCAGGCCCTAATTTCCTTCCGTTCCGAAGAAGCTTTCCCCAGGCTTCTATCGATCTCCATTCCTATCACATGTTAATCCTTAACGCCAATCCTCCCACGAGAGACTTCTTCCATGTGCCGCGATCTCGCTTCGCCGGCGCTCCGTTACTCCGGCCGAGCTTCTGCCGTTTAGTCTTCCATCATGGGGCTGACCGTTATTTCGGGATTTGGTATCGGCAACCCCTGCCGATCATCGGAGATTAACCTTGGCGGCTGTGTAAATTTAGCAGACACCCTTCTGTGCCTAGCCGCGATATCGATGTCGGAGAATTGTAGTCCGGTGCCCGACGTTAACCTGTATCTTCTTCCCAGGTGATTTGTCCCGCGCCATTCGTCGACTGTAATAACCCCTTCTTCCGATCGTTCCCATGCTTCTAGCATTCGATCCGTTGCTTCTTCGATAAGACTTTCGACGTCCGATGGCGCCCTGTAATAGATTGGCCAATCGACTTCCACTGCAGTGTTTCGACACAAGGTCTGGTGACGATGCTGATTGATCCAAGCTCTCACGCCAACCTTCAGTGCATAGATATCCCTATCGCCGAGCCATACAGATACCTCATGATCGTATGCGCTCATTCCGCGGTTTGGCAATGGTTGGTCAAACGTTCGTTCTGAGGGTCCGGGTTTATGCCGAATCTTGACATCGGCTCCTTCCCTAGTTACTAAGCGCTCCACGAAGTTCTTGAGGAGCCACTCCGAAAGAACCCAACTCCTTTGGTATGCCAAATAGCAGTTTGTACAGACCAGGCTTTCGTGAACAAAGCGTCTGGTTGCACTATGCCGATATCGTCTCTTCTGCAGGAGTTCCACATATCTTGCGATGTTCCGTTCCTCCATGTCCACGTAGCTTCGCTCGGGTGGAGGAGTATGTCCAATGTGCATTCCAGCTAGTCCTTGCTGCAAATCGTATGGATCCTCCCTTTCATCGCGTTCGTCTTCGTAATATCGTCGATCGGGTTCCTCTTGAATATCATCCACAGCGACCTCCCCAGGTCCTTGCTGTCTTAGTGGGCGAGAATCGCCTCCACTGTTCTGTTCTTGAAGCCTTTCGAAATGCTCTTGATTAGGCTGCATAATTCGGTGTGTAAAGTGTCTGATACCACGCCGCATTGTATATCCACAATTTTCGTAACACTGACCTTGTATTGTCATTACAGTAACACGTATTATATAATTTAAATCTTGGATTCTGTATAATATCTCTACTGAGTGGCTGATTTATGCATATAAGCATCCTATTCTACACTAATTTTCAATCTGAAGAGATTGATACTACTCTCATAACATTCTGAGCTGAACTCATATTATTATCTATCTTTGAGAAGAATTCTGTGCACTTGAGGCACGATGATGTTCCTCAGCAATCGCAACCATAATCTGAAGTAATCAGGTTAGAAAGAAATGCAGCAGCTATTGCGGTACAACACTTACTGAGACTGCACCCGTTCTATACATGGATAAGAAAATTCAGCATCCGTCCTTGCACATCTATAGCCATCGTAAAGAAGAAGTAATAAATCAACTGATATATATAGTTACCCATGCGAGCGGTCTATAGCCACATGGTTACAATGCTCTTCATGTACTGGTCAAGTGCGACGTCAGAATGTATCGAACTATCGCTTGAAGCAGCTCAAGGCCCCAAGTATCATTAATTTGGACGGGATTAGTTTCTGCTGCACAACGACTAGAATGCTTGTGAATTGTCCCATGGTTGTTAATTCTGCGGCATCTGTATGCAAGATAGCTTTTAGGAGGCGAACGAGACCAGGAATACTTCCTTCATGCACCCAGCTTAATGGTTGAAGAAGAAATGGTAAAAGGGACCAATATTTGGCAGGAATTTCTCCACAGTGTAGTTCCAGCATTTGCGACATAATTTGGAACACGTAAGGAGTGAATTCCATCTGAGTCGTCAGTATGTGGCCAGGAAAAACGCAGGGTGTTGATGACTAACGGTCGATGTCCTGTTGTAAGATAATCACAGGTCTAGTACGATTTATACGGAATCTCCATGTCCAGGTACCTTATTAAAGCAGATACGCTTTCAAATATATATTGGTCTAATTTTGGATTGCTCGGATTCTTTGCGATTGCTCCAAGAATGCCAATCAGACGTTGCTGAAGATTTTGGTAGATGGGGACAAGCGTCGTACGGGCAATGAGTATGACCAGCATGACAACTACACAGACTAATTCAGATCGAGCCGGAGATCAAAAGTTGCACACACACATTTCATCAAGTAGTCATTTTCCGCAATCTTCTCCGGCAACCCATCTGACTCGACTCTAGAAGGTACAGCATTTAGAATTTGAGGTGCAACTTCGCGAGTGTCTTCTTGATTAGACCTAGAATGACGTTGAGTCGAGATGTGTGATACAGCGATGGCGAGTAAAGCTTCATATGGTAATCGGGAGTTGCGCTTGATGGCGAGGAGACGTTCGATAGTTGTCGCGGCGTATGTATAAGTGACGCAATTGGAAGAACCGAGATGACACAGGAGTGAAAGAACGGAAACAAGCTGTTCCTTTGTGAGCTGCAACGATGCCATCGACGAGGCTCCTCAAAGGCCAAGAGGAGTACAATAAACTTGCCTGGTTTCGGAAGGAGTATAAGAAGCGAATGGAATCGAATCGACTTGAAGGACCGGATGCACGGCATTGGAATCGGCTTGTAGGTCCTCGAATACGTTTCGTGAAAAGAAGTCTATAGCATCAACCAGAGCATTTGTGCTCGTCACTCCTTCCTGCGAGATAATTAAAGAATGAGGGCAGCAGATCGTCAGAATAAAGCATCTTACCTGAGCGGTAGCTCCAAGCGTTGCGACAAAATATACACTCTGGTCTTTCCGCTTCCGACTATCTTCACCTCGCAGATCGCACGCGTACTCCCGTAGGCCTAATCCGATCCATCGGAGAACAATTTCTGTCGTAACTGCAGCATATACGCTCTCGACAAGGGCACACAGAACATCTGCAGCGGCTTGGTACCGTGATGTTCCTTCTGCAGTCAGACCATCAGCAATCTTAGCCGAACTTGCACTAGCAAATGAGAGATCGAGACGCACATATTCGAGAGGGTCGTCATCAAACTGCTCTACTTCATGAGTCCTCAGCGACACATTGGGTACGACAACGCCTTCAACAAGGCCATCAACAATCTCTCGGCTCTCGAAAATCCCTCGATCATTCCCAGAGCGGATAGCCGTACTAAGAAAATGGAGGGATTGGCTTGCAAGGCCATCATAGGCGACCCCGGACCGCTGACCACCGCTCAGAAGACCTGGCCAGAGAGCACGAACGAAGCCTCGACTGAATTTGAGCTGCTGAGCAGCTCCGGATACCGATGAGTATACACTTCAACGAGCTCAAAAATAGTGGTCTTTATTTGAGAAGAAACGCTAGCCATCGGTTCATCCGGATCAGTTTGCAGTTCAAGGGGGTCCCACAAAAGAAACCGGATGAACATCCCGTTTTCTGCGCCGAAGAACTCCGTGTGAGCGTCCTCAAGCGCTGGCGAGAGGTCCTGGCACATAAGTTCATAGAAAATATTGAGGAGGACGACCATTGCTTGCGCAACAGTCTCCGCGTCTTTGTTTGGAGGCAATGGACTGTCGAGGAGTATCCCTGCAGTATAACGGAGAACTTGTAGAAACGGTTCTGCGAACTGGGCCGGGACGAAGTTGATGACTGTGCATAACCCGTCAGTGCGCATCTCAGACCGCCATCATCCAAATATAGAGTGCGCAGTTTCAAGAATTGAGAGATTGATTGCGTATGACGCAATTGGAAGAACCGAGATGGCGCAGGAGGTGTGGAAGAACGGAAACAAGCTGTTCCTTTGTGAGCTGCAATGATGCCATCGATGAGACTCTTCAAAGGTCAAGAGGAGTATAATAAACCTGCTTGGTTCCAGAAAGAGTACAGGAAGCGAATCGAAGGATCGGATGCACGGCGCTGGAATCGGCTTGTAGGTCCTGAACACGTTTACGACGTCAATCAGAGCATTTGTGCTTGTCACTCCTTGCTACGAGATGATATAAGACTGAGAGAGGCAGGTCGACAGAATAGAGCACCTTACCTGAGCGGTAGCTCCAAGCGTTGTGACAGCAGTGAGAAGATACACTCCGGTCTTCCCGCTTCCAGATATCTGCTTGCAACAAGGGCATGCAGAACATCAGCTGCGGCTGGCGCCGTGTCGTTCCTTCTGCAGTTCAGACCGATAGCAATCGCAGCCGAGCTCGCACTAGCAAACGAGAGATCGAGACGCACATATCCGAGAGGGTCGTCTTCAAACTACTCTACATGAGTTGGACGCGTACTCATGTAAGCCTAATCCAACCCTTCTGAGAACAATATCTGTCGTAACGACCTCATATCCGGTTGCAACAAGGGCACGCAAAACATCTGCAGCGGCTTGGTGCCGTGGCGTCGCGATTGCACCAAGAATGCCAATCAAACGTTGCGGAAGATTTTGATAGGTGGGGACGGGCGTCGTACGGGCAGCAAGTATGACACGCTTGACACCTACACGTAGTAGTTCAGATAGAGCCGGGGGACAAAAGTCGCACACGCACATTTCATCAAGTAGTCATTTTCGCAATCTTCTCCGGGAGCCACCTGACTCGACTCTAGAAAGCACATTGCTTGTGCAACAGTCTCCGCGTCTTCGTTTGGAGACAATGGACTGTCGAGGAGCATCCCTGCAGTGTAACGGAGAACTTGTAGGAACGGTTCTGTGAACTGGGCCGGGACGAAGTTGATGACTGTGCATGACTCGTCAATGTGCATGACTCGTCAGTGCGCATCTCAGACCGCCATCGTCCAAATATAGAGTGCGCAGTTTCAAGAATTGAGAGATTGATTGCATATGACGCAATCGGAAGAACCGAGATGGCGCAGGAGGAGTGGAAGGACGGAAACATGCCTGGTTTCGGAAAGAGTACAGGAAGCAAATCGAATCGACTTGAAGGATCGGATGCACGGCGCTGGAATCGGCTTGTAGGTCCTGGACACGTTTACGACGTCAACCAGAGCATTTGTGCTCGTCACTCCTTGCTGCGAGATGGTTAAAGACTGAGAGAGGTAGGTCGACAGAATAGAGCACCTCACCTGAGCGGTAGCTCCGACCGTCGCGACAGCAGTGAGTAGGTATACACTCCGGTCTTCCCGCTTCCAGCTATCTTCACCTCGTGGATCGGGAGCGTACTCCTGTAAGCTTAATCCGATCTATCTGAGAACAATTTCTGTCGTACTGCCTCATATCCGCTCGCAACAAGGGCACGCAGAACATCTGCAGCGGCTTGGCGCCGTGTCGTTCCTCCTGCAGTCGGACCGTCAGCAATCGCGGCCGAACTCGCACTAGCAAATGTGAGATCAAGACGCACATATTCGAGAGGGTCTACTTCATGAGTCCCCAGCGACACATTCGGCACGACAACGCCATCAACAAGGCCATCGATAGTCTCTCGGCTCTCGAAAATTCCTCGATAATTCCCAGAGCGGATAGACGTACTAAGACAACGGAGTGACTAGCTTACGAGGCCATCATAGGCGAACGCGGACAGAATCAATATACGCTATAAAGGAAAAGCACATACTTAGTAGAGACCCCAGGACGCAACATCCTAAACTTACTGCGCTTTGCACTCTGCTCCGTAACATTTGTAGATCCCGGGTCTCCCGAGCTCCAATATAGCATCTTCGTGTAAGCATGAACCCAGAAGAAACGCTTATGTCTCCGCTCTCCGTGACCTTTCCCAATCGCGTGCCGCGTGTGTTTGTGGAGGAACTCCCCAATCATTGTCTGAGTGATAGCATGTATAACTATAGGCTCCGTCGAGGTAGTCGCTGCCATACGACTTGCTGGACCAGGCGTGTTAAGCACGGTCGCACCGGCATCTTCGTCTGATAAAGCACCATTATGATGAAAGTCGGATGACAAGGATGAACGACGTGAAAGAACGTCCTCCTGGTCGGATAAGAGCGAAGCTGCAGACTGAAGCCGTCTCTCCGCAAACGACACGTTACTACTCGCACTTGACATTTGCCCATGAGCGATAGGATTCGTAGCAGACCTCACACTGCTCATAGATTTCGGTTGACGTAGGACGGAAGATGATACACGTTGACGGGCGTTTGCTACACCCCTTCCAGACAAGTTGAGAACAGAACCGACAGGTGTCGTTGCTCGATGAATAAGTTCTGGAGGAGGGCGAGAAGACGGACGGGGTGGAGGCATGTCTCGATGGAAGGATAGAGCGGACGAAGGCCTGCGCTTCTCAGGAATGAAAGATGGAGGAGGCATGCTGTTCGATGGTGGAGGTACCTTGGGCGGAGGAGGAAGCATCATGGTCGGTGGACGGGATCTATCAACGGGCGAAGCTGCAGTGAGTGACTGTGTGTGTTGACGTTGTCCAGAGTCGGAAGTAGGAGCCGCATCCAACACCACAGGCTTATCTGCGTTAACAGGCAATGACGGTGAAGGGAAATGTAACGGACGCGCTGTGACAGTGTTCGTCGCGTCGCGTAGCGCTTGAACAGGTGGAGTCGAAGTGAGTGGAGTTGTGGGGCCGGACGCCGGCAAGCCAGGGATGGACGCAGCAGATGATGCAAACTGGAATTGCTGGGAACTGGGTCCAACACGATGCAGGTCGACAGAATAGAGCACCTTACCTGAGCGGTAGCTCCGAGCGTCGCGACAGCAGTGAGAGGATATACACTCCGGCCTTCCCGCTTCCGTCGTAAACTGCCTCATATCCGCTTGCAACAAGGGCACGCAGAACATCTACATCATCTTCGCGCCGTGTTATTCCTTCTGCAGTCAAACCATCAGCAATCGCAACCAAACTTGCACTAGCAAATGAGAGATCGAGACGGACATGTCCGAGAGCGTCGTCTTCAAACTGCTCTACTTCTTGAGTCGGACGCGTACTCATGTAAGCCTAATCCGATCCTTCTGAGAACAATTTCCGTCGTAACGACCTCACATCCGCTTGCAACAAGGACACGCAGAACGTCTACAGCATCTTCGCGCCGTGTCATTCCTTCTGCAGTCAACGCGCTAGCAATCGCAACCGAACTTGCACTTGCATCGCAACCGAACTTGCACTTGCATCGCAACCGAACTTGCACTTGCATCGCAACCGAACTTGCACTTGCATCGCAACCGAACTTGCACTTGCATCGCAACCGAACTTGCACTTGCATCGCAATCGATCTTGCACTAGCAAATGAGAGATCGAGACGCACATATCCGAGAGGGTCATCTTCAAACTGCTCTACTTCATGCCTTCAACAGGGCCATCGATAGTCTCTCGGCTCTCGGAAAATTCCCAGAGGGGAGACCGTACTAAGAAAACGGAGTGACTGGCTTACGAGGCCATCCTAGGCGACCCCGGACCGACCATTGCTTGTGCAACAGTCTCCGCGTCTTTGTTTGGAGGTAATGCACCGTTGAAGAGCATCTCTGCGGTGTAACGGAGAACTTGTAGGAACGGTTCTGCGAACTGGGGTGGGACGAAGTTGAGGACTGTGAATAACTCGTTAATGCGCATCTCAGACCACCATCGTACAAATATAGAGTGCACAATTTCAAGAACTGAGAGATCGATTGCGTATGAATCCGGTGCAGGATTCAGTGCGTTCACGATTTCCTTAGCTCAATCATGCGACCCATAACTGACTTGGACATACCTTGACAAGACCCTCCCGTCGTTCCGGAAAATTGTATCCCGCGATTATCGAAACAGTCTCTGCCACTTGTGCATGAAGGCTTTTGTCGAGCAGGCTCGCGAGAGAGATCATGGCGGGAACAAGTTCTGTACGCAGAGGGTGTTTTTCAGAATCGGGAATAACTGGTTCATCCTAGTGCATGTCAGCACTTTTAGACATGTAATTAAGTGAGAACACGGTACCTTTTCCCATCTACACTTGAGTGTGACCTTGAGATAAACACTAGCAGCTAATCGGACCGATCGATTTTGACTTGAGTTGGAGAAGAGGCGACAGAAAGACTGGCTGAGCGTCCGCGTCAGTTGTTCGCGCGTGCCACTCTAGATCACGTGATGCAGACGATCACCCCCTGCTGTCCGGATATTCCGGGCTGTTAAATCTAAGATAAATATATTTGTAAACTCGGCATATATTGGAGTCCAACAAATTTCTTACATATTATGTATGGATTTTATATGCTTGCATATTGAAGCTTTTTAGTGTGCCTTTTGTGACAAGGTAAAAGTAGATTTTCTAAAAGTGGCAATTCAAGGACTCCTCGTGCGTGTCCAGATGGTCCAGACAACTGGGGGAGAGCCGGTGCAGAATTACATTGCCTTCCCTCACCACTGTCCGGATGGTCCAGACACAGACTGCTGTGAGTTCACTCAAAAATAAGGACCCTCTCCTGCATGTCCAGATAATCTAGATATTTGCTATTATACTATACAAAAATGTCCCTGCTTACAGCTAGTTGCAAAATTGTTGGCAATCATGTGATTTCACTACTTTTCATGTCACAAGTGCCTCAAAACGCAGATAAAATCATATCTCACCCAAAACTCAATGGTTTCACATCATCTAAGTTGCTAAATTCATATTTTAAAAAGGGCTTTCATTTAGAAACAAAGATTGAGAAAATAGAGCAAAAAATGACCCCAAAATAGCGAAAATATTGTTTTTTGCCTCTTCTTTACATGTGCATTTTTTTCTGTACTTCCTGCTGGTCCAGCACCTCCCCAAAGCTGTCCAAAATGATAACATGACTACTATGAATTTACAGTCTGAATTTGAGTTGAATTGTGTATCAGAATGTACTGCTTTGAGGCATGTCTGAATCACTCAAAACTTATCATTTCCTCCTAGCCTTCCAAGCTCTAGAAAAAATTCTTACAGGTCAGATTCATACATGTAAATTCATTTCAGATGTAATAGACTAGGTTTATATATTAGCTAGAGCCTCAGCTTGCACTGGTGAGCTGAGAAGATGCTGTCTAGAATGATGCATACAACCAGAACCACTTGTTCAGCACAGCTCCCCAGTGGATCCTACAGCAATAGGTGGTGCTCAAAGCTCATGTATTTAATCTATAGTGAATTTACATACATGAATCTGACCTGTAAGAATTTTTTCTGGAGCTTGAAAGGCTAGGGGTAAATGATAAGTTTTGAGTGATTCAGACATGCCTCAAAGCAGTACATTCTGGTCTAGAATTCAACTCAAATTCAGACTGTAAATTCATAGTATAATCATGTTATCATTTTGGACAGCTTTGGGGAGGTGCTGGACCAGCAGGAAGTACAGAAAAAAATGCACATGTAAAGAAGAGGTAAAAAATATATATTTTCGCTATTTTGGGGTCATTTTTTGCTCTATTTTCTCAATCTTTGTTTCTAAATGAAAGCCCTTTTTAAAATATGAATTTAGCAACTTAGATAATGTGAAACCATTGAGTTTTGGGTGAGATATGATTTTATCTGTGTTTTGAGGCACTTGTGACATGAAAAGTGATGAAATCACATGATTGCCAACAATTTTGCAACTAGCTGTAAATCCATGTCTACTGACCCAAGCACAGGTGTTCCTGAATTGTATATTGGAGTCCAATGAATTTCTTACATATATGTATGAATTATATGTGCTTGCATATTAAAACTTTGTAGTACATATATAGTGAATAAAACTTTCATAGGCTAAAACAATATTTTTTGTAGGTTTATATTAGCTTATATATAATAGACTACATGGATGTGTATTAGGAACCTCTGTAATGCAGTGAGTATCTGGACCATCTGGATATGACAGGCACTATAGTGAGATTACTGAGAGCCCAGACTGTAATGTCCAGATAGTCTGGACAACTGAGTGCATCAAGCTTTAATGTATAGGATACCTAACCTGCGTGTCCGGATATTCTGGACATTTGCTACTATATCATACAAAAATGTCCCTGCCCAAATCTATGTCTACTAACCTATGCACAAGTGTCCCCAAATTTGAGACACTTTCCCCCTATGTTAGAGGTATAGGTTCGGAGTTACACCAGTTTCGATCCTTTTGCCTAAGCAGCAGTATATTATGCAGAGGTGATCTTATCTACCCACGTTTAGCTGTACCACACAGTCCCCTTACTATCCTTCCTAGTTGCAGTCCTAGTTAGAGATGCTTTCAGAGACAAGATAGAGTAAGAGCAGATTGGAATTTCCAAGAGGCGTAGTAGTACAAAGCACACAGTGAGTCGTGTGAGGACACTATCACCAGTGTGTTAAGAGGATCAAAAGATGGGGGAAAGAGGGCCTACTTCTAACACTATTCATGCTTTCTAGGTAATCTATTTCCTGTCCTATTTCTTACTCATCTTCTCTCCACTTTACTCCACCTTGCTCTACCTTGCTCCACTTCTCTTCACCATTACATCACTCCCTTCGTCATTCTGCTCTACTGAGCACCACTTTGCTCCAATGTATCTCCACTATGACAGAATTCTGTGGGGTTGCTGACTGAGACAATAGGGGTGCTGCTCCAGTATAGAAAGCTCCATTGTCAGTGCTCCACTATGATGTCAATTTCATCACCAGGTGAGATTATAGCTCTTAGTGCAATGTAGGCAGCTCAATACGTGACTCTTCGCTATTCGTCTTATGGTCTGAAGGGTGTAAGCACAACTCGCACATCAGTATTGAGATGTCGGGTTGGTGTAGAGTATGGTCCAATGCATACCATGAACTGTATGAGTTCAGCTGGGGGATGCAGTTGTATTTGAGTGACTAGCCATGCTTTGTCTGGAAGTCTAATATCGCAAATGTATTGCCATATCCGTCATGAGAGTACTAGTTGTAATTGCTTGGTGTCCAAGTTCGTGTTCCTTGGTAAATAAAGGTTTGCTTGCACTGTAGAGGCTGGACATGAGTTTTGCAGCTCTGGCTTGTACCATCCTAGTATTCTCCAAGTTATTGGGTCTGCAGCTCGAGGGGTTTGAGTTGTAACAACAAGTTCCTCATGTCACTTAGGTATTATAAGATTTGGTGGATTAGCATGTAACGCTTCTTGCGTGTAATGTTGGACTTCAATTTGGCAGTTACACATTTTGCTTGTAGCATGACATACTGTAAGGTATATCTTATAAAGGACCATGTACACTCGGGCACAAGTCTGACAGTGCTGGAATGCCAGTGATGTCTCCATTGGGCTTGGATTAGCCTTTAGACTTTAGGTGTTAGGCTTTAGTAGTTGTGTTCTAGACTTCTCGGGCTTCTAGTAGTTTTGATCGCTTCTTGACTTCTTTTAATTAGGTCAGATTGGGAGTTTGGTCAGTGGTAATAAGTCGGTGGTGGTAACTACTGGTCAGCAGTGTTAAGTAGTCTGCAGGGTTACATACTTGTGGCATGCTTCTCAGGCGCCCGTATATTGCCATTGATGCCCGTGACTATTGCCTTAGTCGTATTAATAGTAGTTTGGCTCTAGTGACTGCTAGACTGTTACTAGTTGTGTTTGAAATGCTGATCCTGTTGATCTGTTGATCATGTCAATCTTGATGTGAATTTTTGAGCAGATCCTTTCACCCTAAGAGATTAGCCATACTAATAAACTTTGGCATGGCCTGGGTGCCATACACAAGTGTTCCCAAATCGGGGATACTTTCTGTATGAGAGAGAGCCATACACAGAGTATTCCTGATTTAGGAACACTTTCTGCATGAGAGAGAGTTATGCCAGGATTTTTGGCATGTCCTCTGAGCCATATACAGAGTGTCCTCGATTTGGAAACACTTTCTGCATGAGAGGCAGCCATGCCAGGATTTTTGGAATATTCACTGAGCCATGCACAGAGTGTCCTTAATTTGGGGACACTTTCTGCATGAGAGGCAGCCATATCAGCATTTTTAGCATGTCCTCTAAGCTATGCACAGAGTGTCTCTGATTCAGGGACACTTTCTATATGAGAGAGAGCTATGCTAGGATTTTTGGCATGTCCTCTGAGCTGTGCACAGAGTGTCTCTGAATTGAGGACACTTTCTGTATGAATGTTAGGTGGACGGCTCAAATGCTGAGTCGAGGCAGGCCAATATAACAACAAATAAGCATGGATGAGATAATCCCAAGCACATTGCTCTGGTTGAGACAGCTAAGATGAAACTTAAGTCTAGACCGTCGAACGCTATATCGAAGTGAAGGTAAGTAGAATTCAATAAACTATTAATACAAGAGTAGATACCTATGTCGAAGTGAAGGTAGGTAAAATAGAAAGACAAGGAAATGAAAGAGTCAAACTATCTACTTATATAGATTTCGAGTGCGGGAAAGGTCTACTCTAATGAGAAGTCACATGATGAAGGAATGGGGTGATTAGTGAGCGTGATAGAATGTTGTGGAATATTCTGGTGAATGGATGAGTAAGCACATAAGAAAAATAAAAGAAAAGGAAAAGAATATTAAAATGAATGATGATGTAAGAAAAGAAAAAGAAAATGTTCAAGTCCTTACATCACCCCCCCTTCAAGGTTGGGTGTCCTGACCAACCACATAGACCTTCTGACATCGTGAATTTGTACAGCACTTGCAGACTTTGTCGAGGTATCGTTAACTTCCTTGGAGCTCCATGATGTTTGCGATAGAATTCTTGAATCAACTCCTGCACGTTATCTTTGACATCGGACTTCGGCTGCCATGTCGCTTCCTCATATCCAACCCACTTGACCAAGAATTAGAGCTTGCCTTGATGCAGACACAAGTCAAGTATTTCTTCAACCTTGTACCCTTCCTGCTTGTCAATGATCACTGGTGGTAGTGAAGGTGGCTTCTTCTGAGATTTGAAGAATGATTGAATGGCCGGTTTGAGCAAGATCTCGTTGAAGACTGGATAGACCTTCTTCCAGGTCTTCGGTAGTTTAAGTCTGTATGCGCTCACGCCAACCTTTTCCACTACCTCGAAGGGACCGAACCACTTATCATCCATTTTCTTCATCGGTCGGATTGTCTTGATATTTCATCCATCTAAGAAGACCTTCTGTCCTGCCTCGTAGTTAATGGACTTTCCAGCATGACGGTTGTAGAAACGCTTCATGTCTTCATTTGCTTGGGTTAGGTTACCTTGGGCGAGTTCATGCACCTCCTTGACATGCTTGGCAAATTCTTCTGCTGACAGGTTTGACGATGCCATCCCAACCCCCATAAAGTCCAAGGAATGTATTCCGGTGTTAACGAAGAAAGGAGACAGTTTTGTCACTGAATGCTTACAGTTATTGTATGCAAATTCCACAAGCGCGAGCCAGTTCGTCCAGTCTAATTGTCGATGATTGACATACAAGCGGAGATATTGTTCGAGTTCTTGGTTGACCCTCTCTGTTTGTCCGTCCATCTGAGGGTGGTATACTGTCGACAGGTTACCTTCAATGTGGAGGAGCTTGTACAACTCCTTCATCATCTTTGCATCAAATTGTACTCCTTGGTCGTGAATGATCTTCTGCAGTAATCTATGTAATCAGAAGACATGGTCCCTATAGATCCTAGCCATGCTTTCAGTCGTTAACTTTGTCATTGTTGAAATTGTATGGATTTATTTGCTAAAGTGATCCACTACAACACAAATTGCATTGAACCCATTCAATTCTGGCAACTCTCCGATTAAGTCGACCATGACAATCTGCCATGGCACCTCCGGCACCTCGTTAGGGTGCAAAACCTTTGCTCTCATTGTCCTTAGAGCCTTCATCTGCTGACAACGATCATACCCCCACATGTACACTTGCATGTCTGCACTCATCTTTGGCCACCAGTACTGTCATGCTATCAGCTGGATTGTTTTCATCGCTCCTGGATGTCCTGCCAGGGTCGAGTTATAGTGTTCTTTCATAACAATTTCTCTGACACTTGCTGGTACGTATAGCCACCTACCCATCTTCCACACTTCTTCTCTCCACTCAACTACCTTCGGTCGTTCCTCTTTGCCTTTCTATCCTTGTGCCTCCCTGACCTTGCCGATAAGAACATCTCTGGATGTCTGAACTATTCCTCTGACCAGCCATTCCTCCTTGATGAAGGTCACATTCTCGTTATTGCGCTTACCCTTGTCGTGATCTGCTCGACATAACAACAGATCGGCCTTACCTAACATCTTTCCAGGCTTATGGACTAGCGTAAAATCAAACTCAGCTAAATCGAGTCACCAACGGGCTTGTCGACAATTTAGCTTCTGCGGCAATCAGAAGTACGTTAGATTAGCATGGTCCGTCCATACCTCAAAAGGTTGGTTAGCTCTCTGGAGATATTGTCGCCATTCTTTTAGGGCTTGAATGATGGTGAGCATTTCCTTGTCGTAAATCTCGTAGTTTTGCTCTGCCTTTAGAAATGTTGATGACCGATAAGCGATCACCTTCCATTTGCCGTCTTGTTTCTGGAGAAGTACTCCACCAGTCGCAAAGTCCAATGCATCCACTTCCACATGGAAAGAGTCCTTGTTGTTAGGTATCACTAACACGGGAGGACTACTCAAATGACGCTTCAATTCCTTGAACGCTGCCTGTTCCTCTTTGCCCCACTTCCATTCCACCTTACCTATCAGCGTAGTTAAAGTTTTGATGACCAAACTGTAATCCTTAATGAAACGTTGCAACCAATTTCTTAGTCCCAGGAATTGTTGCAGTTCGTAGACATTCTTTAGAACTGGCCAGTCCTGTACCGCTGCCGTCTTCTTGGCATCCATTCAAACTTCGCCATTGCTGATGATGTGCCCGAGGTACTTTGCCCGAGGTACTTGACTGTATCGACTTTGAACTCACACTTCTGTGGCTTTAGGAAAAGTCTATTTTGACAAAGGATCTCAAAGACTCATTTAGTGCGCCTGCAATGTTCCTCTAGATCGTTCAAGAAGATGAGAATGTCATCAAGGTAAATGATGACAATACCCTCATGAATCAGTTCCCAAAAGATGTCGTTCATGAAGCCTTGGAATGTGGCTGGTGCATTACACAAACCGAAGAACATAACCGTAGGTTCAAACAAGCCTAAATTTGTCCTAAATGCTGCCTTCCACTCATCTCCCTCACAAATCTGGATGTTGTAGTAGCCCCAACAAACATCGAGCTTCATGATGTACTTCGCATCCTTGACCTTGTCGATGAGCTCATTTATCAGCGGCAATAGGTACTTGTTCTTGATTGTCCCTTCGTTGAGCTTTTGATAGTCTTGGATTGCTCACAAGCTCCCATCTTCTTTCTTGATAAAAAAGAATGGTGACGCCATTGGAGATTTCAACTGTCGTATGCATCCTGATGCTAGGTTTTCCTCAATGAACTCCCTCATTGCTTCTTGTTCTTTTGGTGACAACAGGTAAACCTTGCAGTCACTGGGTTTGAAGTCCGGTTTCAAGTCAATAGCATAGTCCCACATTCGATGATTTGGTAAACGTTTGAACAATTCCTCACTAAAGACGTCGGTGTATTCTTCCAGGTAAGGCAGCCACCTTGCCACTTCCTTCATTCTCACATTCCTCGCATACTCATTGTCTATTTCTTCTTTTGACAACATCAAATCACACTTGTCTGGACAACACGTGAACTTGACAGACCTCATCTTCTAGTCGATCTCCGAGTTATGTTTCTGTAACCAGTCATGACTGAGGAAAATATTACTTAATGCCAAAGACGTGACTACTAATCGGATCTCTTCTTCATGCTTGCCAAAAAATATCCATACCATGACGTACTCCTTGATTAGTCTGCCCTTATTGCTGGTACCATCAGTATTAAAGACTGATCTAGGTCAGATATATCTTTGAGTCGGGAACCTGTATCACTTAATGAAACCCTCGTCGATGCAAGAGCCAGTGCATCCTGAGTTAATTAAGGCATGAGCATCAATGAAGTGTTCGTCCTTGAGCTCAGGATTTGACAGATCAACTTCATCATCTCCAGCAACCTTAGGATGTACGATACTGATGAAAGTATCCAATTCTTTACCACCCGCCCTCTTAACAAAGTGTTCTGCATCCTCGATGCCTTCACGCCATACCTCAGCTGTGCGTCTGCCAACCACATCCCACACTGCTTCGGTAATGTTTGCCCAAGCAACAATGTCCTTACGATAAGGTGCTTCTGCCACAACCTCATTTTTTATAGTGGTTTGAATCCGCTCTTCCTCTCTCAATTTGCCTACTTGCGCATCTGCTCTTCTGACAAACAAATCCTCATATACTTCGAAGTCATCATCATCATCTTCAGATTCGTCTGGCAGCATGTCAGTAAGGATCTTTCAAAGGGTAAAACCATCACTGATATTCGCATCTTGGTATTATACAGCAGGACGATTATATTTTAATGAGTCCAATGAAAAGAGTCCTTTAGGAAACTAACTAGTCGTTCCGACATTCATACCTGGTCTTCCAGAAAACCCTCGCCTTCTACTAATTCTTCCAGCTCTGTGGGCATTGCTCACATGTTGACCTCATCAACCTCTTCGAAGGAGGATTTCTTTGCTTGGCCGAGCTCTTTGAAGAGTGCCTTTCTATCTGCTGGAACAAAGGCCGCAATGATGGCATATATCACTTCATGGCCTCACAGGCATTCCCTGATATAGTGGCCCATCTGGCCACACTTGTAACAAGCACACATACGGCGCGCCTGGTTCATCATTACGTCCATCAGCTGACTCAGACCTCCATACATTACTCCTGTTGCATCATGATAATCTTGGGTGGAGGGTACAAAAGGACGAGTTGCTTGTTGAGGCGACATAGGACGTCACATTGGCGGTGCAGAAGCTGGCTTGGTCGCTGTCATATTTATTGCCTTTTGCCGATGTTCAGCCATCAGGTCCCTGATTTGATGCTCAACCCTATTTACCTTGATGGCAGCTCTCTTGAACTCTTTGTATGACATCGGTTCATTGGGCAATCTCATAACGCCTTCAACGACCTTTGGGTTTAGCGCCCTCTTCAGACGACTCATCAACCATTCATCATGTGCTTCTGTTGCTAGGCCAGCATCTACTCAGCTGTTAGAATCAGAGTAAGAAGAGTAATATATGGCTTACTACTGAAGCAAGTGTCTCACACTGCTGATTGGTAAGCAATGTCAGAGAATCAGGCAAGGACAAGTATTAGGCTAGTGTTTGTATGAGAGAAAGCTCTAACTCGCTTGAGGGGCATTTGGAGAGATGAATTGAACTGCTACTCAGGATGGCTCATTTAGCCTCCTTTTATACTCTACAGGTGTGGCTATGCTAGGCTACTACTATAACTATCTACCTCAGTCTTTCTACTGACCATGTATACCTTCCAGCGCCTTCTACAAGGTGCTCCACTTGCTCCACCCTTTCCTTGTCAATTCCGTGCATTTCTTGTCAATTCTGATCGTACTGTATGTTCTAGTTCATTCTACTAGTTTCTTGCTGTGTACTTCAATGTCTGAGCTCTACTGTTATGGTCTAATGACTCTAGCACTTTCTGGTGCATACTTACTATCCTCAGCTACTCTGCTGGTGTCTGTACTGGTTCTGAGCTCCACTGGTTTATTCTCTACTGTTCTATGGCCTTCTCTCCTTGGAGTTAGGACTTATGTTCTTCTTCTGACTCAGATGGCTGACTGATGCTGCTACTTTGCCTGAGCTAGTTGTAAAAGCTTTCCTCTCATCTACTACTCCTGTGGATGCATACACATCACTTCCCTTCTTATTGCCTTCCTGATTAGATTAACTTTCCTTATCAATGATCGTTGATCTCCATGGCTTCCGAGGTTTGGTGCCTGTGGGGTACTACATCTTCTTCTGGAAGTCCTGGGGTTTTTCCCACCAGCGTTCTATCATCTACTGGAAAGCTTCTCTTGTGGAGATATGTCATCATTCTTGTGAACCCTTCTTCTGGTGGCATCGGAATCTTAATTGGACCAATCACGAACTTGATCCTGTGTTCTATTGATATCTCTGTGACTCGTTCGTCCATGACTGATACTCCTTCTGCATCAATGAGTCTAATGAATTCTTTAACTCTAGTTATCGTATTTTCTGCTATACGTCGTACTATTTCATTAGCTCCCCTTCTGTATGGTATGTCAATATTAATATGAATAAATTAACATTCTTCTTTATGTTTCCACTTTGGGAATTTAATCTGTACTCCTGCGTTCATTAGATAGTCTTGTTCGTCATGTGAGAATACTGCTACCATATGTTCAAATGTCATATAATTTGTATTAGGCTGTTGTATGCCTTCTTGAGTAATGTATCCTGAGAATACTCTATGTGTCCCTCGTATATCGAAGTTCATTGCTAATACCTCTGTCATCAAGAGTGATGAGATTATTGTACAATAAATGTCCTATCCTATCTGCTGTGCTTGCTTGCATTTCTCGCAATCGTCTTTTACTTCTGGCCATTAACTAGCTCGTCCTTGGTTAACTATTCTCTTTAATGTAGTTTCCAGTGTTCTTGCTTGTCGTGTGAATATCTTGATTGTATGCTGTCACGTGCACGCTATACTGCTGACTAAAGCAATTTCTAACATCAGCAGATGTCAAACTTGTTGAAGAACTCGTCGGCATTGAGGTCTCCTTGGTACATTGCGTCGAGTTGCTCGAAAGCTTTTTGAGACCTGGTGGGGTCATCGAACAATGTGTCAAGCTTCTTCAAGAAGGCATCCCATCCGTCCGTGAATGTCAAGTTGCCATCCTCGTTAATTGCTCCACTGATGTAACTTTCCACCCAGCGAGCTGCAGCTCCGCTCTTTATGTACGACAGGGCGAACATAATCTTACTCTTGTTCATCCTGAATTCTGATTCTGATGTGTAGATGTAAAGCCACAATTCTTGCTTGAAGTCCACATAATCGTGTTCACTATCAAAATCTCTCAGTTTGGCAATGTGGACCTTCTTCGATGCCTTCAACCCTTAGTGTGTACTTTCGCCTGTAGCTTGGAGCGCTAGCGCAACTGCTGTTGCAAGGTCAGTCATTACTTCCTTCGACAATAACATCTCGTGTTCTTCCTCCTCTTCTTCTTCTTCATCTTCTTCACTTAGTATGATTGGAGCTGGCTCTCAGAGTTTGCTGAACGATGATGAAGTTGCAATAGGGGGAGCTGATGCTGGAGCGATTGTCATTGACGACCCTGGTAATGGGGCCATTGATTGCATGGGAGTAGGGGGCATGGGTTCGTCTATGTCACCTTCTCGCTTCACTCTCCAATAGAGGGATTTCCCATCTCTGTTGGAGTACCACTTCTTCGCTACTTCATTCCATCAAGTGTCGAAGGCTTGATTCCCTGCTTTGATGATGTAGTGTACTTGCAAAGCGCTCCACCTCGAGTTTGCTGGGAGAGCTGCTCATTGGTCATCAGTTAGCTCCACCTTGATAGGCTGAGGGTGGAACGGAAATCAGGATGTTGTTTAGATGGGACTGACTTTGGATGATCGGCTCGTCTTTGAAATTGATGATTAGATAAAAAGCCCTGAGGTAGATGATGAACAAGATGCTGGTTGACGACTGGACTCTATGCATCACCCACAAGAATGTTTGGTGTGAGTTCCAAAGAAGGGTAATTTGGAGCACCATAATGATATGATTGGTTGGTACTTTGGGTACTATCGGAACACATCGGAGTCAATCGGGCTTCAACGGGCAAGATAGGGGTTTGTTGTCTGCATGATAGGAACTGGGTTTTGTTTGATGTCGTCCTTTGAAGATATACTTCAGGGGACACATCACAGGCGAGCGCTCAATGACAATGAAATTGGGCGTGAGCCAAGAGTAGGTCTTTCTATTATGTTAGGCAGACAGCTCAAATGCTAAGTCGAGGTAGGCCAACACAATAACAAACAAGTATAAATGAGATAATCCCAAGCACGTCGCTCTGGTCGAGATAGCTAAGATGAAACTTAAGTCTAGACTGTCGAATGCTATGTCGAAGTGAAGGTAAGTAGAATTCAATAAACTATTAATACAAGAGTAGATACCTATGTTGAAGTGAAGGTAAGTAGAATAGAAAGACAAGGAAACGAAAGAGTCAAACTATCTACTTATATAGACTTCGAGTGTGGGAAAGGTCTACTCTAATGGGAAGTCACATGATGAAGGAATGGGATGATTAGTGAGCGTGATAGAATGTTGTGGAATGTTCTGGCGAATAGATGAGTAAGCACATAAGAAAAAGAAAAGGAAAGAAAAAGAATATTAAAATGAATGATGATATAAGAAAAGAAAAGGAAAATGTTCGAGTCCTTACAATGAGAGGCAGCCATACCAGCATTTTTGGCATGTCCTCTGAGCCATGCACAGAGTGTCCCCAAATTAGGGACACTTTCTGCATGAGAGACGGCCATGCTAGGATTTTTGGTATGTCCTCTGAGCTATGCACAGAGTGTCCCCGATTTGAGGACACTTTCTGCATGAGAGAGAGCCATACTAGCATTTTTGGCATGTCCTCTGAGCTATGCACAGAGTGTCCCCAATTCAGAGACACTTTCTGCATGAGAGGCAGCTATGTTAGGATTTTTGGCATGTCCTCTGAGTCATGCACAGAGTGTCTCTGAATTGGGGACACTTTCTGCATGAGAGACGGCCATGCTAGGATTTTTGGCATGTCTTCTGAGTCATGCACAGAGTGTCTCTGAATTGGGGACACTTTCTGTATGAGAGGCAGCCATACCAGCATTTTTGGCATGTCCTCTGAGCTATGCACAGAGTGTTCCTGAATCGGGAACACTTTCTGCATGAGAGGCAGCCATGCCAGGATTTTTAGCATATCCTCTGAGCTATGCACAGAGTGTTCCTGATTCGGGGACACTTTCTGTATGAGAGAGAGCCATACTAGCATTTTTGGCATGTCCTCTGAGCTATGCACAGAGTGTCTCTAAATTGGATACACTTTCTGCATGAGAGAGAGCCATATCAGTATTCCAAGACTCTGGTCTGTCTGCTCTGAATTTTAAGCCTATGACCCTATTTAAGTTTTCCCTCTAGCCTACTTGGTGAATCAAATAGAGAAAGCAGACAACTATAATGGCAATGGTTCACTTGCTGCAGATTCTATTCTGGGAAGAGCATGTGCAAGGGCCCAAGAGGCCTGTGGAAATAGAAGATCAATTTACGGCTGATGGAATGTGCAGCAATTTGACTCAGAGGCTCTATTAGAGAAAGTTTGATTGCAATGACTACGGTATTTGCACAGGATATAGCAGTACTGTTAGCACCATTACTTACTTGACTATTGAATAGTGAGTAGATATAATACAGTCGCAAATGCTAAGGTATGTGCTACTTACCTGGCTTGTTGCTTCTCACCTCTTAATTCATAGTAGTGCAGCTGAGATAAGGTCAGATGTATAGAATGACCCACTGTGGTGGCAATGAGGAAGGAAAGAGAAGTAGGTCAAGGTGCAGCTAGGTGTCTGTGATCATGAGTGGAATTGACAGTGGGCCCACCGGATTTATTGTCTGACTGCATCTCTGGACTGTATTGATCCTGTACTGTCACTTATGGCAGTATAGCATTCACTGCCCCTCATTCTGCTTATGCATACTAGATATGTTATCTGGCTGTAGCAGAGAAGCATTGTGATGATCCAGATGTGATGGAAAGGTGTAGAAATCAATGCAGGTAGGAGTGAGCCACAGTCTCTTATAAATTGCATAAATAGAAGCACCACATCGAGCATATAGAATGAATACCATAATAATTTCTTTAGATACAAGCAAGTTTGGAATTTGTTGCCTTTGAATGACAGTTTCTGAGAATGCTGCAAAGACAAAAGACACTTGCACTATTGCACAAATACTGCACAGAACAGATTGAAAGCTTATCAGAGTATTACAAGGTATATAGACCTAATTTACAGATCAAAAAAAACCTATGATGACTTGTGTGAAGAGGAATGATTTTTTGAACAGTCCAGATGACCCGCTGGAACAAGGGTTGATGAAATTGTCTAATGTTTCCTATACAAATACTGGATGAAATGATGCAAAACTTTGTCAGAGTAGTCCCATGTATATAGACTTAATTTACGGACCAGAAGAAAAAATTATTATGGCTTGTATGAGGAGGAATAATTTTGGGATCAGTCCAGATAATCCTTTGAAGCAAGGCTTGGTAAAGTTGTTTGTTTTGTTCCGATATACACAGACAACAAATTACAAATATTTCTACATATATCTACATGCACAAGCTAGCGCTTTTTTTTGAGTGCTAACTGGTTATGAAACATGCAGAATTGACAGAGAAAAGCGTCATTTACTTGAGTTTTTACTGTTTTGGCTCGGACACATCAGAGCACATGAGACGTGGGGTGTGACAACACTTACAGCTAGTTGCAAAATTGTTGGCAATCATGTGATTTCACCACTTTTCATGTCACAAGTGCCTCAAAATATGGATAAAATCATATCTCACCCAAAACTCAATGGTTTCACATCATCTAAGTTGCTAAATTCATATTTTAAAAAGGGCTTTCTTTTAGAAACAAAAATTGAGAAAATAGAGCAAAAAATGACCCCAAAATAGCGAAAATATTATTTTTTGCCTCTTCTTAGCATGTGCATTTTTTTCTGTACTTCCTGCTAGTCCAGCACCTCCCCAAAGCTGTCCAAAATGATAACATGACTACTATGAATTTACAGTCTGAATTTGAGTTGAATTGTGTATCAGAATGTACTGCTTTGAGGCATGCCTGAATCACTCAAAACTTATCATTTCCTCCTAGCCTTCCAAGCTCCAGAAAAAATTCTTACAGGTCAGATTCATACATGTAAATTCATTTCAGATGTAATAGACTAGGTTTATATATTAGTTAGGGCCTCAGCTGGCACTGGTGAG
Source organism: Phlebopus portentosus (assembly GCA_037892935.1). Taxonomy (NCBI): domain Eukaryota; kingdom Fungi; phylum Basidiomycota; class Agaricomycetes; order Boletales; family Boletinellaceae; genus Phlebopus; species Phlebopus portentosus. Next base: position 24,213 of record JAYXKI010000009.1, read on the forward strand.
CTGAGAAGATACTGTCTAGAATGGTGCATACAATCAGAACTACTTGTTCAGCACAGCTCCCCAGTGGATCCTACAGCAATAGGTGGTGCTCAAAGCTCATGTATTTAATCTATAGTGAATTTACATATATGAATCTGACCTGTAAGAATTTTTTCTAGAGCTTGGGAGGCTAGGGGTAAATAATGAGTTTTGAGTGATTCAGGCATGCCTCAAAACAGTACATTCTGGTACACAATTCAACTTAAATTCAGACTGTAAATTCATAGTATAATCATGTTATAATTTTGGACAGCTTTGAGGAGGTGCTGGACCAGCAGGGATCACAGAAAAAAATGTATATGTAAAGAAGAGGCAAAAAACAATATTTTTGCTATTTCGGGGACATTTTTTGCTCTATTTTCTCAATCTTTGTTTAATGAAAGCCCTTTTTAAAATATGAATTTAGCAACTTAGATGATGTGAAACCATTGAGTTTTGGGTGAGATATGATTTTATCTGTGTTTTGAGGCACTTGTGACATGAAAAGTGGTGAAATCACATGATTGCCAACAATTTTGCAACTAGCTGTATGAAAAAGGCTGTAATAACCCTTACATAATTTTTGTACTATTCAGGAAACAGTATTGAGAACTGAGCAAAGCCAGAGGAAGGGCTACGTTATCTGTAAGTAAGGCTGAAAATTATACTTGAACCTTCATTGGGCAGAGCTCCAAAAAGTTCGGCTAAGTGATTATAGTCTACTTGTTCGATCAGGCAGAAATGAAGGCAATGTGGCGCAGCAGAAAGAAAAAAAAAGCCAGTAGTACCGATGCCTATTAATCCGGCAAGATTCTACAATAGCCAGTCTAAACGTCATACGTGATACAGACAAAATAAGACAGCTCTCTATCCGTACGAATACCAAGCGGGAGAAAATAAATGCGACGATACTAGTAGATGATGTTACGCGAGTCCTGCCGCTCTCTGTCCATCTTCCGCTTGTCATAACATTCCAGCGTGATGCTCGACATGAAACATGGTATACACATCTCGTCATGTATCCATATTTTCATCAGACTTTCTAGTTCTTCCGGGCATCTATCACCCTTCGCAACAAGCTGCATCTTCATACCCGCGTCTTCCGATCTGCTCCTAGAAGGTTGGAATACGTATGTCGCATTGAGATCGTATATGCTCGTAAGGCGCACTTGACCATTCGGATAGAACGCGAGCTTCACGCCGAGTATCAACTCAATCGCCTCCCGGAATTCTTTGCTCTTCGCTGTGAATACTTCCTGCAGCCGCAAGCGCCGCTTTTCCGACTGGACAAGCGCAGCTGCTTGTTTTTCCGTTTCCGATACAGATGGATTGGCGGAAATACCATGGTCTTCAAGATCCTTAAGCCGCGAAAGCAGAGCTTCGTTTTCTGCTTTAAGTCTGTCAAGCGCTTACTGGCGCGTGTCCGCCCACTCTTGAGCTGGATTTTGCCGCAGACTAAGTACACGTGTCGCAGGCGGAATATGGCGTCCCGCGCCTATTTCACCACCTAGATCGAATAATTGTTGTTCGAGCTCCTCGACGCGGTCTGTCTGATTCTTCAACTCTGCCTGTGAATCCTTGAGGGCTAGAACAAATTGGAAGTGAGTAAGAAACTTAATCACAATAACAATGGAGATGCACCTTCTTCCAACACAGCAGCATTGCTCAGCAGCTGATCCTTTTGCTCTTGTGAGATACTAGTCACGTTTCCTCCTGAATGCCGCAGCTGATCGAGCTCTTGCTCAAGAGACTGTATTGTGAATTTATACTCCATGAGGAGCGATTCAAGCTGGGAAATCCGCTGTTCCAGTTTCTCCGTTCCGTTAGACTGCTCGCCTCCATCTATCGAGCTGTCTGCAACTTCCTCGTTCTTATAGCTTGAGACTAGTGATCGTAAGAAAGTCACGTCCGTTTCCAACAAGACGCGTTCGCGTTCTTTCCGCGCTAGAGCACCCTGAAGACGGTCTACATCCCCGTACAGACGTTCTAATTCCCGAGCAGTATTTCCACCTCTTCGCGAGCACTGGTAAGTTCCACTTCCTTTGCTCGAAACTTTTAGTTCCCCATGATCATCCATAAGCGCAGTATGAACTTTCCGCAGAGCGGTGAGCTGTTGCGTCACGCTGACAGGTGTTTTATCTGGGGTACTGTTCTCATCGTCGGCCTGTTGATATGCTGCTAATCGAGCCCGCCACTCCTTCTCGCGTTGAGCAAACTCATCAGCAGCAGTCTCCAGTTCCGCAACATGCGCGCGCAGTGCCTCCATCCCTTCAACTCGCCGTTCAAGCTCTCTTTTCTCCTCACGTAACACTTCCGTACCCTCTGCCCGCGCCTTGAGACGTGCTACGTCGCTCATGAGCCGTGCATTAATTGATTCCAGCTGTGCAATGTGCGAAGTCTGCCGAGCAAGCTCCGCGCGAATGATCTCGTTGTCCTTTTCTCTGTCACGAGATACTCCCAGGGAAGAACGGCGCCGACCAGGCGAAGCGAGGCCAAGTTGCCTACGCACGCGTAAAAGCGGATCGAGACGCGAGTTAGATGTAATAGATGTTGGTGTCTCCGGGGAACACAATATGCCTTGCAAGTTCGGTCCGTCGAACGAGATGCTCATGGCCTTTGATACTTCGGACCCAACAGCAGAGGAAGCCGCACTTGTGGAACGAGAACGTGCAGCAGTAGATTTATCTACAGAGCGAACTCCAGGCGAATAGACGATGCGATGCAGTGTAGAGGAGCGATTCTCTGACATGGAAGTCTCGGGCCTGCCTTCGTAGAATGTATTTGGCCCCGTCGCTGAACCAGACCGGTTGCTTGATAATGCAATGTCTCGTGTTGGCGTCATGTCGTCCTCTTCCGTGGTATCCACGAGCAATAGATACTTCATCTGGTTCGGCTTCTCCATCCGCATCCGCATCTGCGTCCTCGTCGATCTCTTCTATCCGAGTCTCATCCTCGACCTCTACTGATGACGATTCGTCAATGCTTGATTGTGGTTCCTTGAACTCGATTCTCATGCTCGTATTTTCGACCTTGTCCCGATCATCGTCTGGATGAACACCACCATCGCCACCCCCACCCTCCTGCTCCTGCTCGCTGTCATTCTCCTGTATGCTTTCGACTCCAGAGCCCTCTTCTGGCATTAGCTGAAGCGCCTCCTCAAGCTCTCTTGCCCGTTCCTGCTCCTTTCGCACTCTTGCCTCCACATCTTTCAATTGTGACTCTAGCAGAGCATTCCTATCGTCGCGAGTCGAGACGTCGAGTTCAAGAGTGTTTATTTGCGATGTCGTACTGTGTGATAGATTTGAGTAGGCATCACTGAGGTCGTCGTGGTCTGCCTCGAGATCCACGAGTTTCCTTTTTAATGCAGACAGTTCTGCCTCGCATTCCGTCTGATAGACATCACATGAGTTCGAGAAAAAGAATATAATGCATTGAGAATGGAACACACAGTCTTTGCCGCTAGTTCTTGCTCTGCCTGTCTTCGCGCTTCCCTTTCCTCCTCTTCCCGACCGGCAAGCAAGCGAAGGTCTCCTTCCAATCTGATAATATCTCTTTGCTTGTTAGATACGGAATTCTCCAGATCTGCGACTTGAGTCCGCAACACAAGAAGTTGCCGGTCGACCGACGATTGTGCTAATTGCGCGGAGAAGGTACCGCTGAGTGCCGGACGCTTCGCAATGGCGGGCTCTAAGCAAAGCAGGCTGATAAAAAAGGAGGAGGTTCAGGTGCTGAGATCTAGCTCACCTTTCTCATTCTCGTTTTCGCCACTCGCTGCGCGTGTCTTGCGCTTGAGGCCGCCTGCCGTTGTGCTCGAGGCGCTTGGAGCGCTAGCTCGACTCGAGGGATCGAAGGCAGTTGTAGTACGAGATGCACCCAAAGAGAATGGTGCGGAGCTAGGTCTTGAAGCAGGAGAAGCGGTACCGGGGCGACCAATCGTTACGGCTGCGCCGACAGTCGAGGGTGGTCTAGAGGACGTACGGGCACGCGTTTGAGCTGTTCGCGGATTCGTACCAGTCGCTGTGCCCGTTCCAGACGCAGAATCCGACGCGGCAGTTGCCCTCGTTGTTCGCGTCGGTCTAAATTCGCGGGTTGGACCAAGACGAGCGCCGCTGCTCATTGAGGCCGCTGCGACGAATGTGGCTCAAAGACAAAACGCGTCGAATGTCGATCACTCACGTGAAACGATACAAAACTAAGAATATAGTAAAAAAAGTGCCGAGAGCCAAGTCGAGGAAAATGAAGAAAGGCCCCGAACTTTGAGGAGGGAGTTTATGCAGGGGGTAACCATCACAAGCAATTTTTTACAAAGAAAAAACAATCCTAGCCAAAACGAGCCAAAGTTCAGACCATTCCTTCATCGACGAACCCTGCTTTACCATTGTTGAGAGGTGCTGCTTTACCATTGCTAAGAGGTGGGTCAGACTTGGTGGCAGGATCCCAGATTACCAGATTACCACATCTCGAACTCGGGAATTTGTCGAAGAACCCAGAGAGGACTGCTCGGAGGACGGAGACGGAGGACCTGGAGCAGAGGACCGGGTACTGGAATCACTGAATTGTCGCCGCATTGCCGGCGAAAAGTCTGAAGCAGAGGCGTGCCTAGTGTTTGAGTAATCGAGCTGCGGTCTCTTCGGCGTCGAACCTCCACTACTGCTGCATCTCCTCTTCAAATTACCTACCAACGCAAGGGCCTGGAGAAGCCGTCCCGATGACCAGAAATCCGGTTCTTCGTCTATCAGCTCATGTAACAGAGGCCGACGTCTGGGATCATAGTTCAGAAGCAAACCAGTGAGTGAGTCGATGGCTCTGTCTTTCCCCGTGCCAAAAAACGCAAGGACCGCACCGCAGGACCACAGATCCGCCCGTATAGGGTTGAACGGACGCAAAGGCCTCTTATCACCATGAACAATCTCCGGGGCACTCCATTTAGGAGTCCCGCAGGACAACTCGATCATCTCGTCTATCTCCATGCACCTGATGGCGATAGCGAAGTCGATAATATAAAGACACCTTGATTCACTGTCCCAGACAAGATTGTCAGGCTTGATATCTAGATGGGCAATCTTGTGCCTGTGGAGAAAGGCAACTCCTTCGACGAGCTGGTGGCTGAGTCGCACGAATTCGCAGTCAAGAACGCACGGAGAAAGATTCGAGATAGAGGTCTTCTTCGGGAGAATTATCAAAAATCCGCCCAAACCTAACTCGACAGTCTCCATCAGTGGTATGACATGGTTATGCGGAGATCGTTGTGCATTGAGTTCCTCGAGTAAAGAAAGCTCATCGGAATCCTCACTACGGACAAGTTTCGCGACGACCGGTACTCCTTCGGAACTTGTCGCTTCTAATACGTGACTTGGTAACTGTGCTCATCCGTTAGCGCGATAACCAACACGAGTCATTCGCTCGTACTTTGTGCAATGGTTCCAAATCTGGATCATGTTTGACAGATTGTACCTTGAAATTCGCTTTCTTGAGAGCATCCATTATCTGTTGGCGTAATGCATTCAAATCTGAGGGACACGGAAGTGAATAAAAGTGAGTCTAGGAGTCAAGCCAGATACCGGCTTGAAAAGAGGAAGAAGCGCGACGCACCGGGAATCTCGAAAAGTAGTGTCTCATCTGCAAGTTGTTCCACCCCATGCTTCGGATTGAGCTTCTTAACTTTCTTTTCATCGGGGGAGAAGATCTCTTTGAGTCGCTTATTAAAGTCGTCAGAGTCCATGTTGCCAAAGTCGATTCCGGGATCCGTGCATCTCCACACCGTGAGCCTGGCAGCATCGACGTGCTCGAGGTCAGCTGTTCGCGCTTCCTTGGCCTTCTTCGTTAAGTCTTCAATGCACGCGTCAGGGCCAACGATGACGGAAAAGGCATTTCCGAAGGCAGCCTTCTTCTCGTGGTCGATAAGGAAGCACCAGACTCTGTGATCCGACATGCTTGCTGACCCCGTCGGGGTGGTCAAAGAGAGTGGAACACACAGGGGGCAGAATCTTACAGCTAGTTGCAAAATTGTTGGCAATCATGTGATTTCACCACTTTTCATGTCACAAGTGCCTCAAAACACAGATAAAATCATATCTCACCCAAAACTCAATGGTTTCACATCATCTAAGTTGCTAAATTCATATTTTCAAAAGGGCATTCATCTAGAAACAAAGATTGAGAAAATAGAGCAAAAAATGACCCCAAAATAGCGAAAATATTGTTTTTTGCCTCTTCTTTGCATGTGCATTTTTTTCTGTACTTCCTGCTGGTCCAGCACCTCCCCAAAGCTGTCCAAAATGATAACATGATTATACTATGAATTTACAGTCTGAATTTGAGTTGAATTGTGTACCAGAATGTACTGCTTTGAGGTATGCCTGAATCACTCAAAACTCATCATTTCCTCCTAGCCTCCCAAGCTCTAGAAAAAATTCTTACAGGTCAGATTCATACATGTAAATTCATTTCAGATGTAATAGACTAGGTTTATATATTAGCTAGAGCCTCAGCTTGCACTGGTGAGCTGAGAAGATGCTATCTAGAATGGTGCATACAACCAGAACCACTTGTTCAGCACAGCTCCCCAGTGAATCCTACAGCAACAGGTGGTGCTCAAAGCTCATGTATTTAATCTATAGTGAGTTTACATGCATGAATCTGATCTGTAAGGATTTTTCCTGGAGCTTGGGAGACTAGGGGTAAATGATGAGTTTTGAGTAATTCAGGCATGCCTCAAAGCAGTACATTCTGGTGCACAATTCAACTCAAACTCAGTCTTTAAATTCATATTATAATCATATTATCATTTTGGACAGCTTTGGGGAGGTGCTGGACCAGCAGGGAGTACAGAAAAAAATGCACATGCAAAGAAGAGGCAAAAAACAATATTTTCGCTATTTTGGGGTCATTTTTTGCTCTATTTTCTCAATCTTTGTTTCCAGATGAATGCCCTTTTGAAAATATGAATTTAGCAACTTAGATGATGTGAAACCATTGAGTTTTGGGTGAGATATGATTTTATCTGTGTTTTGAGGCACTTGTGACATGAAAAGTGGTGAAATCACATGATTGCCAACAATTTTGCAACTAGCTGTATTTTATAGCCTCAGAAATTTGATCCAGAATAGGAATGTAGAATAAAATCTTTTGAAACCCATTTTTAATCATAAAGAATTAGAAATATTTGAGATGTGAAAATAGGATTCAAAAGATTACAGCTAGTTGCAAAATTGTTGGCAATCATGTGATTTCATCACTTTTCATGTCATAAGTGCCTCAAAACACAAATAAAATCATATCTCACCCCAAACTCAACAGTTTCACATCATCTAAGTTTCTAAATTTATTTTTTCGAAAGGACTTTCATTTAGAAACAAATATTGAGAGAATAGGTAAAAATGTGACCCCAAAATGGTGAAAATATTGTTTTTTACCTCTTCCTTGCATGTGCATTTTTTTCTGTGCTCCATGCTGGTTCAGCACCTTCCCAAAGCTGTCCAGAATGATAATATGATTATAATATGAATTTAAAGACTGAGTTTGAGTTGAATTGTGCACCAGAATGTACTGCTTTGAGGCATGCCTGAATTACTCAAAACTCATCATTTACCCCTAGCCTCCCAAGCTCCAGGAAAAATTCTTACAGGCCAGATTGATGCATAAAAATTCATTTTGGATATAATAAACTAGGTTTGTGTGCTAGCTAGGGCCTCAGCATCCACTGGTGAGCTGGGCTGAGCATAAGGTTCTAGTTGTATGCACTATTCTATATAGTATCTTCCCAGCTCACCAGTGGATGCTGAGGCCCTAGCTAGCACACAAACCTAGTCTATTATATCCAAAATGAATTTTTATGCATCAATCTGGCCTGTAAGAATTTTTCCTGGAGCTTGGGAGGCTAGGGGTAAATGATGAGTTTTGAGTAATTCAGGCATGCCTCAAAGCAGTACATTCTGGTGCACAATTCAACTCAAACTCAGTCTTTAAATTCATATTATAATCATATTATCATTCTGGACAGCTTTGGGGAGGTGCTGAACCAGCATGGAGCACAGAAAAAAATGCACATGCAAGGAAGAGGTAAAAAACAATATTTTCACCATTTTGGGGTCACATTTTTACCTATTCTCTCAATATTTGTTTCTAAATGAAAGTCCTTTCAAAAAGATGAATTTAGAAACTTAGATGATGTGAAACTGTTGAGTTTTGGGTGAGATATGATTTTATCTGTGTTTTGAGGCACTTGTGACATGAAAAGAGGTGAAATCACATGATTGCCACCAATTTTACAACTAGCTGTAGCTAGGGCCTCAGCTTGCACTGGTGAGCTGAGAAGATGCTGTCTCAAATGGTGCATATAACCAGAACTACTTGTTTAACACAGCTCTCCAGTGGATCCTACAGTAACAGGTGGTGCTCAAAGCTCATGTATTTAATCTATAGTGAGTTTACATGCATGAATCTGACCTGTAAGAATTTTTTCTGGAGCTTGGGAGGCTAGGGGGGAATGATAAATTTTAAGTGATTCAGGCATGCCTCAAAGCAGTACATTCTGGTATACAATTCAACTCAAATTCAGACTGTAAATTTATAGTATAATTATGTTATCATTTTGGACAGCTTTGGGGAGGTGCTGGGCCAGCAGGGAGTATAGAAAAAAATGTATATACAAAAAAGAGGTAAAAAAACAATATTTTCGCTATTTTGGGGTCATTTTTTGCTCTATTTTCTCAATCTTTGTTTCTAAAAGAAAGTCCTTTTGAAAATATGAATTCAGCAACTTAGATGATGTGAAACCATTGAGTTTTGGGTGAGATATGATTTTATCTGTGTTTTGAGGCACTTGTGACATGAAAAGTGATGAAATCATATAATTGCCAACAATTTTGCAACTAGCTGTATAAAAATTGCCATATCTCACTCAATTCTTGACCGTTTTGCATGATCTAAGTTGCTAAATTCATAGTTTTGAGATATATTTCAAACTCTAACAAAGATGAAGAGAAATGATTGAAGAATGAGTGAGATATGTCGTAAAAGCTTGATTTTAGACACTTTCTTTATGTGCAGTTTTTCCTGCCCACAGACTGAGTGCTACAACAACCTAGACTGCACCAGAGTGGTGCTATTGGCATAATAGGAATTTATAGATATTAGCTTTCCTAAGAATAAATTTATTCTGAGGTCTGGAGGCCCTTGAGAAAAGGTAGGTTTGAGCTTAGCTCAGACATATATCAAATCAGCAGATACAACACAAAATAGAGCTCAAATTCAGTCTGTAAATTTAGAATAAAATAATTATATCATTTTGGACTTGCTTGTAGGACTGTAGAAGCAGAGATGAGGGCAGGAAAAACTGCACATAAAGGAAGTGTCTAAAATTAGGCTTTTATGACATATCTCACTCATTCTTCAATCATTTCTCTTCATCTTTGTTAGAGTTTGAAGTATATTTCAAAACTATGAATTTAGCAACTTAGATCATGCAAAATGGTCAAGAATTGAGTGAGATATGGCAATTTTTATATTTTGAGGTGTTCTATGTAACAAAAATTACAAAAGTCATGAGTGACAAGACTTATGAAAAACGCTGTAAGGAGATAGATCCTCTGTCTCAAATGGCATCTCTAGGATAGAAAACATTAGTTTCATAGCATGATCAGAGAATCAATCAAATTGAAGGCTTGCCAGACTTGATCAAATCGGAAGTACAAACAGAACCTCTTGAAGATGGAGAATAACTTTGTTAGCCAGCATTGTGAAAGCCCTGGAGCTAGGCAACGGTGATGAGGGGGGAACCAAAGTCTAGTAAGATACTCACTGCATGTTGGGCCTATCTATTCATACCCCTCTAGATAAATGCAGATGAGCTGGAAGTATATTTTCTAGTATGGCAGTAGATGGCCTAGATAAGCCAGTGCATAGATGAAAATACATAATCTTTTTATTACTTATGAAAGTCTTATTCTAGATTCTCTAAGTCGATTATCTTGAAAGACAAAATCAGAAGCCCTTTGTATACCTATAAGGTCTTACTCATAGATCATCTGTTCAGAACGCTCAAAAAAGCAGAACCAGATAATCTATTGTGATCTATGCAATGCACTCCAGATGATCTACAGTCATCTGTTCCACCAGATGTGAATGAAGAACTTCATGTTCTCACAGATCCCCACATTCCTCCTTAACTCTGAACCACCATGTCATGTTGTCCTCCACCTTGCCTCTTTGTGGTCCCAGGCATCTGCCACATTTTTTTAAAACAAGATATAATGATTGATGATAGATGTACATCTGATACACTTTTCTCTTGCTACGTCGCAGTCATTGGATGGGTTAAGCACATATGTGCCACTGCTATTGTTGACTGTGTCAAGAGCAAAGTAGGTCAGTAACAGACTACAGCTAAAAATCTACCATTTTCTCTTGCTCTGTCCACATATTTACATACACTCAACTTTAGCCAGCTCATGGTCCAACCTGTGCCTCAAACTCAGCAAATACATCCTCTGCTCCCTCTGAACTGATATGCACATACTCTTCAACTGGCTGGTATAGAGAGATGGCCAGAGTGCAGAGATAAGAACTATATCAAACAGCCGGAGAATGTTTTCATTGTGTTCTGACATAACTGCAGCAGCACAGGAGGGCGACCCGGTAATGCAATGATAGTGCCAAGCAGATCTTTTGAAAGACGATTTCACAACAATGGCATTCTTTAGCTGTGGAAGAGTGCAAATACTGGGCTGACTTAGTGAAGTAAAGAAAGAAGGAGAGAAGGAGCATAAGGAGATGTACCCGTAGTACATCTATCAACCTGGCCGCTCTGATAAGAAAAAAAAAGCAAGATGAATTGACAGCGGGTGGAAAGTGTTAGGCGGACAGCTCAAGGACTGAGTCAAGGCAGGCTAACACAACAACAAACAAGCGTGAATGAGATAATCCTAAACACATCGCTCAGGTCAAGACAGCTAAGACGAGGCTTAAGTCCAGACCATCGAACGCTAGGTCACAGTGAAGGTAAGTAGAGTTCAGCAAACTAATAATACAAGAGTAGATACCTAGGTCGCAGTGAAGGTAAGTAGAATAGAAAGACAAGGAACGAAAGAGTCAAACTATCTACTTATATAGACTTTGGGCACGGGAAAGGTCTACTCTAATGAGAAGTCACATGACAAGGAATGGGATGATTAGTGAGCATGATAAAACATTGTGAAATGTTCCAGCAAAAGGATGAATAAGCGCATAAGAAAAATAAAAAGAAAAGGAAAAGAATATTAAAATAAATGATGATGTCAGAAAAGAAAAGGAAAATGTTCGAGTCCTTACATCACCCCCCCCTTCAAGGTTGGGCGTCCCGACCAACCACATAAGCCTTCTGAGGATGTGAACTTGTACAGCGCTCGCAGGCTTTGTTGAGGTATCGTTAACTTCCTTGGAGCTCCAGGATGTTTGCGGTAGAATTCTTGAATTGACTCCTGCGCATTATCCTTGACATCGGATTCTGGCTGCCAAGTCGCTTTCTCATATCCAACCCACTTGACCAAGAATTGGAGCTTGCCTCGATGCAGATGCGAGTCGAGTATTTCTTCAACCTCGTACTCTTCCTGCTCATCAATGATCACTGGCGGTGGTGGAGGTAGTTTCTTCTGCGATTCAAAGGACGGTTAGACGGCTGGTTTGAGCAAGATCTCATTGAAAACTGGATGGACCTTCTTCCAGGTCTTCAGTAGTTTGAGTCTGTATGTGCTTGCGCCAACCTTTTCCACTACCTCGAAGGGACCGAACCATTTATCATCCATCTTCTTCGTCGGTCGGATCATCTTGATATTTTGTCCATCTAAGAAGACTTTCTGCCCTGCCTCATAGGTAATGGACTTCCCAGCATGGCGGTCGTAGAAACGCTTCATGTCTTCATTTGCTTGGGTTAGGTTATCTTGAGCGAGTTCGTGCACCTCCTTGACATGCTTGGCAAATTCTTCTGCTGACAGGTTCGATCATGCCGTTCCAACCCCCGTGAAGTCTAAGGGGTGCATTCCCATATTGACAAAGAAGGGAGATAGCTTCGTCGCTGAATGTTCACGATTGTTGTATGTGAATTCTGCGAGAGCCAGCCAGTCCGCCCAGTCCGACTGCCGATGGTTGACATATAGCCACAGGTATTGTTCCAGTTCCTGATTAACCCACTCTGTCTGTCCGTCAGTTTGTGGGTGATATGCTGTCGACGGGTTGCCTTCAATGTGGAGGAGCTTGTACAACTCCTTCATCATCTTCACGTCAAATTGCACCCCTCGGTCATGAATGATCTTCCATGGTAGTCCGTGTAATCGGAAGACATGGTCTCTGTAGATCCTAGCCATGCCTTCCGCCGTTAACTTTGTCGTTGTTGGAATTGCATGGATTTGTTTGCTAAAGCGATCGACCACTACGCAAATTGTATTGAACCCATTCGATTCTGGCAACTCTCCAATTAGGTCGACCGTGACAATCTGCCATGGCGCCTCCGGCACCTCGTTAGGGTGCAAAACCTTTGCTCTCATTGTCCTTAGAGCCTTCGTCCGCTGACAACGATCACACCCCCGCACATACACCCGCACATCTGCACTCATCCTCGGCCACCAGTACCTGCGTGCTATCAGCTGGATCGTCTTTGTTGCTCCTGGATGTCCTGCCAGGGTTGAGTCATGGTGTTCCTTCATGACGTCCTCTCTGATGCTCGCTGGTACATATAGCCAGCGGCCCTTTCTCCACATGTCCCCTCTCTTCTCAACGTCCTTCGGCCTCACTCTCTCATTCTCTTGTCTCTGCGCTTCCACGACCTTTTCAACGAGTACTTCTCTTGACGTCTGAACCATTCCTCTAACCAGCCATTCCTTCTTGATGAAAGTCACGTTCTCATTATCGCGCTCGCCCTTGTCATAATCTGCCCGGCGTGACAACAGATCAGCTTTTCCCAACGTCTTTCCGGGTTTATGGACTAGCGTGAAATCAAACTCAGCTAAATCGAGTCGCCAACGAGCTTGTCGACAATTTAACTTCTGCAGCGATCGGAAGTACATTAGATTTGCATGGTCTGTCCATACCTCAAAAGGTTGGTTAGCTCCCTGAAGATATTGTCGCCATTCCTTTAGGGCTTGAACGATGGCAAGCATTTCCTTGTCGTAAATCTCATAATTTTGCTCCACCTCTAGGAATGTTGACGACCGATAAGCGATCACCTTCCATTTGCCGTCTTGTTTCTGGAGAAGGACTCCACCAGTCGCAAAGTCCGACGCATCTGCTTCTACACAGAAAGGGTCCTCGTTGTTGGGTATCGCTAACATGGGAGGACTACTCAAATGATGCTTCAATTCCTCAAACACTGCCTGCTCATCTTCGCCCCATTTCCATTTCACCTTACCCGTTAGGGTAGTCAAGGGTTTGACGACCGAACTGTAATCCTTAACAAAACGTCGCAACCAATTTCCTAATCCCAGGAATTGTTGCAGTTCGTGGACGTTCCTTGGAACTGGCCAGTCCTGTACTGCTGCCGTCTTCTTGGGATCCATTCGAACTTCGCCATTGCCAATAATGTGTCCGAGGTACTTGACTGTGTCAACTTCAAACTCGCACTTCTGCGGCTTTAGAAAAAGTCCGTTTTGGCGAAGGATCTCAAAGACTCGTTTGGTGTGTCTGTGATGTTCTTCTAGATCATTCGAGAAGATGAGAATGTCATCGAGGTAAATGATGACGATACCCTCATAAATTAGCTCCCGAAAGATGTCATTCATAAAGCCTTGGAACGTCGCTGGCGCATTACACAAGCCGAAGAACATGACTGTGGGTTCAAATAAGCCTAGATTTGTCCAGAACACTGCCTTCCACTCATCTCCTTCGCGAATCCAGATGTTGTAGTATCCCCAACGAACGTCGAGCTTCGTGATGTACCTTGCATCCTTAACCTTGTCGATGAGCTCATTTATCAGCAGCAACGGGTATTTGTTCTTGACCATCCCTTTGTTGAGCTTTCGATAGTCTTGGATTGCTCGTAAGCTCCCATCCTCTTTCTTGATAAAGAAGAATGGTGACGCCATTGGAGACTTCGACTGTCGGATATGTCCTGACGCTAGGTTTTCCTCAATGAACTCCCTCATCGCTTCTTGTTCTTTTGGCAATAACGGGTAAACCTTGCAGTCGCTGGGTTTGAAATCTGGTTTCAGGTCAATAGCGTGGTCCCACGTTCGGTGGTTTGGTAAGCGTTCGAACGATTCCTCACTAAAGACGTTGGCGTATTCCTCCAGGTAAGGTGGCCATTTTGCTGCTTCCTTCATCTGCACATTCCTCACAAACTCTTTATCTATCTCCTCACTCGACAGTGGCGACTCACATTCATCAGGGCAACGGGTGAACTTAACTGTTCCTAACCTCCAATCAATCTCAGGATTATGCTTCGTCAACCAGTCATGTCCGAGGAAGATGTTGCTTGATGCTAAGGATGTCACTGCCAGTCGAATCTCTTCCTCGTGTTTCCCAAAGAACATTCGTATGACTACGTATTCCTTGATCAATCCAGCCTCGTTGCTTGTTCCGTCAGTATTGAAGACTGGTCTAGGCCGAATGTACCTTTGGGTGGGGAAACCATACCGTTTGACAAAACCTTCGTCGATGCATGAGCTCGTGCACCCTGAGTCAATCAGTGCATGAGCATCAATGAAGTTTTCCTCTTCGAGTAGGGGGTTTGACAAGTCTACTTTGTCATCACCTGCTACCTTTGGGTGTACGATGCTAACGAAGGCGTCCAACTCCTTTCCTCCCGCCCATCGCACGAACTGGTCTGTGTCCACAATGCCCTCGCGCCATACCTCAGCTGCGCGTCTGCTTACCACATTCCACACTGCTTCAGTGACGTTCGCCTGAGCAACAACGTTCTCGTGGTAAGGTGCTTCCGCCACAACCTCATTTTTTATAGCAGTTTGATTCCGCTCTTCCTCTCTCAGTTCGCCTGCTTGCACATCTGTTCTTCTGACAAATAAATCTTCATAGACTTCGAAGTCATCGTTGTCATCTTCAGATTCATCTGGCAGCACATCGGTAAGGATCTTTCGAAGGGTGAAACCATCACTGGTATTCGCATCTTGATATTGTACAACAGGACAATTATATTTTAACGAGTCCAACGAAAAGAGTCCTTTAGGAGACCGACCAGTCGTTCCGACGTCTACGCCTGGTCTTCTGGAAAACCCTCACCTTCTATGAGTTCTTCCAGCTCAGCGGGTACCACTCGTACATTGACGTTGTTGTCCTCTTCGAAGGAGGATTCCTTTGCTTGGCCGAGTTCCTCGAAGAGCACCTTTCTGTCTGCTGGGACGAAGGCTGCAATGATGGCACGTATCGCTTCACGACCTCGCGGGCATTCCCTGATGTAGTGGCCCACCTGACCACACTTGTAACAAGCACGTGTACGACACGCCTGGTTCATCATCACATCCATGGGTTGTCCTAAGCCTCCATACATTACTCCTGTAGCATCACAATGATCTTGAGCAGGGGGTATGAAAGGACGGGCTGCTTGTTGAGGCGGCATAAAATGTCTCATTGGTGGTGTTAGAGCTGGTTTCATCGCTGTCAAACTAATTGTCTTTCTCCGACATTCAGCCATCAGGTCCCTGATTTGGCGCTCGACCCTGTCGACCTTGACGGCGGCCTTCTTGAACTCTTCGTACGATGTCAGTTCATTGGGCAATCTCATGACACCTTCAACAACCTTTGGGTTTAGTGCCCTCTTCAGATGACTCATCAACCATTCATCGTGTGCCTCTGTTGCTAGGCCAGTATCCACTCGGCAAATGTCAAACTTGTTGAAGAACTCATCGGTGTTGAGGTCTCCTTGGTACATCGCGTCTAGTCATTCGAAGGCTTTCTGGGATCTGGCAGGGTCATCAAATGACGTGTCCAGCTTCTTCAAGAAGGCGTCCCAGCCATCCGTGAATGTCAGGTTGCCATCTTCATCGACTGCTCCACTGGTGTAACTTTCTGCCCAGCAAGCCACAGCAGCACTCTTCATGTACGACAGGGCGAACATAATCTTACTTTTGTTTGTCCTGAACTCTGACTCAGATGCGTAGATGTAGAGGCGCAGCTCTCACTTGAAGTCCACATAATCATGTTCACCATCGAAGTCTCTTGGTTTGGCGACGTGGACCTTCTTTGACACCTTTGATCCTTGGTTTGCACCTTCGCCTGCAGCTTGGAGCACTAGTGTGACCGCCGTCACGAGATCAGTCATCGCTTCCTTTGACAATGACATCTCGTGTTCTTCTTCTTCTTCTTTGTCTTCTTCACTCGGTATAAGCAGCGCTGGTTCTCGGAATTTTCCAAATGCCGATGAAGGCTCAACAGGGGGGGGGCAATGCTTGAGTGGTCGAACCCGGTGGGTCTGGTAAGGGGGCCGTTGATTGCATCAGAGTAGGGGGTGAGGGCTCGTCTACATCGCCTTCTTGTTTCACTCTCCAGTGGAGGGACTTTCCTTCCCTCTGGGAGTACCACCTCTTGGCAGTCTCGTCCCACCAAGTGCTGAAGACTTGATTTTCTGCTTTGATGATATAATGTCCTCGTGAAGTGCTCCACCTAGAGTTCGCAGAGAGGGCCGCTTGTTGCTCGTCAGTTAGCTCCACCTTGATAGGCTGGGGGTGGAATGGGGATTGGGATGCTGTTCAGGTGGGACCGACTTCGGATAACCGGCTCGTTTTTGAAATTGACGACTAAATGAAAGGCTCCGAGGTAGATAATGAAGGAGATACTAGTCGACGACTGGACTCTATGCGTTACCCACAAGAAGGTTTGATGGGAGTTCCAGAGGAGGGTGATTCGGAGCGCCACGGTGATATGATTGGTTGATACTTTGGGTACTATCGGGTCACGTTGGAGTCAATCGGACTTCAATGGGCAAGATAGGGGTTTGTTGTCTGCACGGTAGGAACCGGGTTTTGTTCGATGTCATCCTTCGAAGATATACTTCAGGGGACACGTCACAGGCGAGCGCTCGATGACAACGGAATCGGGCATGAGCCAGAGGTAGGTCTTTCTATTATGTTAGGCGGACGGCTCAAGGACTGAGTCGAGGCAGGCCAACACAACAACAAACAAGCGTGAATGAGATAATCCCAATCACGTCGCTCAGGTCAAGACAGCTAAGACGAGGCTTAAGTCCAGACCGTCGAACGCTAGGTCGCAGTGAAGGTAAGTAGATTTCAGCAAACTAATAATACAAGAGTAGATACCTAGGTCACAGTGAAGGTAAGTAGAATAGAAAGACAAGGAACGAAAGAGTCAAACTATCTACTTATATAGACTTTGGGCACAGGAAAGGTCTACTCTAATGGGAAGTCACATGATAAGGAATGGGATGATTAGTGAGCATGATAGAACATTGTGGAATGTTCCGGCAAAAGGATGAATAAGCGCATAAGAAAAATAAAAAGAAAAGGAAAAGAATATTAAAATAAATGATGACGTCAGAAAAGAAAAGGAAAATGTTCGAGTCCTTACAGAAAGGCAAAGAAGGAGAGGGAGGGCAAGAAGGAGAAGTAAGATCATATGAAGTCAATGAGTTGTATCTGCAGTACTGGTGTGTGAGCACAGAGGGCTCTGTGTGTTCGACAAGTAGCACAGCTAGCACAATGAGCATGTTTTTGCCTGTATCGACTGTAGACTCGGAGGACTTCAGCGAGCTTGATTCAATATCTGGTGATAGATCGCTTTATAGCACCTATAGGTATGTGAATAGGACTTGTAAAAGTGTGCCCGAAGTGGAGGTTGTAGATCTTATGGACTTTAATATGAGCAAATCTGAAGGACCTCAGTTGTAAGGTCAGGCACAGCCACTCTCGCTTCCGCTGAGCTTTTTGATGTCTGGATCAGGTGGGAGTCTCATAATCGGCATCTGAAATGTGCTCAAGAGCTTCTTGCTGGAATCAGGTCCTGTCTCGTCATCCTATTTGCACCATGGAGGATATGAGTGTTAGAAATTGCTTTAGTCAGCAGTATAGCATGCACGTGACAGCATATAATCAAGATGTTCACATGACAAGCGAGAATGCTGGAAACTACATTAAAGAGAATAGTTAACCAAAAATGAGCCAGTCAATGGCCAGAAGTCAAGGATGATTGCGAGAAATATAAATAAGCATAACAGATAGGATGGGACATTTATTGTACAATAATCTCATTACTCTTGATGACAGAGGTATTAGCAATGAACTTCGATATACGAGGGACACATAGAGTATTCCCAGAATATATTACTCAAGAAGGCATACAACAGCCTAATACAAATTATGTGACATTTGAACATATGGTAGCAGTATTCTCACATGATGAATGAGACTATCTAATGAACGCAGGAGTACAGATTAAATTCCCAAAGCAGAAACATAAAGAAGAATGTCAATTTATTCATATTAATATTGACATACCATACAGAAGGGGAGCTAATGAAATAGTACGACGTATAGCAGAAAATACGATAACTAGAGTTAAAGAATTCATTAGACTCATTGATGCAGAAGGAGTATCAGTCATAGACGAACGAGTCACAGAGATATCAATAAAACACAGGATCAAGTTCGTGATTGGTCCAATTAAGATTCCAATGCTATCGGAAGAAGGGTTCACAAGAATGACGACATATCTCTACAAGAGAAGCTTTCTGGTAGATGATAGAACGTCAGTGGGAAAAACCCTAGGACTTTCAGAAGAAGATGTAGTACCCCACAGGCACTGAACCTCGAAAGCCATGGAGATCGACAATCACTGATAAGGAAAGTTAATCTAATCAGGAAGGCGATAAGAAGGGAAGCAATGTGTATGCATCTATAGGAGTAGTAGATGAGAGGAAAGCTTTTACAACTAACTCAGGCAAAGTAGCAGCACCAGTCAGCCATCCGAGTCAGAAGAAGAACATAAGTCCTAACTCCAAGGAGAGAAGGCCATAGAACAGTAGAGAATAAACCAGTGGAGCTCAGAACCAGTACAGACACCAGCAGAGTAGCTGAGGATAGTAAGTATGCACCAGAAAGTGCTAGAGTCATTAGACTATAACAGTAGAGCTCAGACATTGAAGTACACAGCAAGAAACTAGTAGAATAAACTAGAACATATAGTACGATCAGAATTGACAAGAAATGCACAGAATTGATAAGGAAAGGGTGGAGCAAAGTGGAGCACCTTGTAGAAGGTGCTGGAAGGTATACATAGTCAGTAGAAAGACTGAGGTAGATAGTTATAGTAGTAGCCTAGCATAGCCACACCTGTAGAGTATAAAAGGAGGCCAAACGAGCCATCCTGAGTAGCAGTTCAATTCATCTCTCCAAACGCCCCTCAAGCGAGTTGGAGCTTTCTCTCATTAAAACACTAGTCTGATACTTGTCTTTGCCTGATTCTCTGACATTGCTTACCAATCAACAGTGTGAGACACTTGCTTCAGTAGTAAGCCGTATATATTACTCTTCTTACTCTGATTCTAACAATGGGCATAAACATGGTCATTCACTGTCTATGCAAATTTCAGCACAGACTGTGCAGAGCATTGTTCTAGGACCTCTTAGTTTTGTGCTCCCTCAGAACCATAGCTCAACAAGTGCTCCAAGAGCTCCAGCTCAGCAAACAGACCTCTACCCACCAGCGCCTCCTGCGATCAAGCTTCCGCAGCTCCTGGAGACAAACATGGGCTTGAATAACAACTCCTTTGTGAGATCACTCGTGATGGAGAAAGCTAGTGCAGCGGGTGAACAACAGGTGCAAAGTGAATGGACAGGTTGCAGCCCAGCAAAGAGGAGGTGAATACAACATGATGAATATGTTCTAGCTCCATAGTTCATATGCACAACTGCAGTAACTGATAGTCTTTGGTATGTAAGGGCAGGTACCCAATTTCTTGATTGCTGGCGGTGAGATGCAGGTGTGTGAATCTTGCATCTGAACTTCTGCTTTTCATCATCGCTGACTCTCCAACCTCTAGCAGAATTCTATGTTCCACATCTACGGAGAGTTGCTGAGTGTGCATCATGACCTCGTGCCCTCACACAATCTCGTTCTTGAGGACAACTTTCCCTCTGGATCAACAACCTGCCCAATACAGTGTAAGGACTTGAACATTTTCCTTTTCTTTTCTTACGTCATCATTTATTCTAATATTCTTTTTCCTTTTCTTTTATTCTTCTTATGTGCTTATTCATCCTTTTGCCGGAGCATTCCACAATGTTCTATCACGCTCACTAATCATCCCATTCCTTGTCATGTGACTTCCTATTAGAGTAGACCTTTCCTGCAGTCAAAGTCTATATAAGTAGATAGTTTGACTCTTTCGTTCCTTATCTTTCTATTCTACTTACCTTCACTGCGACCTAGGTATCTACTCTTGTATTATTAGTTTGCTGAAATCTACTTACCTTCACTGCGACCTAGCGTTCGACGGTCTGGACTTAAGCCTCGTCTTAGCTGTCTTGACCTGAGTGACGTGATTGGGATTATCTCATTCACACTTGTTTGTTGTTATGTTGGCCTGCCTCGACTCAGTCCTTGAGCCGTCCGCCTAACATAATAGAAAGACCTACCTCTGGCTCATGCCCGATTCCGTTGTTGTCGAGCGCTCGCCTGTGATGTGTCCCCTGAAGTATATCTTCGAAGGACGACATCGAACGAAACCCGGTTCCTACCGTACAGACAACAAACCCCTATCTTGCCCGTCAAAGTCTGATTGACTCCGATGTGACCCGATAGTACCCAAAGTATCAACCAATTATATCACCGTGGCGCTCCGAATCACCCTCCTCTGGAACTCCCATCAAACCTTCTCGTGGGTAACGCATAGAGTCCAGTCGTCAACAAGTATCTCCTTCATTATCTACCTCGGAGCCTTTCGTTTAGTCGTCAATTTCAAAGATGAGCCGGTTATCCGAAGTTGGGCCCGCCCGAACAGCATCCCAATCCCCGTTCTACCCCCAGCCTATCAAGGTGGAGCTAACTGACGAGCAACGAGCGGCCCTCCCTGCGAACTCTAGGTGGAGCGCCTCGTGAGGACATTATATCGTCAAAGCAGGAAATCAAGTCTTCGGCGCCTGGTGGGACGAGACTGCCAAGAGGTGGTACTCCCAGAGGGAAGGAAAGTCCATCCACTGGAGAGTGAAACAAGAAGGCGACGTAGACGAGCC
The DNA here is from genome assembly GCA_037892935.1 of Phlebopus portentosus. Lineage (NCBI taxonomy): Eukaryota > Fungi > Basidiomycota > Agaricomycetes > Boletales > Boletinellaceae > Phlebopus > Phlebopus portentosus. The sequence goes on from JAYXKI010000009.1 coordinate 45,401, forward strand.
CTCACCTCCTACTCTGACGCAACCAATGGCCCCCTTACCAGAACCATCGGGTTCGACCACTCAAGCGTTGGCCCCCACTGTCGAGCCTTCTCCGGCATTTGGAAAGTTCCAAGAACCAGCGCCGCTCATACCGAGTGAAGAAGACGAAGAAGAAGAAGAAGAACACGAGATGTCGTTGTCAAAAGAAGCGATGACTGATCTCACGACAGCGGTCGCACTAGCGCTCCAAGCTGCAGGTGAAGGTGCAAACCAAGGATCAAAGGTGTCAAAGAAGGTCCACATCGCCAAACCAAGAGACTTTGATGGCGAACACGATTATGTGGACTTCAAGCGAGAGCTGTGCCTCTACATCTACGCATCTGAGTCAGAGTTCAGGACGAACAAAAGTAAGATTATGTTCGCCCTGTCATACATGAAGAGGGGTGCCGCGGCTCGCTGGGCGGAGAGTTACACCAGTGGAGCAGTCGATGCAGACGGCAACTTGACATTTACGGACGCCTGGGATGCCTTCTTAAAGAAGCTGGACACTTTGTTCGATGACCCTGCCAGATCCCAAAAGGCCTTCAAACGACTAGATGCGATGTACCAAGGAGACCTCAACGCCGACGAATTTTTCAACAAGTTTGATATTTGTCGAGTGGATGCTGGCCTAGCAACAGAGGCACACGACGAATGGTTGATGAGTCGCCTGAAGAGGGCGCTAAACTCAAAGGTTGTTGAAGGGGTCATGAGATTGCCCAATGAACCGACGTCGTATGAAGAATTCAAGAAGGCCGCCGTCAAGGTCGACAGGGTCGAGCGCCAAATCAGGGACCTGATGGCTGAACGTCGGAGAAAGACAATTAGTCCGACAGTGATGAAACCAGCTCCGGCACCACCAATGAGACATTTTATGCTGCCTCAACAAGCAGCCCGTCCTTTTGTACCCCCCGCTCAAGATCGTCGTGATGCTATGGGAGTAACGTATGGAGGCTTAGGACAACCTATGGATGTGATGATGAACCAGGTGTGGCATACACGTGCTTGTTACAAGTGTGGTCAGGTAGGCCACTACATCAGGGAATGCCTGCGAGGTCGTGAAGTGATACGGGCCATCATCGCGGCCTTCGTCCCAGCAGACAGAAAGGCGCTCTTTGAGGAACTCGGACAAGCAAAGGAATCCTCCTTCGAAGAGGACAATGACGTCGATGTACGAGCGGTACCCGCTGAGCTGGAAGAACTTGTAGAGGGCGAGGGTTTTCCAGAAGACCAGGCGTAGACGTCGGAATGACTGGTCGGTCTCCTAAAGGACTCTTTTCGTTGGACTCGTTAAAATATAATTGTCCTGTTGTACAATATCAAGATGCGAATACCAGTGACGGTTTCACCCTTCGAAAGATCCTTACCGACGTGCTGCCAGATGAATCTGAAGATGACAACGATGACTTCGAAGTCTATGAAGATTTATTTGTCAGAAGAACAGATGTGCAAGCAGGCGAACTGAGAGAGGAAGAGCGGAATCAAACTGCTATAAAAAATGAGGTTGTGGCGGAAGCACCTTACCACGAGAACGTTGTTGCTCAGGCGAACGTCACTGAAGCAGTGTGGAATGTGGTAAGCAGACGCGCAGCTGAGGTATGGCGCGAGGGCATTGTGGACACAGACCAGTTCGTGCGACGGGCGGGAGGAAAAGAGTTAGATGCCTTCGTTAGCATTGTACACCCAAAGGTAGCAGGAGATGACGAAGTGGACTTGTCGAACCCCCTACTCGAAGAAGAAAACTTCATTGATGCTCACGCACTGATCGGCTCAGGATGCACGGGCTCATGCATCGACGAAGGTTTTGTCAAATGGTATGGTTTCCCCACTCAAAGGTACATTCGGCCTAGACCAGTCTTCAATGCTGACGGAACAAGCAATGAGGCTGGATTGATCAAGGAATACGTAGTCGTACGAATGTTCTTTGGGAAATACGAGGAAGAGATTCGACTGGCAGTGACATCCTTAGCGTCAAGCAACATCTTCCTCGGACATGACTGGTTGATGAAGCATAATCCTGAGATTGATTGGAGGTTAGGAACAGTTAAGTTCACCCATTGCCCTGACGAATGTGAGTCGCCACTGTTGAGCAAGGAGATAGATGACGAGTTGGTGAGGAATGTGCGGATGAAGGAAGCAGCAAAATGGCCACCTTACCTGGAGGAATATGCCGACATCTTTAGTGAGGAATCGTTCAAACGCTTACCAAACCACCGAACGTGGGATCACGCTATTGACCTGAAGCCGGATTTCAAACCCAGTGACTACAAGGTTTACCCATTATCGCCAAAAGAACAAGAAGCGATGAGGGAGTTCATTGAGGAAAACCTAGCGTCAGGACATATCCGACAGTCGAAGTCTCCAATGGCGTCACCATTCTTCTTTATCAAGAAAGAGGATGGGAGCTTACGAGCAATCCAAGACTATCGAAAGCTCAACGAAGGGACGGTCAAGAACAAATACCCATTACCGCTGATAAATGAGCTCATCGACAAGGTTAAGAATGCAAGGTACATCACGAAGCTCGACGTTCGTTGGGGATACTACAACATCTGGATTCGCGAAGGAGATGAGTGGAAGGCAGTGTTCTGGACAAATCTAGGCTTATTTGAACCCACAGTCATGTTCTTCGGCTTGTGTAATGCGCCAGCGACATTCCAAGGCTTTATGAACGACATCTTTCGGGAGCTAATCCATGAGGGTATTGTCATCATTTACCTCGATGACATTCTCATCTTCTCGAACGATCTAGAGGAACATCGCAGACGCACCAAACAAGTCTTTGAGATCCTTCGCCGAAACGGACTTTTCCTAAAGCCGCAGAAGTGCGAGTTTGAAGTCGACACAGTCAAGTACCTCGGGCACATCATTGGCAATGGCGAAGTTCGAATGGATCCCAAGAAGACGGCAGCAGTACAGGACTGGCCAGTTCCAAGGAACGTCCACAAACTGCAACAATTCCTGGGACTAGGGAATTGGTTGCGATGTTTCGTTAAGGATTACAGTTCGGTCGTCAAACCCTTGACTACACTGATGGGTAAGGTGGAATGGAAGTGGGGCGAAGATGAACAGGCAGCGTTCGAGGAATTGAAGCATCATCTGAGTAGTCCTCCCATGTTAGCGATACCCAACAGTGAGGACCCTTTCCGTGTAGAAGCAGATGCATCGGACTTTGCGACTGGAGGAGTCCTTCTCCAGAAACAAGATGGCAAATGGAAGGTGATCGCTTATCGGTCGTCAACATTCCTAGAGGCAGAGCAAAATTACGAGATTTACGATAAGGAAATGCTTGCCATCATTCAAGCCCTAAAGGAATGGCGACAATATCTCCAGGGAGCTAACCAACCTTTTGAGGTATGGACAGACCATGCAAATCTAACGTACTTCCAATCGCCGCAGAAGTTAAATCGTCGACAAGCTTGTTGGCGACTCGATTTAGCTGAGTTCGATTTTACGCTAGTCCATAAACCTGGAAAGACGTTGGGAAAAGCCGATCTGTTGTCATGCCGAGCTGATTATGACAAGGGCGAGCACGATAACGAGAACGTGACTTTTGTCAAGAAGGAATGGTTGGTTAGAGGAATGGTTCAGACGTCAAGGGAGGTACTCGTCGAAAAGGTCATGGAAGCGCAGAGACAAGAGGATGAGGGACTGAGGCCGAAGGACGTCGAGAAGAGAGGGGACATGTGGAGAAAGGGCCGCCGACTATACATACCAGCGAGCGTCAGAGAGGACGTCATGAAGGAACACCATGACTCGACCCTGGCAGGACACCTAGGAGCAACAAAGACGATCCAGCTGATAGCACGCAGGTACTGGTGGCCAAGGATGAGTGCAGATGTGCAGGTGTATGTGTGGGGGTGTGATTGTTGTCAGCGGACAAAAGCTCTAAGGACAATGAGAGCAAAGGTTTTGCACCCTAATGAGGTGCCGGTGTAGACTATCAGACTCTCCTAGACAGGGACAAAGGCGGCGGCGGCGGCGTTCGACCACAGGGAGGCGATGTCAAAGGTGTCGAGAGGAAAAAGGGGAGGTCCTACCAGATCTACAGACTACCTACAGGCTTTCAGAAGCGACACTCAGCTCAGATGTACAAGGATCTGGCCGTTAGGGCAGATCCGCCGCGCCTTCGAATAACTCGCCGCGGCGATCCGGGCCTCGGCGACTGTATAGGGATCGCCGAGTCCGACTGAACCGGCGAAGGGGTCGCAGCGGCGGACTGGGTGCGGGGCCGGCGGAGGTTCGCACCAGTGCAATTCCGCCTGGTAGTCGGGGAGATGACGTCGGAACGACACAGAGAGGGTGCGGGAGAGAGAGAGTCGACACCACTTAAAAGGGGAGTAGTGTCGGCGGTGGGGCGACGCGGAGGCGGCGGAGGCGGCGAGAAGTGGGAGACTGGACTCAGTCGAAAAGGGGCGCCGGCGCCGACGGAAGGGGTGAACACAAGAAGAGTGACAGCTGCGTCGAGGCGTCGACGAAGTATAACAGATGCCTAGAAGAGTGACGGCTGCGTCGAGGCGTTGAGGAAGAATCACAAATGTTCAGGGCCCGAGCGGCGGCGGAGGCTAGAGAGAGAGAGACGGCGATGCAGATATGAGTGGGACGTCCCCGGAGCGATTACTAGACGAGTGACAGCTGCGCAGAGGGGAGACGACCAGGGCGGCAAATGAGCTCGGCGGCTTCTATCCTGTGAGATCCGGGGCCACGCCGTCAGGACGGGATCGGCGAGGGCACGTGACCGGGAGTTCGCCCGATCCGGCTGTCTGATTCTTTGTATATACTGGTTTCTTGAAGGAGGTTTCTTTACTTGTGGTTGGTCTCTGGTAGCTGCGTTCTAGAGTGTATATCTGCTGTTTTTTTTGGATAGATACATGCTCTCTATATATACTATGAGTCCTTGATAAGAAATATCACTTAAAGCGGCGGGCGGCGAGGCGTGACAGGCGCGCCGCAACGGCGGGGGCCGCCGCCGAGATGCGCCGCCAAGCCACCAAGACCTAGGGGCGCCCCAATCGGAATGGCGGAGTGCTGGTACGTCGTGTCGAATGTCGGGGCCGTTCGGATCGGTCAGGGCGCGCTCTATATAGATCTGAAACGCCAAGGGGTCGAATAAAACTAAAAAGGGGAATATACGGATGGCCGCCGGGCACGCTACCGCGCTCGGCGTACAATGTGGGATGATAAGAATATGAAACAATCAACGAAATGGACCTGAGATTGGCTATCGTTCACCCAGCCGGCGCGGCGGCGGGCATACACCTCCGCGATAGCGCGATATACATCCGCCGCAGCGTATCCAGCCGCCGTGCGAGCACTTCCGAAGCCCGGAGTCACCGGATTCGGCGGAACCGTTCTTGAGAGAGGCTGGAGAAGGGGAACTAGGATTTGGTCGAAGGGAGGACAAGGTGATCATAAGATAGGAGTGGAGGCGTCGCCGCCGGTTCGTATGGTCGGCGGCGGCGGCGGCGTGGATGCTGTTCCTAGGCCGCCGAAGGTCCGGCGGCCGCTGAGCAGGCTGTATTATGGGTAACGGCGGCGAAGGCTGGTTTGCTGACAATAGTATGTGGGGTGTCCTGGGTATTGTTACGAAAATTGTGGATATACAATGCGGCGTGGTATCAGACGCTTTACACACCGAATTATGCAGCCCAATCCAGAGCATTTCGAAAGGCTTCAAGGACAGAATAGTGGAGGCGATTCTCGCCCACTAGTACAGCAAGGACCTGGGGAGGTCGCTGTGGAATATATTCAAGAGGAACCCGATCGACGATATTACGAGGACGAACGCGACGAAAGGGAGGACCCATACGATTTACAGCAAGGACTAGCTGGAATGCATATTGGACATACTCCTCCACCCGAGCGAAGCTACGTGGACATGGAAGAACGGAACATCGCAAGATACGTGGAACTCCTGCAGAAGAGACGATATCGACATAGTGCAACCAGACGCTTTGTTCATGAAAGCCTGGTCTGTACAAACTGCTATTTGGCATACCAAAGGAGTTGGGTTCTTTCGGAGTGGCTCCTCAAGAACTTCGTGGAGCGCTTAGTAACTAGGGAAGGAGCCGATGTCAAGATTCGCATAAACCCGGACCCTCAGAACGAACGTTTGACCAACCATTACCGAACCGCGGAATGAGCGCATACGACCACGAGGTATCTGTATGGCTTGGCGATAGGGATATCTATGCACTGAAGGTTGGCGTGAGAGCTTGGATCAATCAGCATCGTCACCAGACCTTGTGTCGAAACACTGCAGTGGAAGTCGATTGGCCGATCTATTACAGGGCGCCATCGGACGTCGAAAGTCTTATCGAAGAAGCAACAGATCGAATGCTAGAAGCATGGGAACGATCGGAAGAAGGGGTTATTACAGTCGACGAATGGCGCGGGACGAATCACCTGGGAAGAAGATACAGGTTAACGTCGGGTACCGGACTACAATTCTCTGACATCGATATCGCGGCTAGGCACAGAAGGGTGTCTGCTAAATTTACACAGCCGCCGAGGTTAATCTCCGATGATCGGCAGGGGTTGCCGATTCCAAATCCCGAGATAACGGTCAGCCCCATGATGGAAGACTAACGGCAGAAGCTCGGCCGGAGTAACGGAGCACCGGCGAAGCGAGATTGCGGCACAGGGAAGAAGTCTCTCGTGGGAGGTTTGGCATTAAGGATTAACATGTGATAGGAACGGAGATCGATAGAAGCCTGGGGAAAGCTTCTTCGGAACGGAAGGAAATTAGGGCCTGCCTAATAGGGAAGGAAGTAGTCGGTGGTGCAACCAGGAGTTTTGGTGGCACCACCAGAGTTGTCAGTGGTACTACAGACTCAAGAGAGTAGTAGTGACACCAGCTGAAACACATTGTCCTAACCAATAGCGAGGCATGGCCGGTAGTATTTGGTAGTCGGTAGTATTCAGTGGAAACTTTATTTAAGGCGCCAGCTGAGCGGGGTGTTGTCCCTCAGCAAAATTATTTTGTACTTTCAATCATAACTGTACCCCTTTGATTGAACCTCTGCTCTACTACTGGGTCAAGCTTGAGCCTATAGCTCGCTTCTTAGTAGTACATCTAACCTTCGCTACTCTACTCTCCAATCGTACATTGTCAGAAGGAGGAAGCAGGGACTTGTTCCGGTACGCTCGGACTAACCACCTCGTCCGAAAATACTGGTCCTAACATTATAATTTTGCTCCAATCCTGGGATAATCAATCTTGCTGTTTCATAGTGCAATACCCACTATCGATCAGTAAGTATTGCTCTGCCCTGGGAGGGTTTCTTCTATGCCTGTTAATACAATTAGCTGATCATCGATAAGCGTATCGTCGACGGCTAAAGCAGGCTTACACACTCCATCGGAGTTTTGTTAGAGCGCTCCATACATTCGAGGAAGAAGTCAATTCGGCGTTTCGCACGATAAACTTCTATCGAGGTAAGAAGCACTCAAACACCCCTATCCTAGAACCCTACCGGTCGGTTATACTATCCGCCCTGGAGCTTCGAATCAACGCCGAAAGACACGAAAGAGTTGGGAGGAAGTTCTTGCTTGTACACGCGGACAACCTATTGAACGGACACAGTTTTAATTGGGAAGCACTCAGAGGTCCTACGCCGGTTGAAGAAGAACTACTCGCTCTGTGTCAGGAATATAAAGCGTTCGAATACACCCTACTCGAGCATTCTCATTTCCTCCATCAAGTCCTTTTACAAGTTTATCAAGGCAACTATACTACTGCGAAACAACTATGTCACCGATGGAATTGTGGCAAGTTGGTTGGTCTAGTCTCTGGTTTACACTCTGCATCGTCTGGTTTTCTTCCATGGTATACGTCATTGCTCAACAACTCCGAGGTCGAATCAGCCTTCTTCGAGGCTTTGGAACGCTATGGACGTGGGTGGAACGGCAAGACAACGAAAGAAGTTCCCCATTCCGTCGTGCCGGTCGGAGATTTCTACTCCAAACTCAACGACTGGCAGTTCCTCAACCCGGACCTGGAGAACGTATGGAATCCGCTCTGGCACGTATCAGCGAACGACTCGACAGTCTACACGGACGCTTGGACCGAATGGTCAGTGCTGACGAGCAACCCAACCAAGTTGTCTCCGCCCTGCGACACGCCGTCATCGACCTCGACAATCGACTTACTAGCGTTGATCGGTCCCTCAGAACTCTCACAGCTACTGTCGCTCGACTCTACGACATGGGCTCTCAATACTCCGAGAACCTTACCGTAGAAGGACAGACACTGGGGGAGTTTCTGGCGCATATTCAGGGACATGTCGGAGATGCGATCGCCGAGGCAGTCATCACCAACCTCAGGCGAGAAGGCGAACAGCGAGACGTACGGATCAACTACGCGTTCGGTATTCTTCAGGCTCGTATTCTGGGAGCGATAACAATGGCCATTCAGGGCAGTCAGTCAGCCCTTGCTCAACAAGTGGTCAACTCCCAGCAAGAGATTATTCGGCTCACTGGCACGGACTTCCTGCAGTTACACACGCAGGCTAGCTACCTGGTCGAACAGGTTGAGGCTATTCGAGCCCGGATCAGCAATGCCGAAGAAGAACTCATGGCCCAGTACTCGATCACGGAAGGCATTCGTCGGATCCAACAAACGATTAGGCTTCGTCAATCCTACCTGACGCAGCGAGCTAGGCGAGGAAGGGCGAGGTTGAGCCCTGACTCCCCGCTGCAAGGTAGAGGCCTAGGTCTAGCCAGCCGCTTCGAAAGCGTAAGCTCGGACTCCGACGATGACCAGATGCCCCACCTGATCCCAGCAAGAGAACGCTTTGTGGATCAGATGGTTGAGATCATTCGCCAGAGCAGGGAACCTGAAGGAACGGACACTCGAACAGGACAACCATCATCGCAGTTACGACAGCGGGCAGTAGAAGTTGGAAGGAACTATGTCGCTGAGGTAGTTGCGGAACGAGGGCTGGTAGCACCTACTGTGCTCGCCCAAGAGGAACAGGAAGTCGAAGGAAGCATCGAAGTTGAAGAAGATCTCCCGGACTACGTCTCCACAGAAACGCAACCCGGAAGCCTGGACCAGCAAGCAGAAGAACTGCTGAGGGAGGTGATTCCCGAGTCACCACAGCCCTGGCCATCCAACGACGGATGGGGACCGCCTCCCGATGCTGGGGAAGCATGGCAGGCGGACAACACGGCGGAAACGGGGTATGGCACGGGAATCCGGGAGCTCATGTGGAATGAGCAGGGAGAACTCGTCGAGGGAGCGATTCAACGGCTGGGATGGAATGGCCACTACGTCGAAAGAAACCACCTTCAATACCCGCACCAGGACTCGCCGCCAGGATCGCCTACTCCAAGTGCTCTTGAGCTTGAGGAGAGAGAAGCAAGGCTCCAGGCGGTCAGTGAGTACTCCCCAGACTCTGATTATATCTATGATCCTATCATTCGTCCTAACAGCTGCCCTATACCTTCGGACTCTCTCGACATACGAGAGGGACCACTGAGGCAGGGGGTAGCGAACATGGCGATGGTAGTTTGGGTACGAGGTAACAACGTAGAAGAGCCAACCAGCGAGGATCAAGAGTACTTCGATGCGAACGACGACTGGGAGACAGAAGAGGAAAGCGAGGAACACGAAAGCGGCGAGGAACGATACGAAGCTCGGGAAGAAAGGAGATAGGCCCTGGTTTAGAGCTGGGAGCTTGCCAGGAGGAAGGAAGACGCCCAAGAACCGACCGGGGAGGAAGGGTAAGGTGGCTAGTTGGAAAGCGGAGGTGGTACTCGCTGGATAACTTAGCTACTAAACCATGTATTATTGTAATGCGCTAAATGAGAGTGATACTCATAAAAATGTTGGTTGAATTCGTCTAGGTCAATATGTCAAACAAAGACATCATGAAGTATCCCTTGTTTAAGGGAAACCCTTATGAGTCGCTTGAGAACTTCCAGAATCAAATGATCAGCCGGTTGAATGAAAAACATCCGAGCGACCCAGTCAAGAGGGTTAAGATTATTCTGGAATGTCTGCGAGGTCAAGCTCAGACTTGGGTTAATGGCAAATGGGCCGTGAACAGAAATCAATTAGTCTCCACCTACAAGCGGAATGCGAACAATGAGCTTGTTATGGACAAGAAGGGTGGATGGGACGATGAGGATGATCTATGGAACGAATTAGCGCTCAACCATAACGGCATTTTTGGACTTCAAGAAGAAGCCGAGCGAAATATTAGGACGATTTATCAGGAACGGGCGCGGGTGAAGCAGTATAACAGGGCCTTTGACGACATTAGGATGAGGCTGCCAAAGCACTACGACCATCAGGCACTGATTTACGAGTACAAGAGAGGACTCAATCAAACGATCCTAAAGGCTCTGCTTACGAATACAGACCACCCAGAATGGGACCTGAACCAATGGAAGGAGAACGCTAGTAATCTGGAGGCCAGTCTGATGGCTGCCAAGGTGATAGGCAGCAATAGGAAGTACACCCCTATGTTTAAAGATGGGCAGGCAGTATCGTACACGCCAGTGCCCCCAGAAGCTCGCCGTCCAGCTGAGTTTCTGGGTGAGCCTATGGACATCGACATGTCTAGGCGCTTTACTAGTGGGGTCCCGAGGAGATGCCGGGATATGCTGGGCATGCGGCAAGACAGGTCACTTCGCACGGGACTGCAATAATGTAGGGCGAGACACACAGGGAAGCCGTGGACACCGAACCAACTACAAGAGACGGGTGCAGAAGAGACGATCTGGCAAGACTGGCCGCTTCCTAAAACGCCGGGAAGTTGGGATTAGCAGCGATTCTGAAATGGAGGAACTACTGGACAAGAAAACGAAGTTACCAAGGCGTAAGGAACGGGCTTCGTATGCCCTCGAGGAGGATTCCGAGGAGGATTTTTGAAGGGCCGCCAGTCAACATCGGACACTGGCGAGGGCTCGAAGGATACACAAGAAATAAAGCGCCGATGGACTATTGCTAGACCAAACTCCAACCATCCCACTATACCTATTGACGTCATTCAGGGACAGAAAAAGGTTAATCTCTCGGCTATGATTGACTCCAGATCTGCGATCACTACTATTAGCCCCACGGTTGTACAGAGCCTAGGGCTGAGAACAGTGCCTGCAGAAGGTAATTATACCATCCGGAATGCCGATGGATCGATTAATCATGGTGGATGGACTCGGAACGTCAGAGCAATAGTGGACACAGGGATTACAAGAGGTTTAATGGACATCGCAGTGGTGGATACACACGAAGACAAGTTTCTCATAGGAAATGATTGGCTTGAACAGCATAAGCCAACTATCGACTGGACAAAGGGGATTCTTCGCAAAGGCGGAAAGGAAATTGCATTTAATGGAACGGCACGATTGCGTTCCATACAGCTAATCCTAGCCCCAAGGAAGCTCCGGAAACGCAGAAGATGGCGAAGAATTCCAGACTACATTCCACCCGAATGGGATGCCGATGATGAAAAGGAAGAAGCTTGGGAAACTAGGGTCTATTACCACAGTGACATCGAAACAGGACAAGAAACCGAGAAGGAAGACATAGAAGAAGAACCTACGATCGTACCACCAGACAAAGGAAAAGAAAAGGAATCAGCAGCACCGCTTGTCACGTTCGAAGAAGTCATGCACAAGCCGCCAGAACTTTCCTTCGCCAAGCAAGAAGGAAGATGGAAATTCTTTTGGTTCGGGGACAAGTGCCGAATAACGAAGGACGATCAAAACTGGCACAACTTTAACAGTCTCGAGGATGCAGATGGTGCAGTATACCGCACCATGGTCAGAGAAATGGACAAGGGCGCCAAACATGATGAACTCCTCGATGAATATGGCGGCATGTATATGGCGCGTCTTCAGCTGATAGCGATTCAGGGAGGCCTGGGAACAACGACCTCACCAACAACATCTGAAGACCAAGCAAGAGTGCGGGAAGAAATACAGGCACAAATGACAATCGACGCAGAAGGATCTGATACGAGTAGAAGGAAGAAGCCTAGTGTACCACCTAAAGGAGGAAAGCCTGGACACTACGCACCTGATCCTCTCAAGATGCGTCGACAGAAGAGCGGAGGAAGTGGTACGGATTCTAACCCTGTCATAAGGAGTATAAGGGTGGAGTGGACTCCTCCATCCGTGCACGAGGGCCACAATGACTCAACCCTGGCAGTGCAAAAGCAGTCGGTAAGCTTCACCACACGAAGCAGAGGTACAAGCAGGAGTACTTCGGGTCGGGAGCACCGTGGAACTAAGGCCACGAAGCGTACTAGGTTCGGCCACCTAGCGAGAACTCCTCCTACGAGAAACCGAGGAGTGACTAGACATGAGACGCCGTTCAAGGGTAGGCTAGTGTCTAGGAAAGTGGTCCACCCCAAAGGGAGGGTAGTCCCACTCAATTGGCACAGGGCCGAAGTTAGTACGCCGCAATCATCAAGTAGGCTAGCTTCGGGAGCTCAAGTGCGCCCGCGAAGACCACGGTTTAAGAACCAAATGCAGGGCCCTGCTCCGACAGGGAAAACAAACGGTAAAGGTAACAGGTTCATTTCGAATTATGCCGTGATGGAGCAGGAGCTCTCGCAGGGGCAGAAGAGGCGCCGATGGCGCACACCTGTTGACTCGGTCACGCAGCCGCCCAAAGTGGAAAGAAAAGTGCTAGAGAGAAGAGCTGGATCTGAGACGGAGTTCAAGGGTATCCTAGGATCGCACAAGCCTGCTACCTTAGGGGAAGCAGAGGACGCCTCTCGAAGAGGAGAGCCACCCAAACCTCCTCACTGGATCCGCCGCCTAGAGCATCGACAAGTCGCATCACGGAGAGAACGCCTTCTCAAGTACAACAGCATAGCTCAAAAATATGCACAAGAGAAAGCACTCGATGAAAGGATGGCAGGCTCTGCTGGCGACAAATCTCTCGAAGACATTCTTCCAAAACAAATATGGGAGTTCAGGGATAGGTTCGACAAGGATGCTGCTAAGCGGCTACCTAAGTCGGGACAATGGGACATGAAGATCGAGCTCCTACCAGGAGCAGAGCTCCCAAAACCTGGACCGGTATATCCACTCGCTCCTGCTGAAAAGCGAGCGGTAGAAGAATGGATTCGCGAGGACCTGAAGAAGGGATGGATTCGTGTTGTAGGAAACCGAGTACCAGCTGAAGAAAAGGCGAACACTTGCGCACCAGTATTTGTCATAGCCAAGAAGACAATAGGGAAGGATGGCAAGCCGGAGTATAGAATTGTTATCGACTATAGAGGACTGAATGCGGTGGTCATTCCAGACCACCAACCGATGCCTCTATTACATATACTCCCAGACGACCTTGCACATGCCAAATGGTTCTCTACACTGGATTTGCGAAGCGGGTATAACAACATCAGAATACACCCTGGGCATGAGAAGTATGCCGCCTTCAGGACTCACATGGGAGTATACCAGCCGATGGTAATGCAGTTTGGATTAATGAATGCACCTGCGGTATTCCAACGTGCAATGAACGAGCTCTTTCAGGACATGATTGGGCAGGGCATACTCATTTATTTGGACGACATTATAGTCTATGCGGAAACGGAACAGGAACATTGGGACCTGTTAGCAGAGGTATTGCGCAGGTTGAGGGAAGCAGACTTCTTCTGCAAACCAGAGAAGTGCTACTTCGGAAAGAAGGAACTCGACTATTTAGGATTTGTGGTTAACCAGTCGGGCATGCAGATGGATCCCTACAAGGTAAAGGCAGTTCAAGAATGGCCAGATTTGTCAAGCAAGCGAGACATTCGAAAGTTTATCGGTTTTGCAAACTTCTACCGAAAATTTATTGAAGGCTTCGCCAAGATCGCTAGGCCACTAACGGAACTTATGTCCGGCAAGAAGACGTTTACCTGGGGAGAACGACAACAAGAGAGCTTTAGGAAACTTAAAGAAGCTTTTACCACTGCACCAATGCTAGTACGACCGGATCATGAGAAGCAATTTGTGCTGGAAACCGACGCGTCAAACTTTGCGATGGGAGCCGTGCTCTCGCAGCTTGGGGACGATGAAATTTTGCACCCCATTGGATATTGGTCGAACACCTATCGAGACGCCGAGAATAACTATCCAGTAATGGACAAGGAATTACTAGCGATTGTCAAGGCCTTGAGCAACTGGAGGCACCACTTGGAAGGAGCTAAACATGAGATTCGAGTGGTCAGCGATCAAGCTAACCTTCGATATTTTATGGGAGCTAGGAAGCTAAGTGGCCGCCAAGCAAGATGGGCGACATTTCTCAGCAGATTTCGATTTCGAATCGAGTATCGACCTGGAACCAAGAATTCACGAGCGGATGCATTATCAAGGAGGCCAGACTATGAACAGGGCCAAGAGGACCAGCCAGAACAAGTCCTACTTCCTCCGCAATTGTTCAGAACATCGGACTTGCCCATGCGCACAGTACGGGTATTTGAGCTTACAGGGGGTCCTGAACTGGGAGAGAAGATTCGAGACGCCTATGAACGATCCAAAGAGCCAGCAATCGGAACGTTCGAAGAAGGATATTGGTGGAAGGATGATAAATTGGTTATCCCACCAGATGAAGAAGTTAAGAAGGAAATTGTACGACAGTGCCATGACGCGCCGGCGTCAGGACACCCGGGGTTACAGAAGACTATAGATAAACTGGAAAGAAGAGTTTGGTGGCCAAAGATGAGGGAATGGGTCGAAGAATATGTGCGCACATGCGACGTGTGCCAAAGGACGAAAGCGCGACGAGGAAAGACGCAACCACCGCTACAACCATTGCAGATAGCGACAAGGCCCTACGACGAGATTACTATGGACTATGTCACCGGACTTCCAACGACGAGCAAAGGAAACAATGCGATACTAGTGGTGGTAGACAGGTTCTCTAAGATGGGAACTTTTATACCTACTACAGTAAATGCAAACTCGAAGACCACTGCGGACTTGATGATCAATCATGTCTACAGCAAGGTTGGAACTCCGAAGACAGTAATCAGCGACAGGGGGCCTCAATTCGCTAGCCGGTTTACAGAACAGGTGAACCAGGCCCTCGGGATTGAAACGAAGCTTAGCACGGCGTATCATCCACAAACAGATGGTCAAACAGAGCGAGTAAATCAAGAAATGGAACAGCTGCTACGTTGCTATTCCAGCTTGCAGCAAGACGATTGGGACGAACATCTACCTATGGCAGAATTCGCCTATAATAGTCGCTCTCACTCTAGTACAGGCAAGACACCGTTTGAATTGGTGTATGGATTTCAGCCGGAATTAGGATTCAAACTTCCGATCCGAGGAACACAGGACTATGTGGCTATGCGAAAGAAGAATCAAGAAGAAGCAACAAAGGCGCTGGAGAAGGCACGAGACGCGATGAAGAGATTCGCAGACAGACACCGAGGCCCGATGCCATTATTCGAAGTTGGCGATAAAGTTATGTTAGATGGTCGGAATCTAACCTTGCTAGTTCCCACTAGGAAGCTAGGGGATAGAAACCTAGGACCTTATCAAGTCATCGCGAAGCATGGGCTAGTCAACTACGAGTTGGATCTTCCGAAGGAATTAAGGATCCACCCGGTGTTCTATGCAGGACTGTTGATTCCCTATCGAGAAAGAAAAGATCCGGCACAGAGAACAAGACCACCACCAGAAGTTATCGCTGGAGAAACCGAGTATGAGGTTGAAGC
The DNA here is from genome assembly GCA_037892935.1 of Phlebopus portentosus. Lineage (NCBI taxonomy): Eukaryota > Fungi > Basidiomycota > Agaricomycetes > Boletales > Boletinellaceae > Phlebopus > Phlebopus portentosus. Next base: position 61,084 of record JAYXKI010000009.1, read on the forward strand.
GATCCGGGACATGAGGAAAAGGCACGGAAAATGGGAATATCAGGTTAAATGGCTCGGCTACCCGGAGGAAGAAAATACCTGGGAACCTGTAGAAGGGCTGCGCAATGCCCCAGAGAAATTGCGGGAGTATCACGAGAGGAATCGTTGGCCGGACACGATAGATCTTCCCTCTAGAAAGAAGATCGCAGATATTATAGACTCTACGCAGAGAGTAATCGACATCAAAAAGGAGGATGACGAGTTCCTGAGGACGGCACTAGGAGAGTCCGTAGCTCAGAGGGTAATTAGGAGAAGAAGATACCAGAGCAAGACAGGTATCAAGCAGCGAGATTTCGGTTATCCGGAATGGCACAAGCGTCATTGGAGAGCCGCAAAAAGGCCGTTCACTCGAAACAAAGCACTGCCGGTTCGCAGATGGGATCTGCCGGAAGAAAAAGGGAATCCTTCATACAAGGACTGGTTTTGGGCTGACTCCTCGGATAGTGAGTGCAGCGAGGCTTAGGAAGGCCTGGTATATTTGACCTGAACAAGTCGTTAAACTATTCCAAGCGTACTGGGACGTACCTTGTAAGTTGGGACCGACACTAATCGAGGTCATATTGGACCTGAACAAGTCGTTAAACTATTCCTAGCATGTTGGGAAGCATCTAGTATGTTGGAAGCCGACACTCAGCGAGGCTTTGAGTTATTGAGCAAGTGTCACGTGACCGCCGCCTTTCTCTGAGAAGAGGTTGAGCGTCAATCACGTGATTGCCACCATCTCATCCAAAACAGGAAGTGTTCAAGTCACATGACTGCCGCACTTCTGTCCGGATGGGTTGTGCGTCAGGTCACATGATCAATAGCGAGATGAGGACTCTGGATGTACAGTGCTACAGTTATTCCAGACAAGAGGAATGAGACACTAGTACACAAGAAGGATATGGCCTAGGAAGCAACGATACGAAACAGCAAGATTATGGCTACCACAATTAAGGGATCCACACTCTCCTTGCAGTCCGAAGTGGATCTTAAGAGGAGGAATGTTACGAAAATTGTGGATATACAATGCGGCGTGGTATCAGACGCTTTACACACCAAATTATGCAGCCCAATCCAGAGCATTTCGAAAGGCTTCAAGGACAGAATAGTGGAGGCGATTCTCGCCCACTAGTACAGCAAGGACCTGGGGAGGTCGCTGTGGAATATATTCAAGAGGAACCCGATCGACGATATTACGAGGACGAACGCGACGAAAGAGAGGACCCATACGATTTACAGCAAGGACTAGCTGGAATGCATATTGGACATACTCCTCCACCCGAGCGAAGCTACGTGGACATGGAAGAACGGAACATCGCAAGATACGTGGAACTCCTGCAGAAGAGACGATATCGACATAGTGCAACCAGACGCTTTGTTCATGAAAGCCTGGTCTGTACAAACTGCTATTTGGCATACCAAAGGAGTTGGGTTCTTTCGGAGTGGCTCCTCAAGAACTTCGTGGAGCGCTTAGTAACTAGGGAAGGAGCCGATGTCAAGATTCGGCATAAACCCGGACCCTCAGAACGAACGTTTGACCAACCATTACCGAACCGCGGAATGAGCGCATACGACCACGAGGTATCTGTATGGCTTGGCGATAGGGATATCTATGCACTGAAGGTTGGCATGAGAGCTTGGATCAATCAGCATCGTCACCAGACCTTGTGTCGAAACACTGCAGTGGAAGTCGATTGGCCGATCTATTATAGGGCGCCATCGGACGTCGAAAGTCTTATCGAAGAAGCAACAGATCGAATGCTAGAAGCATGGGAACGATCGGAAGAAGGGGTTATTACAGTCGACGAATGGCGCGGGACGAATCACCTGGGAAGAAGATACAGGTTAACGTCGGGTACCGGACTACAATTCTCTGACATCGATATCGCGGCTAGGCACAGAAGGGTGTCTGCTAAATTTACACAGCCGCCGAGGTTAATCTCCGATGATCGGCAGGGGTTGCCGATTCCAAATCCCGAGATAACGGTCAGCCCCATGATGGAAGACTAACGGCAGAAGCTCGGCCGGAGTAACGGAGCGCCGGCGAAGCGAGATCGCGGCACAGGGAAGAAGTCTCTCGTGGGAGGTTTGGCGTTAAGGATTAACATGTGATAGGAACGGAGATCGATAGAAGCCTGGGGAAAGCTTCTTCGGAACGGAAGGAAATTAGGGCCTGCCTAATAGGGAAGGAAGTAGTCGGTGGTGCAACCAGGAGTTTTGGTGGCACCACCAGAGTTGTCAGTGGTACTACAGACTCAAGAGAGTAGTAGTGACACCAGCTGAAACACATTGTCCTAACCAATAGCGAGGCATGGCCGGTAGTATTTGGTAGTCGGTAGTATTCAGTGGAAACTTTATTTAAGGCGCCAGCTGAGCGGGGTGTTGTCCCTCAGCAAAATTATTTTGTACTTTCAATCATAACTGTACCCCTTTGATTGAACCTCTGCTCTACTACTGGGTCAAGCTTGAGCCTATAGCTCGCTTCTTAGTAGTACATCTAACCTTCGCTACTCTACTCTCCAATCGTACATTGTCAGAAGGAGGAAGCAGGGACTTGTTCCGGTACGCTCGGACTAACCACCTCGTCCGAAAATACTGGTCCTAACAGGTATGGCATAGGGGAGTACCGCCCTTACAGGCCTGTGCCGCTGGACCGGTACAGGTTAGTGCGGCGCACTACATCTCCTTCTGACGAAGTAAAAAAATGATTAAAAAAAATGCTGGGTAGTGTAGGGGAGGTATTTAGGCGAAGTTGAGCGGGGGTTGTGATGTAACTGGGTGGTATGTCTGTGACTTGCTCCTGGATTAGTCTTCGGTTGTGAGATCGATCATCGGCGGATCGTGGATTGGTGCGGCGGTGTGCGGTGGAGGGTTGGCTCTGTCCGCCGCATCTTGTTGAGGTACGTTGTTGAGGTATGGGTGATGTTCAATGGATTCCCGAAGCTCGGCGAGGTGCTCTTCGATGTCCTGGGCGGCTGCGATTGCTGAGAGCGAATACTGTTGTGCTTGGAGTATAATGGCGATGACGTTGGTGGCGCAGTCGCGTATATCATCGTCGCCGCGCTCGTCGAAGAGGCGTAAGACTTGGATTATGGCATTGTGGGATAGGTCTGAGGCGGCGTCGGAGTAAATGACGGCGTTTTCGAGTGCAATAGGCCCTTCTCTGAGGATGGCGAGGGGGGCATTGGGTAGTACGCCATCGCCGATAGGCGCGCCGAGAATTATGGGGATCGTAGTGAGGGCGCCGCTGATGCGGAGCGTTTCTCGGATGCGGCAAACGAGTGTCGCTTTGTCGGCAGGCGTCAGATGGTGTCTGGCGTAGAGTTCGGGGATGATCTGAAGCATCGCGGGGACGTGTCTGGCGGGGAACGGCATCGCCGCAGGAAACGCGTCGGCGAGGAGGTCGCAAAATGATCCCCAGTTTCCTCCGGAGAGGCGTGGGTCTTGACAGAGGAGTTGCTGGGCGTCCGGCGAGGCCCAAATGTACAGCAGGAAGATTAGAGTCGCCGTGTCGGGGCAGGGGTGATGAAAACTGCGAAGGGCGGCGATGAGAATATTTGGTAGAGCGGTGCATCGGGCGTGGGGAGGTGTGCACGAGGCGCCCGCCGGCGCTCCTGTGCCAGGCGTGCCGGGTATCGCACCACCGGTGCGATATCTTGGAGTCGGACGTGACCTTCCTGGCGCAGCAGGAGGTCCTCGCTCTCCGCCGGCAGCTGGAGGGGATGGAGTCGACGTTGGCGGGAGAGAGTGCGGGTGGGGGGGTGGAGGAAAAGGCCCAGGGTGAACGCCGTGGATAGGCGGCGAGCCAAACGACGCAAACGGCGTCGGCTCGCGGTCTTCGGCGACCATGAAGCGCCCTTGGGCCGAAAAAAAATATTAAAAAAAATAGGAAAAATATAAAAGTACAAAAATATTGTATTTTTCTTTTTCTTGTGTACTATAGTGGCTTGTAATAACAAGCCGAATGTTTTTCTTGTGAGGATGGTTCTTTGTGAGATCAGGGAATGTAAGATTGAGATGGGCTGGAGTGAAATAGGGAGGATAGGCGCCCTAAAAATAGCGCCGGGGCCGAAAGAATGACTTGAGTAAGGTGAAAATGTGGGAGGGGGTGACTCGGCGTCTCGCCGCAGTCGTTTGGGTGATGATTGGAGAGAGTGAAGATAGCGGCGGGTCCGAATGGGTGACTTAGGGAATGTGTATATAAGGGAGAGGGTGATTATGAGGCTTCGGCGGATCTTCATAAGTTGGATTCGGCGTCTAGGTCATCCGCCGCGGTCTCTTGTGCTAGGTTGTCGAGTTCCGGCGTGGATTTCTGAGTGAGGTCTTCGACTGAGTCGATGATTCGAGTGCGTGCGTGGTAGGGGATAACTCTGAATGCTGCGTAACGAAGTGCTGAAATGGCGCCGTTTGCTTCGGCGAGAACGTAGGATCCTCCTTTGGTTCGCCGCACGACAATCATGGGCCCTAGGTACTTCGGCTTTGTCTTCCTGTTCAGCTCGTTTTCGATCTGGGAGTTCTGGACCAGCACAAGTGAGCCGGGGGCGAAATTGTAATCTTTAATTGTTGCGGCGTGGGTTTTCTCGAAGTCCTGTATGGATTTGAAACGCCCCTGGATGACGGATTCCTTGACTCGTTGGAGGTCCTCGGGACGTTTCTGGAGTGCCCTTGCTCTCGCCGCGATGAGTTGTGCGTCGGACATCTTGGAGGTGACCGCCGGCGAGATGTACGTCTGTTCGGCGAGGTCGAAGGGGAGTACTGGTTCGACGCCGTGGGCCATAAAGTATGGGCTATAGCCTGTGCGGCGTTGAATCATGATTCGTTCGGCCTAAACGGCGTGGTATATATGCTGGGACCACTTGTCTGGGCTTGAGTCGGCGAGCTTCATTAGGGTTTCTCTAAGGTCCCGGTGTCGCCGCTCAATGATTCCGTTGGCTCTTGAGTTGTACGGCGAGATTCGAATGTGCTGGACATTGTATTTGGCGAGAAGGCGGGGTAGGTCCTTGGAGAATGAGGCGCCGTTGTCGGTTACGATCTCCTCGACTCGTCCCCATCTTGACAAGATATCTTCAAAAACGAAGCGTGCTATCGAGGCGGCGTTATCTTTGCGCAGCGTTCGGAATTCGGGGTATCCGGTGAGGGAGTCCCGGGCCTGAACGATATACTTGAATCCGCCGGAGGGCGGCATTAACATGACGTCTATATGCACCCTGGAGAATAGCGGCGCGGGCGTCGGGCTTTGCGGCGTGGTATATATTTTCGTAAACTGCCTCGTTTGGCATTGGTGGCAGGTTCTGATATACCATTTGATGTCCTGATGCATTCCTGGCCACCAGAATCGGTCTTGAATCGTTGTTCTGACAGAGAAGAAGCCTTTGTGGCCGAGTTCGTCGTGGGCAGTTCTGATAATGGAAATTCGGCGTTCCGGCGGAATAACAAGTGCGGCGTGACCTTTGTCGTTCTTTCTGTAGAGTTCGCCGTGCTGTAGGAAGAAACGAGTGGCTCGGCGTACGAACTGTTTGAATTGGGCGTCTGAAAAATCGGCGGGGCGGGATGGGGCGGCGAGAAATTTCTTGATACAATCGAGGTCTTTGAATCCTTTTTGTGAGGCTTTGTGATCGGGGAGTTGTACGGGTTCGCTGTTTGGGGTATAGGCCGTGTCGGAAAGGTCTTGGTTTAGGAAGGAGTATTGATGGTCGATCCATTCTTCGAAGCCTTCGTCTCGCGGCGGATCGGTTTGTGCGGCGCCGCGGCGTGATAGGCCGTCTGGGCCGAGGTGTTTGGGCGCCGGCGTATGAATGATCGTGAAATTGAAAAGTAAGATGCCGGCGATCCATCTATTGATAGTGGCGTTGGGTTGGAGGTCTGGGTTGTTAATCATGCCTTTAATATAGCTGGCGTCGACTTCGACGAAAAAGTGATCGATGCCGACGAGGTATATGCGCGCCTCATATAGAGCTCTGAAGAGGCCGAAGAGTTCTAGCTTCGCCTGGGAGTAGTTTCGTTCTCTGTTGTTCCAAGTTCCGGACATGAAACGGGATGGGACCCTTTCGCCGTTTTCGCCGAGCTGTAACAAGATGGCGCCGTAGCCATGAACGGAGGAGTCTACACAGAAATGAACAGGTTGTCCTGACTCGTAGTCAATAGAACGAATGGCGCCGGAGGATGCTACGGCGTGTTTTAGTAGATCCATAGATCGGCGGGCGTCTTCGTCGAATAGGAAGGGCTGGTCTTTGCAGAGTAGTTTGTTGAGACCGGCGGATAGTCTGGCGTAGTTCTTCACGAAGTGTCTAAGGACGCCGGCCGTACCTAAGAATGCCCGAACATCGTGGACATCCCGCGGCGGAGGCCAATCCATTATCGCCTTGACCCTGGATGCGTCTGGGACTCGGCCGGCGTAATTACAGGTGTGTCCTACAATGACTGCTTCTGGTGCGGCGATGATGAGTTTCTTACCCGAGACAGTGGCGCCGACTACTTTGAGGCGTTGGAGGACGCGGTTGACGTCGTTGAGATGTTCCCAGATGAAGCGGCGGATGTTCGGGTTCCCCGGAATGGTTTCGTAGTTTCCGGCGGCGAGCTCGTATCGGGATTTAGGCCCTTTTACAGGAATATTGTCGATGTATGGGATACAGACGTGGGGTATTTCATCTTTGAGTACGAAGGTGACGTCGGCGTGCATAATTTGTTGCGAGTTGGTGTATCCCATAGGAATCGACGTGAGGCGAAACGCGCCGAGAGGTGTTTGGAATGTTGTGAGGTCGCGGGATCGTACGTCGAGCTTTCTCTGGTCGAAGGCGACGAATAGATCGAGTGTGGTGTAGCAGGCATGGCCGCCGAAGGTCTCGGCGATGTGTTCTGTGGGGTAAGGGACGGAGGGGTCGCGTATGGAGACTTTGTTGAGTGGCTGGAGGTCGTGTACAAGTCGAAGGGATTTTCCATCCTTTTTAACGACGCAGAACCATCGGGAGCGGTAAGAGGAATTGGACGGCTCGTAGACGCCGGAGTTAATTTTGTCTTTGATTATGCGAACCACTTCGTTGAAGATCCCCGGCGGAATAGGGATGTTTTTCATTACCCACGGCGTATGGTCGACAGTAGGAATTAGAACCGGCGCGAAGTATTGATAGTCGAGGGAGCCCTTTTCTGTTTCGTCCCAAGCTAGGCCGTCTTCATGTTGTAGAAGGGTCCAGTAGGCGAGGTTCTTTTCTTCCTCACTGAGGAAGCCAGTTGGGTCGATGTCTAGGGCGTCGAAGCGCTCTTGTGTAAAGCGGCGTCCTGGAATGAACTCCGGCGGATCGATAGGGAGCTTCGGTAGATCTGTGAGCGGCTGCGGGTGTGATTTGCGTATGATGCGGTAGTCCTCTGGAAGGGTCGCCGATATAGGTTTGGTTCGTTGGGCGACCTTTTTGTACTTGTAGGCGTGCCCGGCCGGTTGAGCGGCCGTGGTATTAAGAGTGCTGTTGGAGCGGGGTATTCGGTTGCGTACGGGGAGTGATTCATCATCGAAAATAGAGTTAATGAAGAAGGCTGGATGTTTTTGGGCTTTGTTCTGGGCTGTGAAACCCTTTTCGGCGGATCGATCAGAAAATGAGGTGGAGATATCTATGGTGCGGGGATTGAAGGCGATATTTACAGTCGCCGGGCCGTGATGGAGGACATATGCGTCGGGTATGGTTGGGGGTATACGCCGCATATGTTCCGGCGGACGCCGCTGGGACGTCATTGTCTAGGGGGGCGCTGTTTTTCTGTCCCGGCGCCGCGCTGAATCGTCGGGATCGACATGGTTTCGTTCGTATCGGGATGAGTAAGGTATAGCGTCTGTTCGCCGTCGGCCTCGTCTATGACCTGCGCCCTAGTGTGTACGAAAAACGGCCGGCCTAATAGTAACTGAAAGGGGGCCTTTTCGACGACCTGGACTTGGACAACAATAGAGAAGGCGCCTATGGTGAGTCTGACGCGAGGGATGAGTCCCGCCGAGCGTGAGGTTTGTCTGTCGGCGGTTTCTACTGTGATTGCTTGGCTCATTATCGTCGGGGACCCGAGGTCCTTCCATACCTCTTTTGGCACGGCGATAAATGTCGACCCCGAGTCGAGCAAAGCTTTTACTTCGAATTTATCATCGAGCCAGACCTCGATTTCGCGGAGGGGAATGTTCGGCGGGGCGACGGAAGGATCTTCGTCGCCGAAGTTAACCGGCGAGGTGGGCCTCGGGATCGAGGCGTACATTGCCATCTCGTGATCAGGATTTTCCCTAATTAGTTCTCGGCGCCCCGTGACGAATTCTTTACACTTCTTTCTGATTTCGGGAGAGGCGGCAAGCAGGCTTTGGATCGGCAGGGTGACTTCCGAGTCCAGAATCTTGTCGAAAACGTTCGATACCGCGGCGTCATCGTATGCTGGTACAGTGGTTCGGTATTGTGGCTTCGGATCCGCCGCGTCGTCCCTGTGCGGCGCCGAGGGCGTCGGCGGCGGGGCCGGGCGTTGTCCGGGTGGTTTCCCCTTCTTGCTGTTATCTCCCCATTTCGGGTTGGGGTCTCGAGGCGGCTTTCTGGTGGGGATTTCGATTCCGTCGAAAACTTCTCTGGGGCCTGGCCGTCTTCCGGCGGCGGTGAAGGCATTCTGCGGTTGTTCGGGGGATTCTTCTTGTTCAAAAAGGAGCGCGACTCCGTCGCAGGCATCGTCGTCTGGGGGGTCTTCTGGGGTGATAGCCTCGAAGTAGTTCGATTCCTGGATTCGCGGCGGCAGGCCGTTCGGCGGATTTGTATTGTAGGCTAAGGGAGGCGGTGCCCGGTTGAGGCCCTGGTACATAGATTCCTGTGATGGAGGGTGTGACTGATACATGGATTGTTGAGTCGGCGGTTGTCCCTGATATGTGGGATCCTGCCTCGGCGGAGCGATCGGCGGCGTGTCGGATACGGGCTGAATGGGGAGCTGGACGCCAACTGGTGCGTAGTTTGGATTCTCTATGAAGAGCTTATTAATCCTGTCCAGTACTGACATCCCCGGTTCTCCCTGAGGAAGTCGGCCATTGGAGGGGTACAAGTACCCTTTGGCGTCGGCGAGCATGATTCCCCTCTGGATCAGGGAGATCTTGGTGGGACAGTCGCGGGTAGAGTGCGTTACACTGGCGCATACGGCGCATTTTCCGTTAAATCTGGCTTGTCGGGGCTGCGGCGGGGCTCCTGCGGTTGGCGGCGGAGCGCGGCGGTTTGACTTCTCGGTGGCTTTACGGAGGGCGCGCATTTCCTGGATTAGGAGGGACACCCACGGTTCTTCTTGCTTGACCTGGGGTTGGTTGATGACTCCGTAGGCCGGAGCACCGGGCTGCGGCGGCGGCGTGTACATCGTAACTTGTGTATAGGTGGGCATGGCCGCTGTCGCCGCATACATCAGTGGTTGGTCGGCGGTTGTGAGGCGGCCGCCGGTTAGGATGCGTTCTAGTTCTCTTACAACTGTGTCGATGTCCCAGGGCACGCCGGTAGGGTGGTCGTGCTTGACAAACCGCAAATTAAGATCCAGCTCTCTGTTTAGCGTCGGGTGGAGGCCTTCTCTGAACATACGCTTCTGTTCGAACTCTGATAGCATGCCGGCGTCGATAAGATACGAGGAGACGGTGATAAAGTTCCTATGGTATTCGCCGAGGGCGGCGGTGTTCAGCATAATTTGGTTGCGGCTTATGTTAATAAGGTTGTGGAGGTCGCCGAGTGTGTACTGGGTCGTAGCGTTTGGGTAGTACTTTAGGATAGCGTCTTTGAATGCCATAAAGTCGTTTCCTCTCGTTTCGGGCCTTTTGCACCATAGCTGATCGTCTTTAGCGTCGGCGTAGCATCTTGCCCAAGCGATCATTTGTGCATCTGTTAGGCCGGCGCTTCGTCCAAATAGCCGGACTCTGTTAAAGAAGATGGGGATTTCCGCGGGGTCGCCGGAGGCGTTGAACTTCGGCGTGCGGCGGTCTCCCGGGTAGGGCATTGTAGCTCCTGGCACTGGTGGGTTGGGACCACTTAATGGATGGGTATCTGGGTCACTGAGGTCTGGGAGAGGGGGAAAGGCGCCCGCGGGGGTTGGTGCTGGTGCGGCATAGGCTGGTGCGGCGGGGGACGGCTGTTGGGGGGGCGGCGGGGTCGATCCTGAGGCTGCGGGGGCGCGGCGGGAATGCCGGTATGGGTGCTGGTCATTGTTGGTATCGAGGCCGTCTTAGGAGGTGTACTGGGGGTGGGTGGTTGGGCGTTGTCAATTGGGGAGAGCCGCGGCCTCTGAGCTGGTGTCGGCGGCGTAAGAGGGGGGGGTGGGGAGAGCCTCGCCGATCGCTCTTCTTCGACGGGGGATAGTGGAGAGTCGGGGGTGATTGCGTGGCCGTGTACGAGGGAGTCGGGGACGTAAAGGTCGTCGTCCTCCTGTTCTTCTGCGGCGGAGTATAACTGTAGGCCGGTGCGGCGGTGGAGATCTGGGGGGTTGTCTATGTCGGAGAAGAGGTCGGTTTCGATGGGGCCGGTGGCTGGAGGTTCCTGGAGGGATATTGACAGGTCCTCGATGCCGCCGGGGACACGAACGTGAGTACTGGGGCAAATTTCGGATTCGCGGAGGTCTTTAGGAACGTGGATGAAACGAGGGGGAATTATAGGCGATATAGGGTGTGCGGCGGCGGTGCTTGCGCTTTCGCCAGGTGGTGGGTTGCGTGTAAAAGGAGTGATAGATGCTCTTCTGGGACGCCGGGTGGGTGGGTCGTCTGCGGCGATGGAGGCGCGTCGACGGTTCGGCGCGGACGGAGATCTGGGTGCGGTGGGACGGGGTTCTTCTGTTCGGCCTCTTGTAAAGAGTGTGGAATAATGGTATGGTTGGCCGGCGGTTGTGGCTGAGGCTGTTTGACTGTTTTCCGCCCTTCTTTGCAGCCTTAGTGAGTATCGCGTGCCCTTGGAAGGGCCTGAGATCGGTTGGAACGACACCTTTTTACCTCCCTCGCGGTGGGCTCCAAAATGTAGACTATCAGACTCTCCTAGACAGGGACAAAGGCGGCGGCGGCGGCGTTCGACCACAGGGAGGCGATGTCAAAGGTGTCGAGAGGAAAAAGGGGAGGTCCTACCAGATCTACAGACTACCTACAGGCTTTCAGAAGCGACACTCAGCTCAGATGTACAAGGATCTGGCCGTTAGGGCAGATCCGCCGCGCCTTCGAATAACTCGCCGCGGCGATCCGGGCCTCGGCGACTGTATAGGGATCGCCGAGTCCGACTGAACCGGCAAAGGGGTCGCAGCGGCGGACTGGGTGCGGGGCCGGCGGAGGTTCGCACCAGTGCAATTCCGCCTGGTAGTCGGGGAGATGACGTCGGAACGACACAGAGAGGGTGCGGGAGAGAGAGAGTCGACACCACTTAAAAGGGGAGTAGTGTCGGCGGTGGGGCGACGCGGAGGCGGCGGAGGCGGCGAGAAGTGGGAGACTGGACTCAGTCGAAAAGGGGCGCCGGCGCCGACGGAAGGGGTGAACACAAGAAGAGTGACAGCTGCGTCGAGGCGTCGACGAAGTATAACAGATGCCTAGAAGAGTGACGGCTGCGTCGAGGCGTTGAGGAAAAATCACAAATGTTCAGGGCCCGAGCGGCGGCGGAGGCTAGAGAGAGAGAGACGGCGATGCAGATATGAGTGGGACGTCCCCGGAGCGATTACTAGACGAGTGACAGCTGCGCAGAGGGGAGACGACCAGGGCGGCAAATGAGCTCGGCAGCTTCTATCCTGTGAGATCCGGGGCCATGCCGTCAGGACGGGATCGGCGAGGGCACGTGACCGGGAGTTCGCCCGATCCGGCTGTCTGATTCTTTGTATATACTGGTTTCTTGAAGGAGGTTTCTTTACTTGTGGTTGGTCTCTGGTAGCTGCGTTCTAGAGTGTATATCTGCTGTTTTTTTTGGATAGATACATGCTCTCTATATATACTATGAGTCCTTGATAAGAAATATCACTTAAAGCGGCGGGCGGCGAGGCGTGACAGGCGCGCCGCGACGGTGGGGGCCGCCGCCGAGATGCGCCGCCAAGCCACCAAGACCTAGGGGCGCCCCAATCGGAACGGCGGAGTGCTGGTACGTCGTGTCGAATGTCGGGGCCGTTCGGATCGGTCAGGGCGCGCTCTATATAGATCTGAAACGCCAAGGGGTCGAATAAAACTAAAAAGGGGAATATACGGACGGCCGCCGGGCGCGCTACCGCGCTCGGCGTACAATGTGGGATGATAAGAATATGAAACAATCAACGAAATGGACCTGAGATTGGCTATCGTTCACCCAGCCGGCGCGGCGGCGGGCATACACCTCCGCGATGGCGCGATATACATCCGCCGCAGCGTATCCGGCCGCCGTGCGAGCACTTCCGAAGCCCGGAGTCACCGGATTCGGCGGAACCGTTCTTGAGAGAGGCTGGAGAAGGGGAACTAGGATTTGGTCGAAGGGAGGACAAGGTGATCATAAGATAGGAGTGGAGGCGTCGCCGCCAGTTCGTATGGTCGGCGGCGGCGGCGGCGTGGATGCTGTTCCTAGGCCGCCGAAGGTCCGGCGGCCGCTGAGCAGGCTGTATTATGGGTAACGGCAGCGAAGGCTGGTTTGCTGACAATAGTATGTGGGGTGTCCTGGGTATGGCATAGGGGAGTACCGCCCTTACAGGCCTGTGCCGCTGGACCGGTACAGGTTAGTGCGGCGCACTACACCGGAAGCGCCATGGCAGATTGTCACGGTCGACCTAATTGGAGAGTTGCCAGAATCGAATGGGTTCAATGCGGTTTGCGTAGTGGTCAATCGTTTTAGCAAACAAATCCATGCGATTCCAACAATGACAAAGTTAACGGCGGAAGGCATGGCTAGGATCTACAGAGACCATGTCTTCCGATTACACGGACTACCACGGAAGATCATTCATGACCGAGGGGTGCAATTCGACGCGAAGATGATGAAGGAGTTGTACAAACTCCTCCACATTAAAGGCAACCCGTCGACAGCGTATCACCCACAAACTGACGGACAGACAGAGCGGGTTAATCAGGAACTGGAACAATACCTACGGCTATACGTCAACCATCGACAGTCGGACTGGGCGGACTGGCTGGCTCTCGCAGAATTTGCATACAACAACCGCAAACATTCAGCGACGAAGCTATCTCCCTTCTTTGTCAATACGGGAATGCACCCCTTAGACTTCACGGGGGTTGGAATGGCATCATCGAACCTGTCAGCAGAAGAATTTGCCAAGCATGTCAAGGAGGTGCACGAACTCGCCCAAGGTAACCTAACCCAGGCAAACGAAGATATGAAGTGTTTCTACGACTGCCATGCTGGGAAGCCCATTACCTATGAGGCAGGGCAGAAAGTCTTCTTAGATGGACGAAATACCAAGATGATCCGACCGACGAAGAAGATGGATGATAAATAGTTCGGTCCTTTCGAGGTAGTGGAAAAGGTTGGTGCAAGCGCATACAGACTCAAACTACTGAAGACCTGGAAGAAGGTCCATCCAGTTTTTAATGAGATCTTGCTCAAACCAGCTGTCCAACCGTCCTTTGAATCACAGAAGAAACCACCTCCATCACCGCCAGTGATCATTGATGAGCAGGAAGAGTACAAGGTTGAAGAAATACTCGACTCGCGTCTGCATTGAGGCAAGCTCCAATTCTTGGTCAAGTGGGTTGGATATGAGGAAGCGACTTGGCAGCCAGAATCCGACGTCAAGGATAATGCGCAGGAATCAATTCAAGAATTCTACCGCAAACATCCTGGAGCTCCGAGGAAGTTAACGATACCTCGACAAAGCCTGCGAGCGCTGTACAAGTTCACATCCTCGGAAGGCTTATGTGGTTGGTCGGGACGCCCAACCTTGAAGGGGGGGTGATGTAAGGACTCGAACATTTTCCTTTTCTTTTCTTACATCATCATTTATTCTAATATTCTTTTTCCTTTTCTTTTATTCTTCTTATGCGCTTATTCATCCTTTTGCCAGAACATTCCACAATGTTCTATCACGCTCACTAATCATCCCATTCCTTGTCATGTGACTTCCTATTAGAGTAGACCTTTCCCACACTCAAAGTCTATATAAGTAGATAGTTTGACTCTTTCGTTCCTTGTCTTTCTATTCTACTTACCTTCACTGCGACCTAGGTATCTACTCTTGTATTATTAGTTTGCTGAAATCTACTTACCTTCACTGCGACCTAGCGTTCGACGGTCTGGACTTAAGCCTCGTCTTAGCTGTCTTGACCTGAGCGACGTGATTGGGATTATCTCATTCACGCTTGTTTGTTGTTGTGTTGGCCTGCCTCGACTCAGTCCTTGAGCCGTCCGCCTAACATACGGGTCTCAGATAGTATTAGTATTATTTTTATTTTATCTGTATACAATAAATGCAGTATTTATTTGCCTAGCGGACCTTGAATTCTCTTCTTACATAAATTTCGGGCCTTGAATTATTTTACATAAGCCTGAGCAAGCTGAAAGAGATCTGAACAGACGTATGTCTGAGTCGTTCATAGATGTTCCTACACAATATACTCACAGCTTTCCTATGGGTATGCTAGATTATCTTCATGAGACCTTGGCAGGTAAGCTGTAGTGAGTGTTCGTCTGTCTATGCTTGTATACACCTAGATCACCTAGTACGTGTTGTTATAGGTTAAAATAGGTTATCTATTTGCATCTGTGTACCCCCCTTCTAGATGGACCTGACACGCGGTGACTTTGGTTTGTCAGGTCGTCAACAACATCTGATCATCAAATTGGGACACACTTCCTCGAGTTCAACAACAGCAAGTTTCCTGTCGCCAGATCCCTTTCCGGGAACTACTACAGAACGCCCAGGACCTAGATTTGTTTTTGCCTTTGTCAGTTGCTGTTGGAAATTGAGCAAACCATAGGGAGGATAATATATTTCTTGGTGACAGAGCCGAAGTCGCGAATGATCTCGAGCCAAGAACGATGGACAACATGACCGCAAAGAGCGAAAGTACAGTACAGACGGGCATATAATGCCTTCAGATATACCAAGCGGAGCCCACAACCCGAAACTCGTAGACAATGCGTTCCGTAGAGAAAGATATAAAGGAAAATAAAATAAAAGGTTGCCAATCATGTGCCAGTCAAGCACCGTGTGAATTCGTTTTCCTTCCTCATCGTCCTCGTCGTCCTTGTCTCCTCTCCTCTGTCCTCCTCTTAACCTCCTTTCGTTGCAGACATGGGTCCCAGGTCAACCCATGGTCGTTCAAGATCTCTTTCGGACCCTCTTTCCCGCGCTCTCTTACCGCCAGAGGACGAGTCTCCCTACGAACGTGACTCACGTCTCCAAAGAGAAGAGCGTGCAAAGCGTATTAATGATGCCATCGACGAGCAGATTAAAAGAGACAAGGCCGAGCTGAGGCGACAGAAGAATATAATCAAGGTCCTCCTTTTGGGTCAGAGCGAGTCAGGCAAAAGCACGACACTCAAGCGTGCGTCTCTTTATCGTCCTCTTCTTTTTTCTCTCGTCCTGACCATTCACTCTCATGCAGAGTTTCAGCTCTTGCATACTCCTTCTGCCTTCCACCAAGAACGCATTGCATGGCGGGCAGTCATTTATCTTAACCTCATTCGTTCAGTCCGGCGCATCCTTGATGCCCTCGTCCCTCCGGATTACCCCTCCGTTTATCATCCTGATGCCTACACGCACGACACCGACGACATCGATTCCTTTCTTCATATAGATGGACCTTCCGCATCAAGCTCACGATCACCGCGTTTCGATCGCTACGTAAAACGCTTACAACCACTCCTGATTCTCGAGCAGCGCCTCATCCATCAGCTCGCTTTTCCAGACGAAGAAGACGATCCTCCAGCGGCAGACCTTTCTCCTCTGTCTTTCCCTTCTCACATTGGTCTTCCCGTCCCTGCATCTCAGACGTATCACACGAAGGGTGGCGAGCTCGCCCTTCGACCCACCTCAAACTGGAAGAAGTCCTTCTCATTTTTGTCTGGAAACGAAAGTAAGAGTGCTCATACAGGCGAGTTGCGCGGATGGTGGGAAGACCCTCGTGATCCCGTTCACGTTCTGAGGAAATGTGTAGACGGTGAATATGGCATGCGTGCTTTATGGAGAGACCCAGAAGTACGCAGCACTCTCGAGCGCCGCCGAGTACGGATGGAGGAAAGCGCAGGTTTTTACCTGAACGATATCGATCGTATTACGGCTCTTCGTTACATTCCCACTGATGGTGAGGCCGTCCTCGAATGAAAATCCACCCAAATTCTCATCCTGCAATACATCATACCAGATGACGTACTTCGTGCGAGACTCAAGACTATTGGTGTCGTCGAGCATTCATTCTTAGTCAAGGGTGGTGGATCGAACAGCAAAGACAGCGTCGAATGGCGTATCTACGTGAGTGACTAGCTGGTGCTGAAGATATGACTGATGTTCAATTGTATTGATAAGGATGTTGGTGGTGCGAGACAACAGAGGCAAGCTTGGGCTCCATACTTCGACGACATGAATGCCATCATCTTCCTGGCCCCCATTTCTGCCTTTGATCAGACTCTTGCTGAAGACCCCCGGGTAAACCGACTCGAGGATTCGATGCTACTTTGGCGTTCGGTCGTGTCAAACAAGCTTCTTGCATCAACAAACATCATTCTCTTTTTGAACAAGTGCGATTTGCTCAAAGTGAAACTCGAAGCTGGTGTCTCCTTAGCCTACCACATGCCAAGCTACCGCGACCGCCCGAATGACTATGATTCTGTTTCCAAATGTGAGTTTACATATTCGACAGTGAGGCTTGTCACGAGCTGAGTATTTCGAATTTCAGACTTTAGGAACAAGTTTCACGCTCTTCATTATTCCCACACTCCAAATCGCCGACGAGAGCTCTACAGTAGGTTGTCGTAATGTTTTCATGGACACATTTTTACTGTTTACCCTAGTTCATCTCACTTCGGTCACCGACAAAACGAAGACCTCTATAATAATCTCTAGTGGTATGTATTATACGATCTGTTTCACGATACTATCTTGTCTCATTCATTTCGATAGTGCGAGACCTAATTTTAAAGCAGAACTTGCAGTACTCGCGACTTCTTTGAGTATACCTGCTCTTTGAATACGGTGCTTCTCTGATCTGTCTGACCGATCTTCTCGGACAAATGATGTTCGTGCCATTTCCCCAATTACTCCAGGCTTCTGGTACGCGACTTTCTGATTAGTCCAGCGGTGCGAGTATCTATCTCATCTAGTCTTTTGGTTTGGCTTGTTCCGGTTCCGGTTTGGCTTGTTCCGATTTGGTTGTTTGATTCCTTCTTTCCCTCATGCCGTTTTATATCCGCTTTGGCTTGTATTATCCTGATCCTTAGAAACTCATGTCTGTATCGTCTTCCTACCTTCTTCCGACACCAAAGTAGATGACATCTTGTACCGGTAAAATTTCTTCATCCTGATCCTGTCCTGGAGAACTTCTCGTCACTTGCTTCCCTCTCCTCTTAATTCCTGTCCTCTCCTTATTTGTCAATGCTTTACTACATAACTGTCTATGTTGCCCGCCTCGCGACATGCTCATTTCTGGTATCTCTGACTCGTCCGATTACAAGAATAACGTCATTGCTTCATTTTTGACTGTATATATACTTTACGCTAGCATCAAGTGCTTATTGAAGCGAAGTAATCGTGAGAGGGCGTGCAAATAGACAGAAAAATCTGAAATCGAAAGGATAGACGAACGAGGACTTTCGTCGAGAATAAAGTGAAGATAGTATGTGTCTCTTATGAACGAAGGCCAGTGCCATAAAATGGGACAGAACGCATTTCAAACAATCAGGTAGTGACTTACCTGTCTGATATCAATTCCTTGACGCTGATCATTTTAAGAACACATTGCCCTAGTGACAGTCATGACAACTTTGGATTGTTTCCATCGCACTGCATCTGACGGTCAGCTTGAGTGATCAAACTTCTATCCGACGGAGCGACAGTATCACACCGTAAAAGATGACTGATGTTGTGAATTGATTGCTTCATGATGACCTTTTTTGACGCCTGTTTTCTCATCTCAGTCCCAGGGGTCATTGCAACAGTGAATCTTCCATCTGAAGTCTTACGTGTGGTTTGTCAGCGAGGGTTCGCATTCCCGCCCGTCCAGATCCTAACTGCTACTAATTGAAGTAACTTATGTGGCCAACGCCACGACTAGCATGTGGGAATCAGAAGACCGTGAAAGTCCGAAATCGTGCGACCAACCATCTTACCCAGAGACTATCAGCTGCCCGCGTATCGTCTCCAGTGTTCTATGATGAAATCTCAATGTCTTTTCCCAAGACAGTCCATCAGACTGGCCCCTATGCGACCTTTTATTCTTTTATAGAGTGCTAGCACGAGGTCAAAGCTCCGAGACCTTGTCAGAATTTTGTCATGTAGAGATAAAGCCGAGTTGAGATCTCGTGATTTCGTGCAGCGGAACAGGCCCTTAAGAACGTCGCATCGCACATTCATGACATACTCCGTCCGCTAGGAGGGATAATCCGAAAATGTACAGCCGTACAGTTTCCGATACCCTTGTTCAGTCATTGGTTGTCCGTCGCCGAGCGCCGGGGCAATCATCCTTTTGAAGGGTCCTTGCCACAATTATGAATCTTTCTATCTGCGCCATCAGATAGTGAGCGATTTGTCTATAGTTGCCACGATACCATCAAGTAGGCGTTCTACCGCACCTCAATTCGATCATGGTGCTGAACATAAATGCCTCGTGTTTGAAGGGTATTGCGCTAACTGTCTGTCCGACTTCCCCGATGTCCACTATTGAAGCAGAGATCGGGAACCGGCTCATCGACCTAAATGCGAATAGATATTTAACTGGTGCGTGTCGCAGCTTGTGTAAAAATATGGCCTTACTCGGTTCTAATGACGACTTATAGCCGCAGGCGTATTTGTTCTTGCGTACGATAGCATATTGACATTTCCGGATGAAATCTGCTATGTCTGGATTCCCCTCATACGAGACATGAGTTCTAGACTACGTAAAGGTCAGAACCTTGAAACAAGTCGTGCCCTATCCTTCTCTTCTTTTGCACACAAGAGCGTATTGATCGTTCTTCGTTACGTCACTCTGACGGTATCCTCGCTCTTCCTTTATTGTAAGTAGCCTGTTATCCTTCATGACACGCCTATTTAGTTCCAACCTCTTTGTTTCTGTCATTCCATCGATGAAGCTCTAATGCCTAGCTCGGCTGTAACTGAAAACTGGGTGAGTCTCGCCTTGCAAGCTCTAGGACAACTCAGCTAAAAAGATTCAGTGGGTTACTGGAATTCCTCGCAGACCTGCGTCGAGTTACTATCGATACATTATGACAATACATCAGGTGTCGGAGAGTTCTACCGATTTCAATGGGCTTTGATATTGTTTTTGAGATAACTGGATCCAGTGAGCTCAAATCCCTCATTCATTACAAACCAAACAATCATGCCGTAATTCGTCTTTCCACACAGGCACTGTTCTTTATCGTCTGTACTCCTTATGGGACCTTGATTCCCGTTCAGCTCGCATCTCTTTATGTGGCCTGGCCGCCATTACACTATTCTGCGCTATAGTAGGGATCAGTGCTATTGCGAAGACTCAAAGTGCGTTGAAAACTAGATAAAGCATTCATCGGTAGAATGACCTCTTCATCGCTTAGAACATATCATATTACAGCACCTTGGAGACATTCGCAGTTGTTCAGCAAATGATACGGCGCCTCTCGCAATAGTTGCTATAGGGTCGATCGTAAGTATTCTTCATGAAAGCAGAAGTCACGGATGTGACAAATTTCATAGCTGGCTCTGGATATTGTGGCTTTTTCTCTTCTTCTTCTGAATGCATTGTCTCGACCTCGCACCGAAAGTCAACATCTACTTCGGGTTTTGTATCAAGATGGAATGATCTTCTTTTTGGTGAGGCCCACTTCACTCCTTTGTACACAAAAGACTAATAAGATTTCATTCGATTGGCAGGCGACAGTAGGTAAGTGTTCTTGGTCTCGATCTCAAAATGAGATTCTTATCAACACAATCAGCCATGAGACTCATGAATGTCATAATCATGGCAAATTCAATTTCGCAGGCAAGTTGAAAATTTTGGGCATTCTTTTCGCTCCCTGACAAACAGTTTAGATAGGTCTATTTTACATGGGTATTATGTTAGCTTCACGTATCGTACTCGAGCCATACAACAGCTCACGCCTTTCAGATTCTCAGGGACTCTGGTGATAACATCGTCATGCCGATTACTGCTGAGTTTTTCACGGCGCGAGGCAGATGAAGAATTATTCGTCGAACCGAACGCAGAAAAAGTAACGGGAAAGCGGTTCGCTCCCTGCAACTCAGGGTGGTCGTACACTTCCCATGACACAGACCACAATTCATTACAGAGCAGGTGGTTCGACGAATGACCAAGCAATTGTCCAATTACTTCAACAGTGTAGCCTTGAGATATGACATGTATCATCGAATGAAACCCGCCAGTCGCAACTACAAACGTCGTACTCCATTCGCAGAATGCTATGTCTTTATGGCCTATCATCTATGCCTTTTCAAGAACTGAGCTCCGTGACGTACTCCGTGCGTCATGAACATAAAAGCGACATTTATATCGGTCGGTAATTCAATTCTAAAGACCTGGCTATCGGAATACACGGGAACAAGCGAGGCGAGTATAGAGTCTCGCCTCGTATGTAATCATTTCAATCGCAAAAATCGTCAGCTTCGAAAGTCGCGATTTATGGACGAAGGATTACGAATCGTCCCTCTGCTATTTGGTAGGCTACTTACTCGACAAAAGTTGAATTCACTACTAATATTAAATTCCATATTACACGAGTCTAGGCGTCTACGATTATAATCAGCATGATCTGTGATGTTGACGGTTGATTACGCTTACAGAATATGCAAAAACTGGTCTTGGTATCATCATGCTGCAGTTATCGCATAGAAAATTTGTTAGTTCGAGGATTGAGGATCGATATAGACGTGATCGGCTCGTCTCTTCCCCTTTTTGCTCTCTTCCTTATCCTTTAGACGCAAGTTGCGAACTGCAAGTTGACCATCGTTCCTCATATTTCCGCTTTTTGAGCCGATATCCTCATCCTCAGCATCGAATAACACTTCTGCGTACCGTCTGATGCTGTCCGGAGCGCGAGAAGAGCGGGAAGGACGGGAAGCCGATACATTCTCGGTCGCTTTCAGCAGACGGCTTAGCATCTGGGCTTGGGTATCTAAGGCGCCCTGAAGGTCTGTTATTTGGCGTGCGAGTGCTGCTTTACCCGGCTCTTCCTACAACAAGTTCCAGGGAAGGTATTTAACCAAATACGACATCCGCACAATTTACTCACCATTTCGTGCTCGTGCTGCTCTGATTCTTGCGTTAGAACTCGTGCGCTATCGCGTGCGTGTGCATCCCACAGCTTGCTAAACTCTCGTCCGAGTACGAAAGACGGTAGAGCAATGAGCAAAAGACCAAAAACCAGAAGCGGGACGGTCAAAAGTCTCCCAAGAAAAGAGCGTGGCGTAAGGTCCCCATACCCCACAGTTGTAATGGCTATCGCGTGAGTGAGCACTAGGCTGAAAACAAAAGATTTCGGAAAACATACTAACGAGGACAAACCTACAGATAATAAACAAATGATAAGTCTCGTCAGCAACTATACCCAAAACGAAGAGAAAAATATCACCATCCAGCGGCAGGGATAGACTGAGTTGAAAGCACAAAGTCCGGGGAACGCACATAATGCGAGTCGGATACAATGTTACACCGGAGTAAGAAATGAGCACAAGTCAACTGAGGCCAAGATAACGAACGCAGGAAAACGTACGGAAAACTGACTTGGCTCCCCGTCGACGTCTATAAAGGTCTGTAGGATCGGGTCCCAAGTCCCTCTTTCTTGTGCGATCTTTTCAGATGACATTGTAAACAAGTGATCAGTGTATTCTTACCAATAAAGTATCTAAAATGGAATGGTCAGTAAATAGACGAAAGAAGACGAGACGAAAACTCACAAGATTGTACTGAAAATCACGAGGAACATGACGAGAAAAAACCCAAGAGCCAACAAAGCATGCTGAGAACGATTGACGGAAAGATACATGACCTCAATGGTTCTTGGTAATTTCCATCAATATACGTAGCTTCCAGCGCTGTCTCAGGAGACGTACAGAGTAATTGTATTGTTCGATCTGAAAGCGCGAAATACGCGGAGCAGACGAAACGTACGGAGTATGGAGAATCGAAACATGACCGATGTATCAACCCCGAGGAAAAGCTCGATGTAATAGGGTGCGATTGCTAGAAAATCCACAATGCCGAAGAAAGCTACAAAGCAACGCTAGTCGGTACTAGCAGAGACCACAACCATGGTGCGACGTACAGAGTGCCCATCTCCCAAACACGCTCCAGCTGACGCTCCACGCAAGTGCTCTGGCAATATATTCTACGGTGAAAAGCACCACGAGAGAGCTCTCGATACCTGGAGATAGCAACGATTATTACAAGACTCGATGAGCATGGAAAGGGATGTTCACCAAACCAGATACTTGGGCTTGTCGCTCGGAAGGTTGGAATGGTCTCACAGACGGTGACTAGAGCACTGAAGAGAATGAGTGACGTGGTAAGGATGTGTACGAGAAAGGAAGCCGACGATGCCGAAGGGTATTCGAGCAGTTCTTAGGGGGGCTTCTATGAGCAATGCGAGGGTCATTATCGTATGTGTTCTATTCTCACCATGAAGAAAGCGCTTCCATGGGGGATGAATGGACGACAATGGAGGGGAAGAAGAAACGCTGGATACATCGTGGATTCCAGTGTACGGGTGGTCGTCTGGGAATGTCTGAAGCTCGAAAGCCGTAGTATTCATGGGCACGGTCAACTTCGTTACAGTGCAAGTGCCTGGTGCCATCATTACAAACCCAAACTTCGGCTTTGATTCTGCTGCCTACACGTGACTCAAAACCAACTATTATCGATGACCAAATAGTATTCATTACCTTCATGCTCTCATCCTTTTTCGCAATGGTACTAACACTTGTCCATTCCCGGTGGTCAGATTTGGAAGGCGGATAGATGCGTGATACCGCCAGAGGTGTGCTCAAATCAGTTTCTAGCTAAGCTTGCTAAAGTCGAGATAGTACCCATGAGCTCGGCGAATAAGCAACTCCAACTGAAACTCTTCCCGCGAATCTTGGACAATAGGTTCATCCACGACAACGTCGGGAAAGCATGACGCGATTGCTCGTAGTCAGCGCTACATTCTGGTGGGGTCCGACGGAACATAGTGGATCTGTACATTCAGAAAGACGAGTTTCTGTTTGCTTCGTGCGATCGTGTCCTTGAAACGTCAGACTCAAACTCATTCTAACCATCAGGATGTTATAAACTCGAAATGCTATCATGAAACTCTAGTTATGGGCGTATTACACCTAACAGATTCTTATGCCTGCTTTCTGGCACGCGTCGCTTGAAGTCAACCCTTCGGGAGCCTCCTCGGCATATTTGCATTGAATTGGTGGGCAAGTTTATTTCGTGATTCAATCGATTCCAATGGAATGTCCAGCAGCCCAGTTTCAGGCTATCCGAGACGCGACTAAACCCGAGGGGCTTCCAGGATACTTCTTTTACAGAAACTCATTAAGTTGCAAACGGACGTTCTCTGCTCACACCGAATTCAAACCATGGTTATCCTGCGTTTCTTCTATCAGCTTCGGCACAAATTAGTCCAACACGGGTAGACCTTGTCTACCACAAGACGCAGAGCACATCGGCGCCGCTGTTCAATTACGATTGCCGTGAAAAAGAACGAATGCTTTGTTTTACTGTTCACGAGCTTTTTGTCCACATGACGAACTCAAAACGTACTCCGATGAAAATAAGAACTTGCCGTGAGTGCACCCCTTACTCCTTTCACTTATAAACCCTAATTTTCGCACTGTTCGCACTTAAGGGACCTCTCGTAATTTGGTCCAGAAAGTATGCAATATGTCCTCGTTTAGGCCTTCCTTACAAAGACTTGTGGCGTACCCTAGCTGGTCGGTAGACAACGTGAGTGCCGGCTACTTGGTGTCGTAATCCTGGAAATGCCTCATGCACTTGGAAATAAGGCCGTTCGTTTATTCGCTGTATAGAGTTCAATACAATGCACGAGTGTGATTGGTACGGTTAAGTCACACGGACATACTCATCTGCGAGCTGTTAAGTTGCGCTTCTAATCGGATTTATGCAAAGAGGTCAGGCTCGTCTGTAGCGTGGGCACATGTACACGATGCGGACTCATGTCCATCCTGGTGGACCAATGACTCAGATTCGGAGACAATCATAAACGTGTAAATGATCGAAGAAGATGATTCTTTTTTTTTTCAATTCAGCGATATCGCTAAAATCTGGATATAAACTCTGAGACTGCCTGTTGCCAAGCAGAAGCAATGCTTGACTCAGACACAATCTCGCTTTCAGCGTCCAAAACGGTCTATTGAGGTTCAAGCTCTCTGACGTGTGCCATTGGATCATCATTGCACCTGCCCGGAACCATCAGCCCATAACAGATCGCGTTCGCATATTCATCGTAAGCAAATATCTTCGGTATTACCCTGAACTACCCAACAGCCTCAGACTTGACATAGACAATACGGGTATCGAGTGTCACCATTTTCATTCACACCCTACAATGTTTGAACCGCTCAAAGTCTGGCAGATGCAAATGGCTTTAAGTATAAAGACCACTCATACATCTTCTGTAGACTTTGCTGAGCAGACATTGTTCAGGTGTGAGAGAGTTTCGTGCCTTCAGAAAAAAGCTGTGGATGGTCGGTATCATCAGGGGCAAGTAGGGATGTCTGGATGAGAGGTAAAGACAATTGTCTGATTTAGAGCTCCGCTGAGTATATAAATCAAACCCAGAGCAAATAAAGCAAATTTCAAGGATATATTAAAACTCATTCAAACTCAGCACCGCGTCTACATGTTCCTTGCAAAGGAACTGCCAGCGTCTAGTGGCCGATAAGCTCGAAGTCGACGACTATATGGATTTGGCAATTGATCTTAACTTTGTTCTCAAATAGCGACGGAGAGGTTAGAAAAATCATGAATCAGATCATGTGCTGTTGATGAATCGGAAACGCTCTGAAATGAAACCAACGAGGCCGTGAAGCGAAAGGGTTTTTAAATATTCGTTCTTCAGTCCGGACCGCGGATTGAAGCTAAGCGTAGCGCGACTCTCGTTCGTTGGGATAGCCATGCTTTATTGGATTTGGAAGGTGGCTTAATGCTGACTATATGTTTCTGGGTTTGTCACTGATGCGCGGAACTGAAATTGCGAGAACTTCCTATGCCGTCATTTCATTGTTCAGGAATCACGTACATGATATCTTCTGGCTTCATCTCGCTACTTTCCGCGCAACCTGCGGGTATTTGGCGCCCAATGCGCTTCCATGTATATATGCCGTAACGAGGAGGTTTGAGAAGTCTCATGCCGCATAATATAAGAGGTCATAGTGCAATCTAGAGCATTGAAATGCACCATTTGATTAATGAACTAAGAGTTGGACACAAGTTGCACACTTACAAGACCTCACATCTCGAGACAATAGACTAGGGACCTGCCAAAAAGGTGAGAAGCACTAGTGAATAGTAGGAAATCTGTAGGTAGTGCTCCACGTAAAGACTTTCCCAGGTCCATCTGGTAGACAATTACTCATGATCATGTGAACGACAAACCATAAAGCGCAGTGGAGAGGTAACGTACAAATTTGATTCGTGTCCCATTCTGGAGTATTAATAGTGTCAATGTACCCTCCTGCTCGATTGCGACAGCGAGCCATTTCGCATAATTCAATCCGGGACCATCGTGTACGACTTTCCGCAGAGTATCGGGTCAATATGGCGTGTAAATCTATTCATGAAACGAGACCAGAGATTGACGATTCAACTGGAGGTGCAAAGTACAATTCTCACCTGCACTGCCTGAGATCTCCATGAGGAATCAATCTTGTAAGAAATGGTTGTCATACCTAACTCCAGAAAGTTTGGTCCATAATGAGACTCCAGGGAAGCTATTCTCATTTCAATTATATACCCAGCAGTTATCAAAACCTGGCAGCCTATCAAGTGAACGGTGAATCCTGGCAAGAAGATGCTTGAAACGGAATTGACTTACCCAGCCCACAATAGTCATCCGTTTCATCCCAGCGAGCTCTGATCTTTTGGCAACTTGAGAGTCGTACGCAGTCCCGTCTATATTGATGAAATCTGCCGTCAGAATAGCAATCGAATCTGTGGCCACGACAAATGAGCTGTCGATTTTCAGTGCGTGACTCAGAATATCCTCACTGCCCTGCTGAAATGCATCCAGGTTCCAGACCTTATAGTGGGTAGATGATGTTCGTAAACTGAGAATGTATGAATTGAGGTCACCATTATGGTCGTTACTGAATATATGAAATACATTTGGTCCATCAGGTTGAGGATCCTTCATCATCGGGATCGAGAAGGTTCCTAGAACACATGAATTAGAAATTCCCTCCGCTGACATAATTTCCACCATTCTTAATTCGATTTGCATATCTTAAAGAGATTGATTAGTCTAAGTCCTGCGGAGACTCTGAGTATGCTTCCTACCTTCCTACAATCGCATTGAATGCAGGATCTGGAACTGTAAGTAACATTGTCTGTGTAAAGTTCACGCAATTGCTATATACTTGGAGCTGAGAAGGAGCAGTACCTACCAGGTCCCTTAATCTACTGAACTTGTCTTAAACGCAAAGCTCCGCCGTTGTTGCACCGAACTAGACAAATTTGGCTGTAACAGATCCATCGGGAGCAGTGAGAGTTGTGGGGTATCAAATGGCTATTGTTTATGCGGATCAGAACGATGTTATCACTACCGCATGGGAGAAATACTCGTACACATTCTGATACGAAGGTCATAGACAGACAGCATGCAAGGTTGAAGAGGAGGGTCCTGGTTACATGAAACATCGCAGCATCCAAAGGCACTGACTCGTTGTTACCGCTCCTCTTGCCGTCGATGCCTTTTACATCGTGTTGGGCGTTTCCGGTGAAATCGAGGCGGAAATCATCCCTTTGCGATTAAAAGGTTTACATCAGAAACCCCAATTGTGTATAGACCGCACTGAGAAAGGGTTATTTAAATGATGCTTGAGGATGCTTTTGATTGTTACAGCTTGCGTTGACTGAGGTTTAGGCCGGTTTAGCCCATGGTACGCGTGCAATCCACATGGCTACTCTTCTATTTTTGCCGAGGTTCAGCTGCTAGAGATCAAAGGAAGAGACAATCAAGCTAAGCGTATTGGATTGTCGAGAAGGACACGGAGTAGCACACGAGCGGCTGCTTTGAACCAGTCAGGAGTATGTCAGCGCATAGATACACATACCGCCTGATTCTTTATAAAGCTTGCTCGCATACTCTTAAAAACAATCAGAGAGGAACATGCGTAATTTTGACATGTTAGAATGTATAATGTATTCACACACAATCCTTTTTCGTTCCCTCGCGAAACGACAGTTATCTGCACCACACTCAGCAAAGTCAGGAGAACGAAAAATTTTGCGACCCACCTAAGAGCCGTAAATAGTATACTTTTGCTTTGGTCAGCTTGCCGAAATGCGACCACAAGTCGTTCATGGTGGTGAAAGAATGCAACCGCGGGGAAGCACGATGCGCTTCCCCAACTGCCCACGTTTCGGGAGAACCTCAGGATTCCATCATCACAATGTCTTCATCAGCGTTATTCCCCTGTTCATTAAGCACGGCTCCGCCAACTTCAGGCTCCTCCCCGGATGCTAATGCCTCCGCCGCCCGTTTAATTGTCCCAACACGAGCCCGAAGCACACGAATGGCAGCTGGAAAGAGATCCTGGGGTGCATAAGGTCCCTCAGATTCTATGTTGACTGATCATTCGCGATGTAAGAAGACGAGATTGCATAGAAGAAATGCAACGCGCACATAAGAACCAATCACGAACACGACCCAGCTTCACACAACCTTCAAACTCCGCATGTCGAAAGACCTCGCGACTCATACTTTCCTCTCGGACTCTTTGTGGGTCAATTTCCACTCTTTCCTCTCCTGATAATTTGGTCAGCCCTGCACAAACAGACTCACAACGCTAAGCAAATGCGCGTACCAATACCATCGTCGGTGATTTTGATGACACCGGGAGAAAAACAATTAGCAAACTTGAGCGCCGTTCCGAGCGGAGGCTGCTTTAGGAGCACAATGTGCGGGTGTAGACGGTACGATGCTGTCGCTGGATGAATTTGTCGATCAGCCAATATCGTTGGGACAGTGGAATGGAAGTCGTACCAACTGGTGACCATTTCGCATGTTCTTTCCCGACATTTTTTATTGCATGGCATTCCATTTCGATCACTTGTCCAGGCCGCAATTTTGCCAAGACAATGTTAGGATTCGTTGGTCCTGGGGGGTTTCCCTGGGAACAAGAGTTTATGCCAAACTCAGAGGTTAAAGATTGAGGACATACTCTCAGTTGGTCCATATCAGCTTGCTCTCCTTGCGGCTCCCACCTAAGCATACCGGCTGTAACTAGATGATTCTCGTAGAGCTCGTCCGGGTCCGAACTATCTG
This sequence comes from Phlebopus portentosus, assembly GCA_037892935.1. NCBI lineage: Eukaryota > Fungi > Basidiomycota > Agaricomycetes > Boletales > Boletinellaceae > Phlebopus > Phlebopus portentosus. The sequence goes on from JAYXKI010000009.1 coordinate 89,718, forward strand.
CTGGAGCGCCCGGCTTTTCTCTGCACTCGACTTCCAATTTAAACACGAGAGTGTTACGGTCTGTAGCATCTCCGTCGTCGTCCCGCATTTCGAAGAGAGCAGGGTCAACAGTGAGCGGCACAAGTCCGAGACGATGCGCAAGCACCTCGTCACAAATGACACTTGTATTGTTCCAGACATATACGTGTTCTATGGCTATAGTCGGAACCTCCGCAATAAGGGTCCGACGGATAGCATTCGCGATTGACGGATCGACTCCAATGAGGTCAAGGTCAATGCTACGCTGAGAAAGGCGTGTGATGTTCACCTGCAAAGACCGACGGAATGCATTAAGATCCCAGCTGTGGTCTTCACCTGGGTAGTGGCCAGGAAACTCGGTGCTAGACACATTTGTGACGCATTCTGCGTGCACCCCAACCAGGCGTCGTTCGCTGATATCTACGGGCGGTGAGGCCGCTGGCACTGGCATTGTTGGCGGCATTGCAAGCGATTGGGCGAGGACAGAGGTTCAAAAACCCGATTATGTAACGACATCACGTTACGTGATCTTCATCATCGGATGCGTTTTTTGAAAAAAGAAGAAAGAAAAAAGGAAGAAAAACATCGATCAAATAATTAAAAATCGTAGTAAATCAATATTAATCAAAAGTGAAATCTCGTGGTTATTTGACTTTAAATATCGTAACGGTTCTCCCTACATAAGCAATGATAGCGCCGCTCCATGGCTCAACAGTAACAGTAGGCTCACAATCACCTCGTTGCTGCATACCCATGTCAAGTTCTGCTACTGGCTGATGCGCCTCAGAAAACAGTGAAAAACACCGGAGAGCATTCCGAACACAGAAAATTTGACCTGAATTGGAAATACAATGTGGATCCCATGGCAGACGTGCCGTAGGAGCTCGGACTGCGTTCTTTAGCTTCGGATTTAGATAGCCATTTGAGGAGTCAAGATGGATACGGAACGATAGCAATTCCGGCGACTCCCATGATCCACTGTATGCGACAATATACATTTCTGTTAATGCTTTCTTCCAAGTCGGGGTGAATACATGAGATGTCAACATCCAGCGCGTTTCTCCGTCTGGTTGCGAGAGATTTAAAGTACAGCCCCTTTCCGCATCGTATCGGAAAGTTTGCCATGACTTATAGTCAGAACTTGATGACCAATGCCCATCAAGGGTCGATAGCTGAAGAGAGATGAGCGAAAAACCGCTCGGTAGTCTTCCTGCAGCTAGTAAGTGACTGCCGTGAATATGGAGGCAGCGTACGCTGTCATTAATGCTATTCCTGCAATGCCGTTGAACGTGGATAATCGTCGTAGTCATAGTACAAGTCGTTGGCGCACCTTGGAATCCACAAAATCTAAGAACACGCTTTCCCTATTCATCCAGTTCACAAGGAAGTTTTGGAAGCGGGAAGGGAGGAATGCCATGCAAAATCTATTTTTGACTGTTAGTCGAAAAAGATTTGTATAAGGCAAGCAGATCTCATAAACTAGTTCTGCGGAATGCTCCCCGAATCCATAGCGAAGGACACGAAGGTACCTGGCTACTACTGAGTAAGAAAATTGTATATCAATGAAGCTGTACTCACGTAGCTGTCTCCTCTGGTGAAATGAATTCCCCAACAATCGTGACAAATCTTCCGTCCGTTTCTAGTTCAAAATCGAATGAAGTGCATTGATTTACCCCACGGAATAGCGGAGCGTTCCAAATGCGTGATAATGTTCTGAGACACCACAGTTCGAGCCTCCCTGAGTTAGAAACCAAGAGATACCGGCCTCCAGGAAGTAGGCGCGCAGAGGAATGCACATCCGAATCATTGGGGAAAGGTACCTGCAATACCAGGTCGTAGAAAATTCGAAGCTTATCGGGGCTCTTCCATGCTCGACAACGCATCACAGCACCCTTTACCTTCTCTCTCAAATCAACCAAACTCAACGACTCCATAGAAACCTGAGGGGGGACATCAGGAGCACAGTCGATATCCAAGCACCGGAGCAGATCGGCCCAGATTTGACGACTGTTACAAAGCCGATAAAGACGTCTGCAGGTCTGTGAGAGATCAGGCCGTCAGTCATGGCGAACCAAACGAAACAGCTTTTACGTACAGCCTCCAGATGTAGCACGTCCTCCAGTGAGCAACGGGAAATGAGTTCAACCAACAACTCGTCGGGCAGTGACAGTATCTTGGTTTCAGGGAGGAACATAGAGGAAGAAGTGCCTATAAAAACAAATCTTTTGACATAACCTCAATGTAGAAGGAGGAAACGAAATGAATGGTAGACGAAATGAATGGCCTTATTGTTTGTATTTGAGAATTGCGGCATCGGGGGACGCAAAGTACGCCACATCGCTGTCTATTCATAGGATTCTCCTAAAGAAGTAAGAATCAATTCTCTGGCTCGACCAGCGATCGCAGCACGGCTAAACGACTCTTTCGCGGGCATTTGATCAATCAGACTGTACAGAATGAACAGCGGAAAACGTTTCATTACGTAAGCGATATGGTTTCTCACGATTAAATAACATTACTATTGTTTCCTCTGCCACTCGCGCCTTTAGACATCCTAGACAGGTACGGCAAATAGCTTGCCTCGAGAGAAAATACAGCCAGACTTCAAATCGATCATCATAATATGAATGATACTCTGTCGAGCAATTCGTAACGGAGCAACTATTAGCATGAATGCAACGCAGTAAACGGATCTGACTGACCTGTCTCTGGAAAATAGAAAGTAATATGAAAAGTGAAGTAATATGCTCTCTAAGGGACTGATTGAAAGTGCATGAAAATGCGCCCGTGTCATAATGCCCTCCCACCGCCTTCTACGCATCAAGATTCATGCCAGGAAGAAGCGAGTTCTGCACTGCCAATCGTCCCCTGTATTTCAAATATTGCTCAAGGGCGAATTCTAACCATGCCAAGCGTTCTTCGACGATGGGAAGCTGTACGAGAACGTCAAGTCAGCTGGAATTTTCTGCTGATCAGATTGCTAAATGGGTCCAGAATGAGCCATTCTCTGACAATGCCGTGGGAAGCACAAAAATGGACCGAAATAGACTCAGAAGAATCGAATAAGAGCTCACATAATCCAATGCGGTTCCCGGGATGGTTCCCAGATTTTTGCGCGGTTTCCATGGGCTACTCGCCTCGGGACCACCGATGTATTGCCGAGGAGGAAGATCCGTCGGGCCGTGTTCGAAGAACTGACTTTCTGTCTCGGCCTTAAAATCTACTATCAACATGTATGTCGCGCCTGCAGGCTCATAATCTGATGTTTCTAAGCTGATAGAGAACGTTGAAAACGCGCAAGACCCATGCAAAAGGCTCTCATCTTCGGTCCCCTAAGAAAATCTGATGAGCAACTAACTTCGGGTGCAATGCCGTTTCTTGCCCTACCCTTGAGCGAGACTTCCATGAGATGCGATTTTGAGATGGGGTTGGCCTTTTCCGACGACAACCGGATATTGCGTCCGAGCTGCTTCCTGCTTGAGAAGATCCGGAAGAGTCACGACTCAATGGCGATAGTCTACGACGCCGAAGCGGACGTTTCACTGAATTCCCGGAATAAAACAGTGGAATCGAAGCAAATTGCGATGATAAGTGTCCCGGAGATGCATCATGGTCGATATAAAATTTCTGAGATAGCTCTCCTCGTGTACTGAAGGAAAAGGCAAAGTTCTGATCCGAAGGCTGCAAGTAGCGAGCCGACGTGGATCCGTATGAGCCAGGAATGTGTGCGTGAACATCCGACTCAGTAGCCATCGTATAAGGAATTTGCGGTATATACGATTCGGGTGGCAGAGCCATGTTATTGCGGGAACTGATACGCGGGCACGATTTTATAGAGCTTGGTGAGTATAGGCTAGCCGGTGAATGGCTGAAGTGCATTGTTGTTGAGGAGCAACGAGCTCCTGAACGGGATTCGTCTGCTGCCAATGGAGTGTTTTGGTCGAACTGATCTTGATCGGCTAGAAGTGGTAGTTCTAGTTCTTGGAGAGTAGTTTCAGGACAATATCGCCTAGAAGGTTCCCATTCAAATTCTACAATCGAAGATTACAATGAGAAGATTATATTAATAGAAAAATCAGAACTCACCATGTAATTGAATTGTAGGATAGCCCGACACAATAGCTGCGGGTAAAGTTTCTCGTGTCACGAGGTCAGTGCTCCCGGTGCTGAACGAAACCAGGTCTATATCATGCTGGCTATCCCGGACATCGAGCGTGTATGAAGAGCTCTGCATTTCGTCCTGACTTGCAGCGTGGACATGCATGAAACCAAGTGGCGAGAAGACATCCTCAGCAACGGGTGATCGAGACAAGCCCTTATAAGTTGCGGAATGTACACTCTCGGCTTCAAGACATAAACACAGAACCGCCTCTCGGAACAATCTGAGCACGGCAGGTTGCAGATTGGTAACACCAAGCAAGTCCAGGCACACTACTGAAAATTGATTGGAGACTAGCCGAGTGCAAGCCGAAGCAAGCCGGTAACAGCACGCGAAAGGGGGAAACTCCACAGGTTATGCAGAAAACATACATTTTGTTTGTCTCAGTGGTTCCAGAAGGCAAGGGCAACCCAGTGATTACGGGGATTGACACAATATGTGAGACGGATGGAGGATGGTCAACGTATGTTATCAATATCCAGGTGAGATAATTTGTGAGAGAGGAAGCACATATCAGTGTATAGAATTTGTTCGCTATCAATTTGCATCACCGATCATGACCGTGAATTTCTAGAGTCAAGATAACCAGTCAAACCGTAGGGTATACAGGTTTGTCGACAATACGAGACTTTTCAACAATTCAAAGTCCAGTACGTTAGCCGTTCCTTGAGCAGCCGGATAGGGCATTTGTGCCCTTGTAGTGCTCGCGAGTCAAGTACATATTAGACCGCGCGTCGATACGCCGAGAGCGCTGAGCGGGGCGAGAAGAACATGATGATATGAGAAAGAGAACATAAGGGTACACAAGTTCCGAGCACCGGTGAGGTTATTACATAATTGACCATTTGAAAGATATGCCGCCGAAAAAAACGAATGACCGAAAATGCGATCAGCGGCCATGATGGCCATTACTGTACTAGCCATTACTGTACTGTAAATAAAGATTGCTTCGGCAGCCATTTTTGAATTTACTTCGGATTTCTATTCGTTGGCCGGTAGGCTGAGACGCGCTCCACGTGACGGTGTTCTTTCTGTAGGAGACTAGACTACTCTGTACTCATTTCGCGTCTATATTCCTGCCACCACCACACCCACCACTTGTATCCTAGAATGTCACTTAGATTCTTTCAAACTTGTGCTTGTATCTCTATGCTGCCGTCTATCCTTTCTTTCATATTATTGTTGTTCTCGGCAGCTTCTGCAAGTGCGAGCTTATATCCAACGCAACCTATCGCAAAAACAGGTTGGCCCAATGACATTTTGTCCAAGACTCGGTAGCGCTTATCATATCTTTCGTTAGTGTTTCGCGGTGGATCTTACAATAACATCTCTTGGATTGACAACGACGCAGTTCAAGGGTCGTCGCTTGCCCAACTGGGGAAACTGAGAATCGATTTGTGGGCGGGCAAAATGGTGAGTTACTGGTCATTCTGGCCTGAAATCATGCAGCCTGTATCGCTTTATCGATACATGAAGCAATTCGTTGACATCGATGCAATATTCCAGAAAAGGGTGGCCACTTTGGCTACGGACGTGGACCCTCAACAAATGTTCCAGAGTGTTTACATTTCTCCGCTTCTTTGGGAAAATGCCTCAAATTTGTGAGTGGCACGTCGCCATTCTTTGTATAACCATAGATGTCCTCGCGTTCTCTGCTTTATTCAGCGTAATCCGGTTCAAATCCCTGGAGCCACCAGAGACGATATACACAGCCGATTTCTCTATAACCAATATGACCGGCAACCGGACTGCTCATTTAGACAAGAATCTTCGTCAGTCTTTGACGAACTCCGACGCGCTCACGAGCTCATCCGTGTCCGGCGCCGCAGGTCCGCCATCTGTTCCCGACGGCGGTTACAATGACTTGGTGACCGTGACTAAGGAGATGTCGGATTCCAACAAGGGATTTTTCCCAGAACCGACCTCGGCTAACGCTGTTGCCGCAATGGTGAACAGTGCATCAAATGGCGTGCGCCACGTACGAAGGCCAAGCATGCAGTTTAACTTCGTCTTTGTCCTTTTCCCCGCCCTTTTTGGACTCGCATTGGCCCTATAATTCAATCCGTTAACTCATCACAGAAGGCTATTCGAAATTTTTCGTCGTGTTTACATCAATGTATTATTCACTGCACACTGTATTTCTAGCTCACTTGCGTCCGTTTACACAACAGCTGTACCCGCTTGTATCTCTAAACGATGCACAACAACACATACTATCTCCTGATAATTTTATCAAAACTCTAGACTGAACTAGCACAAATTGTTCCTAACACTCAGAATTCTTGATTAGTTTCACGCCAACCACCGATGTCTGATCTGCAATCTTATTCAAATGAGGAGATATCTTCTCACAAACCTCTTGTATTGTGCGCATACATTATTGCGTTTCAAAAGTATTTTGCATTGTCAGTAAAGCAGCCCTCTTACTATGGCATTGAGAAGCCGTTCAGCGACGACCGCCAACTCCATTCCAGAAAAGAAACGTCCAAAATCCATAACCCAGTCAGCAACGCTTTGAACGCACACAGAACAAGCCTTTCCGTTCTTCATATAAACAATTGATTTTGAAAAGCCCAAGAAATGCTATCTGCGAATTTATTGCTTTGACTTATTGATTTCGGTGACGAAGAAAGGAAATGCAGAACATGGCTTCCAAGCACAAGCTCAATCTGTCTTCTATTCAAGGATGTTCAAGCAAGTAGCCTCCATAAATTTTGAACGTCTAGAAAAGAACAGGTCTAAGCAACAAATCTCCGCTGGAAGCAAGGATCAACTCACGGATCCATATGCGTATTGGTTGCACGCAAGGGCAAGGATGGCTTGGGCGATGTCTTCATCACGCCCAGGTCGTCCAGCAGGAATACCTTTTTTCTCTCCGTAAGACTCGTCTACAGGAATCCTAGACTTGTTCGTCTCATCCGATCCCTCAGCTGAAAATCGAAAAGAAAATATTAAAATACAAGTCTCTCAAAGCATATTTCTTTCATACTTGTCATCTCCGAAGGGAAGATACCCGGTGCAATACTAATCATAAACCGTCTCAGACCAACTAACAAAAAATAAAGAAATAGCGTACTTGTTCACACGAACGTTAACCTGAGTACGCCTGCATTCCTGCGCAAGGAGCGTGCTCAGATGGATTGCGGCGGCCTTCGAGCAATTGTACGAAAAATGATGCTGCGACGTTCGAGTGATTCCCGACATACTCGTTATGTTGATGACTACACCACGATGTGCTGCTTTTGTCCCTGCAGACGACGCAAGCAGAGGTAGAAACTTGACCGTCGTAAAAAATGGACTTCAAACAGTTAGGATTGGGAAGATTCTACGCGGCAGCAATTATCATACCCGATGACGTTTGTACGGAAAACGTCTTCCCAGTCGTTCGCATTTTCCTCCCATAATTCCTTGCTGAGAGCAACGGCGTTCTCGTCACCCTTCTCAACCGTAGACGTGGCCTTCGAGATTCCCGCATTATTGACGAGAACATCAACATGGTCTTCACATTTACTGATCTCGGCAACAAGTTGGTCGATTGAGGATTTGTCTGTGACGTCTGCTGAGATTGGAATTAGTTCGCCTTTTGGATGAACCAGAGATTTTCCGTGAGTAGCGACTGCCTGTTCAAGAACAGACTGGCGGCGAGAAGTGATATCTGTAAACTAAGCTAAGACCACCTTGGTCTCACGAGTGAATAGTGGGGAGCCTCACAGACACGCGCCCCATTGTTTGCAAGTGCCTGAGCAGCCTGAAATATGCGAACAGTAGCGTCAGAAAGTCTGAGGAAACGTTAATAACTCATTACTGACCATCAATCCTGAGATAACATGTCAAGTCAATTCGCCTAGTATCGGCCACACAAAACTCACCAATGCCCGTTCCGCCTCCAGTAACGACAGCCACCCAGCCTTGTTTCAAGTTAATTTGTCGATAGCCTGAGATTGTATCTAGGCGAAAGCCTACCCTCGACATTGAAAAGGGTTGTGTTCTTGAAGGATGTGTTATTGGCCATTAGGTTGATATTACGGTAGTACGCGGAGGATAAGAGTGAAGACGCAAGCTGATCTGAGACACGAAACTGGCACATTTATACCCGAGAAAGTGTCATCATCTGCCTATTTTTTAAGGATATTGGACGCATCGGCATCGTGTGCGTGCATCATCGTGGGTGTCATGGACCAATGGCTCCAGAGTGGTGATCGCATCGGTCAACCCTGCTCATCCACATCTTCCGTTTATAGTAAGCAGCAAGCTTCTTTCTTTCGACTTCGATCGTTGAAATAATCGAATTATTGCAATGATTTTTTAGGTCGCTGTTTGGGTTTGGTTTGTTTGCGAGTGACGCGAGCCTGAAAAGAGTTGCGCTTTATTGAAAAAGGCGAGATTAGTCATGCCATCGGCCCACGCCTCGGTTTTAACCGACGCCAAGCTCCTTTCCAATCGTATCGCAATTCACATTCATTTACTGTAGAATCTGTATTTTCATTTTCATCCAAATGGATAGCGCATACATGTACAAGCCATTCTCCTTTTCCCTTTTCTCCCCATCAGATCCCCATCGTCTTTACTTGCGGTATTCGAAGCGGACACCTTCGTTTGCCTCAAGAAGCTGGAACGCAGGACCGCCGCTGAACCAGCCACCATACGATGTGCCGACAGTCTTGTAAGTGTCTGCAGCCTCTTCATCACCGATCTTTATAGTAGGTCCTGCAGCATCAGCCAGCAGCTGGACTTGGCATGATTTCTCGAGCGCAATGAAGTAGTGCACGGTTGCTTCGATAGAAGATGTCGCGACAAGTAAACCGTGATTCTATGTGATGTGAGGAGCACGAGTTTTTATTTTGCTTTTCAGAGAACTAATCATTGATACCTGGAGAATAATTGCCTACGGGTCGCAATCGCCCGGATGAGTATATGGTATATTCGAATATGCATCCATACATACCTTCTTGTTGCCGAGTGTTTCAGCAATATTCTTCCCTTCCTCCTCGGCGAGTACCACACCATTGAACTGTTTATAGATAGCATGATCCTTGTAAAAAGCACACGAGTCCTGCGTAATCATATCCAGTTCCTTCCCAAGAGTCGAAAAGGCACGCCCATATACGGAGTGCGAGTGCGCTGCGCAAAGGACGTCCGAACGCGCGGTGTGAATGGCCGAGTGGATTGCGAAGGCAGCTGTATTGAGAAGCCGCGACGGCCCGGACTCGTCGAGAATCTCACCCGTGTGACTGACGAGGAGAAGATCATCCGGTTGAATGAGGGAGAAGTGGAGACCAAATGGATTGACCCAGAAACAGTCGGTCTTGATCGGATCCTACGCACAAGCATAAACATAATACAACATCTGATGGAATATCCGCCACTCTATAAAAAATAACTTACTCTGACAGTAATGTGCCCAGCAACACCTTCATCATATCCAAGTTTTCCAAAGATCCTGAATGCCTGAGCGAGACGGAACTTCAAATAAGCTCTTTCCTCCAGTTTTTCCGTGAATTTTGGTAGACGTGGGAAGGCGGTACGAGAACGTATGCTCATCGTCGACTTATCATGATGAACTTCGTCTTCGAGGCCCACAGCCCTCAGTTTAACAGGCACAATGGTCGGAGCAACGTCGACAGTAGTGGTTGTTGCGACAGGAGCCATAGTGATGAATGTCTGAAGGAGAGGGGAGGGAAGGATTGGGGCTTGTTTCAATTAGGTAGAGCATGATAAGGAGAAGCCAGTTCAAAGTTTGGTCACAAGGACACGAAAAGAACGATACTCCTCTATCCGGCCGAGCAAGGAAGTAAACATCATGAAAGAGCAGAATCTAATTGGAGCGGCTAATCACATGCTCAGAGTTTCAAACAGAACAGAGTCACAGCGGCAACAACTAGAGGTGAGGATGGCAAAACGTGAAACAATAGGGCGAACGAGAAACAGATTTATAAAGAAAACCGATAGCACATTCAGCAGAAATCAGACACATCGTCATACACGATACAATCGAATCAGGAACACATTAATCTTGTAGCCAGATCCAAGGAAGCACAAGAACGCAAGCGGGTATGGACACGACAGAAATAAGGAAAACAACAGAATGGGTTAATGTTTTGTATATAAGAAAAAAGGGCTAAGAGAGGCGAAGGTGCTACACGTATATTGCATATCACATAAACAACGATACCCGCACAAACCCAAGAGAAGAATGAGAAAAATTAAAAAGTACAAAAAAGAGCATTCCTGCTTGATTCATCTACGTCCACGTCCCCAGGGCCGTCCTCGACCAGTGTACCGTCCCCGAGGAGGCGAATATCTATCGTATTCTCGTTCACGATCCCGATCTCTGTCCCTGTCCCGGTCACGATCTCTTTCGCGGTCACGGTCCTTATCACGGTCCCGATCTCGATCACGAGAGCGATCACGTTCGACGCGCTCAGAAAGAGGTATGCGAGACAAAGGTGGACCTTGAGTCCTGGCTGGTCCAGCAGGCGGTCCTCGGAGTGCTCGAGGCCCACTTGGTGGGGGCCCACGCAGGCCTGTCGTTGTTGCTGAAGCTGACGGACCCGATGAAGTGCCAGAGGTAGAAGATACACCTGGCTTCGATGGTGGGACAGGCACATAAGACGACGATCGCCTTGCCGAAACAGGGGAAGTATTGTCCGACTTCTTGTCTTTCTCCGATGTTTCCCTTGTTGCATTAGTCGAGCCGGCAGACGTAGTCCTATCGCGTGTCGCCCAACCAGGTAACTTCGATTTCGTAGCTGGAGCTGAAGGCGGAACACTGTCGCGGGGATGGCGCGGAGGTGGAGACATGCTAGGAATGCGACGTTCATCGCGGAACAAGCGAGGCTGTGTCGGTGGAATGGGCCCAGTAGCTACCCTTGCAGCTCGCGAATTGGAGAACGTCGAAGAAGCACTTGCGGGCAGTGACGGCGATTCAGAGCTAGCCTTCGCACGGACAGCATCCGCTCGTGGAGCTGACGGCGACGTCGAGGTACGAGGAGGTATATTCAAGATCTCGCCATCTTCTTCTGGCTGCGGAGAATTTAGCCGACCTTTGCTCCTTACTGAAGTTGGAGATAGAGGCGGAGAAGGCACCTTGTTCGAACGTGAACTCGAACCAAACTTCCATGTAGTAGGTACCTTATTCTCAATGACTGGACTAGGAGAGAAATGTACAGGGTCTTCCGATATCTCGCGTTTAAGTGATGGCTCTCGTCGAGGCTCTTTCTGCAGGGGCGTTTCAACGGTTGACGTATTGGAAATTGCGTGAAGCAGACTATCAGCGTCGACGGAGACTTCCCTGTTTGCATGACCGCCCTTGTCAATACGGTCCAAAAGAGAGACAAATGGACGAGCTTGAACATCCATTGATCCATCTCGCTGTTTCAAGTCCTTGACTTCCAAGTCTCCGTTTTGCCTAGCAGTCTGTCCAGCTTCCGCATTCTGCCCGTCGGCCATTCTCTCCACATTAGCCGCACCAATTACCTCAGCATCTTGCTGCAAAGGTGACGTAGGTGAAGTAGGACTTGCCATCGCCGCTTTCGCCGCTGCCTCTTCTTCCCTCTGTTTCCGCTTCCTTTGCCTGTAATCAGCCATGGAGCGTCGAATCTTCTGCGGTTCTGAAGGTGGAGCGGGTGATGCTACAGCTGCGAGCTCTGGCGTCTTTTCCTGTGCTTGAGATGAAGTGTGACTCTGTTCCCGAATACGATCATGATCAGCCTCCAACTCATGCTCGGTATCAGAAAGAGCGGCAAAAGGAGGCGGTGTAGGTCGAATAGCCGCAGACGAACCAACAGAAATAGAAGGAGATGGGGCACGTAATAATCTCGGGCTGGCCATGAGCTGCGCATCACTCGAGATGGCCGCATCCTTAGAGACAAAAGTATTCTCAGAGGTGCGGGAAGGCTCCTGAACGACCAAGGCAGCCGCAAGGATTGCTCGTTTGTCCTCGCACAAGTCTATTTCCGGTGTCATTAACTTCGTCTCCACAATTGGCGAACGGACTGAGGACTGACGAGCGGGAGACACGGACTTCACAGCCGGTTGTGGAGGTGGCGAAGGTTGTTGGACTTCCACTGCTAGCGTCGAAGGTGTAGCAGTGAGCGAAACACGGCTATGCTGAGGAGACGCCGAACGATCATTCACATCATGCATCTCTTCATCGCTGTCGGCTTTAACATCAACCTTGACATCAACGTTCATAGGTTCCTGCTCCTGCTCCTCCTTTTGCTCAGCATGAACCGATCTCGGCCTTCGTTCCGGAGTCGAGAGCGAAGATACCGATGACGAAACGGAACGTCGGCCAGCAGTCTCTAGCGAATGATCTACCATCATTTTCACCTCACTTTCGTCTTCACTTTCGGCTTGCGCATCCTCGGCCTTCTCAGCGATGTTCTCTACACGAACTGTAGATCTCACCAGCTCGGCGGCGGCTTCCATCAGTTCCTCCTTGAAAAGCATAGCAGGACTCTCCAAATCCAATGCTAGCGAAGGAGTCTCCAAAACAGGTGCATCCGTCGTCAATTCGTGAACACCATGTGTAGCTATCCCAGGTGCAGACGATGCAGGGGAAGTTGACCTTGGTTCCTTATCAACTTCGACTTCTTGTAGAGCACCAGTGCTGACAGCCGGAGAAGGCGAAAGTGGAGACGAAATGGCTGTTTCTTCTGCTACCTGCGCTGGTGTTGGTGAGGGAGAAGGAGCAACAACAGGAACAATGGCCGGGGTCGGGATCGGCTCTCGGGATTCTGGTTGTAAGGAAGGAGAAGCAGGGGATGAAGTAATCTTCCTCGTTTCGTCAGCCATTGGCGGGACATTAATTTGCTCCTTCCCATCCTCTTCCTCCGCAGGCGAAGACAGTGCAGATAACGACGGAGATGGCAGCCGTCCAGTCACGGACTTAGCATTCTTCTCCTCCACAACAGGTTCTGGTTCAGGCGTAGGCGTGCTCTTTCTCGAAGAAACAATCGGTGTCACTTCTCGACCACCTTCATCAGGGAATTTAAGCGAGTCACATTCGTCATCCGGTTCCGCCGGGACCAGCAACGGTTCCGAACCCCTTGACTCGTCGGCGAAGTTCCGATTCAGACTGCGTGATTGGTCATCGACTTGAAGTTCATCATCACCAAACCTCTCCTTCTTCACCTCCAGATCCTGGTTTAACCTCGCGACTCGTTCCTCCACAAGCTCAAGTTGAGTTCGAGATACAGGTTCGATTTCCTGCTCTGGCACTGGTACGGGCTCGGGCCCACGCTCAACGACCACGTTCTGCACGGAGCTCGCCGAGCTCGTAGATGATGTCGAAATTGGCGGAGCAGGATTCATAATCTGCGCTAGGTACCTACTCGAGTGGATAGGTGACACAGGTTGGTCATTCAGCAAGCTGAACAAGGATGACCTTCCTTGACTTCTAGGAGGGGCAGGCGCCGAGTGTTGCGTTGATGTCGAGGCAGAGGTGGAGATGGCCGACAAGGACGCTTGAGGTGAGGTCCCTGATGACATGGAGGCTGCAGTCGGACGAGGAGGCATTTGAAGTGGTTCTACCCGAACACGATGAGCGATAATTGACAGTTTGTGCTTTATAACTCACCAGTATCGACATCCATAGCATTAGGATGTCCATGTTCCACCGTTGGAGTGGACGTGGGTGTCGAGATTAAGACAGACTGGCGACGATCCGATTCCATGCCCGGTCGGTTTAGACCATCAACATCCATCCCATCCGGTGGTAATGACGTTCCTTTCATGAGGGATAATCCCAACCCAACGCCTCTCTCCAAAAGTTCGGGTTCAGGTGGATATTCGTTCCTGAGTGACTCCAACCTCTGCTGAATCCATCTCTTACGCATCCGCGGAGGCATCTTCTCTTCACTTTCTTCCCTTGATAGTTCATCCTCAGAGTTGTTTGTTGGAGACCCGACTCCAGGCACAAGAGAACTCCGAAGTGGGGAGGTCAGTCGTCTCGCACATATGCCGGATGGTGACTGCTCCTCGAGGCCAATTCCTAACCCGACACCGTTCGGTCCTCGTATGACACCCTTCCCTTTCCCCTTTTCCTTCCCTTTTGTCGAACTGGCATCCTCAATCCTCACTTCCGGCACTGCACTCCCTTCTCTCCCCTCCTCGGCAACGTCCAGCTGTCCGAATCGATCCCAACGATCCCCGCTCACCTGTTGTACACCCATCATTCCGCCAGAGTCAGGACCACCAACGACGCGCGTCCGCACGCCTCGCTCCGCACCAACAAGAGGCCCGAGCATCTTCGCGCGCATCTTGGCATTCATGTACCGACTATGGTCTTGAACATCGTTGAAAGATGGTCCATGACGATTCGTCAACGGGGGCAAATATGAAGGCTGCGGCGGAGAAAGAAAGTGAGAGGAATTGGAATTCTGGTTAAGCTGAGCTTGAGAAGACGATGGTCGGGAAAGGCCTGCCTGTGCATTGTTCTGCGTTCTTGATACCTTAGGTGACCTATTTCGCAGTTCGCTGAATCCATTGAGCCAAGGTAGGCCCCCATCAGCGAACATCTCCATCAAGCGTACTGCACAGTCGCTGGCAGCGCTCCCACACGCGCACGTAACGAAGCTTGACTTCAAACTCTCGACGATACTTTTTTTTGTAGTCGCAGCCGTTCCATGTGATGAGGTCTAAAATATGGAAAGAAGGGCGGTAAAAAGAAAGTTAGTTGTAGCCCGGAATCTTCAAGAATCATTCGGACAAAACAAGCGTGAAGGGTGAAAGTAAAAAAGAGTATAAAAGGGAAAGGCTGTACGCACGTCATCTTACTCGGTCCAGCACCAGAACGCATACCCTCTTCTATGAGCGCAGGTAATTGATGAACAACAGCTCCGTCATCCCACTCCCAACTTAAAACAACCTCTTCAGAAGCCTTCAGATCTCTCAACGCAAAAACAGCGAACTTCACCACTCCAGGCTGGTCGTTTTCATCACTTTTCTGCTTAGATGGACAAAGTACCGGTCGCAAGACAGCGTTGGGCCGACATCCTGATCGGATGAAACGTGCCTCATTGCCTGCCATGCGAGCGTCGAGGGCAATGGAGAGAGGGGGAGGTACGAGGTGGACGTGAGGTTTTGGAACACCTACCTCATTTGTCAACGACAAAAGCAACAAAGAAAAAAACAATTTCTTGAAGAAATACTCACCCATCTGTGCATATCCATTCAGCGGATCAGCAAGATATTGTGCACTAGGAATGATAGTCGAGGTGAAAGGCGCGATAAGTCCCTCGTTCGCAATTGGGCCTGTTGTCTGCAGCGAATAACTCGGAGGTCGAACAGTAGCGGCGACATCCTTCCCGTTTGGTAGAGGTACGACCTTTGTTCGCGTGTCAGTGGACTCTGATTCATCAGGTGAAAGCGCGGTGACGCCTCTCCAGTTCTGCGCTGCAATTCGCAGTTTTGCGCGGGTCGACACTTGAGGGATCAAATCCTCCGCCAAGTGAACGTACGACGTCCTCCAATCTTCTTCAATATCGATATGCTCATCTTCGCCTGCAGCAGGACCTCCTCCGCCAGAATGAGATGCAGATAAAGGCGGAGCGACTGATGCACCGGGCAGAACACTCGTCCTCCTATCCCGTCTCTTCCTCTGTCGAGCAGCAGCCTCCATCTGAGCCAAAGCCTCCGCCTCGGGTGTGCCCACAAAGGGACCCAACCGACCTTGTTGTTGCGCCGCGACACGAGCTGCCTGCCTCTCCCGCGCACGGTCACCATCCACGGCCCTTGGCGCACACTCCCAGCATCGCCATTCTGGAGGGTCCTTGCCAACGGAGATGTTGAAGCAGACCATGTGGGACCAGCGCTGGCAGTCGTCGCACGCGATCGTATAGCCATCATCGTCAGTGTACCCACAGATACAATGTATATCGTCTATTCCCGAACTCGAACCAGAACCCGGGGCCGCGGCTGGGCCTCCCGCCGCGTTGCCAATACCGTTGACCTTACTGTGCTGAATCGCCGTTGCTGTCGAAGCAGTATGGACAGTTGATGAGGATGGGTGCGAATTAGGGATCCCGGGGTGTTGCTGGACAAACGTTGTCGCCGAAGAAGGTGGGTGCTGGATATGGGGGTATGCGCTGTAGCTTCGAGGAGGAAGGGCTGGATGAACGGCTTGCTGCTGATGATTAAGGTGGGCTCGTTGCTGGTGCTGCTGTTGTTGTTGCTGTTGCTGTTGAGAGGGGACCGAAGTGTTCGCCCGCTTCCTCTTGGCGGGCACCACTGGCTGCGTTGCCGCTGCCGCCGTCGTCGTCGTCGTCGCTGGGATGTTGATGGGAGCGAGTTGTTGCTGTTGCTGGTGGTTAGCATTGAAATGGGACAAAGGAGAGAACATTTATCAGGCATCAAGCTACACACACAGCGGGACAGGGACGCAGAGAGAGCGTAAAAGACAGACTCGGATGACAAAGAATCACTTTGACTAATCAGGTCATCACTTTCTTTTCATTGCTTCAAACAATGTCTCATTACAATAAAATTGAAATTTTCTGTACTTGATATTATTCTATTCTTTGTTCTGACTAGCGCTCACTCTAATTCGCTCTTTTTTCTCAATCAATAGTCTATCCTCCATTTTAGTCCCGCGCCACGATAGATTTGGTAATCAAGTTATTATGTGATGGCTTCAGCCTGTCACAGGCACGTGTAATCTGTAGCAGGTAACGCTCCCAGCTAATTACCGGTGGTTCAAAGCAAAAGTGCTTTCACTTCACATTACTTCTATACATACACACTTATGCTGACCTCCAGCGAGGCAGGTGACATCGATGAAGTGAGCCATCAGCTGCAAATTAATACCAGCTTCCTCTGATATAGTCTAACAGTCCAGACTAGCTGGTGACGAGGGCGAGATTTACCTCCTTCAATGGCTCGCCGACACGGAAAGAGATCTGAAATCTGGCACTTCGTCTTCCTGGAAAACATCCCAGGCAATATACGAAACAAAACTTTTGAAAGTCGTATCCGGGGCTTCCCCTTACCCGAATCCTGGTAGACCCTTCAGGCAAATAGCTTCACGATGTCTCGTGCTGCTATACTCGAAGGGAGAGACGCGCACTTTGTTTGATACGTTGCAAGGTTTATTGAAGGTCGTGGGTGATATGAAGACTCCAGATATGGATTTCAAAAAAGTGTACGTGTTTTATCTCAGATGAAAGCCTATATATATACCTATCTATGATTTCGTAGTGCCGCGTTCTATTGCATTGGTGAGCTCATGGCTGCCCTCGGCTCGCAAATCATGTCCCTTATGGTTGAGACGGCTCTATGCTGCCTGAAGAGTTTTCGTTCATCTTCAAGTGTAGGTCTATCTGCGACTCGAGCTTTACAATGCTGATGCGCTACTAGTCGGTTCTGTTACGTTACCATGCCCTCACTGCACTACGGAAAGCGACCGCAACGACTGGCAAAGCTGTCCCAGAATCGACTATGAAAGATATCATAAAGCATTCCAGGAATGCACTTTCAGATAAAGCTCTGCCTGTTCAGCGCGCAGCTGCAGATGTGCGTGCATCCCTATGCACGATTCAAACAGACGTTGACGAATCCCGAATAGATCCTAATCGTTTTATACCCATCAGACGACGGAACCCGCTCCGTGTCGGACGTCGAATTCATCGTCAGTGCCTGCGTCAAATCTCTCGACCATGTGGACCAGACAACACGGCGTTCGCTCGCACGGCTCGCCGGACACATGCTCGCATCCACTCAAACAGCACGCGTCCTTCCTCCCCCAGACACCTCTAGGAAAGGCAACAAGAAGGATCAACAGAAGGGCGAGGAGGACGAAGTCGACGTCGTATCTCCCAGCGCATTAGCCGTTGAGTCGACTGCAAAGCCTATACTCACACCGGCAGAGATGTTCAGCCAACTCTCATTACACTTCAACAAACCTTCCGCCTCGCGTAAGACTCGGATCGGAATATTCGACTTCTACGCTGCGCTCATCTCCGAGCTCGGGACTAGCTTCATCGAAACCAACTATGCCGTACTGATGAAGAATTTCTTCACCGAGATCCTTATGGTCGCTCGTCCACCGGGAGCGCGGGACGATTCGGCGCAAATACACAAACTCATCGGGATCATCCTGCGAGACCTCATTGGCGTGCGTCTACTCACCGAACAAGGTCAAATCGGTGCCATCCAAGAACTTTCGCGTAGTTACCTGAAGAAATGGCCGGCACTAATGCCTGGACAAGTCGCTCCGGATGCATCTGTTCTCGTCATTGCATTGAAAGAAGTTGCAGGATTAGTGCAACAACTGGGGAATGCTCCTCCACCTGTGCAAGACGCACTTGCAGATCCACTCGTTACTCTCCTCGGTCACCCCTCCCATGCCACACGCGTTGCAGCCGCTTGGGCACTTCGGAACTTCTGCTTCGCGACACCTCTTCGTATACCCAAGATCGTGTTGAGTGTATTGGAGCTCCTTCAACGCGATATGTCGACTCTCGCCACTCCTGCAGCGCCTTCCGATATTGCCGAGCGAGCAATTGGGCACGCATACGGTCTCGGGGCACTCTTCGCCGTCATTCCGGATAGACCATTGTATGTATCAGCGGACCTCTGCGCAAAGGTCTTCGATACTGCGACCCAGCTGCTCCGCCGAGCCGGCGAGCATGATATGCATGTCGCGACGGTGGAAGTCGAAGCAGCTTGGACGACCATTGCAGCCCTCATGGCTCTCGGACCTGCGTTCGTCCGTGCACATCTTCCCCAACTTCTCGTTCTCTGGAGAAACGCGCTCCCAAAACCAACGACTAAGGATACATCCCCAGGGTCAGGACGAGATTCTGCGGAATGGGCATTCTTATTGCACGTGCGTGCTTGTGCTCTCTGTGCAGTACGAGCTTTTCTACGACACAATGCGCGTACGCTTGGAACAAGGGATGTAGCTAGGCGTCTGGCAGGTCTATTAGGTAACGCGCTCGCCCTTGCAAATGCATATGTCTCCTCTCAAGGCTCCTCGGTGCCCATATCTGCCCAGAGCTCGACAGCCCTTGGTACTATAGATGCCACAAGCGCGCTCGCGTCGGCGCGTGAAGCGCTTCTTCGTCGACGAGTCTATCAGTGCTTCACAGAACTTGGATGTTCTGGCCTTCCTGAGGCAACACAGACCGCTCTCCTGCAATCCACATCTTCGCTTTTCTCGAGTCCTGAAGGATACCAGGGTTCGGCGCTTCAAGCTGCGATTGCCTCCGCGGGGAATTTTACGTCCCTGTGGAAGACTACCGATGGATATGCGTATGGTGTCACAACGATTCAGGTTAGGGATGACGGAGATGCTGCACTTGGTGCAGGTGACCTTCCCGGACAAAGAGATCGACTCAACAGGGACTCCATTGAGGCGAAAATCGACGATCTGGTAAGAGTTCGAGTCAAAACATCACCATATTTTAACTTCGTTGTTTAGATAACTCAGCCTGTCATCGGCTCTTGCGAGTACGATCCATTGCTTCTCTGTCAGTCTCAGTCCGCTTCCACTGAGACAGAATGGCCAGAGCCACCTCCACCCGCGACTGCCGTTGTCGACGCAGCTATCGAGCTTTTTGCTGCCCTACTTCCTCTCCAAGACTCTACATCATGTGGGCGCGTCATCAACGAAGCGATCGAGTCCACCCGATCGGCAAAGCTCGAGAAGAATGCAGGAAGGAAAGCGGCTGTTGTCGTCAATACGACTGTCGCAATCGCCCTTGCATTACGAACGGCCACAGCTTCTTATGCGAGGGCATGCCGCGAGACTCTAGGTAGCACACAGATCTCGAAGAACCTTTCAACATTCCTAATGGATGCCCTTATCAATGGCGACCCGGTTCTTCGACTGGCGGCAAGTGAAGCCCTCGGACGACTAGCAAGTCTGTCGGGAACGAACTTCCTTACATCGCAAGTAAAGACACTCGTCGACCAAGTCGTCAATAATCGCGATCCCTATGCACGAGCAGGATGTGCACTGGCCTTTGGAGCGATATACACGCATGTTGGTGGACTCGCCGCAGGACCTCTTCTCAAGACAACAATCAACGTTCTGATGTCCTTGGGCAACGACCCTCACCCGGTCGTTCACTTCTGGGCGCTCGGCGCGCTCGCCCAGGTAATCAACGCAGCGAGTCTTGCATATGCGCCTTTCGTTCCGAGCACGCTTGGGATGCTGTTTAAGCTCTACTTACCCGAGTCTCACGACCCTGATGGAGGGTCGGTCAGTAACGCGAATCTGAAAGGCTCGCATCCGGTGTATCAGGTTACCTGTCAACTTGTTGATGCGGTCGTCGCGGTTTTGGGACCAGATATCCAAGAGTCTGAGCGCACGCGCAGATTGATACTAAATCTGGTACACGAACTCGCAAGCGAACCTGATGGTGGTGTATGTGTTGAAGCTATCAAATGTATTCAACATCTCCTTATGTTCGCTCCGGACGACGTGGATGTCGCCGCGCTTGTGAACGAACTACGTGCACATCTCTCATCCGAGCGTCGACCGCTGAAGTTCGCCGCCATCAACGCATTTTACCAACTCGTGCAGCGCGATGCGTTGACGATGTCGAAACTCGGGGGTGACAAACTTGTTGAGGAGCTTTTCGGTATGCTCGACAAAGACGCATCCATCGACGGGGTCCGGAACGTCATCACCAGCTGGCTGGAGCAGACCGTGGTATACAACCCCTCGGCATGGATCGATCTGTGCCAGCGCATCATGTCGCACACAACTGCTTCACAACAGGCTTCCGACCCGTCTTCAAAAAACGCTCCCGGCGGTCTGGCGGACGACGAAGGGCAGTCCTTAAGTGTCGGCATGGGCCAAGAATCCTCCGATTCCTCGAAAGGTAACCTCACATCCCGCTGGCGAACACAACTTTTCGCTCTGCAATGTTTGCATAATATATGCACTATCGTGGCACGTTCTGGGCGGCGGGAACACCTAGACATTCCCTTCGCGAGGAGTCAGCGTATTCCATTGCCTTCTTTGCTTGTATCCCGTGTTCCGGATTTGATCAAGATGGCATTTACTGCTTCTGCAGCATACGTGACTGAGATTCGCCTTGAAGGACTCGTTTTATTGAGAGATGTCATCGAGGTAACGCTCTGGGCTCATGTATTTGACGCAATCATTTTAATTGGTATTCTTCACAAAAGGTCTTTGCGAAATCACCCGATACGGACTATGAAGGCTCACTTCTCCTTGAACAATATCAAGCACCCATCACCGCTGCACTGACACCAGCATTTTCGTCTGACTCCACACCGGAGATTCTTGCCTCTGCGGTTCAGGTTTGTGCCGCATTCGTCGGAAGCGGCATCGTGAAGGATGTCGGTCGCATGGGTCGTATTCTCAAGCTTCTGACCTCCGCACTAGAACAATCAAAAGGTTCGTCTTTTCTTCTCACACTACATATTCAGTAGTTCAGAATACTCTCAAGAATCCGGGATGCTTTCTCTCGGAGAAGCAGGGGAACTAAGCCCAAATGCATCGGTTATGCTTCGTATCTCTACTCTTTCAGCGTGGGCCGAGCTGCAAATCGCTAGCGTGGAACAAGGCTACTTGAAAGATGTTGTCGGCCCTTACCGGCAGATACTTGGGTCGCTCTGGGTCGCAGCGCTGCGAGACTATGCGAGCATTAAGGGTGACTCTGAGGTCCTCCAGGACAGCGGGTCTGCTACGATAGATGCCCCATACGCCAGCCTAGGAAGAGAGGTCTTATTGCCCGTAAGTCTCATATCAGTCACTGAGTTTCAGAGCTGACATTTTATGTAGTACTATGAGAAGTCCTGGTCGGTTATCATGCACGCGGTCGCGACGGCGATGAAACTCGGGGACCCCCACATTCTGGCCTCCATGGACGGTCTTGAGTCAACCGAACCCAACAAACAACTACAGAACTCACGCGAGGAGCCCACAGCGCTGTTCTTTGCCATCTTCGGTCTGATCTACGAAGCTCTCGCTGCTTCTTCAGCGGATGCAACACCATCTCCCGAGCTACGGCAAAATGCCGTCATTGCTCTTGAAGCACTCAAGAGCCTCGTCCGACCGGAGTACGCAGGAAAAGCGTTACTCGACTCTGCGATTTTCGACGAATTTACGAGTCTTTGCTACCGTATGGCTATGACTGAGTCTGCCTCCGTGCAGACGCATTTGGTAGAAGCAGTTGCAGCTTTTGCAACTTCCCAGAGGGACAATATGCAAAGTGGCGAGAACATGTTTGTGAAACAGTTCTTGTCCCCTATCGTATCGGTTACTGATTGTATAGCAGTAATGGACAGTCATCCAGTGCCTCCCTTCCAAGTTCGCCTCTGACTCACTGTTTCCGAATCTGTGCGTATGTTCTCCGGAATTCCATTACGGGGCCAGGAGCTATCCGAACTTGTAAGCTTTCCTTAATTCAATTTCGTTGGCCTAGTTTCTTTTGATGTTCGCTGTAGTTACTTCGGATTCAGCAACAGACAGAATCAATTTGATTCGCGCTGCGTTCTCTGCGTTCTTGACCGTGGCCGAGACATTTGGAGCAGGATCCCGAGAGGAGATGCGAACGGTCGCAATTGCTATCTATGCCGGCAAGATCATCTCTTGCATATACCATGATTAAGCAAAACTAATTTGTTTCTGTTAAAGAACTTTTGAAGGAAGAGAAATCGGACTTGGACATGGCTGGACCAACTCTTCAATCATTGAAAGCTTTGCTTGATAACCCTCCAAGCAAACTTCAAGCCGATGCGCTGTCAAGGTATTCACGCCTTGTCCATGGCTTGTTCTCTGCGTGCCTCGTGAATATCGACGAGATGCGGTACGTTTTCAAGCCAGGAATACGCGATAGTCTCTTTGATGAAAGTAATATACAGTGGACGTCAAGGAGCGATCTCGACGATGAAGATCACGAATAACCTCCTAGCTGCAGTTCTCATTCTTACAGTTGTCCCTCCATATGTCGGGTTCAGTGAGGCTGCTCTAGAATACTGTTGTTCATTGGTATCTCAGAAGCTATTAGAGAAGGAGGTGTGTCGATTCCGTTTATCGATTCTGCCATCTAATCAACGGCATTCTAGGTATCTCTTACCGCAGCTTATTGTGCAAAGACCATTGTCATGGCAGGTTCTTCAGGAAATGCGGTACTCAAGTACTGCACAAGATTGCTGTTGCCGGGAATGATTGAGTATATAGCCTCCGTTGCCGCGCTTGCCGACGACACGCCTGCACAAGACAGTCAGCTAAAGGGGCTCGAAGAAATTTTGAAGGCATTCTCGGCATTCTTCTCGTCCACTCCAGACGAATCCCGTGAGTAATCAATAATTTTTTTTTCACTTGCCTCGAATTCTTACGTCAACTGCGCAGGCTCGCGGACACTCGGCGTCCTCCTCCCCACCCTTACTCTTCTCTTGGAGCCGTCCAAATTGACTCCTTCAGCAGTTCATAACGTTGCGATCGCGCAGATTTTAAGCCTTGCGACACAAACTCCAGCAGCGTTCAAGGAAGCTACGAGCAAGATGGATGCAGCGGCGAAGGAGACGCTTGAGACTTCGGTCCGACAAGCTATTGGTGCTACGGCATCCTCCGTTGGACAGGCGACTGCTAAGCCCCAGATATCCCTCCGGTCATTTTAAGTGGCTTGCCCACGTTTCTCTGGAATTGTAAATACGTATCTGTACATAATTCAATGGAACGCAGATTTCTTCAAGGAACATTCAAGGAGAAATATTTCAAATATCATGGCAAGGTGCACATTAGTTTACATACACAATACGGATTCGTACTCATACAACTAGAACAGGTACCTGAGATTGCAAAGTTATTTACAGCGTTATTGCGCAATAGGTAGGGGCGATGATGCAGGATGGAATGTGTTAAATGCGATCGAACATGTGTCATGAGCGTTCTGATGTTTACGCGTTGGAGGTAATATCACCGCGCAGGTCGACGTAAACCTGGTTCAACGCGAAGACACGGCGGCGATCGGAGAAGCCACGGATGCCCGCCGGTGGGAGCGGAATTGACTGGTCTTCTGCGACTCTGAAGGAGGAGATGACAATTGTTCAGAGCAGAGTCACATACAAACGTAACGAGACTCACTGGATGTTGAGAGAAGACTGGACAGAATGCTCGACAGCTGCGTCGCGGATGCGGATACCCTCGACGTATGTCGCGTCATAGAACAAACCGACGACTCCAGATTCCTAGAGAATCAAATCCATCAGTATGTGCAGTTCCTTCCTCAAGCACATGGGAACCTACCGCAGTGTCCTGCTTGCCCAGCAACGGCGCCTGGAGAGAGTTAAGGACCTTTACAACCGCGCCCTGCTCATCAAAGCGTTCGCTCTGGAGCGTCTGCTTGTACTGGTCCCTCGTTTGCGGTTCGCCGTTGAAGATGATCTTGACATCCTTCGCTAAGAAGTTGTCAAACGCGCGGCTAAAATCGTCCGCACTTTTTGCCGTGATGAGGCCAGTGAGATGCTGCTCGGCCCAAGTCTTGAGAGGGGGGAGGACAATGTTTGCTGACATTATAGTATAAGAGTGTGAGTTCGATAAAGTCAATTGTGAATGCTAGGAGTCCCGGGCCCAGGAGACTACGGCTTTCTTTTATACGCCTCCATGGTTCATAAGTCAGCCGTAAACGTCGACGGTGTTTCATCCAGGACCGGATTGCACAATCCCCGATCAAAGCGCGGCGCCACGAGCGCAGCACTAAAGGATTACCTGATGTATTCGGTGGACCACCGCCGCGATGTGAATTGATCCCAGTTTCGTCAAAATAGATGCAAGTTCTAAATTTAGCTGGAATCCCGACAAGGGTCCGTTTCGTTTCAGTCTTCTCAGGTGACGATCATTCACTAAGTCGGCCCTCATGAGCCGACGGAGCAGAGGGCGGTTCTAACACATCACTATAGTATAGTCGTGGTTGATGCTTTCTCCTAGCTCAACAGCTAAACTGGTGCAGGTTCTCCGGGCTCCTAGATGGTACTCGCAAGTAATATTCTTGATTTGTTTCAACGAGGGAAAAAAAGGCCAAACGGTTGAGAGTGATAGCGTCTTAATTATTGCAAATCTAGTGCATGTATTTGCCAATATAACCGTCTTCTCAACTGAACCAAACTTACTGTAAAGTGCTGGCATGGGGGTCATACATAATCTTTCCGAAGCGAGGGTCGAGGACATGCAAGTCTCAGGACCAGTACGCGGACAAATCCAAAGGCTAGGCTTTGTTTGCGGCCGCCATGACATGAAGAATCTTCAATAGTTCCAACTGCAAAGCAACAAGAAAGTACTACTAGTATTTCGCCTCCATAACTTACACACATTATGAACCTTCTGATACATGACTAACTCCACTGTCTTTCTACAGGTAACAAGATTTGAATATATATAGCTAATGTTACTTAGGAAGATATTGCCAGGACGAGGTCTGGGTGGACATCCAAGACAACAGCCGTCCCGAATGCTTTTAGAAGCTTCTGATTGTAACATTTGGTAGCACGGACTTCAATGCACAGTGTTGTTCCTTTTTTGGTTAAAAATTAACTGGTTTGCTATCATCAGGTTTATCATGCTTACCTTCAAGGGCTAATAAGGTAGGGAAAGTATAAACTCGACCAACCGTGACGCGACGCGCTTACCCCATTTGGTCATCCACCCTCCCACAACATTTCAACAGAAATACACACAACACAACACCTCAAATGAAAATTCTAACTCCATACATTTGTAGGGGGGATCCATACCTACATTTTGTTGGTCTTATTTCCTAAAAATATGGCTATTTGAGCTTCCTATTTAAGGAAGAACCCTGACCTTATAAATTTACTCAGAATGTCATTTTTGCATGTTTTGGCACATCTTGAAAATTTTCGACCTAGATTTTTGCCGCTTACATATGCAAAATTATTATGTAAAACTTGCATTTGTCATTTATTTGTCATACATTTGTAATAGCTTTGTCATATTCAAATCAAGTAATTTTACTTGAAAGACCAGAAAAGCATAGAGTAGCTAACCAAAGGCTTCAAACCAGCTCTAGGAAGCTAATCTACATTTGCAGAGCTTAAAATTCATGAGTCTCAAGGGAAATAAAACAAAAGTCCTGGGTTGGGTCAACCAGACCTCAGATTTTTGCCGCAGGGTCCTTCCAAATCGGGTTAAATCAGGGTCCATCAGGGTCATCAGTCACATGTGACAGGTTGGTCGAGTTTATACTTTCCCTACCTTAGTTGACAATGTATATTAGATAGATAAGGAGATAGCTGAATGTGCAGGTGGTTTATCACGCTCGCTTAGCATTGAAAATACTTGCGAGAGGGGTCCGGTTCAATTCTGGTTTAGTCCATACGCTGGAAATTTGTTCATTTTTGCCCTTCCTTCAGCCGATGCATTAGAGATTGCAGCTGATCAGATTATGCTGAACACATTCAAGGCATGAACGAACGAACGAACGAACGAACGCAGCCTTCTTTCTAATAATGGGACAGATTTCTAACGTGAAGTCAACATGCAAGACTACGCCAATGTTACACACATATATATTTGATGGAATTCGTGAGATATGCTGTACAAAGATAAACATCCGTGTATTAGATCTAGGTACCCTGTCAGCCTCGATACATGTGCACTAGCATATCATATTGCGTCAACTCGCCGAGCAACACCTGCACGGACGCGCTGATCTTATAACAATAAGGCATACAGTACCAGAGCCGACAAATCCAGAGGACCGCGCCTCTCGACCTTCCCATTTACCCCGTGTCATCACAACATACGTGTATTGCGGTGAGAATGCCGCCTAGCTTGGAGGGACTTTGAAAAAAAAAAAAAAAAAAAAAAAAAAAAAAAACGGAATAGAATAGAATAGATGTCCGTAGATCGACAGTACTAGTATGTGCGCCCACACAGTACACTAGTATTTGGAACAGGGTAGCACAAAGGAAAGGGGTAAGCAGTTGAAAGACTGCAGAACAACCACACCAGAAACGAATGAATAAACCACCTGAACCCAACTATTACATCAACCAGTCTTCAGCTTATTTCGAATTGACTGCCCCATCCGCGACGAGAGGAACCTTCTTTCTCTCGTTCCCGTCCCCAACCATTGAACCAATCGACTGACCGACTAGTACACATGCAAACACGCACCGAATGTGCATGGCGCAAGACTAATATTCCGGCATCTACGACAGTTCAACGTCGTTGACGGAATGAACAGACACAACCTACACATATATCCACACACGGCTACAACAGCAGATCAATCGGCTGGTACTAGTACAACTAGTACTCGTAGACAGACTCCGAAGCCCGTCCGAGTCATCCGTTACAGCAACAACTCGACCTCCAACATCCGAGCTCTGCAAATCCACTTGTTCAGCCGAATCAAATCAGGTCAGGGAAAAGGTTAGGCGAGACGAGAGAACTGGATGCCCTCCGAGCCTGAGCCCGGATTGTGCGCAACGTGACCACGAAGATGAAATTTCACTTTGCGCGAACCCGGGGCTCACACGAGCCAATGAGACGCCTCTGGTCTGAGAAGGGGGTGCTACGTTCTCGACTCGGGAATTTGGATATGCCACCAGTACTGTGTGCATGCATGCATTCAGAATGCATATGCTCCGTAGGAACAAGAACGGACAGATGAAGCGATGCCACTGGAAGACGCCATTTCACGCACAATGCTGATCAGATGAGAGAAGCTCCTGTGATCACCATACGCGCATGACCAAACTCGATCGTGGATGGCCGTCGGCAAAGGATGCATATGGATGGCATATACTGAACACTGAAGTGCGGGCGGCTTCAGATTAATACCTGACAAGTCAAGCCGGCGAAGAGAAAGTTTACATGTACTCATAAGGAGCAGCATATGTACGTGCGTACGCATACGTCCACATCGCAATCGGGACGAAGAAACATACACATACGCCAATAGATCATCGACCAGTAGTAGTACACGCTCATCCTTTCCGTGCAGCAACTCGACGTCCAACCTCAGATCTTCGGACCCGATATCTGCTTGTCCAGCCAGACAAACCAGATCGGACATTTACAAGAGCAAATAAAAGGTAAAAAGCCAAGTCAAGCCCTCTCAGCCTGCGCGTGGCCTCTCGTCGACGTCCGTCCCGAAACCGACTGGACCCAACGTGACCGCTTGCTTGACTCAGGCCTGTAACGTTCTCGGCTCGGAAACTCGGATATGCCAGTACCCCGTAAGAGGACAGGACAGAAAGGGGTGAATGAAGTGACGCCATTGGAAGACGTCATTTCATATCACCAGTTGCATGAGCATGGAAGGATGCTCATGAAAGGTAGCGCAGACCGCTGGGGCGAATAGGACGGACGTGTACCCTCACAGTGAGCATACATACACCACTCAACCAACGCCATTCATTCCCACCCACATCGGAGCAAGCCAGCATGATTTTCGGCCGAAATGGACAAGAACAAGCCAAGACCCAAGATGAAAGCGACGATCTCGATGCGCACTCAGTACTTACTTGGAACAACCGAGGCACGTTCAAATCTCGACGCCCACACGGAATCGAAAATCCGTAGCACACCAGACGCACGTTCTACAGCGCCTTTGAGATGAAAAGAACGTCAGAAAGAGATGTAAGAAGCTGATGAGATGGCGTACCACCCTACAGGGGGGGATGTACTGGAACGCATCGCGTGATCGAAGTAGGTCTAGCAGAGGCGTAGGGAGTACGCGAGATGTTCACGGGATGAGACGAGATGAGATGACGACCCTAGATTTATAGCTTGTAGCCATATAGACAAAAGGGAATTGGTTTGCCCCGCCCCGTACGCGTATCGCCCCATTATCAGTGAAATTTAAAGAATGGCCTCTAAACCGACGGGCACGACGACGACGACGGCATCTACGAGCCCTGTACGGAATGCGTTGGGTGTGCTTGGAGCCCGGCTGACACGGGTGCTGAGCCGGGAAGGGGAGCAGGATCCGAGCCGGGTTGTGTCTGTTGGGAAGCCCCGGGGGTCGGACGTGGACAGCACTAAGACAGTGAGTGCTAGTGCGGCAGTGAAGGTCGGTCTTCCGGGCGTCCTCGGTGCAAACGGTGAGTGGAGCGAGCAGCACACTTTGTTTTATAGAGGGAGAGATCGTCAGGAACGAATCGTCGCAAGGGATAGGATAGATAAGGACGGACGAGTCTCTGTTATCATCGCGCCCACTGCTTCTCTCTTATCCTCATCATGACAGAAATACAATCACTAAACAACTCCCACTCCCCAGTCCGCGGCCGCGAAACAGTATGTTACTCCTCTTCTTCTCTCCACAATCATTCATACAGCGTCCATGTCCAGTTCTCCACAGGCAGAGGCGGCGCAGGTAATATACACCGCTCCCATTCTCGCGATGCAGGTACTCCCACATCCCCGCCGCCAGCAGGCCGCGAGGCGAGCCCAACTCGCGAGCCTATCACGCATCTAGGCCGCGGTGGTTTGGGTAACTTCCGCGATCCCTCCAGACCTCGTGAGCACGGTAAGTTTTCCCCTTTGAAGGGCGGGCGGTGATTCTTCTATCGTTCGGTCAATTCGGCCGAAAGGTGCTTGTATGCACATCGCTTCCAGTCATGCTAATCTACCTCCTCATATGACCAGCCGTAGACCCGAAGGATGTGATATACGAACATGAAGTCATCGAGCACTCAGAGGAATCTCCGCACCATTTCGTATGTCCACACTCTTACTCGTCGCCAAGATATTTGACTGATAGACACGTCTTTGCAGTCTATCGGTAGAGGCGGGGCAGGGAATATTAAAACGACTCCCGAGCACTCCCAATCTCGCGAGCGTTCCCTCTCTTCAGAAGTCGATAGGTCCCTATCCCGCGGTCGCGGTACGCATACATCCACCTCTTTTCATCATATCACCGTTTCTAATCCAATACATTCATCATATAGCACTTCATTCCACAGGCCGGGGTGGCGCAGGCAACATAACCGCCGAGCCTCTCCAGGAAGAAACCGCCGACGAGCTCGAGCGGCGCGCCCACTCCCCGGACGCGCACCACCCGGGCGAGCTGCACAGCACAGGGCGCGGCGGGCTCGCCAACGTCACCTCCTTCACCTCTCCCCCCGTCGAGCATCTCCACGAAGGACACGAAGAGGGCGAGGGCACGGGAATCGTCAGTTACGGACGCGGCGGCGCAGGCAATATCCGAGATCGCAGCGCGAGCAGGGGCGGAGGCCCGCGGAGCGCTAGTCGCGGACGCGGCGCGGGCGGAGAAGTCCCCGGCGGTGAGCATCATCACCCGGGACCGTTTGGCAAGCTCGTGGATCGCGTGAAGAAGCATGAGGTGGAGGTGAAGAAATGAAGGCGCTTCGATGCTTGGCTAGTTACTTATTATTCCTATGTACGCCCCCTCTTTCTCCCTGACGTTGTCTTGATACCCTCTGGGTTTCATGCTTCTTCCCATTTCCTCCCCTCTTGATGCCGTTCACGAATTCTTCCATCTCCAAGTTATGCTCCCGCTTCCCTTTTCCTCTCTTCTTTCCCTTCACCTCGTCCGTACTGGCCCGCGCCAAATCGCGCTTCACGCGAACGACGAGACTTTCTGTAAGACAACTTCAAGCCCCCGAACGAAAGGAACCAAACACGAAACACTGAACTAACGAAAGTAGTCTATAGTATGCCTTGTATTTCACTCTTTCCGTCTTTTTTTTTATCTTCCTTCAGAAATCCCAAAGTATTTTATCGTCCTCGTGTACGACGTATATTGTCTAATTCTCTGATGAGTTGTGTAACCTGAAGAATGAACCACAATGAAAGAAGGTCGACAGACGTCTTCTGGCTTGCTTACTTTCTGCGACTCTTAGTTTGAACCATATGTATGAAGTCGTGAACTTTTTCAGCTGCTCGTCCCTCAACCTTCGAAAGAGACTTTCAGAATCGGTTGTTCGGTCGACAGTTTACTCAAATACATAAATAACCATTAACCACAAGTGTACCGAAAGGTTGCTAAGCTTATGCGCACGCATGAACATGGATATCGAATAAAGATAAAAAAGACAGAATTCCAATTGGACTAATCCGGAATTGAACCGGACCCCTCTCGCATTTTGCATTTGTAGATCAATGCTAAGCGAGCGTGATAAACCAACTACACCATTAGCCCTTTCTGTGAACCACCATCGCTGACCATAACAATATTCATACAACGTTACGAGACAAAGCAAGTCGACGTTGAGAAAGAAGGCCCAACCCCTCCCGCAGCGCGGGAGGAGGTCGTGGCCTTTGATATGGACGCCCCGAGGTCTGGGAGGCGATAGAGCATGCTGTGACCAAAGCGCACTCAACGGCGGACATCATCCACCGCCCAATCTACATACCTGGCTTTCCCCTCTGGACATGCTATCGAGGAGGCAAAGTGGGTCTGGCTTGAAAGACACCGTATCCCAGCTTCTACGCGCAGCTCCAAGCCTACGTCAGATATGTGGCACTGGTTGAACAGAAAGGGCATGCTAATGCATCCCCCGCATCAATTTCCGAATTCTCGAACCTCTCCAGAACAGCCAGGACAGATGACGGAAATGACTACGAATCGGAACGTACGAACGACCGAACGTGCTATGTCGTGACTGGGAGCTTCGATACGCTCATCTGCAACATTATGCTGTGCTATGCCTAACCCCGCGCCGCGCTTTACATACCATAGCCATTGGAGTGTATATGTTCATCTATTTTTGCCTGCAGGAACCATCACTCATCGTATGTATCGTACCTTTGTACGTACGTACATCGACGCTAAATGCTCCAGCCCACGAGACTCATGACCTCGGCATTTTGCGTGGAGAGCGGAGAACGTAATGCGTTGCTCAGATGTCGGGGCTGCCGGGTCTATAAATATACCAAGTCAACTGGTACTCTCCGGATCCGGCTACCGATTCTGATACTTGTTCTCCAGCTAGCTGTGCGTTCTGCGACAAGTTATGGCGCATTGTCTCGCCATTTCGCGTTTACTTCCACCTAACTGCGAACTGATCGGAGTTTACCCCTCGCATATTATATTCAAACCAGAGTGAGCGAAGAATGCAAGAAGAATTGCGAAATGCCAGCGCTGGTGGCAGAGTCATTTCTTTGTAACACACGATTTCAGGTTACAGAGTATAGTCACTTGCTCTCGCGTCCGCTCCAGGAAGGCCTATATAAACGAGCTACCTAGACACCTTCTTCAGCAGAACTTAGCTACATCTCTGAACTCACAAGTCTACCAAACCGTACACATCTCTTCTAACTTCAACTCTACCGTCATGTCGGCCAACCCTGCCCTCCCTCCCCGTCTGGAGCACCTCTCCGATTGGGCAAAGCAGAACCTTACAGAGCTCATCACCGCCGCGTCCAATGACGACTTCAACACCGCATTCGACCAGTTCATCTCGAAGCACGTCAAGAAGATCGTGTTCAACGATCGCGAGCTCACACGCACGGAGTACAAGCAGAGACTGCTGAAGGAGCGGCACAACTTTGTCGGCGCGACGATCAACATTCGTAATGTCGTAGAGGTTCCAAAGGTCGAGAAGGGTGGTGAGACGACTGAGGTGGGATTTTCTGATCTGGAACACGCGCAGACTTCCGTATGCTGAAGACATGATTTTCAGGCCTCCGGAAACGTCGGCCTCTTCTACAATGCTCAATACAAGGAGGGTCCGGGCCCCAGAAACCCTAACGGACCGAACTCGGACGTCTTCATCCCGCACGACATACACTCCTCTCTCAACATCGAGTAAGCTAGCATTTCCTTGTCGAGAACGTGTGTCTGACTCCGGACTGACACCTTACAAAGGGTCGAGCAGGACAGCAGTGTCCTCGGACCGGTCTTCGAAGAGCGCCGTCGTGTCTTCAACCTTAACCAGGTTTACCTTGAAGACCAATTCAGCATTCAAGCTGCTAGCTCTTAGGCTTCTCGCGCTTCCACGTCGGTTAGTGCTTCCCAGAACAGGACCTCTCTTTCATCTTGCACACGGACGTTTGGAGGGCTGTAATAACTATGTAATCAGTTCTTGTCCTGTAATCAATCCCAGAAATATATCGAAATCGAAGACACCTTATACTTATATATCTATATCATCCGCTCTTCATACATAAGTGTGCGCAGCACAAGTGTGACGCTCGTCACTCTGTTGCTTCAAATGGTCGACTGATACATTTATAAAGTGTAACCTTTATAACGGCAACGGAGCGATATCCTGAATAGATGACATTGCTTCGTATTTAGCAGCTTCTAACCTTTAGATCAATATATCAAAGATGAGTCGAAGGAACTATTGAACGTACTTGAAGAAAGCTCGACCTTGTCTGCATCCAAGTACCACGCGCCTTTAAACAATATTCCGCACAGATGCTATGTTGATAGTTACTCACAACCTGCAGTCATATACAGTACTTATCATTGTACGTTGACATGTCCCCAAGCCAAAAGAACCGATTGGGACCCCTCGATACAGGAACAGAGTCGAGGAACTCGTAATTATCATCCTCCCGACGCGGGTGATGAAGTGTCTTTATTGCATGAAGACACGATCCTGGGTTTGGTATTTGAACGCATAGAAGTAAAGGAGTGAATTCGCTTGTGCAGCTTTGAAAATGACTACTGGCCTGGCCAGAGACCCACGACACGACCTTCGGATTTGCCCATCCTGTACCACGATCGACACTAGTCAGTGTATACGGTCTGTCTTGATCAGATAGTGCACGTAGAAGATGAATCAGCAGACTTACAGTTTTGAAGAATTCCTTACAAAGAAAAAATGGTCAAACATTCAACCTCATGTGCCAAGTGATACTAGAGCGACACACCTCTAGGTACTCATAAATCATGAACAGCGTCCGACTTCGCTTCAATACTCTTCAGATGCTCACGCTGCATCTTCTTAGCCGCCTGTATAGCATACTCGACTTGCTTTTCTATCATGATGAGCAAATTTCCAGAGAAGAAAGAATTTGGTCCTATCGGACATGGACCAGTTTGGGAACCCATCTACGCAGAGTGAAATGTAGATCTCTGGATGCGGAGTGGGCCGGTCCTTGAGTGTTTGACCTCCACGACCAATGATCGGGAATGATCGGTACTACGTATCATAATCTAAATACAATATTCAGCGGGAAAGTGAGTCGTAGGAGAATATCTGAAGGACATGCCCGTCGTGCAAATTATGACATCAAGTTCACGATGCGTTCCATCCACAAGTCCGATACCTGTTTCCGTGACTCGCTTTATGTAAGTTGGGACAAAGTCTACCTGTAGCGTTTCTGGAAATGTTCTCAAACAATTTGAAACCAGCGCGAATAAAAACACACGTTATCCGCTTCTGGAGTTCTGATGCTTACTATAACTTGTGAGTGAGGAAGGAATCGTGTTAGAAGAAAGCTTTCGAGTACGATGGTTTGCTATCCACGGTTCCTTTCGAAGCTTCGAACGCATATACTCTCTTGGACCGCTTTTTGCATATCAGATCCTTTGACTGACATCAAGTATGCAGGCTACACAGTATTTTGTAAGCACAGTTGACCAATGGTAATATGAACCCGTTTGATACATATGTTCATTTCATGTTCGATCTCATGCCTGAAAAGGCACTTATAAAATACCGGATCCCTTAGTTTTTCATGATCTTCACTGATGAACAGATCTATTTCAGACAATGAGCAAGGCGAAATCGTCACGCAGAGATAGCGAAACTTAAGATTAACTGGGGTTCCATGCCCCAGTGGTTCCGATGTTTTATGAGCGAAAAAGGGTGACGAGAACCAAGTTCTCCCGCGTATATAATTGTATAGGTGTTTAACCTGAGATTGCAAAGCTGGCCCTATTTGTGTCGTAAAGTCCTGAATGACTTGAAGTATCAGACAGAATCTACTATCATGGGGTGAGGCTACGTACGGAACCAATTACCCCCACACTTTTGCCCCCCCAGTCCGCGATACTACTATACCACCATCCGCTGTCGTCCACTGGCCACACGGCAGAGTGAAAAATCCTGCTTTTGAAGTCTTTAAGTCCTTCCATCTCGGCCAAGCCCATCGACTAAGAGATCCGACGGCCGCGAGAACGAAATCTGCCGTATCTTCCACGTCCTCATACTGCTCAGCACTTGATACGGGGCCCGTCGTAGTGCCCAGCATTGGCTTGCGTACCGGCCTACGAGGTTTCAAATTCCATTGTCCACTATGTTCATTGTAGTTTGCACGATAAGTTCGTGGTTCAGCTTGATGTACCGCATCAACTTACATTTCTCAACGATACACTCTATTTCAGATCTGCGGACAAGGAGGGGAGTAAAATGCCGATCAGTCTGTCTTTAGTGATCAAGTTAGTCCCAAGTAATGGATGATGCGTTTCCTCTACCTTCTCTTCGAACGTGAACTGGTACTAGAACAATGCAGACATGAGCTATATTGTCCCGGTAAGCTAGTAAGAAACTCACGGAGTGAGCCGGAACGTCACAAGCAATCCCATATTTGCTTTAAGCTTCTGTTCAAGATGCCAGTGAAAAAAAAGCGTCATTTACAGGATATATTTATTCGAAAACCGCGTTCCGCCGAATCTGGAATTCTTTTCATAGATAGCAAGATCGATGTTCTTCACCTGCTGCAAAAACCTTCAGACAAAACTTAATGTCAGTCAGAACCAATCCCCACAAATTAATACTGGTCAGACCTTGTCCCAGCGAGAGTACCGCTGCAACCAGCTCCATTTACTACCACCTTGAATGGCCTGCCTTCATCGATGCTCACCGTGCTTAGTTTGAAATCGGACTGAGTTATGTTCTCTGTCCGAGCACTATTTGTATTCGCGGAATCGTTCGGCGAAATGACATCGACTTCGTCTGCTACAGACATCTATTACGAGGAAGCCTTCTGAGTTGATGAGGGGCGACAAACACTGTGCGCCCTGAGGTATTGACTGGTTAACACCGGTCTTCTTTGAGTCTTCCTGGGATTCTGGACGGAGAAAAGGATGGGCACTGGGAATGGTGACTTCCGACACGTCGTACGACATGAAGGGGAACTGGCTGAAGGACGCAGCAATGCACGACAACTTCCTTCATTTTTATATAAGGAATATGAAAGAATAATCGGCCCTGGCGAATTTATCACTTTAGGATATCCCGTATGGGTCGGTCGAAGAATTTCACTATGTACTTCGCTGGCCGGACGGCGCTTTCGCGCGGAAGATGATAGTTTCAAGCGAAGTCTCGACTCGGACTGATCATTTCCAGAAACGACAAGGAGATCGTCCATCAGGTTTCTTACATAATACGCAATACTTCTGAGATATTCTTATATATCAACATAGCTTAGTCCAGTCAAATAACCGACGTCGGTACTCAAAGCTTTCAGCCTCCTGATCTTTTCTATCGGTGTCTCTTTGTTCAAAATGTTGTCACTCAGGAACTACAACCGGAAATCAGTATATCAGCCGATAGTATAAGATAAAGGGTCATTACTACACACCTGGTGGAATGTCAACCTCGTCATCCCTTAAGTACCAAGCGCCTTTCCGTAAGAAAGTATGTAAGTCAGCCGGATATCAACCTTGGGAGAAAGATATGCGTACGATCCCCAGTCAGATGCTTCTCGTTATAAGTCGATCCGTCCCCGAGCCAGTAGAACCGATTGGGTCCTCTAGATCCAGGGACAGAATCAAGGAACTCGTAATTGTAGTCTTCCCAGCGTGGATTCTGGAACGTCTTGACTACATGAAGAGTGGATCCTGATTGTCATGTTTTAGCTGCAGCTGACATAGTGTAAGTAAGGAGGCTAACCTGGCCACAGGCCCACGACACGACCCTCTGCCTTCCCCATCTTGTACCAAGATCTGCAATTCTCAGTGAACGTCGTCTGCTGCGTATCAGTCTATTTTATCCAGCAGTCAGTGAACACGACTCACAGTTTTGAAGTATTCCTTGTCAAAAGGTTTAGAGCAAGCATCGTATGTGTGATGGATATGAACAGCACACCTCGAGATACTCGTCAAAATCACGCACAGCCTCGAATTTAGGCTCGATACTCTTGATATGCTCCCGCTGCATCTTCTTTGCTACCTGAATAGCGTACTCGACTTGTTTCTCCATTACGATGAGCATACTACCGGCACCAAATACGGAGTTAGGACCCATCGACATGAACCAATTCGGGAAACCGTCTACGCAAAGCGAGATGTAAGTCTCCGGGTGTGGAGTGAATCGATCCTTCAATGTTTGCCCCCCACGGCCTATGACCGAGAATGGATAGTTATAAGAGGTGTCATAACCTGAACTCGAACTTCAGCAAAACATCTTGATCAGCGCTGAAAGACTCACCGGTAGCGCAGACTATCACGTCAAGCTCATGATGAGTCCCATCATCAAGCTCGACGCCTGTTTCTGTGATCCGCTTAATGTCCCTTGGGACAAAGTCCACCTGTTCTACGGTTTTGAACCTACCCCAGTGCTCGGTTTTGCAAACGGCAACGTACATTATCTGCCTGTAGCGCCTCGAGGTATCCCGGCCCGGGAGTTAAGCGGCGGCATGTTACCGAGAAGTCAGGCATTACTATTGGCATCGATTATTTATCAGTAAATGCTCAAGGCTAGTGTCATCCAATCACTTACGATAATTTGCTATCCATGGCTTCTTCTTGAGCCTCGAAAGCATATACTCCTTAAATTCCTTCTGCCTCTGTTTTTGCAGATCGGTGCCTCTTATCGTTATCAAGTGCATAGACTATCAGATTTATTAAGAAAGCTTTTGAAAGGAAACTTCCTTGATTAGGACTTACGTTCATTTCACTTTCAAGTCCATGTCTGAAGTGTTTGTAGAACTCTGGATCCTTGAGCTTGTTTCTATCTTCGTCAGTAAATATATCTTTTCCACGTCTGTTAGTAAATGAACTTCGGGTTATCGTAGGACAGAAGACGGCGTACGATTGTCCGACGTTTTGTCATGCCCCAGAATTTCAGACATTCTATCGCCTAGGAACGTAGGCGACAACCATGTCTTCCCGCGAACATAGTTGAACAGATGTTTGACCCTAGGCTGCAGAGTAGGGACTATCTGAGTCGCAGTGGAACCCTGTGAAAACAGAAGTCATTGGGTCTTCCTTCTTCCGACTCGAATATTTCAACGTACTGAACCAATCACGCCGACTCTTTTGTCACTCCAGTCTGCGATGCTACTGTGCCACCATCCGCTCTCGTCCGTCGGCCATGAAGCAGAATGAAGAATGTTCCCTTTGAAATCTTTCAATCCCTCAATATCAGGCCACGACCACCGGCTAAGAGATCCCACCCCCGCGAGTACGAAGTCTGCAGTGTCTTCGATAGTCTCAAGCTCATTGTCGGATGCTGATGCTGACGTAGTGTCCGATGAGGCCCGAGGGCGGCGAAGCCTTAGAATCCATTTGCCGCTCGTCTCATCAAACTTCGCGTGGGTAAGTTCGTGATTCAGTCTTATGTATCGCATAAGTTTATATTTCTCAACGATGCGCTCCGTCTCGGTGCGTATCTCTGGCCCAGGAGAATAGAATGCTGACCAATCTGTCTATGGTAACAATTCCAATTTGCGTGATTCAAGAGAATTAGATTCTGTACCTTTTGTTCGAAAGTGAGTTGGTACTATAGAATCATGTACTTGGTAAGCGGTGCGGCGTGCGAAGCGAACACAAACGTACGCAGTGAGCAGGCACGTCATTGGCGATACCCTAGTTGACGTTAGTGCGATTTCGAACGGATGCATAGCAGACCGTACGGGGTATCTGTTGGAGAACCATGTTCCGCCGACTCCTGCGTTCTTTTCATAGATGGTAAGATCAATGTTCTCCATCCGTTGGGTGAACCTGCAAAAAGAGGCTTGCAGTTTCTGGAACTGGGTTTACAATCGGAACCATACGAACCTGATCCCTGCAATAATGCCACTGTACCCAGCGCCGATAACGACCACCTTGAATTGTCGGCCTTCATCTATGCTCGAAGAGCCTAGTTTGAATCCGGCTTTGGTAACATTTTCCCTTTCGTAATCCAATCCAGGCTTAGGCGGCAAGTTGACTTCATCTCCATCTTCCGGAGTCAAGGGACTATATACCCCATCAGAACTCGCTGTGGATGTTGGACTCGGTGCATCCTGAGGTATTGGGGCGATCACTTCAATCTTCCTCGCGTCTGTCTGTTCTACAGGAGATGAGTCATTGTCGAAAACTCCTAGACTGCCGCGAAACATGACGGGGGGTATAGAGGAAGATGTGGCGGAGGAATGATCCTATAGGTTCTTAAGGCTATACACACGGAGTGTATTCTAGGAACACCTTATTTCCATCGGCGCTTAACGAGATCATCTACCGAACATAGGTGGTCAGTCACAGGGCCAATCCGCAATATATGCTTTCCACGCATGTACAGTAGATGTTCTTTGTATGGGCGCTAACAATACTTCGTGAATATCCTATCTCAACAAAGGATGGAAGCGTCTTCGGGCGGAGCCTGAACTAGCTTGCGAACGACAACAGAGAACTTCCCGTCTTATATGCTCCACAAACCTTACTTCCCCATTGTTTACCAGAGTCGACGAACGTAGTTAGTGTTGATTAAGCGGCATTCGAGTATCGAATATCTGTGCTTAGTATGTCGCATTTCGTCATTACAACAAACGTACATCATGCGACACGGGAAAAGAAGACAGCAAGTACACCTGAGCCCCGTGGACTTACTCGGAAAGAAGCTCAG
This sequence comes from Phlebopus portentosus, assembly GCA_037892935.1. Classification (NCBI taxonomy): domain Eukaryota; kingdom Fungi; phylum Basidiomycota; class Agaricomycetes; order Boletales; family Boletinellaceae; genus Phlebopus; species Phlebopus portentosus. Next base: position 129,589 of record JAYXKI010000009.1, read on the forward strand.
CTTAGATGCAAACTGCTCTTCCCCCAGACTCTCATCGTGTAAATTCTGCAATTTAAATGAATTAGTACATGATTTCTCACAACGGAAAGGCTCCCACCTCATCCGAGATGCGAAATTACTTAATGCGTCCAGAACCGCTTGCCCGGCCCATACTTCCAGGGATGCTACTTCAGTTGGGGATATTAGATCTTGAAAAAAAGCGTCGCTGCGCGAGAATTATTTGAACGACGGCTGCTCGGATATGTGACGGGGAAGACCTAAGACCGGGTTTGTGGGCGCATGAGGTCGAGATTCCCGTTGCTTCACCAGTATTGATGTCATGAGAACATCCTGATTCTGGAATGACATCTCCCAATGGAGGAATAGCGGACGGAGGTATGGATAAGCTTGCGGGAGGGGCTGTTGGACTTCCTAGACCTGACGCCGCCACGAAGACATAAGATGGAGGAGATGGAACGTCTCCATCTAACAGTGCAAGTTCGATGATCAGTCAGGAACCTTTGGTCCGAAAAGACTGCAGACAAGCCTCGAATATCGCAAGTCCCGGAGTTTTCTGGATCAAATCATCAATGAGTGTTTTGTTATGGTCAGGAAAGCCGGTTTTTCTGTCTTGTGATGAAAAGGAGCTAAACGGGACACGATTAAAGGTCTCATGGTACCAGTTACAGTGATGAAGTGTACCTGTCAGTGCTTGCATTTACCGTCTGATCTATTATCATTACGGGAGTCTCCAAGGTTCGGCATTTTCAGCTTATCTGCCAACTGTGGGCCGTATCAGATCGTGTAACAATATAGGTTTCCGACACTTACAAAATCATGAAGCTTAGAATCTGCTGTCACTTTTAACCGCGGAACCAAGCGCTCAGAGTCAGCATCAAATAGTAGAAGAATCGGTACTTACAGGTTTAGAAACTTCGTATGGACACGCACTGTCATCGCTCGGGACATCCAACAAGAAGTCAAAATCGTAGTTTCTGCGAATAGATATCGATGCATAAGGGACTACCAAGGCCCCAACAGGATAATCTGTCAATCCTCCACAGGACCCGAGCCTACAATCAGCAAAAGAGCAATAATCGTCAGAGAGTTCCGAGACGGGTCTTGAATCAGAAGCTGAATAAACGCGCAGATCTTACCTGACTATTACAAGATCTCCATTAATACATTCTCGAACTTCACGAACAAAGAAGTCCATGTTAGGTTAGGATAACCGATCCCAATGCTGATAATAATACCGATCGGGACACCGCGGTAGCGTCCGGTAATGGTAAGGAAGCCACGGTTCGAGACGAGTCGAAACACTGCCGGAACAGGCATACCCATGGCTCCATGATATTCGCTGTGTTCGATCTGGTCAAGAAAATGTGCGATCGCCTCCGCGCGCGAAGCAGAGTCGACTGTTATCTGGTCGGGGCAACTTCAGGATGTCAAGACAGGGAACTCAGCCAGCTTACAATTTTCCCCTGCACGCACACCAAGAGCTATGTGTCTTCCGTCGGATGTCTGAGGAAGGTCTAAAATTAAAGTAAGTTATTCGTCCAGATCATCGGCAAATTGAAATTCAGCATACTTGCGTCGCTAAAGCTGTTTTTCATGATCTTGAAGAACCACTATTAAGTCGTATGGCTCTCCAGGTCGGGCTATCGCCGTCGTGCAGCCAATACGAGAGGGGGGGATGGCAAAATGCGGTAGCCAGATAAGCATCGGCCAGGGCAATACATACGGCCAAGATGATCGACACGATCTCTTTCCCTCTCTGTGTGGGATCCTCGTGGCAATCTAGAGAGCGAGTGGAGTGATGACTGTACAATACTGATTAGAAAATCCATCGGTATTTACAGACACTCTGGAAAATCATTAGAACAGTGTATAGCAAATCAGATGTAGATGTTCTCTTACAGCAAGGGTCCGGGCTCTCTGTCGAAAATTGAAGCTTGTCGCGACGCCAGGATCTTCCTACCGAACCTACGGACTCCATAGGCAAGTTACAGGGCCTCTGGGAATCCGATCTCGTGCTTTTTTAACGGAGTGCATCCATCTGATTCACCAATTATGTGGTGCCTTTTCTTGAGGGGAATTAGTACGCAAAACGGCTGGCTCAAGCGGGGCTCGAAATTTTCGCGGTTGCTGCCGACACGCCAGTAAAGGCAAGGCAGGATCGACACAAGCTTTTCATGTCTGTTCGTTCAGCACTGACCAAAGCCTCACGCTCGGTCCCAAGACATGTCCAAAAACCTGTTCTTATTTCTCAACCATCATGTCTGATTTATGCAGATAAAGCTATTATAGCCATCAATAAACCCCCGGGATTAATCTGCCAGTCGAACAAATCCTACGAGGTAAGTCATTGTTTTCCATCTGTCGTTTCGTCGTTGCTCATTATTGAGAAGAAACAAGGAAAAAGGAGTGCCTTTGACCAACTGTTAGAAGGTACTCAGCTCACTGAGTCCAAATGACGCGGTGCCTGACGTTGCGTTTTCGACAGATTTGAAAGTCGAACTCAGTCTGGATGATTTACCTAAACAGGTCCACAGGCTGGACAAGGTTTGTATCCACTCTGCAATTCTAACTATTTAACTCATCTCAATGCTTACCCTCGCTTATGTAGCTTACAACGGGAGCTTACCTCTTTGCCAAATCGAACACGCAAGCACGTGCGCTTTCACAGCAATTTCGAGATCATAGTCTCAAGAAAACGTATCTTGCTATCGTTCGTGGCGGACGCAAAACTTTTCCCGATTCCGCACGTGGATCAATCAATGCACCGCTCAAGGTAGTTGAAGAAAAGGTGGTGGTAGATGAGAAGAATGGTGTTCCAGCATTGACAGACTGGGAACTTTTGGGCTCGTCAGTGAGTGTCAAGTCGCGTTGCGAACTAGGGTATCACGCAAAGCCTTGTTCCAGGAAGTAGCACCATTGTCAATCCTTCGTCTATCACTCCATTCGGGTATAAAGCACCAATTACGGATTCATCTTTCTCAGATATTGCAAGGCATGACAGTCCCCTCGTCTTCATATGCACGATATGACTGACGTTAGTGGATTTTAGCTCCTATCCTCGGAGACGCGCTTTATTCTTCAAAAGCTCCTCCAAAAAACATTCTGGAGCTCGTTCCGAAAAGTATCAGCGTTTCACTATCAAGAGATGGTCAGGAGACAAAAAGAACGCCTTCCCTACGTTTGTTCCTACATTCAGCACACATCGATGTCACTGTAAGCTTCGTTCGATTTACATTAAAATTTTTGTTAAAGCCAGTCATACTTCAGAGGTATCGCTCCTCTGGGCCTTCCAAACGCCTCAGGCTCGGTATCAGTGCTCCGCTTCCTTGGTATTTCTTAGAACTATGCAAGGCAGCAAAACTGAGCCAGTATTTGCCTTCGGAATATATTCACGGAGGTCTCATGGTCGACGGTGTTCCAGTCAATCCTGGCGAAGGTATTCTAGGCTTGGACGGGAAGTGGCTTGGAGCTTGAGATATTTGGACGGCATCGGATAATGGTCCATATATAGTTACATATAGTTGTCTGACATCTCAGTGAGTCCAGATTATGCTTCTTCCCTGTTATCGCCTCTGACACGCTTCTCTCAGCATCGTAGCAAAGTAATTTCTTTAGACGCATAGTGTGCCGATACTGACGGCGCCGTCCGTCATTATCGCTAAAATTTCGGTTGGACTGCGTCGTTTCGTGGCAATGATATAGAATCCGCGACTGGTAATTGGCAGTTTAGCTTTCGCTGCAGGATCATGCGGGGTAACTGACTTAGACTATGAGAACCATGTTCCCCGCGGGCAAAGAAACTATGTGATAGTGTATTCTTCTGCAATATGTAGTTCTCGGCCATTGCTTCACGTGAGTCTTTTTAGTCTATCGGAAGCATTATTCTGAAAAACTGCCAAAATCAATTGGGTCCGATCGTCCTCGACCATCACCAACCCCCAACCGTCTAAGGGCTTTCCGCTGCACTCTGTGCTAAGAGACTGACCCTCAACAGTCTGCTCGACGCTCGTGCCGCTAATCGTTATGAGTATGTAGTCGTGCTCGAGGGTAGGTGAGCTGGCATTAGCGCATCTTCAGACATGATCATTGAAGTTTCCGAAGAAATGCCTTCGTATCCATTTGGTCGTCAAGTGCTACTTACAGTATACGTGCCTGACAAATTAAAAAGCAAGCATTATGAATCGCGGGACGGATGTTCTTATGTCCTTGGCTTCCATTCTGCATCGTCTCTGCCTTCCTCGATGGAAACGGGTATGTCTCCGGTCCAATACTTCCTGCGATACTTACCAGTTGAGCGCAAGCGCCCAACATTTTTTTCCGGAATTGTGGTGAAATGAAGAACAGAATTCTTCGTCCGTAAAAAAAGGGCCCGATGGCGACATTGTATAAAGTTCAAGAATTTTTCCTGGATTGTCCAGACATATATCCGAAGTGCATATGCATGACACTTACGCGTGAACATATCCGTTTTTCTTCGGCGAAATGGTGAGTGGATTCACAAATAGGAGAGATATCCGTGGCTTTCCAATGATCGAGCGTGCCGCGGTTCTCGTAGCAACAATTTTTGGCATTCGTTTAATCATCGTGCCTCGAATTACCCAGTGACGGCTGGCCTTTATAACGACTTGGTCCTCTTACTCACACTTATCACGGATCGCCCATGGTTTCGCTTAAATGCCTGCTGCCATTGGCCTGTTTGGTCGGTGCGGGTGAGCCCATGCAAGACTGTCTCCGGACCTGACACGCACTGAAGACTTGCTTGCTTGTTTGTTTTTTTGTCCAATTAGCATCTGCGCAATCATCGAGCGCTTACACGGATCAAGGCATTACCTTCCAAGGTATCACGGATGCGACACACGAGGTTACATACGGCTTCGTATTCCCTCCGTTATCGGATACCAGCAAGGCAGATGAATTCATTGGAGAAATCATCGTACCGGTCGCCAACAAATGGGTCGGACTAGCGTATGGTGGACAGATGGTAGGAGACGTAAGTGTTCATTAGTCATTTACGATCCAAAGTTCCAGTCTAATCTTCTCTTGTAAGCTTCTCATCGTATTTTGGCCGAATGGAGATGAGATCATGTATTCTCCCCGTTGGGCGACGTGGGTTCTTTGTTAGACCCTATCTTCGGCAAGCACTCATGTGTTTACAGTGGTTACATACAACCAGTATTATACGATGGTCCCACAGTCACGACTATTTCTAGTTCAGTGAACTCGACCCACTGGAAGGCAATCTATCGCTGCCAAAACTGCACAACCTGGTCAGGAGGCAGTTTTGACACTAACGGCACACCCGTCTTCGCTTGGGTTATCGGTCTGACAGCAGTCGATGATCCTACAGACATTGACACTAACTTCAATGAGCACGATGACTGTATGCGCCTTCCTCGAATTCAGCACGTCCCAGCGAACTAACATGTAGAACTCTTAGTCGGTTTCTGGGGTCAAGTCAATTCTGCAGCCCATTCGGATGACTACGACATCTATCTGACTGGTGGCGGTTCTTCAACCACAGCATCTCCGACTACAACTACAACGGCTACATCAACAGGATCGACAACGACAACCACTCAACCAATTGCGAGCGCAACGCCTTACGATTACATTGTTGTCGGTTCCGGTGCAGGAGGTTTGGTTGTGAGCGATCGTCTATCGGAGCAAGGAAAATCTGTCATTTTGCTTGAACAAGGAGGTCCGAGTACATCAATGACTGGAGGTACAGACACGCCTCCCTGGGCCGACGGGACAGACGTGAGTTTGACGATTTTTCAGAATCTTACGTGCCCTACTTGATTGTGAATCTAGTTGACTCGATTTGATATTCCGGGAGAATTTCAATCCATGTTCGGCAGCAGCGGGCAAACATACTGGTTCTGCAAAGGTAAGATTGATTGATCAAAATAAACTTCAAGATACGTTAGTGTTCATGCCAACTGCAGATATAACCACGTTCGCCGGATGTCTTGTGGGAGGAGGAACTTCTATCAATGGAGCGTAAGTGATCCGAAGTTACAGACCAGGATTTATCTCGATCCTGATATTGCTCTTAGACTCTACTGGTACCCGACTCAGGACGACTTCTCGACTGCTCACGGCTGGCCATCTTCCTGGACGAACATTGATTCGTACCGACAGAAGCTTATGCAACGCCTGCCATCGACAGATAACCCTTCATCTGGTGAGCCTTATCCCAGTAGACATGAAACATGAAGTTAAAAGGGCGTATTACAGACGGGATTAGATATCTCAATCAAACAGTGTGTTGCGTCCTGGCAGATATGAAATATGAAGTTGAAAAGATCTTTTTTCAGATGGGCGTGATGCAGCAGTTACTGACCCCTCTAGGCTTCACCCATATCACAATCAACGATAACCCTGAGTTCAAAGATCATGCTTATGGCTATAGTGCTTACAACGTATGGCCAAAAGACTCGAAGTGCTGAATGCCAGCTAACCCCAAATTCAATACAGTTCCAACAAGGTAAACGATGGGGACCTGTGGCGACCTATCTGCAAACTGCATCACAACGATCGAACTTTAGACTTGAGAAGTACACGGTGGTAACTTCTGTCGCTCGTAATGGCTCCACAATCACCGGTGTACAGACTAACAATACGGCTATCGGCCCCAATGGCTTCATACCGTTGAACCCTAATGGGAGGGTTATTCTTTCCGCTGGCTCATTTGGGACGCCACGAATCCTTTTCCAATCGGGCATTGGACCGTCGGATATGATCTCACTCGTACAGCAAAATGCTGCAGCGGCAGCATTCTTACCTCCGTCAAGCGACTTCATCGACCTTCCTGTCGGAATGAATGTTCAAGACAATCCAAGTATCAACTTGATGTTTACCCACCCGAGTATCGACTCCTATGACAACTGGGCGGACATTTGGGGAGACCCTCGACCCGCCGATGCAGCACAGTACCTGGCCTCGCAGACCGGTGTATTTGCATCATCTTCTCCACGGGTAAACTTTTGGCGTGCGTTGGAAGGATCGGACGGTAACACGCGCTATGTACGTTGATTTATCGATCTGCCTGCCCCATCTGTGACGCTCATTGTGCATCCAGATTCAAGGAACCGTGAGACCTGGCTTCGACTCGGTGACCACGGATTACCCTTATAACTCAAGCCAGGTGTTCTCGATTACCATGTACCTGTAAGGAGGCTGCATCTCGTGTTTCACACGCAGAACTTATCATTGACAATTATTCCAGTTCTACAGGAACGACATCTCGTGGACGTATCGGCTTGACGAGCTCCAGCTTGGGCGCAGGTGCAATCACTCAGCCTTGGTTCACTGATCCTGTCGATAAGGAGACCCTCATTCAAGGCCTTCAAGAAATTATCAATGCTGCTGCAAATGGTACGCCTTACTTTTTATTGCCGACGTTGTTCATCGATTCCACTTACTTTTGTTCCCCTAGTGTCCGGTCTCACACTCATCACTCCTGACAACACAACAACACTGTCCGATTATGTCGATAACTATCCGAGCTCGAGTCTAGGTTCAAACCATTGGGTCGGTTCGTGCTCTATAGGAAAGGTAGTCGATGAGAATGCAAAAGTTATGAATACAGATAACCTGGTAAGGCAATCTTCCTACGTGGTTTAGTAACTTGACTGATGTCGGAAAATTTCAGTTTGTCGTAGACGCTTCCATAGTACCTTCGCTCGTGGTGGGAAATCCTCAAGGAGCGATCATGGCAATGGCAGAGATGGCTATTGCGAAGATATTGGCGTTGTCTGGCGGTCCATGACCTCAAAATTTATCAAGATTACCTGTACCTTATTGGCTCTCCAACGAGCCTTATCTATACATGCTGTTCTATAAATGGTTGAAGCGTTGCTTTCGCCGGTCTGCCGGGCACGAAGTCATGTGCCATAGAATTAGAATTTGCTTCCGTCACACAGACCTATTCCTGGCTTTCATGGATGTACCCAGAATGTCAGAGGCGTGGGTGTATCGCATCCATCCTTTTATACAGAAGGGCTAGTGTTCAAGTATCAAGGTTCCAACACAGCAAGGCAGCGCAAGGCAGCGCAATGAAGCACGCATCTCGCTTCTCTTCACACTCGGTCTCAATTGGTCTCGATAAGTATCATTAGATGCTATCTTGTGAATGGATGGAAAGACCTCGAACTTAATGACACTGCAGTTCTTCGTCACGGTCATTCCTCATAACGGGGCAGTGTTCGTCCCATCCTTCACATATACCACCGACTGAGGATTTTTGTAGGAATTCGTCCTTCATCTGTCACCCCATCCTGCTTAGCACTCGAACTTGCATTCTGTTGCGATAGCTTCATAATGGCACCTTCAAATCCATGGTCTCATCTTTATAAGATTGCTGATAGGTTTGAATACGGAAAGGTGAATTGTACACCAAATTTGCGCGTTTCAGTCTCTTTCGGCTGAGTTCTACATACTAGAATCTTGCGAGAGAGGCTCTCAATCGAACACTTCGCCATCCAGAATCAGGACGCTGGAAAACAGTCCCGGACGCTGCCCCAGCCGAATCCTTGCGTTCTCTCTTTACTGAATGTACACGATGGTCTCGACTAGACTGGTTATCTCCGAAGAACTGGAAGAGACTCCACAATGCGTTAGCGGAAATTATATTTCCGGATAAATTTCAAGGGCTTAACTGCAGATTTAAATTGGAACGTATCCGGTATGCATATAAATTGAAGAACATCGATACGTTACTGCATGAATTTTGTTGGACATTTTCAGCGCAGAGAAACTAGGCTCTGAAACACTTGACTTTGTCAAGAATGTGTCTCGCAAATGGAGTATCCGGAAAGGCGGTGCAGCGTCGATTAAGGAAGGGATACAAAATAGCATTGACCTTTTAGAGATGGTACGAGAATTCGGAATTATCTTACTACTTTGCTAATGACTCCAATAGATGATTCAAGAGAATCTTGTCGAAGCGATCCTTCGCAAAGACTATATTCAATATCTTGCTCAATTATGCCGGAAGCATCGGCACATCCCACGCTTTCTGGAACTTGAGGGCCTGTCATTTGAAGAAGATGCATCGAAGAATATTTTAGATTGTGGTGGATCCGCTGATATAATGCTCGCTAAATTGAACGGCCGACAAGTTGTGGTGAAGGTTCTGAGGGCAGATAAGGCTATTCGTACTGAAATGAGGAAGAAGAAATGGAGTGTATGTTCTTTGTCTACTTCCTCAAATTTACACTGACATGGTCAGAAGCCTTTGCATGAAGAAGCATTGAATTGGATTGGTCTCGACTATCCAGGCCTTAATCCATTTCTCGGAGTAACGTTAAAGCATCCCCGCGGAAATGTGGGGATCGGCTTAGTTTTCAAGTTCCAGGAGTTAGGAAATTCTGTCAAGTTCTTGGCAGCTAACAATGAGATAGACAGAGTAAACTTCGTTCAGGCAAAGGTTTGTACAAGCACCATAAAAAACGTTTCGTCCACACGATTGAAAGTCTATCAAAGGCATTTTACTTCATTGGAACAGTCCATTTCCTACATCAGATGGGTCTTGTGCATGCTGACATCAAAGGCGTACGTCTAATGCTCACTCTTCCTCACTTCATTTACTGAAGGGACGACAGGCGAACATCTTAGTCGATACCAACAAAAACCTTGTGCTAACCGACTTTGGCCTGATGCTTCGAACACTTTTTCAAAGCCCTTTCGACACGCCTATGTCTGTCACCGCATCTTCCGTTTCCGATGCGGCTACAGTAGATGGGGACTGCACATTGCGATTTTCAAGCAAAGAAAGGGTTTTCCAGAGCGTGAGATCCGAGAAGGACGATGTTTGGGCAATTGGCATGACACTTATTGAGGTCAGCACACGTTGCTAGCCAAATGATACTTGAAACTGACATAGCTGGCAAAGCTTATAACGGGAAAACAGCCATTCTCAGATGTTTACGGCAAGCATTTATGGTTCCTAAACGCTCTTGCCAGATCAGATCTGAACATTCGAGATGCGCATTTGCCGAGCTCAGTGCCCCCAGACCTATATCATGCTATAAACCGATGCATATCCCCAAATCCAGTTGATAGGCCCAACACTTTTGAACTTTACACCATGATGGGTCGTATAGCTGGGAGGAATGCGTTAACAGGTCATATGAAGGAAGGATTTTCCTAGGGGAATTCAGTGTGCCCGGTCACACTATTTCGGTGAAAATCTACTATACTACCTATGTCGTAGAATCCTATCCAAATGTACTTATACCTGATCTCATTGTCTGCGAAGAGGGAATGTCAAAAAACCATCTTTATCAACGATCGCCTGATTTACAGAGACGATTCGTCTGCGATCGGTGCAGGACGCCGGGAGTATTTTGTCTTCGGCGATGCTGAAGGAGTAATCGGATGCTTATAAATATGTTGGGCTATTAAAGTAGCGGAACACAACGAACGCACATAAGATTGATCGTCGAAGTCACCGAAACAGGCAATTGTAGAGCGGATCTGTTGACAGCGCCCAGGCCATCTACGGAGCTGGGGAAGCTCGCTTCATACATAATACCGACGAGCACGGGATTCTGTAAGGATGGGAACAAACATTGCTAAGTAAAAGCGAAGGCGGCAAAACCAAGGAAGATTCACCTGAAGCATAGGAATTCTGACTTGCGGTGTCTCTATTACACCGCTAAAGTGGATAGACCCTTCCGCACAGTACGAGACGCCCCATTGCTGAGCATAAAGCTCTCGAGAGAGGTGCACTCCATTCACAGTTATGTTTGCGCTCCGTGAGAATGCCGAATCAGCTCTTGATGCAAATTCATCGGGAGTGCCGGCAGCAGCAAACAGTCTGAGGTGATGTTTTGCCAACTCGCAATTCGAAAGAGAAGCCGTGTCGATCTCGGTTTCTGATTGCACAGAATTCTGCAAAGGTTGAGCCCGAGAATGCGAGGTGATGTACAAGTTGTAGCGACTTGGAGGTCCCATCGTGCACAGAGAGGGCAAGAGATGGGAGGGAGATGAACCGAGGTGCAGCTGCCTTTTAAATGCTGTCTGCGAAAACTCCGATCACAGTGATGCGGATGTAAGCTCGGCTAACAAAGTACGTCAAGAGACACGCCGGCGCAAATTTATCACAATGAGATATCAGGAACGGATAGTGACTCACCAAGTTCCTCGAGCCCGACGCGCACCAGACGACTCACGAGCGTCGCATGAACGCTACAATAGCCGCGTCTGGGACGTAATGGGCGGTGTAGACGAGGACTGCTCGACACGACAGATCTCGAACAGGATGGATTGTCCGGAGTGACATCGTTTGTAGCGAACATTCGTAGATATTCTACGATGCGCGTAATGAGGAACGATTTGGCACATCAACAATTTCTGTCCTCCATCGACGTGACACTTTAGAAGGAACCTTCTATCGCCCTCCTTGCTACTATCCGAGTCTTGTTTAAAAGTTCAGAAATACTCGATCGAACATCTGAGCAAGGGTGCGTAAACTTCCTCTTGACGTGAATCAGGTCAGAAGATTCCGAATCGGGCACATTTGGATCCCATTTGTCCAGAACTGATTAATTGCAGCGATTTCCTGAAGCGTCTCGGACGAATGCCTTTGTCCAATATCTTCATATTGGGATCATTGTCTCCACTCCTAGCCGCCTGTTGGGTCTTTAGGAACAAATTCTTGGGAACATTGTACGCCAATAGCAGACATAAAATTTTGTATGTTTTCTTCTGCCGTGCCATCCCAGCTCGTGCCTTCCATTCGGCAAGCCCTCCACGGCGACGAAGCTCAAGTCGCCGCAAGAATCTCAGCAATAACATCTGCGTTCATTGTTATCGTACGTCTTCCAGAAAGGGTGTTACCTGACTTCATCGTCGCAGTCTGAATCTGCGGCAGTGGTTTCACAGAAACGTTGCCGGCCCTGTAACACGGAGGGAGACATCGATTGAAAGAACCGGACACATCGTTCTAAATCTCGCAGGCCAGAATCCACTGTTGCCAAGGAAACTCATCAAACAGGTCAATATCGGGGGGCTGGAAAGGGTGGTGTCCACAAACGCGTATTTCACGGCGATCTTTTATCCTGGGAAGACCGGAATGGTTGATAAACACAAACTTCTTGTGAATATTGACCAGAGCTAAAAAGACGAATAGAACTCATGTCCGGGAGGTAACATATAGAGAAATAATATTCGTCAAACTCACTGCGGTGGTTTCTGCACATTAGCAGTCCATTACGTGGCTCATGTTCTGGATGATCTTTCAACTCTCCAAGAAGCCAACCGCGTTCCTTGAGATCGATCAGCTATGCCTGGCATCAGGACCATACCTTCGAAGAGATTAGGCGCCTTCCAACACACGGTATCTAGTTCTGATGGCCTGATAATGTGGCAATGTTCGAGAAGTGACCTAGTGGTAAACCCACATGTGGCGCATCGATTCCGTCCAAGAAACCTGTCTAATTCATACATCGCGGTATTAAACGCTTTGGTCGTTAATATATCTGAGAATTCACGCCCTTCTCAACCGTACCCATCGGGTGTACCGCCTGGTAGGAGCGGAAGTTGGAACGCGGTCAGAGGTGCAACATTGATAGTGGTTAACATTAACCAAATTTGTCCGAAATAATGTCACATGATTTTTCGCCTTAGGTAACCATCTTACACCCGCCACTCGAGACTCCTTCACATTCATTCATTGCTCAACTAATGCTATCCTGAGCACCATGGCTAGCATGGCATCCTTAGGCGCAGCTTGCCTTGGGATATTGACACACTGTTTGGGCTTCTTTTTGACCATTCCTGAGGCTGTTTATGCCAATGCAACGGTGTCAGTGGAAGGGGTGACATCGCCTCAAGATCCAGGCTCAACACCTAACGCAAATGAGAACCCGGCTTTACTCAGCCCTTCCAACTTACTGGCAGTATTGAGGACTGTGTGGCGACTCGCAGCATTCTCGTTATCATACCTTATCCACATCCCGAAGGTCGTCTATCTCCCAATTAAGCATGTCACCATCGCTTTCATTTACGTTATCGAAGCTCTCCTGCGTCCGCTCTACCCGATTCTGGCTCCGTTCTACCTCGCGTTCAGGATCTTTATGACCCCAATTCTCGTACCAGTACTTCTTCTGTACAGGATGGCGGTTCTGGTATACCCGTTATATGTCTTCTTGGGCGCAGCAGTCGTCTGTGGCGCTATGGCTGGGCTATTGGCTAGGAGGCTTGATGGAATTATCGTCAAAGACGTATTCGGTTTCAGAAGTCAGCGACTCGTCACTCCGAGTAAACGAAAGCGGACTTCCTCGCGCGAGAAACGTGTGCGCATCAAAACCAAGTGAAGGAACAAGAGTGCGTATCTCTTACATCACGTTTTATTCATGACTTTCTCAAATTTCTATTTATACAGGACTTCCTGCTGCTGTGACTTTTACCTGTGCACGTTACGATGGAGAATCTCATCAATGGTCCTGGGTATTTGTCAATTTTAGGTTACATACCTTGAAGATGCTTGTGGTTTTTCCTACAAGGTTTGCAAGTATCCACTCCCAAAGTTCTTTTCCATCAGCGTATTTATATTCGTAGAATGAAATTTTATGCGCTTCTATCCATGGTTATCTTCACAGCTTTATTGCACTGCAAGGATGAAAATCTCATAAGCTGGGTTGGGGCGCTACTTTGTCCAAGTGCCCTTTGTGATATCCTCCAGAAATGTCGCATTCCGACTACCATGAAGTAATCCAGCAATTCCCTCTGTTCAGAGTCAGTAAGTCTCCTCTTCGCATCACCGACTTTTTCACACGCCTCTGTATTCGATTGTCAGGGACTCTCCAGGAGAGCTCTAAAAGCGGCTAATCGTCAAGGGCGGGTCGACCACATCGCTGAACATCTTCAGGCGTGGAAAGCATATAGCCGAACCGAATGGTTAAGGAATATCGTTCAGATACGAAACACGCTCATTCAGTTCACTGCCCGAAGAGCATTTGAGATGTATGGCAAGAATTTTAGGTTCTTAGAGCCTACGTCAGTCAAGACCTGTTGTCTGATTCATGGTAATACTGACCCGGCTAGTTTTTAGGGCAAGAGTCCTAATGGAAGAGATATGCGACTTCTGCGATTGGAACATAGCAAATTCATGGCCTGTCCATGATGATGATTGCTCTGTCGACGAATACCAGCAACTTACCATAGATGGGTTCGACGCTGTACGTGCACAGAGTCTTGATTTCATTGAATGTATCATTAATAACGAGTCCCTTACAGTTACTAAAGCAGACATTTCAGAGAGCGCTTTATGTAGGACACTGGACCCAGAGGCTATTCTCACTATGTCGCACCCTGAAGAAACTTCCAAGTAAAATGCAGATCAAGATATCTCGACTCCGTTTCGATGGTGAGGACGCCTTTGCAACAGGAGGATACGGCTCTGTCTATAAAGCAATTCTTCTGTACGATGATGACGAAGAGAACCGGACCTCCCAAATAGTCGCCGTGAAGTTCATGAGATACGAGCCAAAAGCATCGACAATTTGGACGGTGAGCAATTAGCCTGTCGCCTGATTTAATCTGGCCAAGTCTGATCCGACAATGGTGAAATAGAACCTTCATGATGAGGCCTTAAGTTTGCTGAATCTCGAAATTCCTGGACTCAACCCATTCATTGGGGTGACCATGGATCCTCAAAGAGGCTTGGGCCTAGTTTCGCCGTACCTTGAACATGGAACTGCCGTCAAGTACTTGAGCAAACGAAACATGAACATCGCTGAAAGAATTGTCTGGGTCTGTACAGTCGTAAGTGTTTCTCTCGTATGCAAATCTTTCACGAGTACCTCATTGCCGCTTTATCAAAAGTTTCCAATTATTATGAGCGCTATTCATCAGTTACACTACGTGAACCTCACTCATGGCGATATCAAAGGGGTAAGTCCTGTTTGTCTATTTTTCGAATTTGAAAGAGCCTCATAAACTCCGGTCATTAGACAAATATATTGATTGATAATGACGAAAAACCTCGTTTGACTGACTTTGGTCTCGCGAGGGTTTCTGCGTCAAAGGAAACAAACACATGGGTGTCCACCTCAGAAACAGTATCCTATGCCTATACCCTGCGGTTCTGTAGTCCCGAGCGTATTCTGTCGGAACGGCTCTACACGTCCAAAGAAGACGACGTATGGGCCTTCGGAATGACCCTTGTGGAGGTATGTAGAAGTGCAGGCCCTGCTACAGGTGGCTATTGTTCTGATCGCTATCGTGCACGATTTATCAGCTTCTCACCGGGCAGCTACCTTTCTTCCCGAAGATGAGTGATATTGAAGTCATGACGGGTCTGTACGAAGGAACCCTCACAATGCAGCGCTGTGATGTGCCGGTTGAAGTACACGAGGACTTATGGGAGCTTATTCGAGGCTGCACAGAAATCGATCCACAAAACAGATGGTCCTCTTTTCAGGTTTACACGGCAATGGAAGGTATACGTGGCAAATATGCGATAGGAGAACAAATGCCATTGGATCGCTGATAATAGTAATGTAATTATACGGATTATTGCGTAATATCAGAAGTTAGAATGCATGCGAGGTGCTACAGAAAAGCATACAACAAACGCATAGTGATACATTTGACAAATTAGCGTAGTGTTACGCTTCACTTTCTATTCTCCAGCTTCTTCGAGATCTTTCCATTGAGTATTCCTAACACGTCGTAAGTCAGTCTTGTAGCTTCAGCTAGATCTTGCGTCATCATATAGTTCGCCTCCTCTGAAAGCCTTGCATGAAGCTTCTCTAATGCGTCAAGTGGAACGTCAGTCGTTGTATGCGTGCGACGCAGCTTCGCTCGTGAGACGGTCTGGTCGTATTCTTGTTCGCCCCTTTCGACCCGCTGACGTTCTAGGGACTGCAGAGACGCCGGCGCGGTCTGCGAACGATCAATTGGGTGTTCCGGACTAAATGAGCATGAAGGACCAGGAATTGCATTCGACGTTCTCGATGAATCCTTGGTGTCTACATCCTGCTGCTTCTCTTGTGAAGGTCGAGGGGTCCGCTCGTTGTTGTCGGCTTGAGAGATCTCACGAGTATCTTGGGAGGCAATTGGAATTTCCCATGTGGAATAGTCCTCGTCGAACATGGGCGGCTCTTCAGGCACTTCTCGCTCGATATTTGAAGAGACTAAAAGCAAGCCATAAGAACGGGCAGCTAACATGAATCGTATTTACGAACCATCTTCCAGTAGAGTCGATTTAGTCTGAGTCGAGATGGACTTTTGCTTATTTGTTATCTGCACCGGAGAGTGGAGGGTAAGAGCAGATTCTAGACTTGACATGGGTCGTGCAGAGTTATGTTTTCGATTGAATCCGTCACAATCCTCATTGGTCCCATC
Organism: Phlebopus portentosus; assembly: GCA_037892935.1. Classification (NCBI taxonomy): domain Eukaryota; kingdom Fungi; phylum Basidiomycota; class Agaricomycetes; order Boletales; family Boletinellaceae; genus Phlebopus; species Phlebopus portentosus. The sequence continues at coordinate 145,945 of JAYXKI010000009.1, forward strand.
GAGAGGAGCGGCGGATGGATAAAGTCTCCGCTTTTTCTTGATTCGTCCAACTGAACTAATAATTAGTACAAAAAAATGAACGAGAAACAGGTCAATTCACCATCGAAGTACAGCGGAGCTGGTGATATGGCCAAATTACGTCGAATGTGTGCACTAGGTTCTCCAACACTAGGAGAGACTTGGGGAGACTGTGCCTTACCATCGCGATACCGGCTCGGAGTAGCCGGATTACCTCCATTTCTTGTTTGCTGGTGCGCAGAGACAGGGGAAAAGTCTGGTGACTCAACGTCATCGAAAGAGGGAGGAATAATTTCTCCTACATCCTAAGGAAAAGTAAGGACCAACTCAACCCCTGTAGCACAACGACAGTCGCATTTACCGATAAATGAGTTCTTTGGCTTTCCAATTGACTTTCCAGCCACTCCGGGATATAACAACCATATGCATTGTGCAGGCAAACTACACAATCCGCCAGTACTGAGGGGAAGGCTCGCGACCGAAAGTCGAGGGTGGGTGCGACATCGTCCCAGAATTCTTTGAATTTGATCGGTCCGACAGCTGGTTCGGGAATTCGCTCTCGAGAGAATGGTGCAGCGAGAAGATCGGCGAGCTCCACCATCGTATCTTCAATAGGCGTCATCTTGCGGATGGCCGTAAAAAGGCTGCAATAAAGAGGTAATATCTAATGCCATAAAAGGAATTGTCAGATTAGAAGCAAATGGTGAGAATAGTGACCTACATCATTATTATAAATCTCGTCTGGTATGAGAGCGTTTTTATCTTGAAACCAAGGGATAAGACCGTGTTTAAGGAAAGACAGAGCGGCAACACTTGGAAATGTGCTGATGATGTACTGTAGCGCTGGGATAATCTGAATGAGTTCATTGTCGTCGTGAGTCTCCGGAGGATATGCTTCTTCAAGATAATCGCTAATGACGGACATCAAAGCAAGACTTGGAAAAGTATCGGAACGAGATGCATGAGAAACAGAGGTCGTGATGAATCTTCGTAATTCGGAGCACGTCTTCTCCGATAACGCTCGCTCAAGTTCCTCGGAGACTATAGCGTAGATATTCTCTGGCTCATCATGCATAAGTCCCAGCATAAGTAATATATCCCAATAGCTGAAGTCCATCTCGTCCTTTAGCAGATGCTCTGTTGCTCTGTGGTGATCTTAATTAGCTATTGTCTTTCTTCGTGGCATATAAAGAAGATCTTACTGAATGGGGAACAAGAGAAGATAGGATATGATCTCCTTCGAAGGATGCTCCATGAATCGTACGTGATGAGCCATATCCAACCATACGACGCGCTCTGCTGCCGCATCGTGTAGCTCCAGAAGAATTTCCAGAGTGCGCTTCGGCGCTGCGAGCATCAATGCACGAGAAAGTTGTGCCCACTCATCGCTCATGACATCATTGGAAAGATCAAATTGCCATATCTTGAGAAGTCGGCGGTAGATGGAACCAGCAACGGCGGCGGCCCAAACTTGACCGAGTTCTTCATTCACAATCTTCCAAAGTTGGAGTGTTGCAGTAAGCGACTGAACAAGACGAATAGCATACCGGGACTGCGTGGCTTCGAGAAAAGCCGTCAGGACGGTGGCCAAACATGAAAGAACCGGCTTCGATACGACATCACTAGCAAAAGAGGGCGCAAGGGAACATTGAACTCTCAGAAGAGCGCGCCACAGCAGCAGAGTATCATTCTGTAACGGGTAACTTTAGCGACCGTCGTAGGAAAAAGGTAATGATATGACTAACCTGTAATGTATTCTCCGTCTTTCGATCAAATAGCTGTCCGATTGCAAGGATCTGAAACGCTTCTACCATAGAATCCCATGTCGCTAGTAATTCGTCTGCTTCTAATATCCGTACAGTGAGAAGATCAATACCGGCCATAGTTGTTAGGGCCTTCTTGAGTCGCCGTGGCTCCAGGTCCAATGTCGAACCATTGGTCAACCATACAGGAATGATGGACGCTGGGTCAGTCCACGTACATCTTTCAGAATCCACATCATTTAGAACACCCCCGAGCAAGCGCCGGAATAAAGTTGCGGTGATGCTGCGTGTTTCAGGCATCTCACCTAAATGGTACAGATACGTGACAGCCTCCTGGGCACGGTCTAAAGGGCGGATATCTCTTTGAAGCGAACCGAGCAACACAGCAATAACGCCAACGCCAACATCCTCTCTGTACTCCTGCCGAACGATTCGAAACGCGCTCTCTTCAACTCCGTCGCCTCTGGGAACGTCCCAAAGGGAAAGCAATCCGTAGGCTCGGACGAGACAGGACCAAGTAGCTGCCCGGAGTTGGTTCATCTCGCGCTGTCGGAAGGGCTGAGTTTTCCCTATTGCCTTCACCAGAAATTTAAGAGAGTTCGGCCGTGAGAATACGTAAGGACCAGAGAGGACGAGTAAGGAAGATGTAATATTTAGAAGTCGAGTGACTCGCTGAATGATTTGCGGATCGTCCTCCTTCAACTTCAAGAAATCACGAAGCACAAATGCATTTGAATCGTGCTTGTGAATATCTTTCGCCCGCTGGACCTCCTTGTCTATAAATGCGCCGATGATGGACGAGCATATGTGTTGATCTTCGATTGAAATTTCACTTCGCAGGGTCGAGTGTGCGAAGGCAGCGAGACTCTTGGCAGCGAGCTCGCGAAATGCAGGGACCGGACACACCAAGTTCTGAAGAACAATCTTGAGGACTTTGGTAAAGTCGGAATACAGAAGCGGTCCATGACGGTAGAGAAGGCAGTAAGCAGCTTTGAGACCATCAACGTGCGGTCCATTTGTCGCGTTCCCTTCCATGACCCCAGAAGCCGCTAGTTCTACAACCACAGCAAGCTTAGACCGGAACGGTCTAAGCACGCTGTCCGGTAGACGCTGGTTACTGATGACAGTAATTACGTGGCTGTAAGTCTTCGAAGGATTGATGGTAGCCAAATCATGCGATAGCCCAACATTAAGACATTCCTTAAGAATCCATGCAAGCTCGTGCACTAAGAGCATATAAGTCAGTGAAAATATACATGAAAACCTCGTGAAGGGTCGCACGTTTGAGTAAGCCATGCAAAGAAGGAAACCTGAAGAAGTTGACGAGGAAACGAAGGCATGCGTGACAGAGACTGGATCGATCCCTGACGTAGCTCCTTCCCTCATCTGTCAATCTTTCTTGTGTGGACAGCTCATCGCTAGGTGTCCGAGTGCCGGGAATAGCAACTGCTACGTCACGACGGATTGCGGCACAGACGATATGTGACGGAAGAGTCCGGACCGCAGCAACAGCAGGAACTGAATCGTCCCCTAGATTAGCTGCCTGTGACTCGATACGGCAAGAAAGCAGCACGTATGCTTCCGTAATATCGTGCATGGACAGTACGCCATCGTTTGCATTCTCGACGGATGCGATGAGAGTGCGAAACGGACCTAGGAAGTAACTCTCGCTGTGAAGTGGATCTGGTTCCGTGGCGGTTAAAAGAGGCGCTGAGCCTTTACATCGATTCTTCAGAATGGATTTGGACTTCGATTGTGCAGGTTTTGAGCTAGGCATTGGAGGAGACAATGAGGGCGCTTCAGCGCCAGATGGTAAGCGGATGCGCAGGGATTTCCGCGGAACATTCTGGTTGTCGGTCATCGAGGTAGAGATAAACGTTTGAGTCTTTTGGATCGATGAGTATGTAATGCATCAGGAAGGCTGATTGGATTTCTGTGGGAAGGGGTCGATGAGTACTTTATATGAGTACGACGACCTAGTGGTTGAAAGAAATGCCGCTGAAGGGAATGAAAGGTTGAGTCAGATACGGTATTTATAATAATTCGATGACCTCATATGGGCACGTGATCGACACGGTACGCGTTTTAGGAAACTCATCACTGTTGCGGCAACAAATCACTCGAACTATTCGGAGTGTATCACTTCTGATTGTATTCCAAAATATAATCAAGCTACAATACAATAAATCAATTCATTGGGTATCACTACATTATGTTGATGATATTGTCAGATAGATTCAGAGGATTTCAATGACTTCGTCAACGCCGTAAATTGGTGGTCGTCTTTTCTTATCCGAACCCATTCGTGGTTTGCCAGAAAGCACCTTCTGTTTAGAGACAGGCATAGACTTGACGACTGGGAATAACGAGTCCACTCTGCGTTGCACGTTTCCAGAAGACACATTGGCATTGGTTGTTCCTGTGGCCATTTTCGGTTCTGTTCTCGCAGAGTTCACGCCTGCCCTTGGACGCATGTCAAGCTCCGACTCAGAGCTACTGGTGATTTCAATGATCTCTGTCCGAGTAGGCTTAGGTTGTGAAAAAGAGGGAGCGCCACGACTCTTGAGTGCAGTCGACACTGACGTGAAGGCACCAGCAGATGGCGTTTTGCGAGTCAACTCTACCTTGCCTTTCGACTTTCCACGGAATGGCGACGGGGATACAGGTCGATCTGACTCGCTCTCCGTTATTGTCTCTGCGTCACTATTCATGTCATCCTCCAACACAAGTCTGGCTTTCGCTCGCGCAGGCTGAGCTCTACGCGAAGGTGAGCCGTGCTTCTTGCTTTTCCGTGGCGACTTCTTCGGAGTCGACAAAATCGAGTGGGATGACTCGTCCGGGTCTGACTTGAGAGCGGATAATTGTCGAGATGAAGTCGGCTTCCTATTCGCCAACTCGGGTGCGGGAATGCATTTGGGCACACGCGGTACTTCCCGTCCAATCTTGTCTTCTATTGACATAGGGAACGGCTTCGGTACTCGAGCGCGCTTGTTCTGAGAATTGAGCTTCACCGGAGAAGAGACTGATTCGATGGATGAAGCAACGCGTGAATTTGGGAGACACTCATCAAGCAGGTCCAAGAGGGATTTCTGTTTCGACAATGCTGCCGAAGCGCCGCGTGAGGACGACGTTTGAGCCTTGATTATGTTGGCAGGCGGCCTCGTCGACATTGTCGGTTTCCCTTTGCGCAAACGCTCACCGTTTGTCGCTTCAGCGAGTGCAGCTGGTTTACTCGTGAGCCTACTTGATAGTGGAGGGCAGGGAATCTCATCTTCCTCTTCCTCCTCTTCTTCTTTTCGAGATGACGCGAGTCTTTGCAGAGCTCTATCTTTAGACCTGGAATTCCCGCCGCCCGTAGCTTTGCCCTTGTTCTTGCTAGATATGTTGAAGACATGACTAAAGTCCTCTTCCGCGGACAACTCCTCTTCCTCCTCCTCTTCCTGTTCAGTCCTTCTCGTGACACCTTTCTTCGACGTCACGACCTTCGCACTTGTCTTTGATTTGGATATGGATTTCGGATTCTCGACGCCCGCTGCTCTTGCGGCTTTTCTCGCAGCCTTCTCTTCTTTCTCTCGTTCCTTCTCCGCGATACGCTCTTCGTATACTGCGACCATGCAAGGTTCGACGCGTTCGACTATGCAAGCCGGCATCCATACACGTAAGTGGCTATCCGGATCAGGCGGAAGCTTAAGTCCAGTTTTCTTGGTTTTCCGCTTGTTTCCATCATCATCTTCATTATCAATATCTTCACCATACTCATCGTCGACCTCATCCCGGTACTGGCTCGGGAGAATGCGATGACCTTGTACACCGGCCGCGGTGAGCCGAACCAGTTGCGCAGGTGCGACCTCGAGGCGATACTCCGCCATGCCATCAGTAGAGGCATGATGACGTTTCCCATGAATACCGACGATAAGACGCCGGGAGTCATCTTCGTCCTGCACTGAAAGGGATGAAAAATGCTTGGTGATCATCTTAGAAGGAGTGCCTGGAGCAGAATCCTTCTCGTTCATGCGTTTCTTCTTCCTTGGAGTAGCTGGCCCTCCAGCGTCGGCATCCAACACTGCTCTCCGCATAATTCGGAGTACGATTGGTGCCCACATAACAGTACGAAAGCGCTTGATGATGATCTCACGTACACCCCATTCAAACTTCCGCTCGCAAAGAGCGGCCAGCTTCATCAAGTCTGGCTCTCTGTCCCAAAGGAACTCTGGCCGCATGTCCTTGCGCTCTGATGTCACCGGATGTGTATACAGACGGAGAACATCGATATTAGGAAACGTATCCGGTAGGTCTTTGGCTAGTTTCAGCTTCTTGGTATTCAGAAACCCTCGCGAATTTGAGCGGAGTTCGGAGCGGATTTCGTTACGCCAGCCATCGAGAAAAGCTTGCAACCTTGGTCGAGGCAGCTCCCGTGCAGCGTCCAACAGTTTCTCGCCGAAACCGCACCTGGCGAGAGCGTGAGCGACAGTCGTCCCGCATCCCTCAATGCCATCAGGGTCGTAATCACCTCCTCGGAAAAGAGCAATTAATATAAGGCCATCCTGGGAGAGAGCAATTTCAGGATGCTTTAGTATATCGGAAGACGAGTAGGTGTACGTGTGTTCGCCATCATCCCTGTCAGCTGAATTCTTCACTGGATGTGCGCTATTGCCTGACAGCATTTTCCCTGGACTGGACCAAGATTATTTGTATACATTCAGCAAAGGCTTAGTAGACTTACTTGCGAATGATTGTTGTTGCTCCGAACAGAAAGCTGTCAACATCGTCGGTGATGATCGCGTCAATAACACCAATCCTGTTCAAGTACGCCAGTTCCGCCTCCGCTTCACCAGGGGCGCACCACCATTCAAAACCAAACGCCTCAATTATCTCCTGCATACCAGAAACCATCCAGTGATCCTTCCCACTAACTTTCTTCTTGCGCTTCTGTTCCGGCCGATGCGGTCCATCGAAGACAAACAGCGGGAGAAATGGCCGACTCATAAGACGTGCACATCGGAAGAAAAGAGTACGCAGTTCTGGATTTTCTCCTTCACGGCCATACGTGGCATGAAAGAACCAGATACTGGCATCAATACCGACCCGTAGGCCGCGTCGTCCGCCTGGATTACGTTCGAACCCGTCATGGACAGCGAGTTCCGCCAGAGACCGTTGCTTGCCCGCCGGTCTCAAGATCTAATAGCTCGTTGGCACAATAGTCAAGATGAATGGAGGCATACGCACATCCCATAAGCCAGGTACGCCCATTTGCGTCCGTCCGCTTATCCGTCAGTATCGACTGACGATGAGGTGGCTCTTCTATTCTTCGCGCGCGTTCAACCAGGAGGCGAAACGGTCATGTGCGTCTGACGTTATCAGACGCGGATCATTACGTGAAGATCGGCATTCGTCATCCTTTCGCCTTTCCACCACGACATCGACGTCGTAATAATCACCGGTCAATGCGTATATTGATGGTGATGGTGGCCTATTTTGGACATCCTTTCGCCTATACTGATGCCCCAGGAAAAACGGGGGCTACACGGACACTTGAATCCCGCGGTCTATTTCTGCAATATGAGCTCTTGTTGATTTTCTCCCCGGCTTGCCAGACCTTCAAAGTCCAGATAAAAATGGTGTTGCTGCCTTCCAGAGTTTTTGGATCCTGTTCCTTTACTGAATGAATCTTGCACATGTACAGTACTAGTGCAGGGGAAAGGGCGAATGATACGGAGGAATTGGTATCTGTATCTCTTGAAATGGCTGCACGCCGTGTCTCTCGGATATGTGCATGTGAAGAAAACCAGGAATCCCATGCTCTATTTCTGTGTCAAATAGAAGGACAGGGCAATTCCGACCAAGTAATCCGAGGATCTAGCGTTCAGTAAACTCATAAACCAGGTAAGAGTTCCACAAGATGCGCTCCTTGCATACTCGCATTTAGTGGAAAAACTTCTCGACAGCAAGACGTGTTTCTCCATCGCTATTTTAGATTTCGTTTGCTACACAGTAAGTACCCAGAATCTTCGACGTCCACGGGATTCGCCAAGTGATGTCAACAGCTCCGCTTCTTCCCTCCCTTCCGTTCGAAACGCCTTTTCGCCATTTGCGATTGCGTATGCGTCTTCCATCCACGTATTCTACCACGCATCCTGCTTATCTTTCAAAGACTTGCGCTTCTTCAATCCCGCTCAAAGTTTCTTCACCCCATATATTGCCGGAGGCATCCTTCCTATCTCCATCAGAATTGCGGCGATTCAAACGTCTTCAAGTATAGCTCGTTGTGCCACTGACCCTACACGCTTATCGGGTTCGTCCCAACCCCCCAGCTCCGATAATCATCCCAAATCCGACTTGATCCAGAGCAGACGAAGGCTTTCATTGGTTCCACCACTCGCTGCCACCAACGAAGGTTTCGTTTGAATACCGAAGCCAAATAAACGAGCGATTCTAGAGCTATGAGGTCATGAGGCACCGACACCATCAACAAACTTAGAAAACCCGCGATTCGAACGGCGTTCGTGCTTCGACTTCCTTTGCAAGTCGGCACGCAACTCTCACAGACGGTTCAGTGCGGTAGAAGCAAGTCTGCCCGCGTGCTCGTCTATCGCACCCGACTGAGCGGCTTATCTACTGGTAATGGTCATAAGAGTACCACAGTTTGAATTATCCTGGTCCGTAGTGGAGTTCTTTGCCTATCGCGCAGAGTAACAAAGTGCATCCGGCGCTTTACACTTGAATGAGTCATTTGATTGCTTTGTCTGAGCCATTCTATCGTCATCTTGTCGTAAAATTCGTGGGGTGGGTTCGTTGCAGGGTAAAATCGGAGTAACCGCTCTTTGACTTCTCGGACCGAATCCGAAGCGCAACGGAATGCAGTCGGGCTTCCGTTCTTGTCTCATCGATCAAAAGATATGGAAATTTCGCCGCCGGCATGTGCAAAATCGAAAGAAATTTCCCAGTCAAAGTCATGGGCAGGTCCCTGTACTACTTTTCAAAGCATCCTATTTTGAGTACAACTAAGTACATGAGGTATGTAAGCTATGTGGTTGATACAGATGAACGGGTATTCGATTAGATGAGGGAAAGAAAAAAAAAGGAAGACTGGACGTGCACAGTTAAGCGAGAAGAACAATTGACTGGGAAGAAGATGGAAGGCAGATAAAAATGAAAATGACGGAAAGCTGCAATAAGGGTACCCGATAAAAGTGACGAACAGAGTCAACTCCGAAACGTCTAGCGGGTTTAAGTCTAGTAGGCCCTGAACATGAGTTGCGTGCATTCGCTTTTGACGTCGGCAATTGAATTGACGGTCTCAGATGAAGGAGCCCCTTTCTGAGAGTTCCAGCTCGCCAGAGGGGCCACGCGGTGAGTGTCAGGTTCAAGCGGTACTGCTTGCAACAGTCGCGCGACCGGTTGATTGGCAAGCCCAACAATACTCGTCGTATGTAACGACCGGTCTCTGAATCTCAGGACCTAAATGCTACACGAGAGCAGTGAGCATGTCTGGCGAGTGCAGTAGGTATACACAAAACGTACACTTGTACAAGTTTTGCTCTTGCATGACTGCGGATGCTGGATGCTTCGTTCGCAGAAACGGGACCCGCAGTCAAACAATGCTACGACGTGAAGGCGAACGAAATGCTATGAAGGCATGATCGGGACCACAAATAAACAAATTTATCATGATTTGCAGAAAGTGCTTGAGCATACTCCACATTTCTTGTAGGAGCGTCCATCGCTGTGCAACAAAGCGAGTCAATTGCACGTCCAAAGGAAACGCAGAGAAGCGACTGACGCAATGTAGCGACACATCCCAGAGGTCGCAAAAAGTAGGCGGGACCAAACACGAAGGACGTGCAACGCGACTGAGGGGGTATGCGAGTGGAGTCATCTTGAGTGAACTCCTTATATAGGATACCGAAATTCGGAGGAAGAAATTCTATAGAAGCCCGATCGTATGTGACACAAAATCTTACTCACCAGATGACAATAGACAGGGACAGGACCCTGGCGCATCCGATTCAAAGAGACCTCGGAGGTGATTTTCCGCGCACATCGTCAGCTGAGCAAATAGATCAAGAAAATGGTTGGCGTGAGATAGCCATTCATTCAACGAAGACATGTATCCCGTGCACGAGAGCATCACAAAGGGTATAATGGCACAGGAGAAAGGAAGAACAACAAGCAAGCGATAAGGATGGAAGCTAGAAGAGATCTAGAGAACGAGAAGCATTCATGCCTCTGGTTGTTTCGGCTCCTCTCTGAATCTGTTCTTTTTTTTTCTCAAAGTCACCTGGGTGGGTAACTACAGATGATGAAAGCTTTGCTCACCTTTCCGTGAAATTCCGCTCTCTATCTGATTCAGGGCAGCACATGTCTTTTCGCACGTGCAAGGGCACAACTCGTCATCTGAGACGACCTGCTCTGACCAATCATGTTCTCACCTCATCCTTGACGAAGTTGACATCAAAAATCAAGTCTGCTTTGTCTGTCTTGCCAATAGAGTACTGGATATAATCTTCTTCAACTGAGTTCAGCAGACTTCTCGTAACTCAATCCTCTCCTTCTTGCACCATGGTCCACATGACTCATTTTGAACAGGGTGTTCTCGGGTGCTAACGTGAGCCACCCGGCCGTTGCGTTGCACACTTTGAAAGCGGGAATTCAAAAGGATGGGTCAAATGAACTTCCATTTTATCGTTTCAACCCTTGGCGCCAGACCGTCATTCTGGCTGGCATCTCTTTGTGAACCTCTGAAGAAATCATGGGTTCCGAATAAACTATTTCACAAAGTCCGTACCCTTCTTCTAACCGCCGCCTGAACAGCGCTTATACTCAATACGTCCGATGCGCATCGCTTCTTTTCATTTCATTTTCACCGCTGCTCTTGCTTGCAGGGCCATTTGCTTCGAGAAGGGCTTATTTGTCTCTGTTTTTCGCGAAGCCTTCGTCCGTGTCAGATGATTCGTCCCATGCGAATGTCCGAGAATATGGCTATCTATCCTATGTCATCGTGTGAGCATCCATAGCTCATGTATAAGCGGCCTGTGCAAAAGACGGGCCATGAACGGTTCTTCTCAGCTTCACAATCTCGATCCTCTGTCTGAACCTGGTCAAGATGGCCATCAAAGAGTATAAAGTCATGACTCCAGACCTCCGGAAGCAATTCCTTGAGAAAGGTTGGGTCAAGATAGAAGGAGCGATATCTCTCGAGGATATCAAGAAATTTTCCGATGACGTCTGGATACGCTTGGGATACGATCCTCAGGACAAATCCACATGGGAAAAGGAAAAGGTAAGTGCGATCTCTCAATGAGCACCGAAATCGAAAGCAACGTGCTCATCCCCAGCGTATACCCTCAGATCCACATGCCCCGGCACAGAGAAGTTTTGATGAAGGAATTCTCACCAAAAGGCTGGGCAGCCATTTGTGAATACTCTTATACGTACTTGTAAAACTAACAGCTGATAGCGTGTTGCTCCTTCGCACCAAGGCGAAATTCTCGGAGGAGAGGATAGGATTGACCCCACTCTCTTCGAGAGCTTTGGAGACAGCCTTATATGTAATCTCGGAAGCCCTGAATGGGAGAACGTGCGTCCTATTTTTACTGCATGATTCTACGAGACGGTCAACATCGGTAATCACCAGAAAGAGTCCATTGACCCGCGCCTTCTGGGCAATTGGCACATGTGAGCCGCTATCCTCGCTCTATCACTCACACACTCAAGCTAATCTCGCTTGCCCCTACTCCATAGTGATGGCGACTGGTATGGCCTGCCCTTGGAGCTTGGTACTTGCTATCCATGCTAAGATCCGGATGCCGAACGTTATCGTTTAGGTTCACTCATTACCTTGACTCTGGAGAGCAAGCTCTCACCGTTATCGTTCTCTTCAACGATATCATTCCACGCGCGGGGGGTACCTTTCTTGCTCCAGATGGTTTGAAAAACGTTGTTAGCTGGTGAGTGTCTGTTACGTATTTAGAGGTATAGCGTACATGGGTCAGCAGACTTCATTAGACTTTAGTATTCGTTCATTCATTTTTCTCAGTTAATATCCTGTTCTTACCATAGGCTTTATGAACATCCGGAAGGTGCAGATAGTTGGCCTACGGACGAAACCGGAGCTAGAACAGTATGTGACATCCACAAGTGCCAGGAATTCGTAGAAGTAAGCTACACTCCTTTTATCCCGCGTCAAGGCTAAAGATATGTTATCTACAGTGCACCGGAAAAGCTGGTGACATGATAATATTTCACCCCTTCATGGTAAATTCTTCACCCTGTTTGTTGTATCTGTCTAACAAAAAAATTCTGACAGCCACACTCCGCTTCTAAGAACTATCTGCGCATCCCCCGGTTCATCACAAATCCTCCGGTTACATTGAAAGAGCCACTCTGCTTCACACGACAGAATCCAGAAGACTATGTAAAGCTTCTCGTATCTCGGTTTTTTTATCGATACTAACTTCTTTTCTTCTAGTCTTTAACCGAGTTGGTCGTGCTCCGTGCACTGGAAGAGATTGGGATCAACAAATCTGTGATGAAAGATTGGAAGATTGCTGGAAAACGCCGTCGCTTCACGCCTCGTACTCGTGCAGGGAAAGATGCGATGATTATCGCAGAGGTAGAAAGAATGAAGGCTCACGAGCGTCGTACAGGTGGTGCCTACAAGGTTGATAGCATGCACCTAAATGGACCTGTTCCCTACCAAACTGTCATTCCTACCGAGGGCTGACAGAATGAGCATCGCAGAAAGGATATCTGGGGGTGGAAGATTCTCTAGTTTGACATTTGTATCGACTGACCATTATAAGTATGTACTTTCGAACTTTATATCGACGTCAGGATATTATTCGTCATCTGAGTCAAACCTAACGATACTGATACCGAGCTCCTCTGCTCTTCGAACTGCTTCTTGAGCTTTTATTTGCAACCAATAGAGAAGAGACTCAAGGATATCCTTCTGTCCTTGGACGTAATATCTCCGCATAGTAAGAACTTCCTTCCGCACAGAGGATGACACATGTCCTACCATCAGATCCGGAAGGCCGTCCATGAGGGAGGAGACCATATCAGTGAGAATTCCAGTGGTCTCCATGTCTATCTGGAGATCATACGCCGCTTGTTGTTCATCGTCATGTTCCTCTTCTTGATCTGCACCTTCGACATGTCGACCGTGTATGATTCTTCGTACGTCATCCCATACTGCCTGTGCACCACTTGCATTGCGGCCCACCTCGTGTCCAACACCTTGCCCGCTTCGGCCGCTGTCATCACTAGAGCCAACTTTCAGAAAAATGGTGTCATCGGGGTTGTCCGCTAAAGCGAATCCGTAAGCGAGAATTAATGAGGAATTAGGCTTCGGTCCGTAGTTGTTGAAGACCTCCTCTCCTTCTGCCGTCGGTGTATCTAGCACGAGAGAGACACATAGATCCGATCGGTGATTTTCAGCCTCTGCGTTAGGTTTGCCCGTGGAGATCCCTGCAGAAGGTGATTCTGCACGCGATACGCTCCACGAGACAGGATGCGCACGTCTGTGGTTGAATGCATCGACACCTGGGATGAGGACAGGATACGACAATGGTGATGCTTCAAGTGAGGGAGTACTTGAAAGTAGAGTGGAGGGGAAAGCGCGAGAGGACAGGTACGTCCATGCCAGTTTGTACATGTCGCTATAAAGAAAGTCAAGCCCGTCTGAGAAGGATGGACTAATAAAACTTACAAAGTGAACATCTCCGAGATACCTGGCGAGTGCACCCCAATTGCTTCTCGAAGCTGCCGATACTCTTCCATGCATATCCTTGACTGGTCCAGTGTAGCACCATATACATTCGTCCCCCTGAATAGATCGAGCTCGTCTTCCGAGAAGTACAGCGGAGTGAGCAAGGTTTCCGCCTTCGGAAGGATATCGATATATGGACGATGACGAAGAAGACAGCTCGATTAAATGTAAGGTTTCTCGTCACGGGCATATTTGAAGCTAGGGAGTTACTTCTCATCGTCATCCTTTTTTCCAATCGTGTAATGGAGGCCGATATATGCGCAGATCAGTTGTCTCGGGGTTAGACTGCAATCCTGGGAGGGCAGGCGACAGAAATGGTCCAAAGCTTCTTGAATCGTCTCAAGAGTGATCGCCAAGGAAAATGGACAAGTAGCAGCGATCACTCCAGAAGGCAAGCCGCGGCGGGTACAGATGGAAAGTCCAAATGGGCCTGTATAGACACGAAATCAACTTTTTATGGACTGGAAAACTATTACTACCAGGCTTACCAGTGAAGAAGTAAAGATCATCGTGAATTATGCCTCCGTTGCTCCTAAACCAAAGTCGAAATCGAATTATCTCTTCAGGTTCTTCGGGTGTAGCAATTGACGATTCCATCAGTGTAGAGGTCAGTCGAATGTGTCACAATTGTTACAATTGAAAGACGACACACATTCGAATTTCCGATGGAATTATGTCATCTTGATTACAGGATCCATAATACTGTACAGCGAATTCCGTAATAATTTGGGCACGTGACTTTCGGCACTCCTTTACCTCAAAACACAAAAGAATTTGTATCTCTATGAATACTCAACGGTTTTGTGTGTTCTAAATTTCTAAATTCATCTTTCAATCTCTGCTTTCATATATAAATTTTAATGGGTACATAAATGGCCCCGGAATATTGCAAAGGCCAATCTTGAATACCTTTATCTCTTCTATTTTTTCCTGACCTCTGTACAACTCCTCAGACCAGCCCAAAATGATAAGATGACTTTATTATGAAATTTCAAACTGAATTTGAGCTGAGCTTTGTGCTGAACGTGCCAGGTTGGGGCATGCTTGAATTGCTCAAAACTGAACATTCTCTCCCTGAGTCCTCAGACTCCAGGAATGGCTCTTCCTGGAAAGAGACATACATGAAAAATCATCAAAAATGTACTAGAGTATATCTGAGCATCATCTGGAGCTGTACAGCAAATTCTGAGGTCAGAAAAAAAAATAGAAGAGAGAAAGGTGCTCAAAATTGACTTTTGAGACGTTCCGGGACCATTTCTGCACCAATTTATCCCATTAAAATTAAAATATGAAAGCAAAGATAGAAAGATGGATTTAGAAATTTAGAACACGCAAAACCGTTGAGTATTCATAGAGATACAATTTATTTTGCGTCTTGAGGTATAGGAGGGCTAAAAGTCACGTGCCCAAATTATTATAGAATTTCTTGTAATGATAACCTGTGCCAGATGGGCGTGTAAGTTCACTCATGTTAGACTATCAGGCAGATGAAAGCATACCTTATTCTTTTGTACCAACGCCTTTTCAAGGTTCGGGGCTGAGAAGATCTTGTCGAGTTCCTCCAAAGTATATCCGACAGTCTCCACGCAGAACAAGTACCAGATCAATGCCTCGAAAGCATCCCAAACCATGAACACAAGAATATATTTCCACCCGATCCTACCGTACGCTATTGGGGTGCAGAACAGATTAATGAAGGACGTGCAAGAAACGATGAATGTCTTCATTGCAGTGCCCTTGGCTCGTGTTGTGTTTTCCAAACATTCTGCGGGATAAAGGGCCTGAAGAGGCGTATACTGTTGACGCGTTAAGTTCATTAATTAAGGCAAAATCATCGAGACGAACCACAAAGCTATAGACGATCCCAAACAAGACTAAGAGAACCGTTAGAAAAGAGAAGCATAGCTATGAACGAGAATGACATACAATAAAATGTGGCTCCCGCACGCCCGACGTTTAGATTCTCTTCGCCTTTTAATACCCGGCCCAAACCGCAAAGAAACCAGCATTGATTGCAAGCATGACAGAACAGCAGAACGTTCGAAGGACGAGTACTTTCTGGCGAGGCATCCGGCCTTGGAGACATGACGTTCCCAAACAACCACAGCACTGCAACATGTTCCGATCAAGTTCATATTGAACTGCATTTGCCGGGGCGGACACTAATATTGAAGTAACCGAGTCCGTTTCCTGCAATCTGGCCGAACAATCCCATGAGGAAAACCATAAGCATGCGCCATCTTGCATTGTGACTTTTGACGAGTGAACTAAACGATAAGTCAGTGAAAGAATTGTCTGTCACACGAGGAAACTCCTACAAGAAGTCCCACCACCACTTATCGGAACCGTTCTGTTGTATGTTCTCTTTGAATTCGTTTATCTGTAGCTGAACTAATGGATTTGGGGATCACCGTTTCTGTGATATTTGACGAGGAAATCAAAAGCCTTCTTCTCATGGCCATGCATATACAACCACCCAGGGGCTTTCCAGGGGGAACAAGACTGTAAGCACAACGATTGTCGCAGGAAACTCCTGGAGAATCAGCGGTACCCTCCAAGACCACTCCGAGCTCATTCTCGAAGTTGCCCGAGTGATAGCTGCTGCTGGTGTCGCTCCCCCATTCCAGCCTGTAATGTAGAATGCTGCCATGCATCCACTGTAATGAGGTATAAACAAAGCATCATTCCTAGTTAGAATTGAACTAGACGAATCGCCATTGAGGAAGGGCAACCTCGACAACATATGTCGGAGCACCAACGGTTGAGACTGAAATCCCCATACCAAGGATGAATCTACCTCCTATGAACTGAGGCCGAGCTTCTGCTGCTGATATCACCGCGGCGCCGTCTATTATTGTGAAACATTACAGCACGTCGACCAAATCGGTCACAAAGTTGACTGGACCAGAGTGAGCCAGCCATCTGACCGATAGTATAGATCGAAAAAATGATTCCAGTCGAGACATCTGGCTTGCCTGGAATATGCACACATTCAAACTACGGCCTGTATAGTGCCACAATCACCTCCCACCTTGGTTGAAGCGAGACTGATAAGCCGTCATACCATTAATTGCTGTCATCACTGATCCATCATAACCGCTTCCGCACGAGCACATAAAGCCGACGGCAGCACCTAAAGATATGGAAACATCATTCATCATGCTGGTACCAAGAAGTCGGAATGAAAAACTGCTTACACGCATAAAGGACGAATGCAGACTTGCTCCGCGGATCAGTACCACCTGTAGATACTGCAGCAGTGAAAGCTGCATTTCGTGCTTCTTTGACCTTCGCATCGTCGAGGTCTTCAAGCTCCTTCTCTGTTGCATGCAGAACGTCGACAACTTAGATGTCTTCATGCACCCCAAGCTCCTGTTTTTCATGAGAGGTCTGAGAGACTGAAGCAGAATGCTTGCACTTGGCCATAGTAGCGATAGCGAAGTACTACCAGAACCTCTGGGGCAGTTAATATTCATCCATTCAGGTCATTTCGGTTCAACAAGTAAATGCGGGGATTGATAATGAAGCGTGCGTTAGGATCAAGCAAGCTTCTGGAATAAAACAGCCGTGCTGATCGCGCGAATACAGACGTGTACATATGGTGTGCGAACAACGCTGTTTCCAAGAAGAATTAGAAGCCAGTTTGACAGTGCAATGGCAGTGCCCTACGAGAGGATAAAGTGGCCAGCGCCAAGACGACCAAACAAATTACCGAGAACACATAGGCGGATAATCTTTTGGCACAAGAACCCCGTGTGTATTCGATGTGGAGCATAACAAGGAGAGAAGATACGGAAGCGCGGCCTGGAGGCTTGCTCCCCGTCTCATGAGGTGTTGATTGTAAGACCTTGCAGTAGAATCAGGCCGAGTAAGGAAGAGAGTTCAGTCCGTAGAAATGGAAGTCATGCCATCATCGTGTCTCACACGTTTCCTCTATCAAGAAGCCCTTCAGTGGGCTACTGGACGGCGAAAGAGCATTTCAGAATCGCAGCAAGGTATTTGCACTCGAATCGGAAAGAGACTCAAAAAAAAATTGTTCCATGTCACGGGAATTCACAAGTGTGCTGAGAGATTCCCACGCGTAGGAGGTATCAAAATGCGTCGATATCGATATTACATAACACGATATTACATTTCATTTTTTCCATCCTTTGTGATGTTCCTATCGAGACAGTTCACGCTGGAACGGTTCTCGTTACTAAAACTTCCGTGAAGGTGAACTGCCCTAGCGTTCTTTCCGAAAGAGTGAATCGGACCGACTATTTTGTACACCTGGATGGTGGTGCGGCCGGCAGGCGCTCTGGTTCAAAAATTAGTTGATATGGTTGACTTCCATCTTTCATTGTCATACCAATCTAATCGAGCGGTCGTACTACAGTTTCGAACATATATGTGTAGCTCTGACGTTGCCTCCCAGTTGGACTACTGCAGAACTTAGGAGATGGATTGTAGAGATCCGATCTTCCACTCGTACTGCCACGTCAGTAAGGACGGCTGACACTTTATGAAGATATCGCTGAGCCTCTCGTGTGAGTGATACTTTGCCTTGCTGTCACAGCAAGTGCTCCAGTCATTGAATCCATTGTGTTCTAATGGTCTCGAAGTTCATCATTACCGTCTTCTTTGCTGTCAAAAATCCGTCAGGTGCGTCGTTCCTGCACGCTGTCAACTTTGTTTCTCAACGACTACTTGATGATCGATAGAGCTAAGACTTTATCAATCGGAAAGAGCACTTCTCCTTAAGGAGCGATCAAAATTTCTCTCCGAAGTCAGCGCATTGCTTGTGGGAAGCGTATAACTCAAATCAAATCCGGCGATAAACGAAACGTCGAGTCACTTCTGCTCGTAGTCACTAAGAAATGTGTATTAAACATGCCTTTACATTCTAGAGAAATTGACAAATATCTCCAGTGGCGTGGCGTATTTGGCTTCTTTTGAAAGATGTAACCAAATTTGAAACCGTCGTAGCTGCTATTTTTGTCACGAACAGTTCAGCCGCCGGAATTTCTTTTGACATTTTTTGCTCCCCTATACTCTAGGTAACCGCACCTCTCTCTGGACCACCAACTGCTGGACCCAAGGTACCGTATGTGCGAAAACCTAAAGCGGTTCGGCGTCTCCGCTCATTGGTTCGTCCTTGCCAGCAGTACTCCGCAACGTTTGATCCCCCGCACTACAATTCTCAAAACTCGGAGGTCCTCCTGACAACGGATTCAGCTAGGAAACATCAACAGTGCAAAAAGGAGGTCGAAGAAGTCTTCAATGTGTATAAATTGCAGTTGAATCGATCGGTGTGCATTAGAACCTCGACCCGCCTCGTCCACGTTGTTCCACCTTCATTTTTTCTTGAAATGCTTCCTCTTGTTCACTCTCTTCTTTTCGCAGCCTCTGCTGGAGTCGCTTATGGCTCGACGTACTCTTTGTCGGACAACATTGTCGGCAAGACTTTCCTCTCCGAATTTTCGCATCAAGCGATCTCTGACCCTACCCATGGTCGCGTGTAAGTGACTTTCTCGATTCAATGCTGACAAGATTGAAAACCCATTCTACGTGCAAATTTTAGTAACTACGTTAACCAGGCAACTGCGCTGGCGCAGAACCTCACCTTTGCCACCGACAGCACTTTCGTTATTCGAGGCGACCACAAGGCTGTATTGAGCGCCAGTGGACCAGGTCGGAATTCCGTGCGCCTACAGTCAAACAAACAATGGACTACCCACGTTGCAGTGTAAGCTTGATGTCGTTCTCCATCTGGACCATAGCTCCGTCTAAGACCGACCTCATGTCTATTTGATGCTGATGGTGGTGTTTTGGAACAGGTTTGATATGGTGCATATGCCACGTGGTTGCGGGTAGGCAGCTATTGTATTTTTGTCTGACGCAACGCACTGACTATAGACGCCTAGTACATGGCCCGCCGTCTGGGAAGTTGGTGATAACTGGCCTTACGGTGTGAGTAGCGCTCTCGGAAAGTCTCCGCTCCATGCTCATTTATTGCTATCTGACTTTAGGGTGAAGTCGATATCGTTGAAGGAGTCAATGATGTCAGTCCGAACCAAGCTACGCTTCACACTGGGCCTGGTATGTTTAGTCTTCCACGTGGCAACGTGATTAAATTAACTTTGAGCCTTCAAGGATGCACGATGTCTGGTCAAGTGCAAACTGGGTGAGCTAGCAACTCGACGCGCCCGCACCATAATAAACTGACTATTCTTCTATAGAACCACAGTTGGCACGGATTGCAATTCGTTTGACAACAATAACTCCGGTTGCGGTGTGAAGGTGAATAAGGCCAACAGCTACGGCCCGCCATTCGATAGCAACGGCGGAGGCTGGTACGCAATGGAAAGAACCAGGTCAGTACGGCATTCCGGTCTTTAACACCGAGCGGTTAACGAAAACACGTTTCTCCCGTTTAAGTTCACATATCAATGTCTATTTCTGGCCCCGTAATGATGGTTCCGTTCCGAGCGACGTCAGAAATGGCGCGTCCTCCATAAACACAGGAAACTGGGTAACTTTCTATTGCGGAATATCTTCACTATTTTAAACCTGATATCCTGCATGAAAATCAGGGAACACCTGTAGCGAATTTTCCAAGCAATAGCTGTAACATCAATTCGGCATTCGGTCCAAACAATATCGTCATCAATTTGACATTCTGTACGTCTTTCATCATTATTATCGTCATATTCACTTCTGACTTTGTCTGTCAGGTGGAGACTGGGCCGGAGCTTCTTCCGTTTACGCAGCATCCGGATGTCCTTCTAACTGTGTTGGCAAGTAGTCTTGAAAAATTTGACGTATGACCTTCTCCTGAACCGGGAATAATAGATTACGTCAACAACAACCCATCTGCATTCGTGAATGCTTACTTCCAATTCAACGCCTTGAGGGTATACACGTAGAACCACGACACGTCACAAAAGCTGAAAACACTTATCGATTCTCACTTTTTTTTGCCCCTATTTAACATCTTGTCCTTCTGATCTCTCCGTGCGTTAGGGCTCTCCGGTAGAACTGAGATTATACATACTTATACACGTTGACACATAGCTATCCTGGAAGTTTGTATTTGTATTTGTCATTTGTATTGGAATATTCCAACGAAGTCATTTATTTAACGGTGACTCACGAATTTGCTTGACACGAAGAAAGGAGACGGACAAGTGGTTCTACGCAAATTGCCGGAAAGGGATCGTTCAATCAACCAGATACAGAACCGTCACTGAACCGTCTACAGCTCCAAGCGCAATGCACCCACGGCTCTCAACGTAATCCATCGATGTCCATACTGTTCTTCCTCTGTCACCAGTGCTGAACAGCTTGGAACGACGCCATCCGAGCTCCTCAAGATTAGTACCGTCTCTCATCGGGCCAAGCCATATCGACGACCAAAGGTCTTGCGTTCTGGCCCCACTTATATCAACACCTGAGCTCACCCATAAGGAAGTCCCCGCAGGTCCTAGCGCAAGAGTCGGACAGCGCATAAATCCTCTCTTCGAGGCAACGGATGCTAGTTGAATTGGAGGAAACATGTATAAGGAAGGATCCGGATCTGGATCACCTCCCATTGGAATTATATAATACCTGAGGGAGTGAATGTCGGACATCCATGGATTCCCTTCTTCAGCTCGAATGACAACGCATATCGTCTCTTTCGAATAATCAGGATCATACTTCCATAGAGGTGCCATCGCAATCCCATCTATCCATCCGAATGAGCATGTCTTCAAGGGTCGAACCAGCGGTATAGCTTCTTCAGGCTTGTGTAAGACGACATTCGGGAATAACTCGATAGAACGAGAGCGGGCAACGAAAATGCCTTGATGGGCGAAAAGGACTTGCAAGCATTTATTATGCTTCAAAATCATTCTATGCATGAGTCGCATAGATTAAGCCTTAATGAACAACCAGAAACGAACCTGAATAACGTTGTCTTGCTCCTCACTGCCTTTGAGAATGGCAAATTCACCGGTTTTCCAATTCATAATTTGAACCTGTGAGTATTCGTCGCTGGTGACCAGTACATCTCCATCTAATAGGACCGGATTGTAACTGATGTCAAGAGTCTTGATCGTTTCAAATGTGACTTCACGAGTTTGAGGAACTGGCCTGATTCTCTGGATTTCAATGTATCGCTTTCTAATGAAAACAGTCACATAAGGGTAACAGCATCAGCTTTGACTCACCTACCGTTGCGAGTAATTGTCTATCGACACAGCGATGAATGCATCATTCTCAAGATTTGCGTCGACTGCAATATCCTTGATGGTTGCTCCTCTGCAGAACCATTCTCCGACCTTTGTCGGAGAACCATTGTGAGCGAAGTGCAGATCCCAACAGCCGATCACTGGCCAGATACCCTCGGAAACAGCGATAATCCACTCGTTTTCTCGTTTCAACACAAAGCGGACCGTTTGGAGTCCATTGAGGGGTCCGCCCACGAACGAGAGTGTACGACATGGTGAACGAGCTTTGTGACGCCACGCAGCTTCGAGAACTAGAGCGCGTCGTGTCCACTTTTCAAGCTCGGTAGAGTCAACATTGTCCAACGATTTGTGAGGAAATGGGAGGTCCTCATCAATGATGAACCGTCTGCATGCTTCTAGCCAGACGGATCGATATCGAGTGAGCTCATTGAAACGTCTGCATGTCTAGAAAGGTCAGCTATTAGATTAAACAGAAATATCTAAGCTATATAAGTCTTACCTGGCGAATCGAAAGAATGCACGGAACTTCCAAATGATGGATCAGGGTCAAGAGGATGTCTTCTGATAGGTCCAGGAGCCTTGTCCTCATCGGTGTTCAACACCATGTTTGGCTAAAGGCCGATCAATTTCGACTGTGAGAATTTGGCAGGCACGTGCAGGCGCCCCAGTTTCGATTCCCTCGGTGGCGCCAATGGACGACATGATTTTATTTACAACTACAACTGCATTCATTTCTAGTGTAGTAATACTGTCCGAATCACAATCCTACTCTTCTGTTGGATGAAATTTACCATATTTTCCTCAACCCACGGATCTGAGCACCATATTCCAGTGCTCGACGTCCTTCAATCCATTTCATTGACTCTGTAGCGGTTGAATATCAAGTCGCGGCTAAGCATTACCAGAGAAACGGGAGACGCACCTGCGTAAGTCTGAGGTACCACCATTCTCCGGAGTGGTTCGCTTTCAGGGTCTATCTCTCCCCATGTGAATTTGAAGTCGTTAGTATGCTGTTCAGTCCCGGTTTTCACATCAATGACGTTCGCCTTCACAAATACGTGCTGAAGTACAAGCCAGTATGAGGATAATATAAAATTGAATAAAAGTCAAGACATACCACAACAGCAGGAAGTTCCTCTGTGCTAGTGTGTGTCACCTGGGAGGTGAGCTGAAGAACGGAGCCTATTGAGACTGGACACTTGAACCCTATTCCATCCAAGGAAAGGAAACGAAGGCGCCGCTTTCTCGCGAAAACCGACGCCGTCGTAAAACCGAGCTAGAAAGTCCGATGTGGACCGCGTGTTGCTTGAGAAGAACAGCTATACTACTCACTTCGTAAGCTAATCTCACAAGGTAACCTGGGAAATATTTCGCAGACGTATTAGGTGACGGATATTTAGAATCATAGAAAATGGAACAATTTTACCTCCGAAGACTTTCTGGTGTATACTATTCACTCGCCCATTAGAATGCGGACATAAATTACGCTGGAGTAACTGAACACGAACTTGCGCTCTTGTGGAAACATCAGCAATGTCTTCTCCAATTGCGTATCTGCCATTGGGACCTTTTCTGTGTCGCCTTGCGGTTGCAAGCTACTCAGATAAACATAATGCAGAGCCTGAGCCTCTTCGGACGACGGAGGGACTCGTGAAAGTGAACGTTGAAAAAGATACGTCTTACGTCTCTTATGAACTATAGAATACATCCGTTAGTAAGTATAGTCTCCTGGGCATCTCATTACCTTCTCCTATAGCAACTAGAGCCTGTTCCTCTGGACTCGATACGATGAGAGGATTGACAGGCCGTGCCTTATGTGTCGTTGCGTCTCTGCATACCATAGAGAAGCGGCCTGACGGAAATCACTAACACTGAGAAGCATCGAGCAGTTTATAACATACCCAACATAATGGTCTGCGCCTTGCCATCATGCTCCAGTGCCTCCATTTTTACAGCAATCTCCATGGAACTACGTCCGGTATAAATGACATGACCGCCAAGACGAAGATTGCGAATTGGGTAGAGATTGGCCAGCATATCGAGCCTGTTCATTGTAAGCTCGACTTACTTGAACAAACAGAATTGCCACGGAACAAACCTATCTACAGCGGCGGTGACAACGTAGAAGCCTCGCTCTTTGATTTTACCAACAGTCTCTGCTGCTGGGCCAAGCAAATGCTTATATGCAATCGACCCGGCGAGCGAATCTAAGTGTTCCATGAGCTTTCCTGTGCGAATACCACCCCATGCGTTCACATATTGTTCGAGGAGTTGCTTATCGGAAGCGAATGGAAGGTCTATCTGCGAGTAGGAGTCATGCATATGACGAGGAGGAAGTTCGGCTGGACTCTGTGGAATCTGCATCTCGCGAACTGACTCAGATGCATCATGGATAGAGTTTAGAAGCATCTCCGTCCATGGTCTACTGGAGCGGATCGGAAAAACCCTACAGGAAGAATAGAGTCCTCCTTGAGATATCGAACGAAAATAAAACTGAATTATATTACGTGCGATTCCCAGGATCTGACCGCGAGCCTGGAAATGGACACGTAAGAGGCACAGGAAAGTCCTGCTAATTTGTACGACTCACGAATCTGATCAAGAAGCCTATCTATAGTCGTCACGTCGTGGGTTTCGATTTGAGCTTCTTTGGCTTTTGTACTGGCTGATCCGAAATTCGGCACTTCTTGGAAACGGGGGCATGTATATGAGAATTGGCGACGGTGGCTACCTTGAAGAGTTCAGGACAAGAAGCTATCTGAAGGAAAACAAAGAGCATATACCAAGTAAAATCGGGCGCTTCAGTGCTCTGGACAACATGACTGGACGCTCGAAGTGACCGACGATCTTAGAAGGACCGCGTCAGAATAGAGAAGGACGCTAAGTATGGGTGATCGACGCTCGGGAGCAATCCCGTGACTCGTGGCCTAACCAGCGCTGAAACTTTGAGCTCTGACTTTGAACGGTGAACGCAACCTACTATACGTGATTTCTCAAAGCTATCTTCTTCCAGCAGCAACGTTGTGTTTATGTCAAAGTGTGAGAGGACCTGAAGAAGCAGAGACCAATCTGGAGCAGTTGTGATTCATGAACGAAGACAACGTGCGGGAAAGTCTTCACAAGGTGAGTGTAGGTGCGACCTGGAAGCGGACGTTGAGCTCATGAATTTACTCTCTTGGCTTTGGAAAAGAACTCGAAAACTTTTGTCGATGCCAATTCAAGAAAACTATGCCCCTGGAGCGTCAAGACCACGACCGCGCGCGAATACGAGTTTTGTTGCATGGCGTAGGAACATGCCCGACGCTTCGACCTCCGGGTCGCTTGTCGCATCTCCCGCGGCACCCGTTCAGACTCTACCCATCGATACCCTTATCCAATTCCTGACTCCTCCTGCCGTTCCTTCTCCTCAGTATGCCCGGGCACTTGTTAACGCCATTTCGACCCAGACACCGCCACCACCCCCCGCCGTCCTGTTGCCCGTTCTCCTGAGTATATGTTCCACGAATGCACCTCAATCGCTTCAGTCTGCAGGATTTGATGTCCTTGCGGTTTACTGCTCGTGCGGCGCGCCTCTCATGACGTCCGATAGAATTGCCTTTTTCGACATACTACAATCGAGTGCAAGCGCACCGTGGATGCAGGAAGTTTGGGAATCTCGCTTGAAAGCCCTCAATGCTCTTATGTCATCCATCGAGGATACAGTCGGAAGGGAAAAGCAAGTACTAGATGTAATATCAAGCTGGCTGAGACAGGCAGTTGAAGACCACTGCTCCAGTGATACTGACAGACGGGAAAGAGAGCGTTCTGTACAGGTTCTCAGCGACGCGCTCATCGAGTGGTTTTCTCGTCTGGAGACTGCCGGACGCCTGGAAGACGATGATGTTTCACGACTGTTCGACTTCTATCATTCTTTGGTGGACTACGTCCTCCAATTACCTCAAGATGACTTGCCAAACTCACCTCCTACTCCTACCCCACAGACGCCTCAACGGGACAACAGTGCATCTTCGCGACACAAGCGGCATCCGTCATCACTTGCGAGCATACCATCCCCTTTATCACCGCACAGTTTCAATGTACGGACATCCCCGCACCGTGGATCCCTTCAGCTTGTATCGACTATTTATCTTAATTTTCTGGACTCGCGATTAACTCGACTTCCGCCCTCCTTCTTACCAACCATCATGCCCATGCTCTTTCGCATCCTTTCTGCTGTCATGTCACCACTCTCACCATTGTCCCCGAGCAGGCCAAATCCTAATCCGGTTGAGCATGCAGTCTTCAAGTTGCTCACAGCACTCCTCACCGGGACTTACGCTAACACCTGCCTCATTCTGCTTAGGCGACATTTGCAGCCTGTAGCCGATGTGGACATTGATGCAAAAATCAGGACTTCTCTAGGTGCAATACGTACTCTACGAATTCAGATTCGTACTGTTCTCGAGGATCAAATGGCTAAGCGTGTCCTAGAACGGGGCGCGTCATTATCCGCAACGCACGCAGGTACACCAGCGTCAACAATTGGCTTGGAAGACTATGTCATTAAACGTGCGCAGCGAGCTTGGGCGAAGGAGGGTGCTGCTTGGGATGCTCAGAAAGTCTCTTTCTTCCTCGTCAAGGCCATCCATGCATGGAATGACAAGAACCTCCCAATGGACAAAGAACGCATCTTCGAAGAAATTGGACATCTGTTAAATGATGTTCTGCAAGAAATGGATGATCGTTTGGATGATCAAGATTTTCCTCCCGACAAGGACGTGAAAGATCTCAGTGATACTGATACAGGCTCGGCTGTTGGGCGCGTGCTTTATGAACTGATAGCCTATGTTCA
This sequence comes from Phlebopus portentosus, assembly GCA_037892935.1. Classification (NCBI taxonomy): domain Eukaryota; kingdom Fungi; phylum Basidiomycota; class Agaricomycetes; order Boletales; family Boletinellaceae; genus Phlebopus; species Phlebopus portentosus. The sequence continues at coordinate 172,540 of JAYXKI010000009.1, forward strand.
AACTCTTCGGTAAGCTATGCTTAAAAAGTATTCATTTAGTATGTACTGATAGCATTAAAGGAACGAGGATGAAACTCCCATGGCTCTATCGCTTAACCACCCGCAATCAGCCCAAAGTTCGTTCTTACGTGCGCTGGCGAATGTCTTCGTACACAAGGAATCTCTTTCGTACCTGGATCCGCCGGTGTCCATCATCCTTCTCTCTGTAGTAGACCACCTGCAGGACACAGATTCGGAACGTATACCCTTGCTGATGGTCAAGCAGCATCAGCTTAAACCGACTTCTCCAGATTGGCTCGAGAATTGGACGAAGCTACTGCATAACGCGAGCTTATTCATGAAGAATCGGCCTAGGACAAGGCAAGCGGTGATCGCTACATTGCACTCGGTCTTCACGTTGGTCCGCGATATGCCGAAATATCGACGCCCGCTCATGGATAGCGTGTTTAATTTTTGGGCTGAGGTCGTCAAAAACAAAAATGAAGGCGCAGATGGGACCGATATATGGCGTTTACTCGGGGAGGAAGCGGTACTGAGGGCGACGGAGGACGATATCGAAGAACTGTTCACTCCTATCGATGAAACTGCCCCTGACTTCTCGGCAGTCACCGTTCACAAAATACTTGCTACCATGTCTGCAGCGTCGACGTACTGCGAATGTGACGGGGAGGTGGAATTTTTCGTCAAACCAACGGAAATTTCGCCATCATCACCCATAGTTCCCGTAACTCCATCCAATACCGTAGTATCAAACGCTGCCTCACCAACTCTTCCGCGGATGCCCTCGGAGACACAGATGTTTACCAAGGACAGGGAGCAGGGCACCATGCAACAACAGATTTTATCATTGCTATCTCTCGCGACCTCTCGACACCAGAGTCAGAGCCAAATCCCACAAGTGTCTAGTCCTGAAGACACGCTTCTAACATCAGGACAGAGACTTGATCGGTCGCCATTATTACGAGCCGGCCCGGATCTGATTTCCATTCCAATAGTCTGTCGTGGACTCACCGCTGTCACTGCTCTTAGCGAGGCATTCCAGCAGTTCGCATTTGTCGATAGTAAGATGACTCCTCGTCAGTCTCGATTAGCAATATTCGTCTTCGGCCAGCTTTTGCGCCTATTACGGACGGCGCAATGTCCTCGAGCACGTATCGCTGTTTTACAGACACTTACACGACTTCGGGCAGATCGAGATCATCGCGTTTACCTCACGCGGTCTCCTGTAGAAGATGAACGGCAAATCATGTCACTGTCGCGACTGATAAGTAGAGTTCGAGAAGTGCCTTCGCCGAGCGCGCCTGGAGATGATGCGCGCGCGGATGAGCTCTTCATGGAACGGGCACGAGCGACACAGGTTTTCGAACGGGATGGAAGGAGAACATCTCGGGGTCGCGGAAGCAGGAAAGCGTCGGGAACTGTGTCCCGCAGTAGGTCTCGCGTTCCTGGTCGCTCAGCCCAGCAAATGCCATCGACCAATGTGAAACCTCGGGATCAGTTATGGGCAGAGCCAGATGTAGTCCCATTCTTGCTAGATAATGCCGGTAAAGGGAGCCAAATGCTCATAACATATGATCCCGCTGGACCCAACGAGACGGTCGTACTTCCTGTTTCTGACTATATGGACGAGCTGGTCGAGATAATCAAGGCCGAGCGAGATTGGGAAGTTTTGTCTTATGTTTTAGTGCATCTGCCGACTCAGCTCGCGAACAAGCACTTTTGGTGTGGTCCACGAGCGCGTGAATCGATAGCGAAACTGCTTAACGAACTTTGTCAGAGCATAAAAGCCGGTACTCTTGGAAAGTACATACCTCAGGAAGAGTGGCCAACGTTATCGAAGACTCGAGATGCTGTCGGTCTCGCTTATCACACTCTGACGGTATTGATCAGTTACCACTCGATATTCGACCCTACCCGACGCAAGGCTCTCATCGAGGTGCTCAGGATGGGCCTCAGTGGAGTGGGCGATACTGTTGTAGTCTGTATGCATGCACTCAACCTCTGCGCCTACGAGATGGAGACGACGGTGGTAAAGGAGCTGCCAAGTATCTTTGAGAAGCTCACTCAAATCGTCTCAAACCCGTCCATTGCTGTGCACATCCTGACATTCCTGGGCAACCTCAACTCCTTACCGAATATCTATTCTAACTTTACGGATGACGATTTTAAGCTCGTATTCGCTGTTGCGCTACAATATTTGCAACATCATAATCGGCTGGAGACAGCCCGCGAGATGCCGTTTTCGTTATCTCAGCACCTTCGCATCTTGTCGTACTATGTCCTTTACTTATGGTTCTTAACGCTGAAGCTGGCAGATCGACCTCGCCATGTGCCATTCATTGTACGACAGTTGCTCCTTGCGAATAACGACGAGGATCGGAAAGAGATAGACCCTCCGACAGAAGTCGCCTTCGACCTTCTCGCGAGGTATACTTACGCGAACGCGGATCCCAAACCAGCTCCATCCCTGCTTGGTGATATTCTCTCTAATCCTTCAGGAGGCTTGTCAAGCAGCGACAACATACAGGAGAAGTCATGGATTATGGGTTACTCCATCGTAACCGTGCGTCTCTTGGGGAAAGCCGGGTGGATGGAGGTCGTTACGCGTAGACCCTCGGGAACGACCAAATTCCTTTGCAGGACTGAGAACGTGCCACTGGTAGATCTTGGCGATGTCAATCCTGATATGTTTACCATTCCTGCTGGTCTGATGATGGACAAGGACCCACGATTATTACGCGAGCTTCGTGAGGCGTCCGAGAGTTCAGATGAAACCGGCCGCTCTAGCGAACTTTCACCAGTCAGTACATTATGTTTTATTGTCGCTATGACATCATTAATACCCTAACAGTCAAACGGAACATGCGAACAGTTGACTGAAGTGTACGTACCTTCTGCAGAGGAGGACACCGCGCCTCAGCCAGACCCTGTGACTGGATACGTCTGGAGCGGATCTGCTCCTTCGCAGAGGCGAAAACGAGTTGATCTCGATCCCGGCTTCTTCTCTTTGCAGCTGTCCCCATACCCAGACACGACGAACCGGACTCCTCGCGGCAGGATCGTCCGCAACACAGATGCGCTCGCCTCTGTCATCCGGACTTTAGACCGCATTCCTGTCATTGACACCCACAAAGTCGGCATTTTGTATGTTGCGCCGGGCCAGACCGACGAGACGGAGATCTTGCGAAATGTCAGAGGCTCCCCAGCCTACATCAGGTTTCTCGAAGGTATTGGGCGGCTGATCAAGATTCGCGGCCAGCTCGATGTTTATACGGGTGGTCTTGACCCTGATGAAGATGGCGAGTTCGCATACGCGTGGTGGGACGATACAGCTCAGATTCTATATCACACTGCGACTATGATGCCGAATCACGATCATGACAAGTTCGGCACCTTCAAAAAGCGGCACATAGGCAACGATGCGGTCCGCATCATTTGGAATGACTCCGGTCAGCCCTATCAGTTCGACACCATCAAAACGGATTTCCAGTTCGTAAACATCGTTATTGAGCCTCACTCACGAGGTGCAATTGCTGCCTACTCGAATAATCTGCACGAGAACGAGTACTTCAAGCTGACCGTACAGTTAGCTGAAGGCATGGCGGAGTTCGCGCCCATCGGCGACTACAAAATCATCTCGGCACGGATGCTATCAATCTTCGTCCGCCAGCTCAGTATCGTCGCTGACTGGTACGCGTCGATTTTCAAGGACACGCTCCGAGGCACCGAAAGGAACGAAATCGTGACGAATTGGCGTGCGCGCCTGGAAGCCATTAAAAAGTTTGCGAATAGCACACCGAGCCCCTTTGACAACCCCGCGTCTCCTGAGCTGGGAATCATGGGGCTACAAACAGCTCTTGATTTCACGCCTGGTTACTAGGTAACTTTTTTTTTTTTTCCGGCTTATTGCTCATTCATATATCATTTCCCGGACTGCATTGTTTTGGAAACTCAGCACTCCCTCACGGCACTTTTTATTATCGGGTTTTTGCATTTCTTGTCAAGTTACGAGCTGTATACTACTGCTTTAGTTCTGCAGTCACTCCCATCCCCGGACCACAAAAAATCCGCTCTCTGTAATCGTTATGCAAATGTACAGGAAGTGTATACGTTTCAAAATCAAAAGTAAAACAATTGGCACTAATATTTGCATAAAGCAATTTTTTTAAACCTCGGGTGGGTCAGGTTCAGTACGCATGTCGTGCATGTCCCTTCTACATGAACAATCCTCGAAGGCTTGACTAGAGCTGACCGTGCTTTACACGGCTAGAAAGCAATGCTCCTGCGTACATATTTCTGCTTGATCAGTTCATCATCTGACCAACGGACTTTGAAGTGAAAACGAGCTTGCGAAAACGCAGACATGACCTTCTAGGCAGACATGGCTTCCTTCGAGACCGCGACGATTGATGACGCCGGCACTCAACTCGCGTTCATCGACTCGGGGACGCCGGCGGCGGAGACATACACCACGCTGATAATCGTCCATGGGCACACATATCACGCTCGTCCGTCCGTCCTTCAGCTGGGTTCTTGTAGACTATCTCACGACCTTCATTCCACCAGAGAACTTCTCCCGGCTCCTGCCATTCGCGAAGGACCACAACCTCCGGGTCATCGCGCTCAACCGAAGAGACTACGTCGGCTCGACGCCCTACTCCGAGTCCGAGCTCGCGATCATCAACAGCAACAACGACGACGCGTTTCCGGCGTTCTTACAAGCCCGAGGGCTCGAGATCGCGCGTTTTCTCGTTTGGGTTATCAGGGAGAAGAACATCCCGCGAGCAAATGCTGATGGGAAGGAAGGAGGGCTAGCCGTTCTGGGCTGGTCGTTGGGGAACTTGATAACAATGGCCTTCATGCGCTACTTGAAGTCCTATCCAAGCGAAATAGTGGAGACTATCCGCCCGTACTTGAGGACATTCTATATTTACGGTACGGAATTCTATTTCCCGAGTTGACCTGAAAGCTGAGCTGCTGTTAGAATGCGGAGCCGGTACGCTAGGTTACCCATCCCTGGAGGGAGGGTACCACCCCCTCAACGACACGGCGATCCCACCCCGAATGCGCGGCATCGTCTTCGGGAACTGGGTCTCCTCGTACTACAGACATCCCTACTACTCCCCTCCCTCCTCTTCCGATAATGGAAATCCAGGCCGAACCATCTCCTCATTACGAGTCCGTGCACCAGAGCGTGATGAGGTATACCGACCGAGCACGCTCGACTCGATCGCACCCGCAGATCTTATGAAATGCGTGGACCCCGTCCCGCCTGTCCGCTCCGAGCAGCCGTTCATGGGCACGATCAGCCGGAGTATCATGTACGAACAGACTTTAGGCGTCCTGCTTCTCGATTATGCGAAGGCGCAGCCTGGAGACCCCAAAGCACAAGCCAAGGAGGAGCGGGATGATGCAATCCTCCCTGATGTGAAAGTACGCGTGATATACGGCGACGCGTCCATCTGGAGCATCACCTGGAATACATGGGAGCTCGAGAAGGACGTGGAGAAGTGGAGAAGAGAGGGCAGGAAGATTCGGGACGTCCGTTTCCTGCTCGTTGAGGGTGCAAATCATTTTGTGAGTTGCAGGCCAAGTTCTCTCAATGGTCAGTTCTAACAGTATTCCGCCCTACTTTCAGCTCCATTGGGACGATCCGGAATTATTCTTGAAGACAGTAGAAGACGGCCTTGTATCATAATTCTAATGTGGATCTATTCGTTTGAAATACCTCACTATATGCGCTTATTTTTCAGAAAAGCCTTGAGCTGCAGAATTTCCCGTCGAGTAAAGCACGGCTTTGCAAGCGAATCTGTGAATCCTGTCATTCATTTTGTCTTCTGCGAGCGAGACTGACAATCCTTTCAATAATCTATAACCAGTGCATTTTCCAAGGAGACGCATGGACCATCCGTAACGCACAGAATTATATTCTCCAGCGAACAAAGCATGTATATATTACAACGACGACTTTAAGAAACTGTGATGATACGAGACAGAATGAAGTTGCTTGTGATACACGGGGCTTGACTTTGTTGACAGAGCACGTAAGCGAATTATACGGAACGGGTATCCTCACGCAGAAGTTCCACTTTCACTTTTGTTCAAAAAATCCCTACTGAAGAATGATGAGCATCAAGCCTTTCAGGATCTCAACACGTCCTCACCTCCTTCCTTTCTCATCCATCCTCTCCGTCGAAGCGCTCGGCTCAGCGCGCGGAGAAGTCAACGGCATACCCTCCCTATCCGTACCGGTAACGCCGGTAGACCCAAAGAACCTAAACCTCAACAGCCTCGTAAATGTGAACGCGGGGCCCACAAGTAGGATGATCGCCGAGAGCTGTCCGAACGTCCACGAGCTCTCCGCACTACGCGACTGGCCGGTGACGTTGCGCATCAGCAGGGTCTCGACGCCCCAGATGCCGTATGCCAGCACAGCAAGGTTGAAGCACGTCACGAAGACGAGCATGCCGTGGCGTGTGGAGAGATACGTGTTGATGTGCCGCAGGTCGCGCAGATCGCGCGTGGTGCTGCTGGATGGGGAGCAGGTGAGCTGGCGTGAGGAGGCTCGCGATCGCTTCGAGATGCCTCGGACGATGGCTACTGCCGCAGCACATAGGAACATAAGACCCCAAATTGAGTCTGTAAAGAAGCGTTGTCAGAAACATGGAAGTGAAATTGCGAAGATCGCAAACATATGGTAACGAAGGTCCATGTTCTGTACTTACAGAGAACCAGAACGAGTGTCCGCACCCATCCTAGAGGGCTCACTGACTTGCCAAAAATGACGAACTGGATTTGGTCATTTAGCTCTGGACATACACCAAAGGTCGGCGCAGTAGCCCAGATCCACAGACCAAATCTAATCCTGAATTGAGTATCCGCCAAGAACAAGGACAACAATTTTCTCGCTTACCCAATGAAAAGAAATCCATGGATATGAGTCGCAATGTGAATCTCAAGTGGCATGCATGCTTCTCTCCAATGCAAGAAGATGAACACCCATGACATCCCGAAGATCGGGAACGCGAGAAGCGTGACGACGAGCGCGTGGAATAGGGTGAGGCCGTGTCGTTGAGCGATTGCGGCAAATTGCAGACCGAGGGAGGTGACGAGGACGGCCCACCACGCGTCAAAGGAGCGTGCTGCGGGAGTTAAAGCGATAGTGAAGATCGCGAGGAAGACCTGGGCGTAGGTCGCTATTCTCGTGCCGATGCCTTCGATATCCGGACGAGCGGGCAGCGTGCCGTTGGCGCATATCGACGACATCGGGCCCTGCGGCGGACGCGGTGGTGGTAGACGAGGAGAGAGAACTGTTAGTGTCCATTGTCACAGCATCGAGTACTAGGGTGTTGATGCTCCTAGGCGTAGCTACTTTATTATAAACAGAACGAACAAATATCATTTATTACGTAAATAACATGTACGCTATGTCACAGATTGGTCACAACGTCACCTTCCTATTCTCACCAGTCCAAGCTTGGAGGAGAATGCATGGAGTCGCTCATCACTCAACGTCCTCCTCGCTCAGCGCTCAACAAGCAATGGCACCGACATACGAGCCATCCGAGCCCGCCAGCGTAAGCGATGACCTCAACGACTACGACGTCATCTCCGATCACGATCCCCGCTCCCTCGAGTCCAGCATCGCCGACTTGCGCCTCGAGAGCCCGTCCGTAGCTCCCGTCGTGCGTCCGCCTCGAGAGTTGCCGCCCAGCGAAGAGGCGAAAATCATGTTCGAGACTGCCGCGTACTCGGCCGAGGACGTCCAGGCGTACGTCCAGAGATCCGTCGTTGGTCCCGGTAAGGGAGCCGTCCGACGTCCGGAGCGAAGCAGGTCGAGAGGACCTGGCGAACAACGAGAGAAGACGTTCAGGGTCTACGTCGACGGTATATTCGACACTTTTCACGTCGGGTACGTATCCATCCCTCATCGGAAACTCTATCCCATATTTGATAAGACGAGTAACGGAATTTATATTCACCGGTCCGCACTTGCAGGATAGTGCTCCAACTCCGGCAAGCAAAGCTATCCTTCCCGTCCGTGCACCTCCTCGTCGGGCCGTTCACCGACGTCCAGATGCGCGCGCACGAGATGTGCTTTGCCGTCCCGCACGTCGAGCGGTGCGAAGTCCTGCGGCACATCCGCTGGGTCGACGAGGTCGTCTTCGACGCCCCAGTCGTCCTATCCGAGGGCTTCCTCTCGCGGCACCGTATCGACTACGTCGCAGTTGAGGAAGGCAGCTCAGTCGATCCCGCTATCAGCAAGGCACGACTTGCAGGGTACGACCTCGTGAAGAGCATTGGTACGTATCTTTGCTTTGCCTTTCCTTATCTCGAGAAATTAGGCATTGATCCGTGATTTGTAGGTAAAGCGATACCGACTCGGCGGACAAGGAACGTTATCGCTTCGGCGCTCGCGATGCCTCGGGAGTCTGCAGCGCCAACTCCTGCAATGCCAGCTTCGCGTAAGCTGGAGCCGGCCCCTCTTGCTCCTCCCTCGTCTATACCTCTGCCACCCGACGACGATACTCCCGAGCCGCGAGAGGAGTTCGGAGAGTAACCGAGCTCTCCCATTTGCTCGTTTTTAGGACTTGGTTCTCTTTTTTCTAAACAAACTCATCTCCCGCATAACGCACTTTAACCATCCATGGCCTGTACTTGACATGCAATCTGTATCTCAAATCTCTTTTCCTGCTCGGGATCTGTATGTATGCATTATGTACCAATAGGATCTATCTTTTTACTTTATCTTTCCCGGCTGCGAAGACATGTCCATCACGATCCATGGATGGATCATGCCCAATCAGGTATGTTCAACTGTACATAAGGATGTGTTTCTGCCTCCTAACGGCTTTTCAACCCTGACTTCAGATATTCGTCGAATTGGATATCATATCAATCCTGCCCGGCCGGACCGAGATATTAAGCTAAAGTGCATGTTGATCGTGTGCAACTTCTTTACATTCTGCCTGGATAACTGACCTGAGAGCTTGTTTCTTATCTCGTGAAGACCTGATGGATTCTGAATTCTATGATTGCAGCCGCTTTCTTGCCGCTTGGGCTTTATGAACCCGCCTGGTCTGGGGAGGTCATGCAGACGGACGAACGGGGAGAGGACCTTCTCTACAAATCTGCTGCTTCTGACTGACCTCGTCCTCCCTCGAGATAGTCAAGAACAAGCATGTCTTCCTCACGAGCGAGCGAGTCCATCGCCTCTATTGAGAAGGAACTCAAAATCGAGGAGCCAGAGACGTACGTCAAGCCCTCACTCGCCGCTGTTCCTGAAGACGCAGAGCTCAAAGAGGCGCACAATCCTGCGTTCGCTGCTGCGCTCGTCCAGGGCCGGACGGATCCTTTTAGCTGGAATGCACTTGTGATTTATGCTTGTGTGTTCTTTTCCTTGTCCTTGATGAGGAAGTGAATGGTGACTTTATTATCGTTTTTTTTTTTTTTTTTTCAATGTCGCAGGTTCCGCTGTAGCGTTTATATGCGCTTGTTCAAGCGGATATGATAGTTCGCTCATGACATCCATCAACGGAATGCGAGCGTACCAAACGCGCTTCAATCAAGGTTCGCACCTCACCACACCGATCTCCCGTTCACTTTTACTTACTTCACTTACCCATCTCGATCCGCACCCACAGGCAAACTGGACGTCTCAACCGGCATCGTCTTCTCCATCTACCAAATCGGCCAGCTCGGCGGCTCGCTCTGGGCGGGGATCTTCGCCGACAGGTTCGGGCGGCGCGCGGCCATGTTCGCGGGGAACGCCATCATTCTCGCCGCAACGGTCATCCTCGCGTGCGCGACGAATCGCGGGATGTTCATCGCGGGGAGGTTCATCCTCGGGATGGGCGTGTCCGTGGCGATTATTGCCGCGCCGACGTTCGCGGTGGAGATCGCGCCGCCGCAGTGGAGGTAACTTCCTTTTTCGTCTTGTCTGTTGAAGCGAAAGTATGTTGACAGTGGTTGATAGAGGACGGATCACTGCGTTGTATAATACAGGCTACTTCGGGGGTGCGATCCCCGCAGCGGGCATATCCCTAGCGACCGAACGTCTCAACAACGACTGGTCCTGGCGCATCCCCGTCCTCATCCAATTAATCCCAGCGCTCATCGTAATGTCAGCTGTGTTCTTCCTCCCCGAAAGTCCGCGCTGGCTCTACCTGCACCACCGCGAGGCAGACGCGTTCGCACTGTTGGCGAAGTATCACGGAAACGGAAGCGCCGAAAACCCGATTGTGAAATTGCAGATTGAGGAGTTTAAGGAGAATATTCAGCAGAACGCTTCTGATAAACGTTGGTGGGACTTCAGGTTTGTATTTTTGATTCCTCGTGTTTATATTCTTCTGATGTGTTGGCCCATCGAATTGGATACATGTAGAGCTCTCGTCGCAACTCACAATGCACGTTGGCGCGCGCTTATGGTCATACTCATGGGTATATTCGGCCAGTGGTCCGGAAACGGCCTCGGATACTTCAACGTATGTCCTCATTTTCTTCACATCCAAAAACAAACTGATCAAACTGCACTTCCACTTCTGCCGCTCAGTTATCCATCTACGAATCGCTGGGCTACGACAAGCAAATGCAGTTCAACATGAACCTCATCAACCAATGTATGAGCGCGATAAGCGCGTGGACTGCCACTGCGCTTGAGGACCGCATGCCGCGGCGTAGGGTGCTGACGTGGGGGACGTTTGGATGTTCGTTGATGCTCGCTGCGAACGCTGCTTTCTCTGCCGCTTGGGCCTCGTTTGGAGACGGGCCGAAGAACCTCAATATCGGGCGTGCCGGAGCTGCATTTTATATGCTGTTCGGTGTCGTTTATGCATTTACGGTGTGTTTTACCCTCTCTTATATCACTCCGAGTGAGTCTTTCTGAACTCCTTATTTATATCTTGCAGTACACACCCCTCCAAGCGCTTTACCCCGCCGAATGCCTCGAGACCACCACCCGCGCAAAGGGGCTCTCAATGAAGATCTTCGTCATCGGCTGCACGTCCTTCATCTCCCTCTTCTGCTCCCCCATCGCCTTCGGCCAAATCGGCTGGAAGTATATCCTCGTCTTCGTCTTCTGGGATGCATTCGAGGCCGTTATATGGTACTTCTTCTGCGTGGAGACGTGTGGATACACGCTCGAAGAGCTGGACGAGATCTTCTCTGCGACGAACCCTGTCAAGGCGTCTAATCGCACGAAGAAGATTGCCGTCAAGGAGAACCAGGTTATTGTCGTGGAAGACGATTAGCTTGGATCCTCCCTTTGCCTGTATAGAACGATAGTTTCTTGCTTGTTTCCTTGACTTTTTTTATGCTGAGTATTTTCTAGGCGTGTATAGAGTTTCCTTGAATTGAAATACTCGACTTCATCCTTCATGTACTTTTATGAAACCCCTAGTCTATACTTTCTTAACAAAGAATTTATTGAATGGATATTGTGTTCACTTTCGCGGGTTGATTTTTAGAGTAACTGTGGCAACAGTCACGTAATATCGTCTCCAGAATGACCGGGCCGGAGAGCTGGATGACGGATATCCACATGCAATGTTTTCTTAGCTCAGTTGGCAAGATGCTAGTCATACTTTTAGTATGACCCAACGTATCTTTTGGTCCAATCTAGAGGTCACAAGTTCGAGCCTTACAGAAAGCATTATGAGGTACTTGCAATTCTTCTAGTAAGTTATAGATTTCCAATCGAAATTATTTGCAAAAGGAAAGTGTCTTATTCGCAAACATCAGTAACCCAAAACTAAGTCATAATATTCGATAATTATGGATTTTTATTTTCAAAGCGAAATGCAGATAAGAGGATTAAGGGCAATAACTGAGGGGAAGGTAGTAGATCAGTATTCGAACGTTGACAAATAACTTCAGTCCACTCACCTTGCCCAAAGTACCGCAGATGCGCATCGTTGATGCCCGAAGAAGGAATAGAGTCACTGCAGTTCGGGTCTTCATGGCCAGTGCATTGTACAACGTTGTTTGGATCGGTGTCTAGAGAAATGATTCAATGAAAACTCAGAAGGTAAAAGACAAATAGTCGACTCACTAGGGTCTTGGGACACCCAGTATTCCGTTCCACTGCGCAGAGCTATCATAGCTGCATGCTGTGAGGAGATATTAACTTACTGATGCTCATACCCCCATGATTGGAAAGGAATAGTGGGAACTCCGTCTAGATAAATGTATTGATATGAGATATTCGGCCATCTCGTAACGAAATACGCACCATATGTCTCCGTGCCTGCAGAGAAGGTGAATCAAATTTGTTTCGAACTGCTTTAAATATCTCAAAACATACCTCTATAAATGTTCGAAGCACCGATCAGCTTCTCCGCTAAGTTCGCGTAAGCGGGATTACCCGTCCTTGGCTGGCCAAACGTGAACACCTTTAGCGGCACATCAGGAAAATTACCCGCAAGTGAGACGCCGCCGAGAGAGGCCAGTGCGCCTCCAAGAGAATGGCCAGTCGAGACAAGAGAATAGTCCGGGTGAGCGTCGAGCTCGGAAGAGACGATAGAGATCACCGATGATGCGACACTATTGAAAGCAGACAAGAAGCCGTAATGGACCTGGACTCCGGAGATTTCTGCCGTCGATACACCCGGAGACGAGAAGTCCTCGAGCCATGCAAGGATGTCTATTTCGAGATATTATTAGTTTCCATCATCATGCTCGCATGATACGTCTCATTGCTCGTACCAGTAACGAAGTCCTGAAGCTGGATGCTCCCTCGAAACGCGACGATGATTTCCTTACGAGTGTCATCTCGCGCGATGTAGCCCTGAGTGTTGGTTGATGACTCGTCGAACTTGCAGATGATACAGGACGCATTTCAGATACGCGATTTGGAAAAGACCTAGAAGGCACTTACAGATTTCACTAAAGTCAAGCCTGCCGGAACGGGGCACCACAGTTGGTACGCGCCAGATGCGTACTTCACGTATCTTTCGAAGTCATCCATGAGAGATTGTGAAATGGCGCGACGCCCTATATGGGAAGCAGGAGCTGCAACAACAGCACTTGCGAGCGTTACAAGGGGCAGAAGAAAGCGCGTCACCAGCATGATAGACACGGGTTTGCGGCCTCACGAAGATCGGAGAGGAGACCCCAGAGAACTGGGTGAGGAAGGCATAAACATCGCAAATGAGCTTTTAAATGATCCCGCTTCCAATCAACGTGAAAATCCTTGCTGTAACACAAGCGAAACGAAATGAGCAGGGCGGATTCACGAAAAAGATCCGCGGGTCACCAGAGCAGGTAAACTTGCGGTCATCTCAATTGCAAGGATCAGAGAACATTCCGAGCGATCTCGCGTGCATGAACATAGGATTTGGGAGAAGTATCGCATGGTACGAGATAGACGCCTTGTAGATCCAGTACGTCGGCGGCCAGAGCATTTATTTTTATGTCGGCTCCCGCAAGAAATAATAAAATACCCTCCGTGGATACGTCCTAGCAAGTTGATGTCAACCGCAGAGATTAGTTTCATAGCAACTGAGTAAGTCCCGCAAAGTATTTCGTGCCGAATGGAGCAAAGCCTCATAGCGTCCAAATCAAGCACTATTCATCCTCGAACCTGAAATCCAAGCGATGAGAACTTCGTTACACTTTCACATGAAAGCGAGCAGGGTTCGCATGACCATTTCGCTAATGACTTCTGGCTTTTTATGGCGAAAACAAGGGGAGAAAGTGAACGACGACGCGATCATATGCTCAAGCAAAAGCATGGAACAAGATCTTGCAGCACTAAATCAGAACGCCATCATTTGAGAGGTAGTAAGGGAAGGAGGAATATGGGGAAAGGACATGTGGGGAAAGGAAGAAAAGATCGAAAGAAGAATGCGTGAGACATTAGTCACGCATCTTAGCGCCAACAGCCAATCGCCAAGTCCCACGAATCTCGGAACCAACTCTTCAACGCATTGTCAAAATTTTATTCAACTTCCTTGCGTGAAGCAACAATTGTTCTTCCGGACTACGAGTGTAAAGCAGTTGCTCCAGGTAGAAGTGCTTTCTTCTCTGCAACATCGACCCACTTGCACCAAGTGCTTGATCTTCCCACTTTCTCCTCCCAATGTAGTGCGAGCTCTCCAAGAAGCGTCTTGCGAACGCTATCGTATCGCGTAAATTCACGCTTAGTGACAATCACCATTCCCGCCTTGCATCGTGTAAGCATCACATTTACTCGATTTTGGGACTTCAGGAATCCTGGGCCCGATGTACGTACAACGGACACGAGAACGTATTCGGCTTCGTTTCCTGCAGTGAAACAAGATGAAAACACATGTCAGCACGACGAAATTCTATTCTCGGAGCTTGTCTTCCTTTACCTTGGAAGCTATCAACATTGAATACGTTTTCCCAGGGCAATCTCTCTTTCTTCAACGCATTCTGAACTGCACTTCGCTGCGCATCGTATGGAGTGATAATGCAATAGTCCTTGTGCTTGTAATAGTGCCGAACCAAATGAAGAATCGTCTGCACTTCTCGTCCATTCTACGCGGGATGTCAAATCGACGCAACGGCGCTAACAATGAGCCGATTCACCTTCCAGCTTTTTCCAACCTTCTCTTCGCTCCCGTTCCATACATCAATGAACTTAATACAATGCCAACCATCTATCCGATGCGCCGACTTCAGTTTGGATTGATACACGGACCGTGAAATGAATCCCCCGATCTCGTTCGGCATGCGGTCTGGCACAAGATTGTTATGACACTGATCAGTAGAGCCGGAAAAAGAATGCTGACATTGTGTGTCTAGAAAATATGCGGATGACTTCAAGTGCGCAATGTCGAATATGCTTTGCAGAGTCGGGGCCGCATCACGCCCATATGGCGGAACTATGATAAGAAGTTATGGGATTCAGTATGACAATGGCACATGCAGGTAGATACTCACGTTGTTTTGGATCTCCAAAAAAGCAGACTTTCGTCAATTCCTTGAAGCGACCAAACAGATGCTATCATTGAAAAAAAATATTATTGCAACCGTGCCTTCGGTTATCGAATGAGGAATGCACTGTGCTCACCAAATAATCAAGAACACTTATTTGAGATGCTTCGTCAATAATGAGCATCTGCATCGGAACAAGACGAAAGAGGTGAATAGTATCGAGTGCTGGATTCGAAAGGGTGCTAACTGTACACAGCACAATTCTAGTCCCATGAAACAGCAATGTGACCCCCCTCGGAGTATCAGGAAACTCATCCGTGCGAATGAGGTGTTTTTTCACCTCAGTGTAAATATGCTCGTGCCTAGCCATGAAATACACTCCTGAAATTTGCGAGGGAAAAGAAAAAGTGCAGAATGGTACGCACCACTCCTCATAGAATTCTTTTGAAACAAGAATTTTGAACGCCACGGAGTGCTTTGCGAGACTCTCCGCAATATTTTTCACGCCAACATTGGATTGTGCCACCACCCAAGCCGTCCTTCGTAGAACATATATCTCTCGCATGGCGACCGAAATCGTGGTTGTCTTTCCGGTTCCAGGTGGTCCTACAGAGCAAATGAGTCAGGATTGCCATTTATGACTTTACTCGAATCGATGCTGACCGTGTGCAGTGACAATCGGTCGGTGAGGATTAATGATTGCTTCCACTACATTCGCCTGTGATTGATTCAACGGGCGGTCTACTTGCCCGATACGTATCCTTGCATTGTTTATGCGCCTGACATTCAGTCGCCTGAGATTTGGAAACCAGAGAAACCCAATGAAGGGGTAGCTGGGATCTGATAGTATCCTGACTCCTTGTAGCACTCCGAGGAGAAATGCATCTCGCGCTCTTTCGTGGTTAGTAGATTCTTCACGGCCCTCAACTCTCACCTTCTCGATTGAAACATTCGACATGATTCCACCTTGCTTGATAAAAGTTCTCTTGCCATCTACACCTTTTGCCTTGCCGCGATACTCTCTGCCATTTACATCTGTCAGAACGACTCTTGTCTAGACACTTCTGGTTAGATAGACTCTGACAAAGTAAAATCAATTGCAGGAGTAACTTACCTTCTCACTCATCCGTACACGTGTCTTGTACCGCTCATTATGAATGATGACTCCTCCGTCTTTTCCGTGCTGTACACGCGTGAAATCGTTCTGAAGTGTCTGAGGCTTGGCGACATCAAGACTATGGAGCTCTCTGACCATCCTGAACAGTCGTTTGAATTTCTTTGGACGTAGAGATCATTAGTTATGTGAGGCACGTCGCATAAATTACTAACTAATATGGATAAGCGACTTGTATCCGCTGTCTTGCGTGTTGCAAGGTCTCTCGACCATTCAGAGCATGAAGCAAGCCTGTGGAAAGAGGTCATCAGGTAATGCATACATTTTGTCATCATCTATTTATACCTTTGCGTAATCCAGGCCCTCGCACAAAGTGACTCCAATTTTTTGTCCCTGCCCTCGTTGCAGATGTCCCAGATTTGATCGATTTCGAAAGAGTTGGAAGATGGGCTTAGCAAATCTCGTACAGCAGAGCCAGGAGAAATGCTTCCCGTTGGTGGTAAATCGTATCCACGAACATCGAAGGCCAAAGAATGCTTGATATACATTGCGAGTCGAACAATACCGAACCCTACTACACGTCCTGATTCCCCAGCAAGGATTCGCTCCAGAATATCGTTTTTCCTCTTTGTTGCATCGAACACAATTATTCTGTCATTTATAGAAGTAGCGACGAACTGCAAGATGCCCTTATCGTTTATGTGTGCTGAGAGGCCGATCGCGTCTGAAGGGGCCGCGCCCAGCGCGTCAGAAATGTCTTCAGAGGCGGAATAGATGGACCAGGTTAAGGTCTTTGGTATTCCCTTGCCGTGGATGTATTTCTGACGAAAGCTAGGCATAGCGACCACGGGAGTCAATGCAGGAAGACAAGAGTGCGTTAGGCGCCAGCCAACCTTTCTTGTGCACAGTAGACCCACAGCACGTTCCGTCATTAATATTGTGAGGATCACATTAAAGTTCCATGAATAGTGGGAAACGGGATTTCCTGCTAACAGACGCCACGCCTCATGCCCGAATCAAGATACTGGATTCACAATATTAATGGGCGCCTACTTAACGGGCCCCAGCGGGCGCCTAACGAATTACGAATAAACTGAGGACACCGACCAACCGATCCGAGGAATCTTGATGTCTAGTAGCTTTTTGCGGTATATCTATCCTTCGTCTACGATCCTTGGGTAGGTAGATATTGTCGACCATTAGATATTGTCATCATGGTCGAAGTGAAAGTTACGTTTACTTTGTCGCGTCACCAAAACTGTGTCTAGTACAAATACGTACAAATAGCGTACAACATCGATTCAAAACAGGGAAAGCTTCTCCCAGCGCTTATTCTTCTTAGTCAGAGGCAAATTCTCGCTAGGTACATGTTTCTTCAGAGGAGTGAGTTTTTGCGACGGTATCCTGGCTCCTGACACGCTCTGGGTTCGTACCTGCGAAGGCATTGGGGGTCCGCTTGCCCATGCACCTACGAGTGACTGAGAACGAGAGCACGAAGGTGATTTTGATAATGATGGATAATGAGCGCCCGGAGTATTAGTTCTGTACGTATGGCCTGGTGCCCTTGATCGAGGAGTGCGCGTCCCAGATTCAGCGGAAGAGAGCTTTGGGAAACCTGCATCTAAGTGTGTCCGACGCAGATCATCAGTTACTGAGACGATGCTGGACTCTCTGCCCGTGATGGGCAATAGGATTGCTTTCTTTTGAGGGGGAAAGTATGATTTACCCCCAGGAATAGGTCGACTTGATACGTGGGTGCGGATGGGCGCTAAATTAACGTTCGATCGATAGGCATCGGGAGAAGACGCTCGGATAGAAGTCCGAGGGCGAGAATTGAAGCTCGCCACAGGCTGCGAATCGCACTTGCTTCTTGCAGCATCATCAGAGCCAGGTAAGATGGCTTTCCCTTCCGCAACAGCTTTCCAATCGCGCCAGGTATTCTGGCAGCCGTAGTTCCTCTCCCAATATTGGTGCATCTCGCCTAGTAAAGTACCCTTCACATTTCCTTGCTGCATGAAGGCTCGGCTTGTGACGATCACCATTCCAAGTTTGCAACGCGTCAGCATCACGTTAACTCTGTTTCTCAAGTTCAGAAAGCCTGGATTATCTGATCGGACGACTGAGACAATAATATAGTCTGCTTCGTTTCCTGCGGGACGTATATTAAGCGTAAGCGCTATGCATGCAGATGCGAAGAAGACAGTATTTACCCTGGAAGCTGTCGACATTATAGATGTTATCGTACCTCAGACCCGAGGCTTCCATCGTCTTGTGCAGTAAATTTCTCTGTGCATCGTATGGCGTAATTATACAATAATCCTTGTGTTTATAATAGTGGCGAACAAGATGTTCCACGGTCTGCACTTCCCGTATGTTCTTCAGATTCAGTCATCAGTAATGTGGTGAGAGATATAGGAAAAGACACTTACAATGTAGCTCTTTTTGTCGTTCTCTTCTTCTCCGAGCAAGACGTCAATGAAGGCAATGCAAGAATGCGTCTTCACATCATGTTCTGATCGGAGTTTACCGTCATAAACAGCTTCGGAAATAAATCGTCCTAAGGTCACCGGCATACGGTCTGTTTACAGTATATAGAAGGTCAGCGTTCGCTATGTAAGAAGAGAGGGTATCTGACATTGTGTATTTAAGAAGTACGCTGTAGGCTTCAAATGGCGAACATCAAAGACACTCTGGAGCGTTGGCGCCGCATCCTTACCGAACGGAGGTACTAAGGACGTAAGGTGAGCAACGAGGTGAAAGCATTTTATCATGTATAAATCTTACATTGCTTAGGGTCTCCGAAGAAACACACCTTGCTTAGACGCTTAAAGTTGGCAAAAATGTGCTGAAAGTGATGTGAGACACCAGGGTCTGATACTTGGATACCAGAACTTACCATATAATTGAAGATACCGATCTGAGATGCCTCGTCCACGACCAAATTGTATACAGGAACAAACTCAAAGATTCTCTTGTCGTGCAAAGATGGATTGGAAAGCGTAGAGATCGTGCATAATATGACGTTCACGCCGTAAAAAGTCACTTCGACGTCTTGTACGCCGCTTGGTAGTTCATCCGTACGAATTAGGGAACCTGTGACCCGGTCGTCGTAGATATGCTCATGCCTTTGGGAAGTTTCAGAGATCCCTATACTCACGATGATCATTGGAAACGTACCATTCGTGGTAGAACTCCTTCGATACCAGAAGTCTGTACCGCACCGAATCTTTAGAGAGTCGTTCGGCAATATTCTTCACCGCAACGTTTGACTGTGTAACGACCCATACCGTATCACGATCCTTAACCCATTGCTGCAGAGAGGCTGAGATTGTGGATGTCTTTCCTGTCCCGGGTGGACCTGAGAAATAGAGCGATAAAAATGTTTTTCAAACGATAGACTTCGAGAAGAACTCACCATGCACAATAACGAAGGGCACTTCAGAATAAACCATCGCTTCTACAACATCTGCTTGAGACTGATTCAACCTGCCGGTTTTTATAGCCCCAGTAACTTTGCTTGGGTTTCCTTCGTCCGCATTCGGATCCGGAAAGTAAAGTTTTTGAATGAGGTGATATTCCGGTTCATGGAGGTCGTGTTTGCCTTGCAGAAGTTGCAAGAGAAACGCTTCGCGAGCACGCTCGGCGTGGCTAAATTCATCCTTGCCCACTACGAAAATAGCCTTGAGCGACATACCGCCCAGATCGCTGCGCGTGGCAACCTGCGTAAGTTTCCCGTTGGCGCGTCTCG
Organism: Phlebopus portentosus; assembly: GCA_037892935.1. NCBI lineage: Eukaryota > Fungi > Basidiomycota > Agaricomycetes > Boletales > Boletinellaceae > Phlebopus > Phlebopus portentosus. Next base: position 192,300 of record JAYXKI010000009.1, read on the forward strand.
CAGTTCCGCGGTGCAATCTGTCATCTTGGTCGATCATCCAGACTTCTGCCTGTGGGGTGTATTAATGCGTGTTTATCGAGTCAGAGAGAAGAATACTCACCCTTTCGCTAGGACGAACGCGGTTGTTAAAACGATCGTTTGCGATAACAACATTTCTATTCTCATCAATGGCTGTACCCCTGAAGTCGTTTTGCAGTACCCGTGGTCTCGCTGCTTCTATCTTCTCGACTTCAACAAGCATTTGATGAATTGGCTTAAAGTACTAGAGTATCGCTAATAGCTTAGGAATGGAAGAAGGCAACTAGCACTAGAAAATCTTACTTTGCTTGATAGATACATGGTATCGACAAATTCTCGCTGCTCCAGACCATATCGCGAGTCAAGCGTAGCGGCAACCCTGCACATGGAGACGTCAGTCAACCCTTCGCCTAAATCTTGCTGTGACCTACCGCGATGTAAGCCAAGCACGACAAGCTAGGCTCTCCAGTCCGGTGTAGTCACTTCCAGAATCGCAGGGAAGAGCATCCCAGAGCGTATCAACATCAAACGCGTTGGCGCCGGGATCGACGTAATTCTTCACGAAAGCCCCTGGGGACAGATTCCTTTCTTTCGGAGTCGCAGCCTCCGTTATTTCAAGACCGCGTACATGCGAATTTACTCCATAGCGAATGTGCATTGCGATGCGCGCCATGCCGAAACCGACGAGAAGAGCCACCTTTCCGCGTAAAAGAGTATGAATGCCGGACTCAGAAAGACTGATGCCTCCAAGGAGCGGCAAACTACGAGTACGTAGAATAAAAATTTTACCAGAGGTAGTCGAGATGGCCAAGGCTTCTAGAGAGGTATCATCGACTGCGAGTAGAATAGCGACGCCCAAGATAGGGGAAGGATCTGGGACACGATCAATGGCACTGAGAACCGCAGCGGAGAAATCCTTCGACGATCTGAAGAACGCCGGACGAAGAACGTCTGGTGCGTCGTAGACGTTCACCAATGACTGTCTGAAGGGCTCCATGGAGGAAAGAGGTGACAAGGGCGGTCCGATACAAGATGGTCATAAGAGGCAAGCCTAGGAGACTAATAAGTGATAACATGAATATCTTCATTGGGCCACCTCGCGGTCTGGTTATTTGGGTTACGTATGCTTGATGGACGCCTCGAGCTACAGTCATAATGAGATGAGCGCCTAATGTGAACTCAAGAGCAAGGACTGAGGACCAGGCCGGCCAAAAAAGTTGAGCGCTTATCCACTGCAGATGATAAAAAATACGTAAAATGACGATCCGCCTTATCAGGCATCTCGTAGGTCGGAAGGTGTTTTTCCTTCCCTTCGAGAAGTCGCAAGCAATGGTAGACAAAATACTAGTCTCGATGTAACATTCATAGAAGTCTCCTCTTGGTCCGTATTTCTGGGTTTGTCGTGTTTTGGTGGTGATGGCATTGCGATGGAAACCGACGATCCATCATCCACTTGCACTAGACAGTCAAAGTAGGCAATCAAGTCCCACGCCAGATTACAAAGAAACGCGACCGCTCCCAGTCCTCGGATCTTCAAACACGCTCAACAACACTTCAGACTAACATGGCACCAAACGCGAATGCAAACAGAAAAGTCGCTGCATCTTCCGGAAGAAATGTGCGAAATGCGAGCGTCAAGAAAAGCAACACCGGTACCTTAGGTATAGACGATCTCGACCCTATCGTACAGCCTTCACAGTCCAGCAGCGATGACGGGTGCGTGAACCTCGCTGCAATTCTCAACGAGGAACTCAGGTGTTGCATAGGATGATGGCTACTATTGCTCAGAAGATGCAAAGTAAGAATGCTCCATGCCAAACGCCAGTGACGGCACTGATATTTTCTAGTATCAATGGAGAAGAGGAAGAAGGAAAGAGAGGTCAGGTTCCTCCAAGCAGCTCAGTTGGAATTTTCGAGAATAGTATGTGCATATTTCGAGACTCCGAACTATCGCTCGGCTTACTTCTCTGTCCTCCAAGCTTTCCGAGAAGGCACACGAGCTTCAGGATGGCGTCGCGGAGATGTGCGATCCTCTCTTAGTTTTGGTCTCACCTTCATCTATACCATTCCTCTCACTCCTAAACTCTAGAGACAAGATCTATGCTAGCTTTCAAGACGCGTACGTTGCTAATGAAGATAATATACGGAGACTCTGGACTGCGATCCTCGAGGAACAGTTGAAGCTTCATGCTCGTCTTTCTTCCTGTTTTTTTTTTTCACTTCGCCATCTTATTGAATCATATTACAGGACCTCGTCGATGAGAAACACAGGTCGACGATAGAAGACGAAAAGTGTCGGGAGAAAGACCATATCCAGGCCCTGGCTCACTGCCGTAAAGCATGCGAAGGTCGTACTCCTCTCCTTTATGGCATAAGGGAAGCTGATTATTCTGTTCCAGAGTCTCAGCGTCTCATTGATTTACTAGAACCGAACTGAAAGTGTGCTGAATCTCTGATTGACTCTCGTTCTGCTCTGGACTGCTCGTGCCTGTTGCTCTTCTATCTTGTGACTTCAGACCTCAGAATAAGAACAGCTCTCGCAAACTCAGGTCCTGTCTGCATCGGGTTTCTCGTATAACCTCCTTAGGTGTAATTATAATATACAGAATGATTCAGAATGTTTTCGCAACAATTGCCGCTTCTCTTCGTTTATTCTGACCTTTAGCTAAGCTGATGAAGTCAAATTTTGCCAATTGAGCCGGAACCAAAGTTGTTGCTTGCTTTTGCTTCTTTCTTGTTCTTGGCCACTTGTCCGTCCAAGTCACGTTTCAATCAACGCTTAATTTCCAGCTCAAACGTCCAGGCCTTCATGCTAAAAAGAGTTCTTCAGCACGCCCGCGAGTCCCAACTACGCCGACAATTATTTATCCTTACTCTCCGTACCCGCTCGCCTATCCTTGGCTCAATTCTACACCTTGAATCCCATAACCCTGAGTTTGCTGGCTGGTGTCCTGTCATGCTGAATTTGCAGGTTTTTATTGTGTCTGTAGGAATTGGATCCGGCTTGTCGTAACTGCATATGATATCGATCGGTTTTGGCCACTTGACTTGGCAAGTTCTAGCATGATTTGACCTGACATGCATGGAATTTCAACCCCGACTCTAAAGTAGTGTTTTCGTTCTCTAACTTTGAAATAGCCTAATAACCTCTTTGCGCCTCCTGTACCCTTCCCATTGACAAAAGAGAGTCACACTCTGCACTCCTACGGCTTGAAATGTCGACCGAAGATCCGGTCGAAGATTGCCTACCAGCCTCGAAAATCGTCACTCAATACAAGAGAGTAATACAACACGAAACTAAGGACGTACAGTAATTCATGGCCTTATAGTCTCCAACGAAGCAATTTCTCAACCCACCCACTTCAGAGAAGGCCGCCAAACGTTTCTCTATCGATTCCGGGAGGGTGGCTTGGCCGTTGTGAGCACTCATTGTCACTGGACCAACATAGTATTCTGGGAGTGCGATGGAAACAGAACGATAATTAGTATTGGTGGTCTTGGACGCAAAAACCGTCGGAAAAAGCATGGATTTCTCCGAGAAGACGCACCCGCGGAGGGCGATGGGTGAAGAGGTGATTGTTGAGATACGGATCCCATTGCACATTCGCACGGAGGCAGTCCATTGTCCTGCTCTTTGACAGGCCGGGGAAATGAAGAAGTCCCAGTAAACTACGGAAGTTTCTTTATAATTGTATGCACCTACGAAGGATACGATATCCTCATCCTCTCCTTTGGCACTGATGACCATGGTGGTGGACGGAAGAAAACAGCAGGTGCACCGAGCTGTCGCGTGACCACCAAGCTATCCTAACTGCGGCTGATTGATCTTATACTTGTAAGAATGAGCGTATTTAGACGCTGGGAAATAGCCAGGTACTGTATAGACGTTTATCACATCCTCAGCATTGATTACTTTACAATAACACGGCAGGTCGAAGAAACAGCATGCAAGCATTTCTTACACAACCAGTTGATTATCCTCTGAGATCAGTTGGACGGCCAAAGTCTAATGATAGCCTAGAGAAATGCCAAGCGTCGCAAGTATACGCCAGGCTTTCATCGAGATCATTTGTGACTGTTCCGATATTGATTCAGATTCACCATTTGAATTTGCCAAGAAATCAGCGGATTACAATTCAATGAGTAAGGCCAGAAGTAATACATGCCATAGGAATACGATAATGAGTTCCTAGTCCATATCTCGGAGCTGTCTATAAAAGGAAGTCAGCTTATTCAACGACAGAGAAATAGACGGAGAAACATACAATCCGCATGCTTAGAATCCCGCGAAAAGCCTGTGAAAGAAGCTTCCACCACCATTCACGCTACTACTCGCACTCGGATCAACCTCATCGACAAAAGAAAGTTTGACTCTGCCGTTGACACTCCCAACCTCGGCTACTGATCCAACCCAACGCTGGCCACCCGCTGCGATAACCATGAGATACGCCAGAGTGGTGAGATACGGCGCATATGTTTTCAAGAGAAACCACGTACTGTATCCTGTTCTCCTATAGTCACCAACAAAGCATTTTCTTGTCCCATTATCTTCTGAAAAAATCACCAAGCGGGACTCCATCACACTAGACAAGGACACGGAACCATTCACAGTGTACAAGGTTATTGGTCCTACGAAGTCTGATGGGAGTGCAACGGCGGCAGTTGCATTCTTTGATTTTACGACTAACGAGAAGGGACGTGATGTAGTCGAGTCCTGGAGAGGATTTTAACAGTATATTAAGGTAAAGTAAACACACGGCACCTACCAGCTTCAAGTTAATAGATCCGTTTCTTGACCTTAATTCGAGCTCTGCCCTTTCCATCAGATCTCTGTGAGAGGCCTCCGTTTCATCATCGACAAGCCAGACGTCGGCTGTAATACCAGAGTTGATGGACTCGAGGTAAAGGTTCCTCTTTGCCTCAGTTTGTATCGGCCCTTGCGTAACTTCGTCAGATGAGTCTGAAGTCGATGCAGATGCTTGTAGCGTCGATAGCAATTCATCTGGGATAGTAAGACCAGCATCGATGACAAATGTTCCTTTGATCGACGAGTTCTCTCGTTTGATCTTGGTAAAATTCATCGACATGACGTTGATTGGCCTTTCGCGACCCGAGGAAGAGCGAGATCTTGTATCGCTCTCTGAATTATCTAAGGATGACGATGAGGGTGCCGGATTGTATGGTGGCGGAACGTCGCTTGGCCATGGACCAGTTTCCGGCTGTGATGAGGCCATGTAGCTTCAGTGATAACCATCTCCAGGGAGACAACGTACCGACGGCGGATTCCCTTCGTTCGTATTTTTCTCCCCAGGTATGAACATGGTGAAAGTTGTGCGGTTTTGTCGAACACTACGCTCGCCAAGCTGTTTAGTCAAGGTCCTTGTCAGAAGTTAGAAGCTTCCAAGAAAGTGAACGCAGATGTGCCCGAGCCTTGGCTATGCTGACTGCGGACATCGCCTTAGGCTTCTCCGTTGTCCCTTTATTTCCCAATCCGAACCGTGTACACTCAGAGCCATATACGCTGCGCGCACCTTGAACCTTGAAGTGGGGGTCGGCAACACTCAAGTGACTTGCGTGCGTTCCCACGAGTCCGGCAGGATCTGCCGCCGTCGGAGTTTCAATAGAATTTACAACAAAAAGTCCTCCATCTTTGACTCAACATCATAATTTCCACACGCCATAGATTGCTAAGAAAACTTGTAGATTTTACTTTTGCATGTATGTCTTCAATCCTATGGTCTCCGTTTCTCAAAATTTGCAAAATTCTCGAAGATAAAATAAATATCTGAGCTTGGACACAATAAACAAGAATTCTGGCTCCATAGAGCTGTCCCTATGACATGATATAGCAAGAATATGTAAAAAAAAGCAAGATTTTTGATGATGTGGTTGCAGGATGTTTAATTATTCTACCAGACAGAAGCTACTGCAGATCAAGAGAAGCATGTGAATTTCCCCAAGAATTTGCAGAATAAGAGAAATAAGAGCAAAGAAACTCATTTTGGACCCAAATAATTTGCAGGTTTGAGTTGTATTGGCAAGAGAAGTACAGTACATGCATGGTCGAAAGAAAAATTGTTGTAACTGCGATCTACATGAATTGCCTATTATAGCGATATTTTGAAGCTCCGACGAAAAACACGCGCACGCGTTGAACTTGGGATTTGCCGACCCCCACTTGAAGAGGAAATGGAAGCTGCTCACCGCACGTGATGCCAAAAATGACGATCGCCATTGTTTGGCTTTACTTACTCGCGTGATCACAATCTCAGTTTGAAATTGCTCACTTCACTTACTTGCTCAGACAATGAGTGAGCCCTATTGGTTCTACTTCGGTCCTGATTCTGAATATTTGAAACCTAATTCAATCATATTGTCGCTCGAATATGTGGATAAACAAATCTGGAGCATAAGACCAGTACTGAGTACAATTTGAATGAATCAATGAATGGTCGCATTCCAAAACCTCAGCGAAACTCCTGGATAAGAGTTCGATGTAGTCACCCGACTCTTTCAAGGCATGTCATTGATCCATGGGTAAGCCTCAGGAAATGGTGTGTAAGGAGAAATATCGGAGTAATTGCGAGTTGTCGGCGTTCCGAAGAATTCCTTCAACATGAAGGCCTGGATGTTGGAGCTAGAAAACGTAAAATTCCAATGAGTACACCTATGTATACTCAGAGCGGATGCTTACTATCCAGAGATATCGCAATGCCAGCTGTCACGAATCGCGACACCCACTTTGTCGCCAACACCAAGGAAATCGAAGACCGCCTTCGTAGCCGGGAAGGTCACCTCAGCTTCGCCCTCCGGGTTTGTCTGAAGTAAATCAAAGTAAATCAACGTTTTTTTATCAGCGCCTAAGCATTTTACCCAGTAATCCGTTTCTCCTACAATCCAAAAAAATTAAACAGTTGTGATGCCCGAGCAAAGCTAACACCAACCTTCATCCCAGATTATCGCTCTCTTATTATTCCAGGTAAGTCATGCGCAGTGCTATTCTATAAGATGCTATGGCTTACCGGTGCTACCAATGCCGCATTTATATGCGAGTCAAACGGAATCTGGCGTGCGTCGTTGACGAACTTGAGGAGGTTCGTGTTTGTCCAGTATGGGTAAACTCCGGTGATGTTAGTGATCTTCTCATTTTCTCCGACTGATGTACCTGTCAAGCATTTTTACGACATACAGAAGTAAAAAAGAATACTCGCGCTCTTCAAAGTGGAACCTCCAGGGCGCAATCCCTTCTGTCCCGCTTGACATGGGCATGGAAAGGGTTATCTAAATTTGGGAATATGCATGAGATTACTATCTATAGGTGAGCGACATAAAACCATAACTTACGCGCTCATCGAAAATACCCGCTGCGAGAGCGGCTTTCCCGTATCGGCTGCATCCAATCGAGCCAACCCTAGTCGCATCGAGCTCCGGGGCGACCTGGAGAATTGCGTCCAGCACGCGGTGATATCCCCATCCCCAAGCCGTGAGGACACCTGAGACGACATGAGATCCGGGGAATTTCCCTTGCAATTTACTCACCGATGTCGCGGTCAGAGTATAGTGTCCAAAATGTGCCAGTACGAGTAGAAGAGTCCGCCGCAACATCAGGGAGACTGAACGTAGCAAGAGCGACACCGGATCCAAGGAACACGTTATTGTCTACCCCACCTGCACTGATGACAACAGGGACAGGTGACTGAGGAGTGGTGCGGACGTTCGTCGGTAAGGCAAGGCTCGCTCCAAATGTCGCCGACTTCCCATTTGCAGAGACAGTGATGGAAAGCGAGTTCCCGGTGCGTGTAGCGTTGACGGTTTCTTGAGGGTGATCTGGATAATAGCCATACATATATTCTTGAACAAGCGTCAAAAGTTCAGCTCTGCGACAATCCCAGTCCTCAGGAGTCTGAACGGATGCATTGTTGAAGAACGTGAATGGATTTGGCATGACATCGATGACAGGAAGGTCGGTAGGCACTGGAAGAGGACTCGGTAGACTCGGGCATGCTTGAGCCCGGACAGTTTCAGCGGCGAAAAGGAGAGCCAAGTATACGAAGGCAGTCATCGTTGGTGCACAGTGGCTTGGTGTCTTACCAGCTCAAGGCTGGACGTTTATATCTTTCCATCGTGGTGTTTCCTCGGTGTACTGGAAGACTGGATTCAGTAGGTTCGAATTGAGAAACACCTAGCCATATAATGGAAATGGACAAGAATAAATCTTCATTCTCCAGTAGCCCTTGTAGGACAGATTCGATGCGGTCAGCAGCGATGCTTATTACGACCCGAAGCCCTAGAAAGTCTAGCAGCTTTGACCATAGCGCGATTGCATCCAAGGAGTCGCAGCTTATGACAAAACGGATGCTCTATCGAGGAAACATCGGAACAGAGAAGTAAGAGGAGACCCTGCCAAGGTCGGGTCGATGCATCGAGACTGTACACATCTTTAGCAGTTTGCTGTAATTTTATTCCTGGAATTGTATCGAAGCGGTCTTTTGAACAGAAAGGCAACTTTGGTGCCTGCGAGGGATCAAGATCTGAAGAATGAGTAGTTGATGTCCTCGGAAATTATCACTTTCCGAGACAGGCAGGGGTTCAACGTCCGGAGTAACTCAGGTTCTCAAGGATACTAGACCAGCTCCGAGAGAGTCCACTGAGATCCCCCAGCATCGTGCGTGATTGATCAGAATGCGGAGAAGGTACGAACATCAAAAACAGGTGCAACCAAGCGTATCACACTCACGAGTTCAAGAACAGATCTGACACAGCGTTTCATGGACGGGGTGTTCGGCGATATACCAAGAGCATTCGGTGAACACCTCGAAACCGAAAAGGATCTCTTTCGGAAGATCGCGGTTATTTCGACCCTTCGAGCAAGTACCAAAATCCATAGTGCATCTGCCCTCGTTACAGTCTCGTCGATGAATGCAACTTATACGAACAAATGGGAAAAAATATGATGATGATCAGGTTTCACGTCGTGGGGAGGACGGAGGTGATACTGGCTAATCCGGTATTTCCCGAACTCGGCTTGCTTTTCTTATTTCTTTCAGTTTCACAACGCAAAAACAACTCACTTTCCATCTCTTTCTCAACCGCTGATAAATTTTCAATTGACTGGATAGCAGCTCTGCAAAACACCACCGCAAATATCGATATGAGCTCGTACCTTCTTCATGCGAAACTCAGTTCACTCGTATTGTTTTCCCTTCGGTTTCCTCGTTTCGTTTTTGAAAGGCAACGGCTAAATGGAAGCCAGGAGTAATTGAGAATATCTATAATTCTGCACTCCACTCTCTCGTCAATACATTCGCTGATTCCGAGTCGCTGAAGCATACGCGAGTAGGATGAATACATTCCCTCCATCCGTATGATGTTACCCATTTGCAAAGTCTGACTCGCGTACGGCATTAGACGTGCGTCGTACAAAGAGCATTAAGCTCGATGCTGCAAAGCTTATTTGCGGCGACGCAGAAGGACATCGTGGTGCGTTGTATGGTCTGCTTCGAATCTCCTTGGAAGAAAATGCCATCCTAATTGTGGCGAGAAGTAGAAGCAGGAAGTAAGGGCTCATTCGACGGCTTCGGCCTCCTCTAACGCCGCTCATCACAAGCCATCGAGAGGACGATATATCACGATCAAGGCAGTAGCGAAGGGGAGTTTGCTCAGGGCGAGCATATCGGATATCCTGAAGAATGACAGGGAGCGCGATGTCGCATTCCAGAGGTTCATTCCGAGGAGCTCTCGCAATCGTCTGATCACAATCTACATGTCCGAGTCTTTGGCCGCTGGTCGAGGTGGGGATGACGATGAGGATATCGAGGACATGCCTGTCGCCACCGTGAACTACCTGAACATGCTCATCTAGAACGCTTTCGGGAACTTCTCGCGCATGTATACCGAGATTACCTTCGGTGAAGATCCTGCGTCAGCCCCAGTCGAAGCCCTTGTGTTGACACCGGGTCAGCGGTAACCTGGGTAAATTTGACAGCCTATAAAGAAGTAATAAGTAAAACGAAGACGAAGGCTGCTAAAACCATTAAGAACAAGAGCTTCGAAACGACTTATCCAGCTGGATCTATCAAAGGCGACCTATTCAAGGATAAGATCAGATTTTGCGGCAACAAGTCGCAGGAGGTTGTCCTTAACCATGTAATTGGTGTCGTCGACGAAGAGGAGTGTTCAGATGCTTTGAGATGGAGGACAGAAAAATATGTCAATGCGATACTTGGTCTTGGACATCGGGTCCTCGCAAAAGACGTCATCAAGAAACTTAGCAAGAAGGGCACAGATAAGAAAACAGAAGATCTACCTACTGTTCCAGACAGGCTAAAGCCAAGGGATATAACCTGCATTATAATCGGCATTCACTATTGACTCCCCGATGAAGGCAAACGGCAGCCAGACGACTCTTCGAGTCAATCTTCAGGTTCGAATGCCGGAATAATGGTTGCAGAACCCCACATTGGAGGGATCAAGGCCTCCGTGTCCAAGGTGGAGACTCTTAAGATGATCCCCGCGACTATTATCGGCGACTCCGCGAGGTATACCTCGGACTCGACGACATTCGTGTCCTTAGGAGTACAATATCAGCAATCGTACCGAAGTTATGCGCAGGTATACTGGCTCACCCAAGTATGAGAACGAAATAGTGATGCCCGAGAGTCATGGGACCCTCAATACGGGAGCGGAGATGATAGGTTTGCCTGGATCAGTTCTGGACGCGGCGGTCAACAAATCAGCCGGTCGGGATATCGTAAAATATGACCAAACAGTGAAGACCTATCACATGAAAAAGAAAGATTTCGGGCTGCTGAAGCCCTTGGAGCTCCTTCAAGAAAGGTAGTAATGCATTTTTCAAATTCGAATCGCGCCAGCAAGTCTATCCTCCAGCTTTCATGAGAAAGCTTGTCGGGGAGGATCAAAAGGGTGATCACCTCTACTTTATTCTCCGAAGACTTGATGATACGCAAGGTAGCGCCCGTAAGTTCAACCTGGGTCAATTGTGGAGTAAGTGAAAAGCCAAATAGATCGCGAGTCAAGTACCGATGCTCATATTTCAATTTTCCAGTGATGTGGTACTACATTATATCAGACGGGTCAGACCTTAACCAAAACAAAGTTGGTATAGCTGAGATTGAAGGTCATACAAGTCATAAATGGCGAGGCTTGTAGGCACGTGTTACATTAGATACCACAGGTAGCTACAACGAGCGCAATGTATCCGATTACTCGGGGTAGAAATTCATCCGTATTTAAATTCTAGATCGTACTGTGATTAACAAACGGGTTCATACAAGAAAAGTCTAATAAGCTGACCCGATCACAACGTCTGATAAATGGTTGAGGCTGGTATCCTGATTAAAACAGTGGAGATCAAAAGTGGGTCCGTCCTAGTGCCTCGTTGATCCATGGATATGCCTCAGGAAACAGAGTATAAGGAGAAATATCGGAGTAGTTCCGATCCGTTGGAGTCCCAAAGAACTGCTTGAGCATGAATGCCTGGATATTTGTGCTGTAGAAAAGCGTCTTCTTAGCCAAAAACGCTTCGTCTGTCGTAAATGTGGAACGCACTATCCAAAGATATCACAGTGGCCACTATCACGAATAGCCACCCCAATTTTATCGCCCACATCGAGCCAATCGTACACCGCCTTTGCGGCAATGAACGTCACCCTTGCTTCACCTTCGGGATTAGTCTAAGCTCAGTAAGTATCTCAAGTAGATAAATCACGAAGTAAATTGATCTCACCCAGTAGTCAATCTGACCTGTGAGGATAACAGTAGAATGAGCATCTGTAGGTGATAGTTGCATTAAGTATCCGTACAGACCTTCATCCCAGATGATTGCACGCTATCGTAAAGATCTGGTAAGTCATCCTTGAGCGAATTGTTAGGGAGCTCAGACGTACTGGAGCAACCATCGCTGCATTGAGATGCGCGTCGAATGGAATCTGATGAGAATTGTTTCTGAACTGGATCAGGTTCGTGTTCATCCAATAAGGGAAGCCACCAGTGATGTTTTGGATTTTCTCGTTTTCGCCAACTGAAAAAGAAAACTTAGCTTCCGTGATGATTTTTTGCGCACAATGATGCTCACACTCCTCAAATTGGAATCTCCAAGGCGCGATCCCTTCGGCACCACTTGACATGGGCATTGTAAGCGTGATCTGATCAAAAGTCATGAGAGAGGAACGAAGATGATACGGAAGAGCATCGACTCACACGTTCATCAAAGATTCCAGCGGCCAGAGCAGCTTTTCCGTCTCGGCTACAGCCAATGGCTCCTACACGCTTACTGTCTAGTTCTGGGGCAACTTGCTCTAACGCATCCAGAACACGATGGTATCCCCAGCCCCATGCGGTAATAACACCTTCGAAGAACTCTCAGTCTATGGGATAAATGCTTCAGAGACAGAAGTTCTTACCGATGTCCCGGCCCGAATACAGGTCCCAAAATGCGCCACTAGCATTGACGGAATCGGCGGCTACATCTCCGACATTGAAAGACGCGAGTGCTATACCGGAACCCAAGAACACAGTATTATTGACTGGATCGGTGTTAATGACAACGGGGACAGGTGCTCTCCTCGAAGCATTCACACTCGTCGGTAGAGTAATAGTCGCGCCGAACGTTGATGTTCTGCGACCAACGGAAACCGTGATGTTGACCAAATTGCCATTCCGTGTAGCATGAACTCTCTCAAGGGAGTGGTCCGGATAGTAGCCGTACATATACTCCTGCATAAGCGTCATGAGTTCCGCGCGTCGACATGCCCACTCCTCCGGGGAACGCAAAGACGCATTATTGAAGAACTTGAATGGATCAGGGAGAGCCTCGATAATTGGAAGGTCTGTTGGGGCCGGTAGACGTCTGGGAAGTGTCGTTGGGCACGACAGTGCACCAGCATGGAGGATACCGACAAGCAGCGAGAAAACAAACAAGACAGCTGGGATAGCCATGTTTCCAGTTACTTGAGCAACGTTGGAACAAGAGCCAAGAAGCATTTTATAGCCTTCATCTCAGGTATTATGGTGACACAAGGTTGAAGGTGTCGACGTCCAGGCCGTCGACGATGACATAGAAAAGGTTACAATCCGGGAGGGCTGAACGTCGAGGTGCCGCTCCAAACAGGATCTATAAATACGAACGATCACCAGGCCACCGCTTCCAATTCATCAAGCGGAGGAATAGCTATAGATATCGCAAAAATGCTGTATGGCGCGACCGGTGGGCACGGTAGAAGAGGAAAAGGCGCCGATGGTTGGGCACGAGTACATGGCAGAAGACGGTTCACATGATCTGTGGACGTACTCGGTGTCGTGGGGGGCGGCACCGTTGGGTCCGGGCAGCGGAGAGTTGAGCTTCGAAAAGCCCAATGACCGCATGAGCAAGGCTAGCAGGAAAATAGTTTGTGCATCCCAAAGCTAAGGCTTGTGATGGCCTTTTAGCAATCAGACCTGGCTACTTCACGGTGTCAAGATAATCAAATTTTATCGCACCATGACACTTTTGCTGAGAAATGATGTGTCAAGAGAATGTTTATACCGATTTTGCTGCTGTGAGTCGCAAAAATCGGACTCGGTCTTGGATGCAGATGATGGTACTTAGATCGAATGAATGGAAAAGTCACGCGAAGTCGGCACGCAGTAAGTAGCATCGCGTTGTTTACCTTTGTTGACGATTGATACAAAGCAACCATAGGCCTAAACACAAACAACGACATAGGAAGTTTCAATGTAACTAGTAGTGTGTGAATTGAATTCGGGGATGAACTGACACGAATGAAAAGAAATAATACAGGATGCAATACTTTACATGTTTGCGTCAAAAGGAAGTCAGAGACATACACGCATAATTTCTCCCACAACACCTATCCACCGAATATCCTCCGCCAGAATCCAGGATTTGTCTTCTCTTCTCCAATATACGAAAGAGTAACACGTCCATTATGACTTCCCATATCTATAGTAGACCCGGACCAAGCCTGCCTACCAGCTGAACAAACAAAATACAAGGAGTCAGACTCCTCCCATTCATTCTGAAAATCAAAATTCGAATGAAGAGTTTTACGCACTGTATCCAGCCCTCTTGTAATCTCCAATGAAGCAGCTCCTTGTCCCATTCTCCTCCGAGAAGGTCATCAAACGCGCTTGCATCGCTCCCGACAGCGAGACACACCAATTCTTAGCGGTCAATGTCACGGGTCCAACAAAGTCAGCAGGGATCGCGACTGAGACCGAACTGTTATGCGAAGTTGCGGTTAACGCGTAAGGTCGTGCTGTAGTCGTTTCCTGTGTAGAGCAAAGAATAATGAGCTTGACTGTGGATCATCAAGGCGTGAACGTACGAGTCGCAGGTTAACAGATCCGTTGTGGGATTTCAACTCCAGCTCGGCTCTCTTCCCCACCATCTCCGGATCACGGTCTCCAGTCGACTCTTCATCATCAACGAGCCAGACATCTGCCGTCGCACTCCCATTCAAACTCTCGAGGTACAAGTTCTTCCTCACTTTGTCACTGCGTCCTGCTTCCCCTCCGTGCACAGCACTTTCTGTCATTTCAGACTCCTGAGCAGTACCGAAGAGGACTCCTTCCGGTACGCGAAGTCCGGCATCGATAACAAATGTTCCCTTAACGGACGTATTCTTGCGCTTTATCTTCACGAAGTTGGATGTAGGTATGTTTATTGGTCTTGGATAAAAGGGAATACGCGACTGCGCTGAGGATGAGACGGCAGACGGTGGAATGTTGCCTGCAGGCTCAGATGAGAGATTATAAGGAGGAGGCCCATCCGCTGCAAAAGGCTCCTAAGCAATAGCTGTAAGCACCGTCGCATTGTTCGTTCGAGAACAGTCAATCACGTACTGTCCTTTCCCCATTCACATCTTTCCTGTCTTCGAGAATGAGCATAACGGATAAATCGTGCTGGTGAGGGATGTTTGGCTTTCCGAGAGATCGCGAAAGACTGTCGTTATATAAAGCCTGAACGGCACTTGCTGCGCCGTAGCACTGCGCGAAACTGCGCATGGGCGCTGTCCCAAGTAAACTTGGCACTAGCATTATTGGTTGGAAGCAACACGTAAGCCCTTCAAGTTACATTACATTAGGTAATCAAGTGCAATCATATCCATTTGGTTCCTTTCTATACTCAACCAGATTCCGTGGACTCTACTTTAACACTCGAACTAAACCCCTTCCCTTTCTTCTCGTCCACATTCTGCACGTCTTCACCCTCGCTATATCTCTGAACCTTCTCTTCATCACGAGCCCCAACAGTCCGCACTGGTCCTTTGAACCAATATACACCACCGTATTTTGGGAAATAATAGTAAATGACCGAGAAGAGCATAATCCCGCCGAGTACGACGATACTGTAGTTCATATCTTCTGCAGCAGTGACCCCGCTGAGAGGGTTCTCAGGGAACATGAAGACGACGAACATGAAAGCCATCCAGAGAACAGAGATGATTGCACAAGGGAGGCTCTGTGGATGTCCTCAGTCCTCGCATGCACGCCATAGATTGGAAAGACAAGTATCACTCACAAACCAGCCTAGATTGAATGGGCCTGGCTTGAACTCGTTGTTGAACGTAAAGCGCGCGACAATAGGGACTGCATAAGCGATATAGGATGCCGTGACCGAGATTGAAAACACAGCGTTGATTGCTTGGTCTCCCGCGAACACCAACAAACCCAAGAGTACTGCGCAAATCGCGCTAAACCAAACGGTATTCACCGGTGTGCGTGTGTAGGAGTTCATGCGGTAGAGATAGCGTGAGAATGGTAATGCACCATCTCGGGAGAATGCGAAGACTTGACGGCTTGATGCAAGTAACATTCTACAAAGGATATTAATCTTTAGCTCAGCACGATCCGGCCAATGAGAGGTAAATGGACGAGCACTTACGAAGTACCCATGAAGAACTGCACGATGACGACAAAGGCCCAGATCGCTAGAGTCCCTTTCTGCCCGAAACTATTGAAGAAAATGGTCGCCATTGGTTGGCCGATTGGATTGTTGAAAATCGAGTCAAGGTCGGTGCCCATACAGAATGCAAGAGATACATTGATTGCCCAGCCAAGGACACCTGCGACAAAAATCGCACCAACGATGGCCCATGGCACAGCTATCGCTGCATTGGAAGCTTCCTCGCTGATGTGTACAGCCGAGTCGAAAGAACCTTCACAGGAAATTCAAGACTATTACTAAGAATTTTGAGAGCAATAAATCACTCACATATCGTCCACAACGGTGCAAGGAAACTAAGGATGAAAGCGAATCCATCTGGCCACGTCGTCACTGTGGGGCAGATTAGTCCTGTTACCATAATTCAATCGGCTCAGAAAGAGACTCTTGCGTACTGTTAGAGAAGCCTCCGAGCGCAAAACTTGCATCATTCATGAATTCTTTCGGTGTCGCGGCGGGTAATGCGATCATGACCACGAGACATAGACTTCAATCCATGTGAAAGCGCATCCGGATTAGAGAAATGTAACGTGCACTTCTGAGGAAGAACGCACACAATATTGATTATAACATACGCGGTTTGTAACCGAGCAAGAACGTTTGTCGCAAGACAGCAGATGATAGTACAAAGGACCATTATCAAGCAATACACGGCGCTATCATGCACACGTCAATCAGCATATTTTCAACCTGGAGAGAATACAAACCTACAATGTCTGAGCATCTGTAGGTTCGAAGCTCTCATTCGTGCCGATGCTTGCAGCTGCCATGACTTGTACTGCGCAGCCCCAATTGATGGACGCCACTGCGGAAACTGTTCCGACGGTATTCGCATCTATATCGCGTATTCAACACTCTGCATTGACGATAAACTGGATGAGTCAAAACTCACAACCAACGATCCATGCAAGGAAGTTTCGACATCTTGGAGAAGACAACGAATGCGTCCAGAAATACAACTGAATGAAAAGTTTTAGCTAAAATCAAGGGCAAACCGGATACAGTTTCGGCGAGGACTCACTCCACCTGATGTTGGTGCCGCTGAGCCAAGCTCGCCCATCGACATTCCGACAAACAGAATGAACAAGCTCGCGACTGCCCACTTTACAAACATGGCGCAAAATCAGCAAGGCCTGAATTGCGACACAAAAAACTGAAAATAATGACGTACACCCCACACCATCGCAGAGGGTCCACCGTTCGGTACAGCATAGAACAGGACAGATCTAGAACGAAGCTTGTCGATTCATGCTCGCGAATACAAGATATGTACCACTCACGCGATAGAAGGCAAAAGGCCGATAATACTGAATGCGATTCCAAATACCTATCATCGTTCAGCTAAGGTCACCCGATAAAGGAGAATAGCACTACTCGACGCACCTCAAGCGGTGTAAATGCTCGCAAAAACTCCTGTTTATACCCAAGGTCCGCCAGTAATTGCTCATCAGCGACAGCAACCTGCTTTTTCAATGACTTCGACATGACTTCTCCCTTTCGTCCAGGTTCAACAAATGTCCTCAGCTTCGCGGATACAAACTTCAACGAGGAAAAGGGAGGAAGAGGAAAGAAGCCGAGGAAGCTCCAATACAATCAACCTTCCCTCATGAACGTTTCAGATCGTATGTATAATCCGTATCGCCCCACGCCTCGCCTCTTGTCGTCTGCCGCCTCGGAGACGGAGAAAACTGGAGGCCGTAAAATGAATGGGATTAAAGATAGAAGCACGCCCAATGATAACGCAGCTGAGGATATGCTCATTTGGTTATCTCCCCAGCGCGTGGGAGCTCAAGACAAGCCCCGTGCTCGTCAAATTACCGCGCTCATCAATGGGCGTTGATGAGGTGTATGCATGGGCATGTATTTTTGAGGAAAGTGACCGACCATCTCCGACCATTCGTGTTGTGGGGTGGAAAGAATAGATAATTTTGAGAAGATTTTGACCGGCGATCACATGATGTCGACGATACGCAAACAACAACATCGGGTGGTACAGGCATTCTTCCGTCCCTGATTGGCTCCGTGAGCTCGAAAATCTCTATTGGTGTTGTACAACATATCTCTTATCTCTAGCAATACATTCATCCGTCCAATGTTTCTATACAAATTACTCTCTGCCTCTATCCACGAGGCTTCTACGCCTGCATGCCTCTAGGCACGAACGAAATCATCGCATACCTAGTGACGGAGATCAGTCCAGGCCGAGCAGTAGAGAAATTCACTCAAGAAAAGAATGATCACTGACTTTCCATTGACCCTCCATTTCTCTCCACTCGTATCTAGGGCGTCGGCTTTCGCCTGATCGACACCGACAACGACGTCTGCCTTGCTCGTCCGAAGGCTTAAGATAGGGAAAGCCCCTGCTAATGGACCTAGAGAATCGGAGTCGTGCGTTAGACCAAGCGACCAAAATTGAAGTGTTGACAGAGATCAAATTACCTATTGCCTCAGCCACTGGAGTTGACGCTGGCCATTTAACGTCCCCTGTTAATCTGCAAGGGGAGCTCATTAGTGTGACTTCTTATAACGGCACAAAACCTTACTTTCTATAACTAAAAGCCATTCGACAGTTCATTATGGCATTCTTCATCAATACGGTTCAGCACTCACTTCAAGTCGCCCTAATGTATTCCATTAACAAGACTCGTTTTATTATGACCAGAATGAATCCAACGTGCCTTAAATATAACCAGTCCGCTCTGCTTTAAACTTTCGAACAATTTTGGCGCTTTCTCGATCATATCCCAGTACGGATTAGGCGCCGTCCAGAAATCATACTTTTCATTCTTCTCGCCCAATTTTGTCTCCAATGGTACGCTCAACGCAAACGCACCTTTCTCGACATACTGTTCCCATCGTGTGAGGAGAGTGGAGAGTTGAATACGAGCATCACTAGATGGTGCGTCGTGAAGGAAGAACGATTCAGAGCGCAGAGATGTGAAGAGAGCGCGAAAATCGGGAGGAGCTACGTCTGATACGAACCAAGGAATTGATTTTGGACTGAAAGAGCGAAAATTTATGAATGAGGTGCGCAATTAGGCGAATACAGACAACGTACTGAAAGACAACTTTTGAAACGTACGGAGTGTAGGTAACGAGGAAATCGGCGAAGACAAGATCCGTAAAGAGCTGAGAATGGACTTATTCAATAGCTTATTCCATAATGTGCAGTGAAATGTACCTCAAATCCGGCTTTCAGGGACAAATGAGACGAGAGACATTATGCATAGAGAGGAAAGGGATAGGCTAACCGTTATCGAGAATAAAGTCGACTCTCGCATCCTTCAGGGTAGTCAAATACTCGAAGGCAACTTTTTCGTCGTCGCGCAAGATGAATGCCTTACGCTCGTCTTGTGCCTCTTTTCCGACACTTTGGAGCTTCAGAATGTCCTCATGCGTGAAGTTCGTCAACAATGATAGGTCCTAATCTCAATCAGTGACCCGCGTTTATGAGAACTTGCGTAGAGCTCACAGTAGCATTTCCCCATAGACACATTTGGATCATTTCGTTGAAGAGCACATCCAACTTGCTCGGATCCTCCTCCAGCTCGGCCTTCGTTTCTTCAAACTCGTGCATTGTAGCGGCAAGCTCTGCAGTAAGTCAGCCTTGTACGGTGCTCGAACATGATGTAGGACCGTACTATAGATAGCAGCCGAGGACGCTTTGAACGAATCTTCCTTTCCAGAAAGGAAAGGATCATAATATTTCCAATACGTCGTGATTGCGAACCAGGAGCGAAGCAGTCGATACAAATAACACCTTCAACGCATCGCTAATAAAAAAAGGAGCCGAGAGAAGAGTATCATGTACTCACTCAGCGTACAGCCATGGAGCCGTGAACCACGTATTCTTGCCCTGTTCCCCAAGTTTTGCAAGCTCGAGATTGTACGTACCCACGTCCGCTTCTCCGTCGTCTCCGATTGGTCTATGACCAACCGTCCATTTTCAGACTTCGTCAATCATAATGTAGTTTGTGATGACATACTGCAATGCCCGATCCCTTGCCATCTCATACTTCAACTTGCTGACCTTCTCAATGATTGCTTTGCCTTCTTCCACTCGAGTCTCCCAATTCGGGTCTACTGAGCCTTCTGTACTTGACCGCGTTGCGGCCATCGTGAGCTCATGGTTCACTCGATGGATATGGTCGATGAGCTTCGTGAGTATTATCGGCCATCGTTTTAGGACCGTCTCATAGCTATGTTCGAGGAGTCATAAATCGCAAGTTCAGAAGGAGACGGAACGAAAGAACTGACGAGAATCTGCTTGAGCATCAGCTTGGCTTTTTGGCGTACAGTTCAGCGACACTGACCCATTTTTATCTGTCGGATCGCAGGGAGGATATGTCGGTACGAAAAGCGGCATGAAAGAGTGAGACGAAAAGTTGAAAGTAGGTACTTGCTGATGAGAACATTTAGGCACGTGGAAATGACGCAGCGTGTTGAAGATCCCGAAATTATAATTGTATAGGTTTGTATACTTGTGTCGTGAGTAAATAATACATTGCAAGTATAGATACACATCAAATCATAACAGAACAATTACATGAAGCCTTTGTACAGAAGTCCTTGTACAGATAATTGATTATGACGAGTCGGAAAGCACGAGAAAGCGGAAGCAAAACAACACGGGAGGATCCTTCGTCTCCTGCCACGGTTTCCAGATGAGAATCTCGCTTCCCAAGGCAGGTGGTGACGCAGAACCCGGCGCGTGAAATCTATGTTCATCATTCGTAAAGGAAAGCAGGACGCTGCGTTCCTCGCCATTCGGCAAAATGGTGCATGTAGCAAGAACAGTACGGAGAGCACCTGCAGCGCGGGAGTGGACGTTTGCATTTCGCGAAACATGGACAACTTCCTTGACACGCAAACGAAGGTCTGCATTCAGACGGTTTGGACGATGGGATAAAGATTCTATTTCTTTTCTCCATAAGACTAGGGCGGTAGATGAACGATCCATGAGCATTTGAGCACACTCGGCAAGTCCGTTTCTGTTTAAGTCAGTATGAATTTGACGCTTGAAGAAGCGAGTATCATACCTGATAAATCTCCCCCTCTTTCTATCGCCTTTTTGAGGACTGACAAGCAGCCCTCTCTGTAATTCCAAAGCCTCTCCAACAACCTCCTTCTCTTCCGGTAGCTCAACCATCGGAGGCTCGAGAGCTGTCATCACCATCAGTTTCCCCTTCCCCCCCACTCCACCCAAGTCGAATTTCGGAAACGGAGGCCACTTTGATGGTGCGGCTGAAGATTCTGCCGGTGTCTCGTCGGGTATTGACATAGGAACTGGCAGTGCAAGAAAGGACATGACCTCGCGCGCAGGTGTCACTGGATTCGGTCTCTCGGCTCGTAACTCTGGAGGGCGAATGCGGTTCGCGAACGGTGTAAGCAAGTCGTTACTTCGTTTCACATCCTTGTTCGCCAGAGACTCGGGTCTGCGTCCCAGTTTCTTCTGTAACTCATTGAATGGCGAATCGGCGCGAGGCAGAGGGAAAGGCAGTCGTCGCACATCACATGTACTGTTCGAGGATGACTTCTTGAACGTGGTCAGCGCCTCATCTGGATTTGAAGGTAAAGGAGGAGGCCTAGGTTGTTTCTGTCCACCAGCAGGCAACGAGACGGGTTTCACGCGAAAGCCACTATCTGGTCCAGACAGTATCGCTCTAGCAATAGGAGGAGGTCGACCATCCGAGCTCTTCGGCTTCTCTTGCACATCATTGCGAGGCCTTTTCTGAAAAGAGACAAAACTATTGACATCCTGAAGGCCGCGCAGAGAAATAACATTTACCACGACGTTTCCTTCGCCAAACCCCGATATTGGAAGACGCTTCATTCTCGAGCTTGCGTCAGGTATTTTGGTAGTTTTGATAGTACACAGAAGACAAGGAGTGTGCCATTAAGTACCAGAGGCCATGGTGGTTGGCAATAAAAGATTGGTACGGTTCGAATATTAATGTTATGTTACACGGAAAATACATTCCCACGCATGTTCAGTTCAGTTCAAAAAGTAACCAATATTATTCCTCTCACATCCGCAAAACCAGCCTGAAAAAATAGCATCGATCTCACCGCATCATCAAATTCCGTAAATATTGTCTGATGCATGTAGCCCCTGAAGGACACTATTAGGATCAGAACGGGTTTCTCAATGAATTTAGTTCTGCGCGAAAGCCATTCTGAATACTGTACATGTATTAATTCTAAACAGAGCAAACGAAGTTCCGCCATTTGATCCACACGAACTAAGCACTCATCAGGGTTCATTAAACCCAGCAGCATGCAAAAGCGTGGCGAACTGCGTCCAGTCGCATGTCATCAGATTCTGCAATTATTTTAATATCAACTGTGACTTTGCATACCTGTACTTTAGCAATGCTCTTCAATTGACGGAAGTCATATCCAGTACGGTTGCTGATGTCACCAGAATTGTGATACATGGGATCTGCAATCGGACCCGCACGTTCAAATACCTGTGTCGAAGCAAAGCCTTGCTCATGGAATGACTGGTGGTCACTGCAACATGCTGGTGTGAAGCCAACTTCAAGTTCCGGGCTGTAGAAGGCAGAGATCTTTGCAACGAGCTGAGCGACTTCAGGAGTCCCGATACTAGAACAATAATTAGGCTCGGTGCTGGGAAATTAAACTGTTAACTCACATATCAGGGAGTCCTAGCTGCGGCGGTTCACCGGGCTTGTGATATGCCAGCATGTCAGCTTGTATCATGAGAGTGATGTTCGCATCTGCGTCCCTTAGATCGCCTGTAACTGGTAAGTCAGAGATAAACGAAGGCCATGATAAGACTGACGAGCATAGGCTTTCGAGCCGAGTAGACCCTGTTCCTCTCCACCGAAAAGGCATAACTCGACATTCGACTTGAAGGAAATCCCGCTCTTGCCTATAGAACGAGCAATAGCCAAAATTGCCGTTGTTCCGGAACCGTCGTCATCACCGCCTGGAGCACGCGTGCTCCCGAACGAGCCGCGAGAATCATAGTGGGCACTCAACAACACCAGAGAGTCGGAACCGTCTGTCCCAGAGTACCGGCTAACGCGAATAATCAGAAAGCCGCGTACAAACAGAGGAGCACGAGACGTACCAGATGACGTTAGGAGTAAAGCCTGGGAGGAAAGGGCGTAGCTCACAGGTTGCACCAGTACTCTCAATCTGTTCCGCAATCCACGATGCTGCCTTGCGCGCATCAGGATGGAATGAATGCCGACTCTCGATTGAACTCTCTGGAGCCTCTCCTGTAAGCCATGTAACATCCTTATTCATTTGAGGAATGGAAATGATATCGACTAGGGATGCAATAGACTCGTTATACTTCAAGCTCTTGAGAATTGACCCAACACGCGCAATGTCGTCCTCGGGGACGGGCACCAAAGGGGTGGGAGGGAAAGAGATGGCATATCCCTTATGATACGGAGCCAGAGTGGACTCCAATGCGATGTACTCCGAGCTACGTCCACGAAGTGCAAACAGTGAAGAAGTTGACGTCCTGTATAGCACAGGAGCACAGAAGTCCTCCAAGATCTGTTGACCGTCGTCGATAGGTACACCATTGCTCAACGAACTGTCGATGTATTCCCATGGATTCGCAGGTTTGAGCGCGGAGAGCAGGTCATCCTCCAGAGAGGCATCACTGACCCAGTACAGCGTTGTCGTATCGTCTGGCACACCGACTAGACTGCCGATGTCTATGTTCACGTCGGTTGCACCGTTGACAACGCATTCTGTTGACGGAAGATACAGGCTTTGGCTGCCGAATGTCCCTAGGTATCCTTGCGACAAGCAGGAATCTGTGAGCAGTATTTCGGCTGAAATTACCAAGTGCTGCATGCTTTCCGCCTTATCGGTTCGACGACGACTAGACTTTTGCTTGCCGTCGTCGTGCAAGATGAGTTTGAGCGCTGGAAAGGGATGACAAGAACAAGCCACGTGACCCGAAGTCGTAAAGTTGCGATGGCGCGCGTCTTCATTGTTCCTTCATCAACACGCTGTTGGCGACGACGGCGACAGCAGCATTAACGACACTCAAACATGGATGACATATCATCCTTGCGCAGCACCATCGTATCATCTCTCGCCTCAGGTGGTGGTGATGAGGCTGAGCAGGACTTATTTGACGAGCTCACGATCAACAAAACGCGTCTGCTCAAAGTCCTTGATTTTGGGCCACGAAATCCACAAGAACAACAAGAGATAGAATCAGGTACGTAACATCTCAACTTCAAAGCGAAGTCAATCGCGCTGACCTCTTCATCAAGGCAAAGTGATCGTGGACGGACGGACCCTTTCAGTCAATAATGAATTCGCGCGCCAGGTCGCCTTCATTTCGCAACAGGTCAATTGCTCAGAACGGTTCATTGCTGGAATCTTGCATTCTGTGCTTTCCGAGCATCCAACAATAGACAAGGTGGAAGCAGTTGAACAAACAGTTCTTGCCTATCACCAGTCACGCCGCGAGCTCGCCGACTGTATACGATTCATATTTGAAGCTGTTGAAAAAGCGGAATCCCCTGATGCCTTACCTGTTCATGCTCTGTTGGATGACTTCGTCAGGAGACACTTGGTAAAGAAAGGTGGAGAGGACTCGATTGCGTCGAGCATATTCGTAGAACTGTCTGGGATGGAGAAAACGATTGGAAATGCCAGGAT
Source organism: Phlebopus portentosus (assembly GCA_037892935.1). NCBI lineage: Eukaryota > Fungi > Basidiomycota > Agaricomycetes > Boletales > Boletinellaceae > Phlebopus > Phlebopus portentosus. The sequence continues at coordinate 216,940 of JAYXKI010000009.1, forward strand.
AGCGGTGACCAACGCAATTTCAAAGACTAACATCCCAGGTTCACAAGGCAAGTTTTTATATTCTTAAGTTCGGAGAGAGCTTATAGTAACTGATTTTCAGCTGGTTCCTCTGGCAATCTCGGCCAAGCGATATTACAAGCTCGCCTGGAGTCGCTTCTCTACGAACGACGCACACTAGCTACCGGCTTCTACTTTTGTGCTAGAGCAGGACACCTTTCCCCTTCAGAAATACGACAAGTTTTAGAATGGCTCGAGAAGAATCCCAAAGAAGACATGACAGTTTACATTCTCTCTTCTATTTTCGCTTTCTTCGACATGTCGCACTCTTCTCCCGCCTCGCAAAGTGCGGAGTTGCGGTTGAAGATAGCAAGAGATGCTGAGGCCATATCATTCGTAAGGCAAAAACTCGCGCCTGGTTTGGAGTGGAAGGATTCCTCGCTGAAAGCAGTCGTCAATCTCAAGTGGACGCTCTTCCTCACCGAAGTACGTTTTCGAAATGAAAGCTTCGAAAATGTCGAAGGCTTCAGGAACGAGGACCTAGCTATGCAAGTCTTTAACGCTATTCAAGGAGATGCATTTTCTTTCCTGCTACGAATTGTAACGAATCTCTCCAGCGATCGAAGTATGTCTAGCCAGCTTCTCGGAAACAGTATGGCTCCTGGGTCTGTAGGAGGTGAAGTAAATGGCGTCATCGCTGCTGTATCGGATGACTTCAAGCCCTACTTCCTTCACGAAGTTGAGCTTCTTCTCCGTTCTCTTCTCACTCACGCATCAGCCGAACTACGTAGAGTCAAGCATAAGCAGGAGGACCAATTTCGCCCTCGTGCCGAGCGCCATGTGCGAGGTAGCTTCCGGCCGGCGGAATCGAGCACAGAAGCGATCCCTCCGCGTAACGATATCGCAATTCTCTTCCAGTTAGTCGGAGCCCTCTATTCTTCCTTACCTGAAGATAGTGCGATCCAGTTTTGGGGAGGTGCTCCGCGTGCGGAAGTTCCGGCGTATTATGAAAAAAAGGAGACTGAAGCAGGCAGGCTTCCATCCTTCCTACGTTGGGCTGTTGAGGTTCGAGAACCGGATCTTATTATCTGCGTTTTTGACATGCTTGCTGGTTTATCCACCGGTGTTACTTGCGCCGAGTGCGCGTATAATTTCATGGCCATTGGTTCTTTGGACGTCGTGCACGGAGTTGGTGGTCCGGATAATGGCCTTTATGAACTAGCCACGGTGTTCACCTGGCGTAGTATATTTGGAGAGCTTGAGAGTTGGGCAGCTCTTGGTTCCGTTCAACGAAGCCCTCACGGCGTACCGCCTCCGCAATTGCAAATCGCGCCTACAGATGTGCTTTTGGGGCTTGCGTTCCTTAAGCTCGCCGCCTCTGTCGCGACGCACTCGGTCCAGGCACGCATCGCGATTGCTACGCATCCGCAATACCGTGCAATTAGCTGCTTGGTCTCACTCATTCCGCTAGGAGTTCCACTTGAGCTAAAGGGTGCTCTGTTTGAAACCCTCTCTGCTTTCTGTCATCCAGGAGCCGGCGTGCAAGGCGTGGACATATGTAAAAATGTCTGGGGCCAGATGGAGAGACTAGAAATTATCAATGTACGTGGAGGAGGCTTTGGACCCAAAGGTGTGGAGATCGAGTTGGAAGAAGTGGAATCTGTCTATCGAGTTTATCCAGCTACAACTGCCTTCCTCGAACTCCTTGGCACTTTAATTCACACCCTGAAGCGGGTACCTCTTAAAAGCCGAGTCACTGAGCCAGAACCCATCAACACCATTCCAGAGAATTTGGGGGCACCATACCGCGCTCCCGGAATCGGGCCATTTATTAACTTTGTCGTTGAGAGCGTGTTGGCAAGGTTGCCTAGACGAGAGTTTATGAACATCGCTGACTCATGGAGGATGGCTGACCTGGCATTGTGTTTCTTAGAGAGGTGCCTGGCCAGTTATGATCTGGAATCGCTTCCCAGTCTTGCCCATGAGTTTGCCGTGAAGGGGCCGGAGGTGCTTGTTCCGTTCGTACATCACCCAGGATTCGAAGTACTTTGTCGTATCTTATCCGAAACGCAATTACGAACTACCCTGCTCACGTACGTAGTAGAGGGAGTCGAAGAGATACCAAGGCAGTCTGTCAAGTCACGGTTTACGAACGTCATTTTGCGTGCGCTTCGGATTACGGAGAGGGTTCTTGAGATACAAGATCTCTTTCTCGATCATTTTGTACCTGCCATTTCCGACTTTGAGGACGTTACAGTCGCTGGCACCCGGATCTCGCAAAGTTTCCTCTCGAAAATCGACCAAGGACTCTCGCTTGACCATAGATCGATTCCTGCCCTTGGATCCTACGTCAACTGCGTCACGAATCCGGAAATAAAGTACTTAGCCATTAAGATTTTGTCGATATTGTCACAATCGCCGTCTTTCCAGAATATCGCGGTGCTCATTGCTCGCAGTCCAGAATCTACGATCATACTTGACGGGTTTGTGGACCTACTCAGCACTGACTCCGCGGACGATGTTGGTGAATCCGAGGAGTGGGCAGATCTCTGGACTGGTGCTGGAGCACCGGATTTGGGCGATCAGCAAGGGCTATTTGCGCAAGCTATACGTCTTGCTATCTTGGACCTCTTACTGCGAGGAACAAAGCACAGCAAGTCGTCTTCACTTGCCTTTCTCCTCTTGTTTGGAAGGAGCTCTCCAGACGCTCAGATCCAAGACCCTCGCGCGCTTGGATCAAGGGAGCTTTGTCTACACGTTATCCTGGAACTGCTGAATATCGGTGTGCCAAGGTTGAACGAGAAAGGGAAGGACAGGGAGCATCAAAGGTCGCTGAGGTCGCTGCCATTGTTTGAGAGTCAACCGGTCCTCGCCGAAAGATTGTACAAGCTCGTGTACCAGCTTTGTGAGCATCCGCGAACTAGTGCTCCGATGATGCTTTACCTGCGTACGCGGGAGGATTTCTTTGCGCGCCACTTATCGGCGATGATCATACATGCCCCTGCCGATGCACGAGATCCGTCTATCGAAGTGGTGTATGGAGATGGTTCCCGTGTCGTGACAACTTCCGCAACCATGATAGCATTCCTCCAATCGCGTTCTTGGTTGTTGAGCCTTGTCTCACTTGAACTACACGTATTAACCAACAAGGGCCATAATCAGCGTGTCAAAGAGCTCCTCGACCTCCTTTTCGGCACAACGGATACATACCACGAGTTGGAAAGCGATTGGGAACACGACGTGTTCCAGCCGTTTAACGATGTCGGTCAATCCCGCATACGCATCATCGAAATTTTCCAGTCGCTAGACTTTGAATGGTACGACAGCATCACGCTCACTCCTGTCGAGCTGCAATTCTATTCGGGCCTTAATTTACAGTCTTGTGGTCGATCAAACGAGAATGGCTGCGAAGTCATTGATCGAACAGCCCTCTTCGAGATGTTGAGCAATGCTCGTAGGTTACTTTTCCGCCAAGGTCAAGTGGTCAATGCGATGCATAAAGCTCAGCTCGATGCGGAAACCAAATATGTCTTCGAAAGTTGTGTTGTTGAGAACCATAGGCGCGAGCTGCAGTTTGCGCTTGGAGGGAGTTATGAATCCTGGAAGAAGCTGCTTGATGTCGTCCTTACAAAATGCTTCAGCCGAATTTCGCATGATCAGCGAGAGGGCATTCTTTTCGATTTACTTCACGTCCTTCCCCCAACCATCCGGTCGGGTACTCTTCCAGAATCTTCGGCTGCTCTTCTCGCTGAAGCATTGCTTTTGCTCGTCACAAAGTTACGGGAAGAACGGCACCAGGCATATTTACTTTCCGCTTCTGACTCACTTGACTCGAGTGCACTGCCAGTGGAAAGGATGTCGGCATTGTTACGGCATATGCTAGAATGTATTCTGGACAAGAACAGGAAGGAGCTTGTGCGAGGAAATGTCTACGCAGCGCTAATAAACTTCCTTCGCCTAGTTTTGAAGAGGTCAGATGATAGGTCATCGACGGGTACCGTACTGCCCTTGGAGCATACCTTAACGAACTTGACAGTCTCCTTGTCCCTATCGGGTGATGCGAAACGCGCTAGCAATCCTACAGCTTCTTTAGAATCAACTTGCTTCGCGGTTGTGAAAGCGGTCCTCGAGCGCCTCGTGACGACCATCTCGAAAGATGCGATGAACGGAATTGATGTTTGGAAAACAATTGCTTTCACGCTACTGGAGATACTAGGCAGACTATCGCGACTCGACTCGAAGCAAGCTTTCTTGAATACGCTTGAGCGATACGGCCTTCTCTCGAACTTCGCCCACAGCATCGTTGATGCTGATTCGAGCTTACAAGATACGTTACGGTCAGAGCCGGATGATCTCAATCCTCTTTTTGTATACGAAACGAAAATGTCGTTCTTTATCCGCCTTGTTCAGACACGTCAAGGTGCTGAAAGGCTTTTGGAGTCTCGGATCCTTCGTATCTTGTCTCAGGTCGATTTCTTAGATACAAGGCCAGAATCAGCCGATGATACTCTTGGTATGTACCTTCAAGCGATGCATATAAACTGCAACTGATATTTGTATAGACGAAGGGAACTTCCTGCCGTCTCCTTCCAGTCGTTATCACCAGCTTTTCGTCCCCGCTTTACAACTAGTTACGGGGCTTCTTTCCACTCTAGGATCCAAGCACGTGGCTGCGTCAAAACAAGTACGTTACCATACTGATCCTAATGACTCCCGACTAATTTGATTTATGAAGGCTCTCGATTTCCTCTACAGCCACAGAGATACCTTTGTCATCATGCTCAAAGAGGATACTTCCCTAACCTCTCTTTCGGGCATCCAAGAACTGGCCCTATTAGTTTCTCTATGCGCGTTGACTGTTCCTGCTATTTCTCAGAATGATTTTGTGCGCCTTGTCTTCTTTATCGCTCTATGAGACATTCTCACACGGTTATCTGCAGTCTGCGTCGAATTCAGGCTTCGGGAATTTACATAATGCCATTCTCGGCTTATCCGCGAGAACGCTTGGTAATCACAGGTGGACAGCCTTTGTTCGTCCTTCCGATGAAACGGAAGCTATAGAATCTACGCTTCCAGAACCTGGTCTGTCCTAGGTTGTTCATTGCATCACTTTTTGGGATCTGACGGTATTCACTAGGCTACGGTACAGAAAAAACGAAGTTTGACATGAAAGTCCGTCGGGCTGTCCAGGACTTGCGAAGAGCCCTTGTGCGCTACTTATCGGCTTCCATTGACCTCGGAGGTAGATAACTCTCAGTCCTGCGATGGTATCATGATTTGCTTAAATTCCAACAGAGTCTGAGCTGACGGTTGTTATCGCTCCTACCTTATCTTCCCGAGATGACCGACCTTCTTCAGGCGTAGCAGGTAGGCATGCATTATGAGACTTAGTTCACGAAATTGACGTCCTTCTTTAGCCGTTATTCCAAGTCTTAGAGATACCATCGACTTTCTTGACGATATTTGCGACGATCTGCTCGGAATGTTGCACGACATTGATGACATCACATCAGAACTAGAGCATAGAGATCATGTCCGTATTGACAACATCGAAGAGGTTCGTTTTGTTAGTATGGGAGCAGCCCTGACACTAATGATTTGATACAGCTCGTCGGCGATGTGGATGCTGAGGCTATTCGTAGACTAGAAATTAATCAACGACGAGCGCTTGTCTGCTTTGCGCTAGAACGATCCCTCATTTCAAGGAGGACACGAGCCGGAGACCTTTTGAGTAAGTTTCTTGTTCTTGAGCCTGAATCATCTATATGGACTTAATGTCTTTTAGTCTCTATTGAAATGCTACTTAATATCCTTTGGAGACATGTCTGCTACTATTTATCTGAGCAATCCTCGTTGCCCATTTCGACTGGTGAGCAGCGACCATTTGGCCGACCAGAAGGCCCATCTACATCGCAGGCGCATTTGAAAGCGTCAGCTCTGCGATACCTTTCCAAGCCAGACCCGGACATATTCCGTTCCGAAGCATCCGCCGCTTTAACTAAGGTCGTTGAAAAAATAGCGACGATCGAGCTCGTGAGTTGTTGAGGCCATTGTTTGTATACCCCTTGCTTACGTTGTCTCGTAGAGTGATGATACTGTAGGACGAAACTGGAAGGTCAGCCAGACATATCTTGAACTTTTGAGCGGTCGTCTAAGGGAAGCAGTCGCTACGGATACTCTTCCTGAGGACAACGAGGCTGAATAGCAGCTGAAAAACTTCATTTGTGATCCGCATTTTCTTGTATTTTACGTCAAATGCAATCCTGCTATTGCTGTCGGAAACACTTCAAGTGACTTCGTTGACGAGGTCGCTCGCTCTTCGATCCAATATTGTATATGATCATATTATGTCTCGGACAGCATTTATTCTGAATCTCAACGAAAGTAGCTTTCAATATCTGGCTTCATCCCCATAGATGCCATGCCTCATCTCCTCCGGGCCCATACCTGCCTCCCTGAACCGGGTGGTCATCCAACAATTTCTTGACAGCATCGACATCCGTCGAACTCAGCTCCATGTCAGCCGCTGCACAGTTCTCCTCCGTCCTTTGCTTCCTCCTGCAGAGCCAACGATAATTACCAACTTGACAAATGGATGATGGACAAGGAACACTCACGAAGAACCCGGAATGGGCACGACATGTGGACCAAGGGCGGAGACCCAGGCAATACAGAGCTGAGCAGGAGTTATACCTTTCTGTTTAGCAATGGCTTGAATGCCTTCTATGATGCCTGCGTTGTGTTTGAAATTCTTTGTGCGCGACAAATTCAGCTCGTCGTCCATTAAGCAATAATTAGACAAACTCACGTCTTGCTCAAATCTAACCAGGTGTTTCCGCATGTCGCCATCTATAAAAGAACTGGGTTCATTTGTTTGCTTGAACGACGCTTGTGGAAATCGCACGTACCTTCTAAATCCTGCGTACTCTTGTATTTTCCGGACAGGAATCCACGTCCAAGAGGCCTATTGTATTATATCAGCACTGTATCAGGATTTTTTACAGAAACACTTACGAGTAAGCAAAGACGATGATACCAAGCTCCTCGCATGTCGAGATGACTGACAATCGTATGAGTATCCTCATCAGTGGTGAGTAAGGAAGAGTCCGAACCTTCTTTAACCGGCCCATCGTAAGACCAAGGACTAACCTCAATTTCAACGCCAGCAATTGGATGTACCTGAAATTACCTCAGAATATTTCACGCAACAACAAACCAGAGAACTCACAGCATTTGCACGTCTCACAGTAGAAGCCTTGCTCTCAGACAGACCAATGTAGTCAAATTTGCCCTCGGCAACAAATCCAGACAGGGCCTTGATGGTATCCTCAATAGGATAGTTCTTGTCCACTCTGGCGCATTCGAAGAGGTCAAGCTTCTTCGTTCCACGAAGTTTCGCGAGGATGTTGTCAACGCTGCGCTTCAAATTCTCAGGTCTTCGCAAAAAAAACCATTCAGCAACGTCATTGTATCAGATGAAATCGGATAGTCTCACGAGGAATCTGGCGCACGACGCTCCATATCTATTCCACCCTATCCAGAACTGAGTCTTACGACTGGTGCAGGTGACATAGAAACAGACCTTAACGGAAAGGAAAGCTTTCTCCGCATAATTCGGGTACTTCTCAAAGAAGCGAGCAAGAAGCTCGAGGTTAGCTTCGCAAGGGTTCGAGCCGTAGAATTCACCTGAGCGCGCACAGTGAGCTGCTATTCTTACTCTATATGCAGAACCGCACAAACCACTGTTTAAAACCATCTTCGTTCCGGGTGGCACTGAATCCAAGGACGTCTTGATGGCCTCGAATGCCTCTTCATCCGAGACTGGCGTGGGAATCCAGCTAAATGGTTCTCAGGAAATAAGAAACAGACATTTCCGAGCGATATAACAGACGAACGTCATATACATAAGACCATGCTATTCAGAAAGCATGCTTATCAGATGCTTGACGGAATGGAGAAGACATTGATACTCACCCCGACTTTACCGACAGTAATGCTCTTGTCGCCAGAAGCAAGTTTCGCAGTAGCTTTCATGATACCGCACTCCCTTATCATCGAATGGAGAAAGAAAGATGTGGGAGCACTAGATTAAAATATCACTTTCGCAAGAGCCATATATATGGCTCCGGGAAATTCTCTAAGGCCGCTGAATTATCAAGCTTTACCACACAAAAGTTCAACATGCCGAAGTAATCGAGCCGGTATATCAGGCTGTCGTCAGCCTTCGGCCAAGGTAAATAAGCGCCAGAACGCACTCCGGATTCTCCTAGGTTGAAAGTTTGTTAAGTCACGTACCACACAAAAGGTCAGCATGCCGAAGTAATTGAGCCGGTATATTAATTTTCCAAGAATTGATATTATTGCTTACCACTGTAATAACTCATAGGCAATATAAGATGAATGGATCCTCTAAGTTCGTTTCCCATGTAAGTCTACCATCAAGGACCGCATTCACGTATCATTTACGAACCTTCCTTTGCGAGCTTTCCTCCTGATTAGTTGAACAACCTGCAGGGCTGTCGTCAGCCTGCGGCCATCGTCTACAAATCACCGCGACAAATTCCAGACAAGCCGAATCGGAGGCACATTTGTCAAGCCCATCGCAAAGAATGTTCATCGCAACAGTTTTTCCCGCGCGAACATCGCAGGAAAATTATCTCCGTCAGCTCGGGGACTTTCTGAAATACTCCCTCGTAGGAACCAATAGCCCTAGAGCCAATTTCTATAAGACAAATAGTCCGTTGTTCTACTCGGCGATTTGGACAGGACCTAGGATCTTCTTGCGATAAGGACTTCCACTCTTCTATTTCACCAATGGGCTCTTGATTACGCTGAGCCTGCTGTGCTTAGCAAACGGGTTTGCAAGAAAGTACATTTGACAGCAAGGCAAACAATACGAACAGCGCATATCAAGGGGCAAAAGTAAGCTGTGTTGACCCTTGGTTTCAGACGATGCGGGTGTTATTGATCTATTGAGAGTAGTCTTAAGCCCATGCCTTTGCCGAGCATTAACCACATTAGAATGCGCCCACTTGCTCGTTATCCCGAACTTCGTCGATGAACGACACCATGAGATTCCCATATCCGTTTGTGTGTCAACCGGTGATCCGGTCTAATCTTTTCTGCTCGCTGTTATTTGACCATGCTCGTTACAAACCTGTAATATTGATGGTATGGCAAGGCAGGTACTGTATCCTGCACTTCGACAGTCGCTTATGAAGCACATCAACCTTCGAAATGTCACCAGCCAAGACTTTACCGCGTCGAAGAAAATGATTGAGGCGTTACATGTAACAGTCCTCACCGCGGAAGACACGGAGTCTCTCGAGCTCCTTGAATCACGAACTCCAGAAGGAGAGAATGGGGTGAAGGAACTCAGCCGGAGGCTGTCGTACAATGAACCCGTACTGAGCGTGATGGGACCTACGAAATCCGAAGGTAGCGCAACTGTAATATTACCGCCATTTGAGGTTACGGTCAATGAAAATGGTCGCATAGTGAGAGCATACTGGACATTTTTAGCGTTAAACCAAAGCCGAAAATCCATGCAAGAAGACATCGCATACCATCTTCACATCGACCTTGCCCATCCACGACTTGCAAAGGACGTCAATGACAGCCCTTTGCCCACTTCCATTCCCGATCTGTGCCATCGGTTCCTCACCATCTACGAGCCAAATATCCGTGGTACCTCGAGCCCAGGATCAATAACATAAGCTCCGCTTATTGAAGTCTTAAAGCTGACATACAGGAATTTTGTCGCCTAGACATGACGGGGATGGCATTAACACTCGTCCGAAGTATATCGCTGTTCTCTTTTTGCTTGAGCACGTGAGCGGTGGGGTGGAGAATCATTACGGGTAGGGCCTAGGTCCATGATCGGGGTCTGACGATAGCCAATAGGCAGGCCAAGGCGAATCAATGATCAGTCCAACATATGGAAACTATCCTATATACCAGACTTTGTTCCTCGATAGGCGGGCGGTTGGTGTTTATACGCATTTCTGCTGTCGTCCGCGACGGCATCGAAGTCGTGCGGGCTGAGAGGCTAATCAAGCACAATACAGATGTGATGTTACATGGGAGCATCTCGCTATGTATTTGCACCTCGTTTGAAGAGTCAACTCAATATTTGCTCTTATTTACAATTGAGAGCGTGAGGACATTACGTAACCTCCCCAGACCACTTTTGAGCAGCTAGTCCTCGCGCAATCGGTTGAACATACTCAGCTAGTATTCAGCACAACATTATAAATGCTGTCTGATTTTTTTTCCCCTTGCCATATCCTTTCATTTGCAGAAAAAGCTTTCACCTTCGACCGGGACTTGAATCCTTTCGAACTATGTAGCAAACGATGAGTAAGACGCGTTTTTTTTTTCGAGTCATTATTTGGATATTGTTTAACAATGGATGGCAAATAAAAATTACTGTAACTCGTACTTTCTCCTGTCGGAGTAGTATGATGGTCCTGAATCTGTCTTGAAGTCTGTGAGGGCTCCTAGCCAAACGGGCGCCAGATTGGCAGATGTCATCCAAGGCAGATATGAAACAACGAAGAAAGCGCTGCTGCCTGAAGTGTACAGGCATGGACAATTCTCTGACTGATATTGGCACCGACCTTTGTCCACGCTTAAGCATAGAGAGCGACAAATCAGAATGCCTGAATATCTTCGTGGACGGCGTATCTTTACACGACCCGATTTTCCTCTTCCCTCTGAAGCATCTCTCTGTAGCTTACATATTGCGTGCACGTACATTGTTCTCATAAACAGTTGTCTTCATCTGCAACTAGGTCGCACAATTATCATATTAATTCTCAGGCCTCATTTGAACGGAACTAACTTTCAGTGTTCGGCTTCATCCCCACAGATGCCATGCCTCATCTCCTCCGGGCCCATACCTGCCTCCCTGAACCGGGTGGTCTTCCAACAATTTCTTGACAGCATCGACATCCGTCGAACTCAGCTCCACGTCAGCCGCTGCACAGTTCTCTTCCGTCCTTTGCTTCTTCCTGCAAAGCCAACGATAATTACCAACTTGAGAAATGGATGATGGACAAGAAACACTCACGAAGAACCCGGAATGGGCACGACATGTGGACCAAGGGCGGAGACCCAGGCAATACAGAGCTGAGCAGGAGTTATACCTTTCTGTTTAGCAATGGCTTGAACGCCTTCTATGATGCCTGCGTTGTGTTTGAAATTCTTTGCGCAATAAGTTCAATTCGTCATCCGTTAAGACAAGACTAGACGGACTCACGTCTTCTTGAACTCTAGCAAAGAATACCCGCATATCGCCGTCTATAAAAGGATTGAGTTCATTTGTTTGTTTGAACGACGCTTGCGGAAATCGCACGTACCTTCTAAATCCTGCGTACTCTTGTATTTTCCGGACAGGAATCCACGTCCAAGAGGCCTATTGTATTATATCAGCATTGTATATCAGGAGTTTCCACAGAAACACTTACGAGTAAGCAAAGACGATGATACCGAGTTCCTCGCATGTCGAGATGACTGACAATCGTATGAGTATCCTCATCAGTGGCGAGTAAGGAAGAGTCCGAACCTTCTTTAACCGGCCCATCGTAAGACCAAGGACTAACCTCAATTTCAACGCCAGCAATTGGATGTACCTGAAATTACCTCAGAATATTTCACGCAACAACAAATCAGAGAACTCACAGCATTTGCACGTCTCACAGTAGAAGCCTTGCTCTCAGACAGACCAATGTAGTCAAATTTGCCCTCGGCCACAAACCCAGACAAGATCTTGATGGTATCCTCAATAGGATAGTTCTTGTCCACTCTGGCGCATTCGAAGAGGTCAAGCTTCTTCGTTCCACGAAGTTTCGCGAGGATGTTGTCAACGCTGCGCTTCAAATTCTCAGGTCTTCATAAAACATTCAGCAACGTCATTGTATCAGATGAAATCGGATAGACTCACGAGGAATCTGGACCCGGAAATACATCCCGAAAAGTCGATCCTCCCTATACATGGGTAAGCCCTATGACACGTTTAGGTAAAATGAATGCAGACTTTGACGGAGAGAAAGGCTTTCTCCGCATAATTCGGGTACTTCTCAAAGAAGCGAGCGAGAAGCTCGAGGCTAGCTTCGCGAGGGTTCGAGCCGTAGAATTCACCTGAGCGCGCATAGTGAGCTGCTATTCTTATTCTATATGCAGAACCGCACAAACCACTGTTCAGAACCATCTTTGTTCCAGGTGGCACTGAATCCAAGGACGTCTTAATGGCCTCGAACGCCTCTTCATCCGATACTGGCTTGGGAACCGCGCTGAATGGTTCCCCATGAGTTAAAAAAGGGACACTACTTCCAATCCAACATAAAGACGTACGTCATATACATAAGACCATGCTGTTTGAAACCGAAGTCATAAAACGTTTCATGAAAAGGAAAAGGCATTGGTACTCACGCCAACTTTACCGATGGTAACAGCCTTGTCGCCAAGAGCAAATTTCGCGGTAGCTTTCATGTTTGCGTAGTTCTTTATCGTCGAATTGGAAGGAGTTAGGAAGAGACAGGAAAGCCGGTTTGATATATACTACTTCAACATATATATGGGTCGGTAAGTTTGCTGACTAGTCACATTTTACCAGTGATCGTACTTCATGCCGAAGTAATTATTAAGCCAACCTATCAAGATGTCGTCAGCTTTCGGCAGCAATAGCAAAGCCTGACCGCGACGATCTAAGTACATCTCTCTTGACTTTTTTTTGAGGAGTTTTGGAAGTGTCTTCCATTTATATGCATTAGTATTCTGAACGGTGTTTAAACCATCCCTGGATTGGATACGACAGGTGACCTGTCGCTCGGCTTGGACTTGCTCCACTAAGCCATTCGCTCCTCAGCTCTATCGAAGATCTCTTGTCGAGTATCCTGATGCGCTGCTTAAAAGGGTCTGCAAAAGGTTACATTTGATAAGAGGGCGAGCATACAAAGGGTGCACGTTGAAAAGTAAACGTAGATCCGTTGACATCAAGCGACAAAGTTGTTATCAGTCCACTGGGAGGTGCTTAGAAACCCGTGCTTTTGCCAAGCACGAATTACATTAAGATGCATCCACTCCCTTCCTCGTTATCTTGAACCTCGTCAACGAACGACACCATGAGACTCCCATACCCGCTTTGTATGTCAACTAGTGATCCAGTCCAATCTTTTCTGCTCGCTGTTTATTGATCGTCCTCGTTAAAAGTGTAATATTGACGGAAAAGACAAGGCACGTACTGTATCCTGCACGTCGATAGTCGCCTATGAAGCACGTCATCTTTCCATCCCCTTCCGAGAACGTCACCAGCCGAGACTGTACTGCAGCAGAGAAAACGATTGAAGTGCTGTATGGAACGGTCCTTGCCGAAGAAGACACGGAGTCTCTCGAGCTCCTTGAATCACGAACTCCAGAAGGAGAGAATGGGGTGAAGGAACTCAGCCGGAGGCTGTCGTACAATGAACCCGTACTGAGCGTGATGGGACCTTCGAAATCTGAAGGTAGCGCAACTGTAATATTACCGCCATTTGAGGTTACGGTCAATGAAAATGGTCGCATAGTGAGAGCATACTGGACGCTTTTAGCGTTAAACCAAAGCCGAAAATCCATGCAAGAAGACATCGCATACCATCTTCACGTCGACCTTGCCCATCCACGACTTGCAAAGGACGTCAATGACAGCCCTTTGCCCACTTCCATTCCCGATCTGTACCGTCTGTCCCTCAGCATCTACGAGCCAAATATCCGCAGTGATGCTCCCTCTTGTGCATTGAAGCAAGAGATTGGCTTTCTTCGTAGGGTTGTCCGACACGAGATCAGCTGGCATCTCGAGCCCAGGATCAATAACATAAGTTCCGCTTATTGGCATCCTGTAGTTGATAGAAAGATAGTTTGTCGCTTGGACATTTGGCGGGGATCGTTTTAAAACTCGTCTCGGAGTAGATTGTTGGTCTCTTTCTGCTTCAGTGTGTGGGCGATGAAACGGAGGACCATGATTAGGGCTAGGGTCCATAGTCGAAGAGTCTGACGATAGCCAGAGGACAGTTCAAAACGGGTCAATATGACACATGAAGATTATCCTGCATACCAGACTTCGCTCCTACGATAGGCGGGCCATTGGTGTCTACGTGCATTTTCGCTAGTCAAGGAGGCGTTGCACTACGTCGAGAACTCAGTTGTGATGGTTGAGATGCTAGTTCAGTGGGACACAAGTCCAACGCTCATGTGAGAACATCTTGCAATGCATTTGCCTCATGCAAGTAACTTCTGGTTCCAAAAATAAAAAGATATGAACGATAGAAGCTGATCACAAGCAGAATAGAATTGATTCTGTTTGTTGCTGTTGACACTGAGAGCGTGTGAACGTTACGTAAAATGCAAAGCACACGGCTGGCAAATCAAGTATTTTGGAGAGTATTCTACCTTTCGATCCCGCGTTCCCCCACACAGTCTATTTAGTCCCTCTTATTCGGATATTAACTATACTTTACAGGCAAATGGGACGCAATCAGTATCTTACTTACTTGAGAACGCAGCGCGCGAGAATAAAGTGCCGCTGAGACAGCCAATCAAACAAACTGAAGGTCAGCAATTGACTGTCGTAGCATAGAGGGACAGCATGCATTGAACACAGGTTTCCTGCATCGGTTTAATCCCGTTCACCACGTCCGTAAATAAATTCTAGTGTCCAGCGCCATTTACTTTGAATCCGAGCAGAACAAGTAGAATCTTCGTGGCTTTGCTTCGTTCTGGCGTTGATGAATACAGTGCTTTTGATTGATCTATCGCTACAAAGCAGAAGAATCGACGGGCGATACCAAAGTCATCTTGACAACTCCACGCTGCGTGTTCCTATCTTTCTCTACGGTAACACGTACAACCACCTTATCAAACACCGCAATGGTGACATCCCGCCCATCTTCGTCCGCGCGTGGTATGGTGATTGTATAGTTCTCAGCATCGAACGAGGTCTCTCGCTTGAACATGACGAGGCCTTCAAGACCAAGCCTGGAAGCAAGGCAACGAGTATGAGATAAGTCGGAAAAAAAAAAAAGAGAGACAGCGCACTTTGAAACGAACACCCCTAATCCGTTACGGAAGGTACGGATTACGAATGCCTCTTCGCGAACTTCGACTTCATGTCCATCCCGCATCCCACGCGCCTTTAGTGCAAGTCCAACATAAAACTGAACGCTCGCTCGTCCTGCCATCTGTGCCATCCGGTGGCGGTGATTAACACCGTTGAGTATCCGCTCCACGATAGATTTGGAGTGCAAAGAGGCATGTAACGGCGCGTAGTTTATTGCAGCGGCTAGCTGACGATGGGCAAGGACGTCCGCATATCGCCTAATTGGACTGGTGAAATGAGTGTAGATAGGACTTGCGAGACCGTAATGTCCGAATGTATCACGAGCAACGCTGCCGGAGCAGAAGTACTCGGCGGATAGCATGCATCGAGTTGCCATAATTCGAACGAGAGTATTGAAGGAAGGTTCATTAGGGTCCTAGAATCAGGCAGTCAAAAATTAAGCATCGATTCATGACACTGTCGAAACGTACGACGCATTTGTCTAAGGACGCAGCTAATGCTCCCGAGCTTGAGACATCAAGCACCAACCCTCTTCGCTTCTTCAGAATATCCTGCAGTTTCTCAAAGTTCGCGGGCGGTGGTGGCAAATGTCGTCTAAAAATGCGATGTAATCAATACTGAAGTCTCCCAGAAAATCCTTATTCACCTGAGAACGGCGGTCTGTGGGAACGTCTCCTGGATTTTCTTCGCCACACTAATATTGGCAAGTAACATGAACTCTTCAACGAGACTGTTCGTCTCACGAAGTTCTTTTTGCTCGACGTCGATAGGGTCTGACGACTCGGAGCTGTCTAGATAAATCTTGACTTCTGGAGAAGCAAGATTGAGAGCGCCCGCTGCCATCTTCTTCGCCCTGAGTTTGATGGCAAGGGAATTCAGCAGACGAACACTCTGGCTTAATTCATCCTGCTGGTGGCTGAAGATGAAACTTAGCTGCGCGTCTCACTCGGGACGTAATGGTCATGCACTTACGGATCATCCTTACGAAGTTGCGCTTCTTCGTATGTGAAGGCAGCTTTAGAAGCTATCACAGATTTGGTGAATCGAACATTGACGATTTCCGCTTCAGGTGTGAGTTCCTACAAGCGATTCGATTTCATTATGAGAAAGGGCAGTCACTTCGAAACGACTTACCCAAATGACGGAGAATGCTAACCGCTCGACGAAAGGACGCAATGAGCACAAATTTGTACCAAGAAGAGATGGAAGCATGTCAATGCGCTTGTCCACGAGATACACTGTCGTTCCCCGCGCAGCGGCTTCATTATCCATCGGATTTTCGGGCAGAACAAAATGTGAAACATCTGCAATATCTGCAACACGGATAAGATCCCAGCAAGGCTATTGTTAAAAAAGTCATGACTTACGGACTCCAGTCTCGATATTGCCGTTGGGTAGTCGTCGCGCGTGGAGAGCATCATCAATATCTTGGCAGCCTTTGAAAAAAATGGCATGTCCATGAAGAACTACTAGAAGAACCAGAATAAATCTCACCAGGAGGATCGATGCTGCAAATAATCAAATTTCTGAGATCTTCCCTGTCCCGCCACTCTGGTGAAGCCCCGTCCTTCGGAGGTACAACCCACGCATCACCTTCCTTAGGAAGACAATCCAGTATCGCCTTCCCAAACGGCCGATATGGCACATCATATTCAAGCAACAAGCTCTCCTGTTCCGCCTCTTTGCTCTCTGCAGCGCCGAGGGCACGCACGAAGTGTCCTTCTGGGTACCGCGAAGTGACGTCCCACCGATCAATGGCGACGAGAATCTTCTGGCCTAACAATGCCGGTGCCTGGCGGGTACGCATGCGAATGCGTGGTAGCACTCTCGAGACAGGCTGAGCAAAGACAGATTGGAGGGACTGAGAAGTTGAAGCGCCCGAAGCGAGAGAAGAGCGGTCGATGTGACAAACATATGCACGCCAGTTGCGCTTGATAATCCCAACAACACGACCAGTTGGTTGCTTTTCATAAGGCAGTTTGCTTCGAATCCCCGCAGTTTCGCGGGCTAGCGTCCGACGTTCATGCTCTTGAGCAACCACTTCTTCGTCTTCCTCCTCTTCTTCGGACTCGACCGGATCATCATCTTTGAGTGTCGCTACGAGTACTGCTGAGGCCGGGAATAGCCATAATGATAATTCGTTCACTTACATTCTTCTTCCAAGACTGCATCCGCAGGAGCTTTCCAATCCTTTTCATCGAAAACTTCAATGACAACAATGTCGCCTTGGACGGCTCTATTCATATTCTCCCTCCCAATCAACAATACAGGCTTCTGAAATGCCGGCGCGGCCACGCTACCCTCGAGATAATTGAAAGGGTTGGCATTGAAATGGCCCTGATGTAAATCACCGGCTCTGATTCCGGCGAGGAGGGTAGATTGAGGCAGATACTGTGTTTCAGTAGCAATATCAGCATAGAGAAAGGCTCGTCAGAGAAAACGTTTCAAACTTCAGGATAAAGCGGTCCCCTTCCAGCTGTTCCAACCTGTGTCGGTTCAATCGACGTCTCCGCAGCATATGAAAGAAGGTCAAGAAGCTGATTTGATTCCTTCGTGCCTTCAACATACTGTCGTACTAAACTTGATTTCTCAGATTGATCAGAAGCTTGACAGCAAAACCCTCACCCGAGAGACACCTAACCCCTTCCAATTCTGCTCGTTTTCTATTCTCCGCGTCGTCCGTAAGAAGGACGATAATTGGCAAGCTTGTTGTCTTCTGTGTCCGACTTGCAGTGCACATTTGTGCTATGTGGCGATTATACCAAGCAGCGCCTTTTCGAATACCTGGCGCAAACAGTTCAAGTCGGTTTGTTCAACAAACAGTAGTGAAGCAATTTTACTTCGATCATTCCTATCATTCGGTGATTCTCCGTCTTCCCTTATGACCGCGGTCTCTCTGAATCACCGTTAGCTCAGCTTGCCCATTCCTTCTTCCCACGAGAAACCGATGATCTACGACAAAAAGACAACTTACGACCGAAACTCGTTATAGAACACCCATACCCTCTTCTCGTCTACTTTCATCAAGGCCTTGAGGCGGGAGTACAGAGGCAACGATCGATGCCGAACCTCTTCAAGCATGGTTTGCAGCAGTACAATTGGAGGTGTGAATGACGAGGATTCTAAGAGATCCATTTGATGCAGGATTACATTTGTGTCTGGAAGGACGAAGTGTCCTGAAGGGAATAAGGAATGGTCCAGAGCACCATTCGTGGGCAGAAGTGGTTGCTCCACGTGCATATCCCCCGGGGCAGGAGAGGCCGAGGAAATCGAGCATATAGAGCAGCTTTGAATACCGCAAGCAACATCGTCTCGTAAATAGCGCTCCCGTATGACTGTCACGATATTCCACAGACTCAGTAATGAGTTGCTTTGCAATGAATCTTATAATCTTTACAGACCTTTGACGACCTTCCCTCGAGCAGTCTTTCTGAAAAATTTTCGCTGAGTCGCTACAGCATCGTTATGCGGTCGTTTGCGAATCGTGATTTTAACCATCGTCGTAGGCCAGTTTGAGGGGGACAAAAATATGTTCAAATTTAATCGCATTTCTTTGAGCAGCACGTGACTCTTATTCTCCGCAAAGCCGGTCCACCGTTCACCCTTTTACTACCCAATGCACCGCGGTGCATCCTGTCAGTTGTATTCTGTTCCCCAACTAGTCTGTTGAGCCACACCGCTCATCATACAGCAGCAAACAATTTGTGGAATACGGGTTACTCTTCAAGTTCTAACTAAAACTTCCGAGCATTGGGAAGGCAGATTAATTGGTTAGAGATCCTTTGCGGCAAAGCAATCCAATGAATGACTCTGCCGAGAAACATATCTGAGCACATTTTGCCCTTGGATGCTTGTAGGCGGCCGAGTGACGTCTCGGGGGAGTTTGAGTGTGTCCTACGCCTCAGACGGTAAGCATGAGCGCTCGCGTATGTCTTGGGGAGCGGGATTTTTTATTCTTTGACCCTGTTGTATCTTCACTTACGATCCGCGACGACTATTTTCGTCCCGTCCCTCCATCGAAGTTCATTCTCCGACTGATCTCCGGTGCGGTCCTATTCCTCCGTCCGGTGAACTCAATAACCTGCGCCAAAGACTCGGAGAGTCGTTGATGACGCTATTGGAGGATAGACACGGAGGATCGTCGATGCGTTCAAGGAATAGCTTTCGCGTCTAGCGGCTATCGAGATTGAATGTCAAGCAGAAGAAGAGGAACTTGGCGCTAGGCAGAGAGACGGCGATTACATCTCATTCCAGACTATTCAGACAGCACGAACAGGGTTTGACACGCCTGGTGTGCGCTGGCTTTCAATCAGCATTGAAAACTCTATCTGATTCTGACTGGCCATCTCTTCTCTGGATGCTAGGTGCGTGTCTATTCGGATATACTAACCTTACAGGATTTGCCAATTACTGACTGTTGATCCAGACGAAATACACACGCACGACTGTCCTGATGGATTCAGGAAGGAGCGGTATCTACACATGCTACATATTCCGAGCATATACACCAAATAGCCAACTCGTTACCCGGATGATTCGTTATTTGATTGCGAAGAAGCGATATATACATTTGACAAGCGGGTGCGTTTACAATAGACTCAAGTCAGTCTTTTCGTAAGGCATCTGTCGCATCTGTCGCATCTGTCGTAGGAACGCGTAGCCATGCGAGAAAATGCCCGCGTTAGTTATGGTGAGAAAATTTCTACCTGGAGCCTCGGTGCCCAAACAAAGGAGCTCCCAATCTATACTTGGACTCTTGCGCAGTTGCCGCCCCTGTTGAACTGCGATAGAGAGAAACGCGGTGTTCACGAGATTCAGGAGAAGTGTATATGTATCCCCCCAGCACAGCTTCGCGATTGACTTCAGACACGGTGAGAATTCAGTTCGAATTGCGAACTGAACGAAGCCCACATTCTCGCGACGTTCTGCCATACCAAATGAAAACCTTCGATTGGAATGGAAGAAGCTCTGAGAAAGAGACCGAAATTGCGTGTCTGTCAGGGGAGCGGGAAGCTGAGGAGAAGAATGAGAAATTTGATCCTGATTAGCCAAGCATTGAAGCTAACAGCCTCGTGGCGTGAGAAGTTTTTTTATTCGAACTCAACTCTGTGTATGTTCTTTTGGTGTTTTCTTCATCGACCACTCCAACCTAAGGTTGCTTGCCTCTGAATGGAACACGAGAAGTCATGTCGGAGGATAACAGGAACCGACTTCTCTTGGATTCCCAAAACGTACGTTTGTCCGATGCTTCTGTTCAACCGTGCTTCTTCGTATGGGGATAGACGGAGAGGTACGTGTGTAGATACGGGGAGGCAGAATAGTCATGAGGGTTCTGATTCGTGACATATCTGTAAGTCCTGCTCGTTTTGGAAAAACAATAGATCCTCATCCGACCGCATTTTCCAATAATCGTTCGAGCATTCCGGAAGAAGGAGGCAAACACAGCACGCGATCATCGCGTAGAAGTTTATTTTGTTCCAGGGTCTTGGGAAGATAAGGAGCGACATTCCCTTCTGCAGTAACGGAGCAGCACGGAATGATGTAGGATCCGTTTTTGGTACGCGGTTAGACTCGGAGAACTTTGTTGATCTAGATACTTCTCGGAGCCGGGCACTCGGGAAGTAACACTCGGAAACCCGGAGGGCTGCGCAACATCATCTTCTCTTCTCGGAGACCCCAAGAAGTTGAGCGGATGGAAGACACTTTTAGAACATTGGAACGTCTGGAGATCAGGTACTCTGGAAACGGACTTGGTAGGCAGGGTGATCAACTGATATAGTACTGACACCCGTTGACGAGTTGAGTGATGCCGAGTCCGAATATGGCTACGGAATCAGAAAATACGTCTACCGAAGGATTGATAGAAGAGGGGTATGAAATTTCCAGGTACTATTCGGACAGTTTATCATAAGACACTTATTCCGAAACGAGACAGGGAGCAATAACGCGAAACGAGATGGGACAACTCGGAGGCGGGGAGAGAAAGCTCATGGACAGATGTACGTACGTTCGGAGCGGCAGGACAGGTACACTCTCGTTCACAGCTCGTCCGCATTCTCACTGAGATACTGAATGGCGAGAAGACAGAAGACAGAAGATAGAGTGTTCACGCTTACGTTGCTTCCCGCAACTCTCGTGCTGAGCCACAGGGTCGGCGAAATCAGCGGCGAAGTCAAGCGGCAGGCAACTCAGCTGAACAAATTCGAAAGAATGTCATGCGCACCGCTTCTTCAGGGGGGAAATACCCAAAAATATCACCTGACAAAATGCGCCGTCTTCCTTACGGTTGTTGAAACCATTCATGGTTGACTGAATTTAGCACGAAGTTCCCTATATGGAGCGTGAGGCGGGGAGACAAGGATCAAAGCAGGGATCAAATAACTCCTACCTAAAAGTATCGGGAAATTTCCATCGCTGTAAGTACAGCTCGGCATCGACGGTATAACTTGAACTCTGGACGGATGTACGTACTGGCGGAGCGGGAGAAAGAAAAACGAAACTCGTATTTATCAACCGTCGCGGAACTTTCGTCAAACTGAATTGAAAAAGAAGTTGGTCTTTTTATTTTTTCTTTTTCTTTTGGTCCAACTCATGCGGAGCACTGAAGGTTGGTTAGGTGGAAGTGCGTCCCACAGGAACTTTCCGCGAAACTTGAACCATGATTCGAACTTTGAAGAGCGGGGGGAGTAAGACGAAGATTCTTGTTCCTGATGCGCAACTTCGCTTATTTACCCGAAGGAGTGAGCATCCAAGCCAGTTCCTTCTTGACGGGCAATTCGAGCCCGCGTACGTACCATGGGGTGTCGAGACCTCACCCCTCCCTTCGTAAGTGAAGTAATAAACCTAGAGGTTCAATATCGATAGGTAGAATCGACGGAAGAACAGGTATCGAAGGACTTCCTCTCAGCAGCTTCTTGAATTCATGACCCAGATGCGGCGAAAATAACACACGTTATCAATGACCTCTCCTTTGGGGGTGTTTGGTCATCATCAGCGAGCACGTATTGTAAGAACACTGCATTATTGTTTCGCGCTCGTTGCAGGCGGCGTTACAGTTAGTATAACAATAGCGAGGCCGAAGCCGAAAGCGAGAGACAAGGATCACTTCAAAGCCGCCTTCCCAGCAACTTGGGGTCGATACAATATTTCGGTCGTGAATCGTGGGATATCTAGAAGACCTTTTATCAAGCTAAATGATTGATGCTTTTGTCCCTTTTTCATATTATCGTGTTACCGCACGGCTCATGCTCATATTCAGGTTTTGGCTCTTGAATCTTTGATTGCGCAATGTACAGTACTGAACAGTCGCTAATGCCCGTGTTCAGGCCGGACTTTGGTTGTCGAGTGTAAGGAACGACGCTGTTCTGTTGGTGAAATGAAATGAAAAAATTAAAAAATTAAAAATGAAAAAAATGAAAAATGAAAATGAAAAGGCCTACTACCAGCGAGACATCCGGCCTATCACAGCGCGATGATATCAATGATTCGGACGGATATAGACCACATGCGTATATACATACAGTATACGTATGCATGCACTGAATAAAATATAACATTATTCAAAAAATCAAAACAAAACAAAACAAAAAAAAATATGTACATTTTTGCTTTGACGGCAGCCAGAGCCTGAGCTCCGCGCCCTACCTACCCCGGTTTCTCACTCTCCTTCCATCCCTTTACTTATGTACATATACTGTATCTACTCGTCATCCCTACTAATGTCCTATGACTATGACCCGAGTCTAGACCGGGCAAAAAAAAAATGGATGGATGGATGGATGGATGGATGGAGGAAACTCGGAGACTCCACGCACTAGCTCTGGAAGGAGGAAGGGGAGAAAGCTTTCGCATTCCGTGAACTCGACTCGGTCCCTTTCTTAAAAAATTCACTGACTGTAGTAATGCTCTAGACTCAGATCGGGTATGGTTATACAGGAACGAGCCACCTCGCTCGCCTCACCACGCCACCCCTTATGTACGGCATGGGGGGGGGAACAAACTCGGCTCATTTCATCACTACTCTCGCTCTCGCTCTTCTCCTTTCGATTTCGCTTTCGAAACCCTCCCGTCCCGACCGGTATGAGTGAGTCCTGTCATGGGCATGCGCAAGTTTTCACTCAAACCCGAGAATCATTGATACCTACTCATTCACATTCATCAAAAGAAGAGCGCACCCGCACGGCGCACCGCGTCTCGTCCCCATACAGTAAAAATTTATCCACCCTTACTTTCTTACTTTCTTTCTTACTTACTTTCTTACTTTCTTACTTACTTACTTGCTGGCTTATCCACTCCCGCCCTAATCCGTCTCACCTCGTCTCATTACAGTAATCAAGCGACTGGCAGCTCTATATCTAACAACACATTCGCACCGCGCGCTCAACCTTACAGTACAGTACAGTAAGTTTATTCTGCATTGAACGTGCGTACGTACGTACGGATGTGAAGCGGAGTACATACAATGTAGGTATAGGCACGGACGGACGCACGGACGCACGGACGAAACTTTAGACTCGTGTCCGAGGAGCAAGGAACAGGAACAATATCAATGCTGCTGCTGCTGCTGCAGCACGAGATAAAGTACGTATGGCATGGTACGAGCCGAAGGACGCCTGAGTATGTATGGTAACTAACTCTGTAACTCGAATAACTAACTAACTAACTAATTTCTTTATCACCCTAACCAACTAATTTCTTTATCATCCGTACATGTATGTATGTATGTATGTATGTATGTATGTATGTATGTATGTATGTATGTATGTACTATGTACAGCAGCTAAACGCTACGACTCACTCGGCCCGAAAACGCTACTGGGTGACGCGCGGTACGCTGTTAATTCACGGTTTACGTGTCCAGAAGGGTCTGCGTCTCGTCTGTATTATCATCATATTATCGAAGCTGCACGTCGCGAAGGCGCCGTCAAGTCCTGTTATTCTTGTTGTTCTTATTCTTATTATAATGGTAGTGATGATGATGATGATGATGATGATGATGATGATGGGCACGATGGCGATGGCGATGGCGATGGTGATAGCGATGGCGATGTCCGCGGTGTTTCGCTTCGTAGGAAAGACGCGAACGGGGTATTTCCCGAGGAGGACATACATATATAGTATACAGTATACGATACGTTCCCGTACATAGAAGAGAGGAGAGGGACAGACACGTAGCGTAGCGTAGCTATTCTATTCTATTCATTCAGTTCAGCGAGTGAAGGGAAAAAATCACAATACGGTATGAGCACTTCCTATTGGTCCGTGGTCCCTTGGCTTCTCGAGGAGTGCGCATGCATCGCACCGTCGGGTTTACTGTAACTCCCGTCCCCGTCATGCATGCATGGGCTTGAGCTTCAGGATTCAGGATGTCTGGAATCCTCAAGGGTTTCTCCGGGAACAGCCACATTCTCGACTTCAACTCGAGCAGTAGCTCATTGCTTTGAACGGGCTCCGAATGAGGGCTGCGCATAAGCATAAGTACAAGAACAAGTAGGAAGAGAAAACATCAAGACCCGCTGTCCGACCCAACTAACTGCATCATATCGCATACAGTACGTACAGCGGGTACGTATATGCATGTCATACATCTCCATTCCAATCAAGAAAAAATCCAGAGAACCCACAAGCAGAGATCCAGAGACTCCTGGACTCGAGGCTCGAGCGTGATCGATCCGTCACTTCAACCTGATTGGTCTTGGTCTCGAGACCACATCATGTGTACGTACGTACAGTACAGTATTAGTTAGCGAAGTAACTCCGTCCGTCCGTGCGCCTAGATTGTCCCCAGATCTGAGTCGCTACCACTACCACACGGGCAGGTCAGGAAGGAAGTAAGGAAGGAGGGGAGTAACACCGACATTAATGACGATGATGTTCGGGCGTTCCAATCCTAGTAGGCAATATCAAATACGAAGCGCCAGGCGACCACCCCCATATCTATATGCAATATCCGATCCGGACTCTTCGTCGAGTTGCTGCGTTGTCACATACATGTACATTGCCTCGCTGCCTCGCTACCTCGCTGTCGATGTTCAAGTGTCCTGTGTCCTGTGTCCTGTGTCCTGTGTTCATGCTGGGTTTTCCGGTTCGTCGGGTAGACATCATGATGCGGGCCATCTGTAGATGCATATAGACATAGGACATAGACATAGACGTAGACGATAATTAATAATCGATATCTTCATGTACATGTAAGAGTATCCAGGGAGCTTCCGTTCCGTTGGTATTTTCACATGCCTACATGCGCATGTGCAGATCTGCATTCTGTACTGTTCGTCGCAACGATTACGGGTAGATGGTCTACCCGTAATGTTGGTGTGATACATACGGCCGGCTACGCACTACCATCGCATCGATATCCATTAATATCGTAGTTTTTCAGAGCGCGCGCGAGATGAGAACGCGCTCAGGCGCTGTCCTCACGAAGAAAAACCAACCAACACATAAGCAGAAGAATCCCGCTGTACTGTACGTACGCGTGAGGAATAACCTGAAAAAGGGAACCAACATAGCTCTGTTCAGAAGGAAGGAGCGAGACGGGTATCTACGAACCTTTAAGAGTTCAACTGGGTTCTGTCACTGGCAGTGCACACGTGTCGATGCAACACCCTCGCTCCAATCTCGTCCGGCCCCAGCCGCACGGGCCTGGGCAGGCCTGGTGCGACCAAACGGAAGGCCCTTCATCTCCGCGTTGGTTTCTTGATCGAGAAGGGGGGAGGGGGGAGCGGAGAGCTAAGCGGAGCCTTACAAAGCAAAGGAAGAAGAGAAGAGTCGGTGAGAATAGAGCAGAGCTGACCTGACCTGAAGCAGACGAAAGAAAGAAAGAGCAGAAGGACAGACACGTTTTCCTGGGTTCGTCCGTCCGATTCTTTATTATTCCTTGACTTCTTTTACTTGTGGGGAATGAAATACGGCCGAAAGTGGGCCGGCCGTTATCATCCGCCTTGGGGGGAAGGACATGCGTGCGCTAATATGAGTTGACCGTGCACTGAAGTGTTGTACGGGAGCGGATGGCGCCAAGGCGGAGTAAAGAGAGAGAGAGAGAGATGGATTTGATAGTGTGTTTCTTTATACGGCTAGCGTGAGACCGAGATTAGCATAAGTGATGACGTGGGTGTTGTACCTGAACTGAAGGGGAGAGAGAGAGAAGAGCCAATCCAATCCAATCCAATCCAATCGTGCTCTGCAGCCAAGCGCCTGAATCCTGGTCAGCACTGATAGCACAGCATCCTAGTGGGTAGACTTGCGAGAAACGAACTGGCGGAGTGAAAAGAGATACGGGGCCATAAGCCATAAGCCATAAATACCGTACCGGGAGAAGGAGGAGGGGAGATGTCAGCAGCAACGTAAGTGGTCGGGAGTACTCTCCAGCCAATCACAGTCCAGATATCATCACTTGCACTCCTTCTTTTATCCTTTTATATTCTACCCATCTCTTCGTTACCCTCCCTCCCCTCCCTCTCCCGCTCTCCCTTCCTCTCCTCTCTTCCTCCTCGCCATCCTCAACAATGTCCCACCACCATCCCCATTCCCATTCTCATCATGAACCATCACGACATTTCAACCGCGCTCCAGTCGTCGCAGCTTCACCCCAGGACGTCGTCAACCCCCGCATTCTCGACGCTAGCATTCGCGAT
This sequence comes from Phlebopus portentosus, assembly GCA_037892935.1. Classification (NCBI taxonomy): domain Eukaryota; kingdom Fungi; phylum Basidiomycota; class Agaricomycetes; order Boletales; family Boletinellaceae; genus Phlebopus; species Phlebopus portentosus. Next base: position 243,667 of record JAYXKI010000009.1, read on the forward strand.
GTCACAGAGCGTCTCTCCAACGAGCAGAAGGCAGAGGTCCTCATCCACGCAATGAACCTCCTCAAACTCGCAAAGCAAGTAGCTCTCTCATCGCGCATATCGCCGCTTTCGGTCAACTCGTCTTACTTACTGCTTATGCTTACTTTTCGGATTTGCCGGCTCGGTCCGACCTGTCTGTTCATGTTCAACTTTTGCTGCTGATCCTAACAGCCCATTCTCACACCATATCGTCGAGAACGGCGTACTCAGCTGTCTGCAGGCCGCCAAGCTCGGCACTCCCCAGCGCGTACAAGCTCTCCTCCTGCGCGGTCGCGCACGTATGGCTGCAGGCGACATCGGGAAAGCTAGACAAGGTGCGTTTTGCCACTCCAATCCACGATGTCACGGGAAAAAAGAAACTGACCCAACGCGTTTACGTCTCCGCCGCCTCATTGGCCTTCTCGCTCGCTCTCGCAGATCTCTACAAGGTCTTGGAACTCGTCCCTGACCATGCCGTCGCCAATTCGCTTCTCTCGATACCGAGCTCTGGGACGACAGTCAACAAAGACGTGAGTGCGCCGACTTTTGTTTTTATTTTCTGCGATTATGGGACGATGCGCGGGTGACTTTGAGGGTACACGTTCCGCGCAGCTCTCGTCCCGTTGCATCCTCGTCGTCTGAATGCACCGTGCTGACTGACAACGGAATACGTTTTGCAGTCCAGGTTATGGAGCATCGAAAGCGCATCACGACGGCTCTCACCAGAACTATGGCGACAAATAGCCTCCTTCCTTCCCCGCCGCGATCTCAAAACGCTCATGCAGATCCCACACGTCCTCTCACGCATCGCGTTCGAACTCGTCTTCCAAACCGTCGACCTGCACATCGGCGTATGCCGACTCTCGGGGGAAGACAAGAACTGGGGAGACGGCGATCTCGACCATCCCGATCGTCCCGGGTACAAGTTGGAAAAACAGCTCGCACAGCGGACGGCGGACATCGTTGCGCGGATCGTACTGGACCCGTCCTTCGCGAAGCTCATCAGGACGGTACGTATTTCGGCTGAGAGGACGGATAGAAGCCAGCATATGGCATTCAGAACGAACATGCTCGCGACGGCGTTGCCGAAACTTACCAACCTGCGGGAGGTCATCTTCTCAGGCTCAAACGATGTGTGGAACAAGCTGGCCGAGGTAATAACGTCAACGCATCCGCGCCTTGAATCGCTCATCATCGAGCCCGAACACGATTCCGAGCCTGTCCTCCCACACCTTACGCACCTAACACAGTTCAAATGCGTACGGGATCATACGAGTCACTCCCTCGGTGCATTCCTCGCGCAGAACCGCAGCACGCTGAAGAAACTCTGCTTATGCGCATACTACGCATCCTTCCCGCCCGCACCAGCAGTTGCATTCGGCAGCCTCACGCACCTCGAGTTCGTCGGTACCGTTCCTGCGGGCACGGGCGCCGACACGATATCACAGATATTCATGCTCGGCAACCAGCTCGTCTCCCTCCGCCTAAATTGCGTCCTTCTCACAGGCATCTCTGAGCAATTCGCCAAGTTCCCCGCGGCGCTTCCGCGCCTGAAATACTTTGGTTTCCGCGTGCTGGATCATTTGGGGCCCAAGGCGACTGATCCGAACTTGTTCCCCAACATTGCTGAGTTCCTCCGCGCGCACCCTGATCTTGAGAAACTCGAGCTTGATGTTGCTGGCGAGAGTAACCAAAAGGCGTTTGGGTACGATGCGAGCGTGCTGGGTGTCCTCCCGGGTTTGATCAAGTTGAGGCAGTTGGCGGTGACGGTGACGAAGGATGCGAGCCCTGGGCTGTTCTCGTGGATCATCCCCAGAGGACTGCTTGCGTTGCTTCTGAACGGCGTACCAAGAAGAAATTGCGAGCAGTTTATGATCGTGCGGTCTTTTCACTTTATCTTTATTCCAATATTATTCTAACTTCATTTACAGACAATGCGTCCTGGTCTTCCTCCAACCCTCCGGTACCTAGCACTCCTAGGCACCGAAGTGCGAGACGAATCCCACTTCGTCGAGACCGTGCTACCACGCTCGCTCCGCCTCGTCAACATCTCCGATCGGTTCTACACCGTCAAGCGGCGTCCGCCAACTCTTTCGCGTGCTTCTACACCTGGATCGCCGCCCACGACCGCTTCATCTTCCACCGGTCCAGGGAGCACGGACGGCGGGCAATTTGAAGGGTTGGAAGAGTGGCCGGAGAGGAGGGTGCAGCTGCATGCAGAGGAGTGGCTCGAGGCGCTTGGGTGTGAGGATGCGCTGTGGGATGATTTTGCGCCGGGGAGTTATCAGGGCGGGTGGAGGTGAGGCGCTTGAAGTGGTTGTCTTTGCGCTGTACCTCCCCCTCTGTCGTGACTGGAAAACGACCAGAAATCGCCCGCGCCGTCTCTCATGCCATGCATCATCATCATCACCGCTCGCTCTGGCTCTACTTGCTCTGATCTGATTTCTATCGCATATTTCTTGCTTACTTGCATTTCCCCTCCCCTCTCCGTCCTCTTCCCGCATCCTCACCTTCCTTTACCCACTTCTCCCTTCCCTCTCTCCCTTCCCTTCCCCTTCTTTCTCTTTCTCTTTCCGTTTTCTTTCTCACGTCGCTACAACTCACTGCTCAAACGTTTCTGCATGTCCCATATAAATATAGACACCCTGTGCTGATGATATTTATTATTGTCCTTCTATATCTGTCTTTTTTTTTTCATATATGTTTTTTTATATATCTTGGTTCGTTCTTCCTTCCTTTCTTTCGACGAGTCTCTGCGTTGATTCTAGCTCTCGGCTCTCGGCTCTAGCTCTAGTTCTAGCTCTCAATCCACCCCCGCTCTCCCCCACTTCCTCACTTCCTCACTTCCTACCCTCCCTCCCTCTCTCCCACTCATCCTTCGTCTCCTTTCTTCTACCCTCCCTAACTGACCGAGTTCCCCCGCCCTACTTTCGACTCTTCACCCGTCACTATCACCATCCTCATTCGTGTCATTCCGCCTCGGTCACACCGCCGCCACCTCCGCCGCCGTCCTTCCGTCATGGTGTCTGTGCCATCTCAACGCTCAAAAATAGTTATTATGTACGTATATACAAGATGTGCCAGTGTAGGCTAGACAGGAGAAACAAAAGATCTAGAGAAGGGAGGGAGGGAAGGGAGGGAGGAAGGAAGGAAGGAAGGAAATAAAAGGCATTGATATTGACATTGAATTAAAATTGGGATATATAGTGCTATTGCTATTACTATTGATTTTGTTCTTTCTCTTTGTTCTGTTCTGTTCTGTTCTGTTCTTTGTCGGGCGTGTTGTTGAGATTGAGTCCAACCAACTTTGACTTCGAGTTTTTTTTTGGTTTTGGGTTTGAGTTCGAACGCTCCAACAATCGTACGTACTGTACGTACGTACTTACCGCCGGCCGGTGCCTTCACGTCGAAATAATAGACTCTGGACCGGCACGTAATACCGTACCACTAGTACTGCTCAGCCACAAGCCAGCAACCGAATGAATTCAATTCAGTAGTGTCAATATATGCAGAGGGAGGGAGCGGGAAGTACCGCACCAATCAGGCGCGGCGCGACCGGCTGGGGACCCGGACCGCTCCGATTCGTCCCGGTTAGGTTACGTGAACGGCTTTATCTTTTCCTTCGTATACACGCTTTTCGTTGCGTGTTCGTTGAGAGACAGACTGGATGAGGTGATATCGACGCGACGTGAGACGTGAGGATGAGAGATCAGGGTAGTCGCGTGCGTAAGTGCTCTGCTGGTAGTGAATGAATGAAGGTCCTCGCTCGCTCAGCTCGCTATTGACATTCGACACTAACCAACCAACAAGCTGAAGCACCATCTACATCTAATACTATCAGATCAGATCAGCCTCCGCACTACCCTGCCACCAGCGCTAGCGCTAGCGATGAGTAACGTCGCATGCACAGTCAGTCAATTCTACCGGACTGCGCTCGTGATATGACGCGTTGCGTTGCCCGTACTGTACACACATCGCGCGCGCACACACACACACATGACATCCTGGATCCTGGCCCTCTCGAGAGTGGCCGGGGATTTTTTTTTTTCGGTTGCCTTGCTACTGCTGCTACTGCTGCTGCTGGCGAGTACTACTTAGTCGCGTGCGGTTGGGCTCAGGCTCGGGCTCAGGCTCGCGATCGGGTATCTTCTAGATCTGTTACTGTAATGTATGTTTTGGATATCGCGACTGGACTGGGTAGAGTCAACCGTACACGCTTGACGCTTAATGCGCTTGTACGTCCGTCCAGAGGTATGTGCCAGTGCACATCGTGCATTGTGCGCCGAGCCAATCACCGCAAGTCCTAATATGTATGTTATGTATCACTAATATCAATATCACTAAAGGCTTCAAACTCGAGTTGAACATGAAGCGTAACTTGTCTGATGCGCTTGTACGTACGTATTCGTACGTACGTCCATAGGCATATACAGTATATGTGTGTGTGCACATTGCGCACCGAACCAATCACTGCCAGTACTAATATCACTTATATTAGGGATTTTCAAACTTGAATCGAAACACGCATGAAGCGAACTTCACTGTTGCCGGCGCCGGATTGGATTGGTTCCCCGGGGGGGGGGGGGGGGGGGGGGGTCGATATCGAGCGACCTAGCCGTACGTACAGTACACTGTGTCTTTTCTGCAGTGAGTGAGTTCGCGCAGGGCCGCCGTCATGGATCCACTGTGCCCACATCACACGCACGCACGCACGCACGCACGCACGCAGGTAGGCGTATGTATTTCCCTCCAAGAGTGTGGCCGAAGATCTCATTCTTGCCTCGCTAGTAAGTAGTAGTAGTTGCTGCTGCTGTCGAGGTATGGCTCGGATGGCTCAGACACAGACAGACACAGACAGACGCAGGTGCATATAGGCGAACACGTCCCCTTTAGATAGCTCCCGGCACCCGATCCAGCGGCTTGATTTTATTACTGTAGCTTCGTGTCCCGATTCGAGATTGAGAAATCCCTAAGTGATATTAGTTCTTCCCGAGGTGATTGGTTCGGTGTCCATGCAGACACGTCTGTACGAACGAGCGTAGTGGGAGTTCCATCCAGTCCCGACATCTGAATACATTAACAGATCTAGAGAGCGCGTTCAATCCGGTTGCGAGCCTGGGTGATATCGAGAAACCCACTACTTACCTTACCTGTGTTTGCCGGTACGTCTCGGGCTTCACTGGGATCCACTGCGCTCACATCACACGCGCGCGCACAGATAGGCAGATAGGCATCATCTTTTCCTTTTTCCCTGAGGAGTGGCCCGAAGATCATTCTTGCCTGGTTATTAAGTTGTTACTTGCGAACTATGGCCCGGGTGGTTCAGTCAGATTCGTGACCCTCGATCGGACGTCCTCTAGTATTACAGTAATATTGATGTGCTTAGATTATCAGTAATGAACGTATTCATGGAACGTTTAGCCATTTGGCATACGCTGGATACGTACGTACGTGCGTACGTCTTCATGTTTGCATACACAGGGATTCAAGCTCGAATCATCGAACACGAAGCGAAACTTATCGTCGGAGCGACCTACGCATAACCGTGTCTGCAGTGAGTGAGTCGCGCAGGGGCCGTCATGGATCTACTTGTGCTCGCATCACCCGCACACAATTAGACATCTTCCCCTTCGAGAGAGGCGGAAGATCATTCTTGCCTGGTTTGTTGCGCTGCCACTGGCGAGTTATGGCTCGGATGGTTCGGATACAGCCACATGCCAGGCGTAGCATATAGGTGACCACATTCATTCCCTTTCGAGAGCGACCGAAGATCATTCTTGCCTTGCCTTGCCGTTGGCTGGCAAGTCTTTTAGTTAGCTCGGGCTCGCGATCCGATATCCTCTCTATTAATGCGTTTAGATATCCGGGACGGGATGGGGATGCAACTGCACACGCGGCGCTTACTGCGCTCGTACGTACAGAGACATGTTGTTTGATGAATACCGGACCAATGACCACAAGAACTAATTATCACTCAAGGATTCAAACTCGAATGAGAGTCGGAATAGTATGCCGCCGCCACCATGGGTCAATCGCGCTCATCATACTCGCCCCTATCATCCCCTTTCACCGTTAATTGTGCCAAACGAGCAGGCCGGCCCGCAAGAAATGCAGCACAGACACATTTCCTCAAAGCACCGGCGACGATCAACGGACAGGACGGTATTCTCCAGCCCCCCGCCATATATCTAGATACCAGGGCTCGATGAAACCCGAGGTGAGCGCGCACCTCTCGCCTTTACTACTTACGTACCTGTGTGCGTGCCCGAACCAATCACGGTGCGTACCAATTAATCTTCAATTCTCATTCAGTATCCTTCTTCGTGATCCTCCACCTCGTTGTCCTCGGAAGGAGCGTATCGCCACGCGTGTCATTCTATTCACCATCAGCAGGGTCGCAGGGTCGCATCAACGTCCCGCCAGCAGATCCTTTTCTGCTTTCTTCAACAAAAGCCAGAAAGTGATGATCTTCATATCGCCAACCAGCAGGCACTTTTGCCAGGATGCAGTATGGGTCCTCCAATCGGGACAACTACAACCGCCAAGCGCCGACCTCAACACTTCACTTGCGAGTAACCCAACGCATTGTATCCATGCGTTTCTCCTCTGTATAGTATCCGGCCAAGCATCCTAACCTCTGATCGGGAGAAGATGATTAGTTGGAGATTAGCTAGCCGGCGGGATAACGGAAGGGGACGTTCCGTATGAACGCGTGCATTTGCGTTCCTTATTCCTTATACCAATCGGCTATCGCGAACGAGTCGATATCCGATTGGGGTTGGCGACATTCGAAAGTGCGGGCTTCCGCGGATTACGAAGGAGAGTCGAGAACGTGGCTAGTGTGCTCACTTGTAAATGCGATGCGTAAACAAAAAAGCCGCCTGGAAAGTCGGCACTACCGAACGGCGAAATGTGCGCATAGAACGCCAATTACGATACGCCAGCTTTCTGGTTATGCGTCGCCCTGATCCGGCCGCCAATAGAGATTCGGGATGCCGGCTGGATTATTCAAGATGCACTGTCAATGAAATGAGTGGTAGAACATAGATGCATGGAGATAGATAACTACATTACCTTTAGTTCAATCGACACCGTGACGGCATGCTTCGAGAGGTGTATATATGACGAGCGCTCACGTACGTCGATTCCAGGTGCCGGAAATGAATATAAATGTGCATCAAATGCGTGTCTTTGAGTTTTAGGCAAGAAACGGGGCGGTAGATGAAATGTTACCGACCTTTGATTACTGTAATTATTCATGGAAGATCAACAGCTTGAAAATGAAAGTTCGCTTCACCAAGGATCTGTAAGGATGCGCTCTTTACTTGAGGCTGGGCTGGTCTCGGGCTTCGCTTGCTGGGTGACTTCGGCCATTGTGCTTTTGAAATTCCCTACCGTTAGTCATTTGAATAATGAAGAAATTTGATAAGTTGAGATACGAGGGACATATACTTGGTTTTTTTGCGATTGATTGGAAAGCAACTGAAAGTCGGTTGATTCATATGACTTCAGCAAACCTTCTTCGTTACGTGAAACCGACGATCTAATTCCGTCAACACCACCCCAACCATCATCATGTTTAGCATGGCAAAGCAAAAAGTAGAAAGGACAAGTACCAGTGCAGTGTAAAGATGAACTTGAACCTACAGCGAATTCCATTCATAATAATTTGGTGCACGTGACTTTTGGCCCTCAAAACACAAAATAAATTGTATCTCTATGAAAACTCAACCGTCTTGTGTGATCTAAGTTGTTAAATTCATCTTCTGATCCCTGATTTTGTATTCCACATTGAGTTGGAGATAAATGCCCCCGGAACGTCGCAAAGGCCGATTTTGAACACCTTTCTCTCTTCTACTGTATTTTTTCCTGACCTCAGAACTTGCTGTACAACTCCAGATGATGCTCAAATATACTCCAGTACATTTTTCGTGATTTTTAATGTATGCTTCTGGCCAGGAAGAGCCATTCCTGGAGCCTGAGGACTCAGGGAGGGAATATTAATGTCTAGGTTTGAGCAATTCAAGTGGCGTGCCCCAGCCTGGCACATTCAGCATAACAACTCGGCTCAAATTCAGTTTTAAAATTCATAATAATGTCATCTTATCATATTGGGCTGGTCTGAGGAGTTCTACAGCAAGTTCTGAGGGCAGGAAAAAATGGAGGAGACAAAGGTGCTCAAGATCGACCATTTCTGTACCATTTTCATCTCATTCAATCACGCGACACGGCTTAGTATTCATATAGAGGTACAATTTATTTTGTGTTTTGAGGTACAGGAGGGCAGAAAGTCACGTATCTGCAGCGAATTCCATAAATAATACAGGCCACGAGTAAAGCAACAAATTGGCCTAACTATAATTACATTCGTATGCAGTGTAATATCTTACTGATCACTTATCCCAGCTCAAGATTTCACCTCCTCTTTCATCTCCTCAGACGGGAATTTAGCAAAGGCGTCCTTCAGCTTGTCAATAGGTGCAGCCAAGAAACCTGCAAATGTTTCGAGCGGAGGGTGATCCGGAGCACTTGGATGAGGTCTGCATTACAAAAGTAAGAATGTAATCGCGTTCAGCGTGTTTGCTTGGTCAAATTATGAGAAAGAATGATTCAGAGCGCTCACCTTGTTGGTACAAATTTCTTGGTCATCTTGAAACTCTCCGCGGCCTTCTGGCTCCCTTCTGAACCGATGGCGGGCTCAAGCAATGGTAGGTCCTTCGTCTCTTCGCTGTCATTGTGCTGATGAAGATGCTCCATTATCTCTTTCAGAGAGGCATCATACTCCTCCGAGTCAACGCTCGCATTATCAATCTTGTACAACCTATCTTTCACGAACTGTCGAAGGGTGATCAGAAAAATGCCATAACGACCAAATCCCGGCGGGAAGCAACTACACACCTGATGATCACTCCTATCCTGGTCTGCAAGCCTCAATCCCTGCGCACCAAGGTGCTTCTCCATCAATGGATAGACAACAATCTCTTCCCCAACAGCATGTCGAGCGACTTCCCAGATCAATTGTCGTGCCCAGCGCTCGGCTTTATCATTATCCCCAGCAGAACGCGCTCGAGTGAAGGCACCATAATATTCGTACATCTCCTGATGGTCCTCCGCTATTGCGGCAGTCAGGGGGCCTTTGGGAGTCGTACCGGCTGGTGTGGTCATTTTGTGGTGCGTAAAGCGGCGGTGATATCCGAAAGTGGTTGGAAGAGTTGGACTGGATCTTGAGAGACGCGCTGGGGAAAACTGAGAAAGCTGACGAGAGTACTGGCGAGTCGACTGGGGTTTAAGAAGTTGAGCCGAGGAGCGCAGTTGGGGGGTGAACATGAAACCTTTTTAACGTAACTACAGGGCAAGACATCGTTGAAGAATTATATTGCAGCTGGCAGAGCAAGTACGTATAAAATGACGAGGTATCTACTCCGCACCTGGATCCTGATTCTGAACCTCGCATCGGGGTGTCTCTGAGTGGTTGGTCGCGTGGTGGGTCCAACGATGATGGTCGCGGTCAGTCGTCAGTCAGTCGACGTCAGTGCCGCTGCCTCTGTCCGTCGATCTAGATCCACTTCCCGACGCCGATCACTGCTTCGTCCAATCACATCTCGGCGATTTCACTTGTAGTTGTGTGTGCACACACAGACCATCCGCTTACCGTCGTCCGCCAGCCAATCTCGAAGCACCGCGCTGAGCCCAAACCAAAAATATCATTATCATTCGCTCCGGACCTCAAATAACCTCATACACACGCTCTTCCGAATTAGAGCAGATTAGATGAAGTAACCTTGCAAGGCGAGCTCCTTACCAGAATTTGTGTTACATTCTCGTGCGAAGAGTTCGTAGCTTCATAGTGCCACATGTGCATCATACGTCCGCGGCAGATGAGCATCATGATTCCAGACCAGACACTGTGGACGGAATCAAAGATGACAACACAGTAATCTGATTTTTCTCACAAGTGTTATGTACATATCATTACATCCTTTCTCAATCTCCACGTGAAAATAAGACAGAACTTTCATAGGGGATTCATGCATTTGGTAATAAATGAACCGTGCTCCCCCCCCCCCCCCCCCCCCAGTCTACTGTATTATTGTTAATAACTACTCAACGGAAACGCTACGCAAAAAAGCTGGTGAACAAAGAAGACAGTAAAGTCACTATCTAGCCTTCCTGCTCGGAAGAAATAAAGCAATTTGCCCATTGTTCACCAAGGCACGCCCCTGCAAAATCAAGCCTGGTAGAGAATTCGCAGCTGGACACGAAGACGTTACGAGGTCCGTAAAGTGTCGGACGAAGATCGGGAGGGATCCGTAGAAGAAGGTCTTCGCTGTCGGGTCCGCCATATATCCACCCATAGTCACCTAAGTACCAGTCCGAGAAATCATCGTCGGTGAATGAAGACGTCGTTGCGTCCTCACTTGTGTCTGCTATGGGATATAGTAAATCCGATACATCCCATAGTCTGACTGTGTTATCCGGAGACCCTGAAACTATCCGGGAGCCGTCGGGGGACAGGGCGACGGTCCGTACAGGGCCCGTGTGGCTGTCGAGGTCGTGAACGGTCTGCCCGTTTTCCGCCACCCAAACTCGAATTGTGTTGTCCTCGGAGCCAGAGATTAAATATTCTCCGCTGTATGGGAAAAGGACGGATACGACCGCACCGTAATGCCCTTCGAAATGGTCAGCAGAAATATGGCCGTTCTCCGCGTCCAAGATGATGATGGTTCCATCGTCCATTCCACTATCTGCATATCGTTTGGAGACAAGCCGATGGACCGAATAGTCCTGAGTCGCCCGATTGAAAGTTCGGACATTGCTTCCCAAATTCCCGTGTTCCAAATTTTAATGGTACTTTCTGAGCATGACGCGAATTGTCTGCCCGTCGACGAGAAAGCCACTGACATGATCGATGACGAGTGGACTAGTGACGACCTACCCACGTACTTGTCGATCGCTATGTCCCATATTCGCATTTCATTATCGAAGGGGGCGAAGACAAGCATCGTGCCATCCGGAGATAGAGCTATGCAACTGTTGCTGGTCAATTCCCCTTCCAAAGGACCACAAACTACTCTGCAGGAATTTCCCTGCCAGGTTCTAATTGTCTTGTCCATTGAACTCGATCCTAGCACGCCATCTGGCAAAAAATCCACACCAGTAACAGCTTCCGTATGACCCAGAAGAGGACCATTTACGACGTTTCCGGTCTCAGCGTCCCAGATTATGATCGAGCAATCCCACGAAGCTGATGCGATGCGATTTCCATCCGGTGAAAACGCGACGGAGGTGATCCGGTCAGTATGCCTTGGAGGTGACGCCGAACTAACCGCCATGGCCTTAGCATCCCAGATTCTGACGGTTCTGTCGCCGGAAGCCGAGGCGACGGATTCACCATCCGGTGAATAAGAAACAGAATTAATCCAGTTTCTGTGACCCTCAAAAGGGCCTGAGGTAATCTTCCCACTTCTGGAATCCCAGACTATGATCGTCTCGTCCCAGGAACCAGAGGCGATGTACGATCCACAAGGTGAATATGCTACTGACATCACCGCATATGTGTGCCCTTTAAAAGTGGATATTCCGTTTTCCACCTCCCAGATTTTGATCGTATTATCATCAGAGCCGGAGGCGACGTGCATACCGTCTGGTGAGTAAGCGACAGACTGGACCAAATCAGAGTGGCCCTCAAAATGCCCGTAAGCAAGGACTCCATTGTTCTTCACGTCCCAGATTCCGATCGTATTGTCATACGAGGCCGATGCAAGTCGTGTTCTGACAAGAGAAAATGCAACGGAGGTCACGCCTTCTGTAGGTCCAGTCAGCCTGAATATAGCTCTTCCGTCTGCAGCGTCCCATATGATGATCGATTTGTCCCATGAACCCGAAGCCATCCTCCTCCCGTCAGGAGACCATGCAACCGAGCTTACAGCGTCAGTATGGCCCTTCAACGTACCGAGAATCAAACTCCCGTTCCGAGCATCTCGGACACTGACCGTTTCGTCCGAAGAACCCGACACGATGCAGCTCCCGTCAGGTGAAAAACAGGTAGCGCACCCTTCTAATAGTTCGCCAATCACTTCTCCACTATCAATGTCCCAGACTATGACAGTGTCATCACCAGAGGCTGAAACGACGTGCCTTCCATTTGGTGAGAAGTTGGCAGAGTTGGGCTTATCATCGTGCTCCTCAAAGACCTTCAAACACAACGGTGGTCTTCTGATACCTTTGCGCTCCACCAGCACCATAGAAGTCGTGAATTTTGAGTAGTGAGCTGCAACTTCTGAATCCTCATCTGCGATCGGAAGCATGGAGACATAAATATGCGGCACGCTCAGCATAATTGGCAAGGCAAACAGGGATGCAAGCTGGCTGGCGTCCCGCAGAAAGGATGCGAGGCTTGCATCATGCGGCTGAAATGCGGTCAGTTACATACACCTACGAACTCGCTGAATATCTTACCTCAGCCCAAGAGGAAACTCCAGGAAGTGCACGAATAGCGACACGACTGAACGCTTTCACCAGACTGAGCACCTCGAACCAGAATAAGAGATGACGATGTGCGAAGTCCGAGAGCTTCTCAAGGAGATTGGAATAATAGGGAGCGTCAAGAAGGTGCTGGACCCAATGGAGGCACACGTATTTCAGGTGTGATGGTATTTGAGATTTGATGTGATCCACAAGATCCAGGACATCATCATTGCGAACGAAGGACGATTCCAGGTCACAGATGTTGAATCGCAGAAGATCCTTCATGACAAGGAAACATCGGTCGATGATTAAACCCTTCGCCTTAGGAATGTCAATGAACCACAGATCGTTCGAACGTTCAGGTGACATTAGAGGTAATCCGAGAAGGAAGTGTGAAATAGGCTGACGGGACCTCCAGGGTTATACGTGAGAACACTTCGTAGATTCTGCAGAATAAGAATCGAGGACCTCTGAGGCGAAAGACCTAAGATAGCGTCTATGTCTCCACTCGACACTGGGACCTTGATCAGCAGTCCCAAAGCTGAAACTTTTCGGGATAGCTCTTTTGATTCCCCGTCACTCCATTTGATGCCCGACACACTGAGTACCGCAGCGTATAGCACATCCAATCCGAATCCCGAGAGTGACCGCGAGTCCGATACAAGATGCTCGAGTCGATCTAACTTTGTGTTGCTATTCTCTACCATTTTCACCGCCGTGGATGCCCAAATAAATAAACCGCCTGCGGCCTTTCCGAGCAATGCCACATTCGCTTCCCAGGGATAGCCCTTTGGTATCTCCACTTCCTCTCGAACGGCACGGTGCATTTCGGTACGTAAATAAATAAGGACATCCTCTTGACTGACCTTCGACGTGTAGTCTAGCTCCATCGCTCGTACATGATCCGGCTGCGAAGAAAGGACTTTGTCAATGTCCGACTCCCGCCGACTCGTGATGAGGAATCGAAAAGTGCTGGGAACCTTCGACAAATTCTCTCAAGAGGTCCATCAATCCACGTCGAGTGTCCGGAGTCCCGCATTCGTCGAGCGCATCAAGCACGATAACGATAGGTCCCGACATCGATGACGCGGAAGCAACAAGGGGCTGGAGTAAAAGCTTGTTGAATTGGTACACCGAAGATGCTGCAGCAATGTCTTGATCATCCTCGATCGCGGAAAGAATGCTCGATCCGATGGAAGAATCGAAAATTCCAAGCTTGTATGCGATTGTCCTTATCACCGATGATGGCTCGCTCTTTCCTCTTTCGAAGAAAAGAAACGCACCGAGACGCGACATGTCCCGAAAATGCTGCGCAAGGGTCGAGCTGATCATACTCTTCCCAGAACACGCGACACCGTACAGCCAAAGGACATTCTGCGTCGTCTCAGAAAACATCTATTCAATTATTTGCTGCCTGATTTCAGAACGCGTCCCGGGAAGACAAATTGGATGGTCAAATGTATCGAAGTGTCCAGGGTTGAGGTGCTGCTGCAACACTGACAAAATGGTGTCAGAGAGTGCTCTGAAATAAGAGAAATCACGAACGAAGTTTATCAATACCATGCGCTATCCGCATTGAAACAACAGCAGTGTGGATATTCACGCTAGAATCAATGTCGTTCTTGAGCTTAGCCAAAGTCCGTTGAAAACGGTCTATCTTCTGAGATTTGTCCGCCTGAAGCATTCGACCTAGAGGAAACAATCTGTAGAATGAAGAATGGAAAAGCGTTGTGATTCACTTACCGACAAGCCCATGGTTTGTATACTCCCGGACAAAAATACAGCATTCAATGGTCTGCTTGAGGAGCCTGTCTATGGATCGTTGTAGTCCGATGGCTCTTTTTCCGAGTGCTTGGGCATCGCAAACAAACTCAAACGCTTCACCCATAGTTCGAACAAGATAAGTGACCTCCCTGTCAGCCTGGAAGACATTCTTGACGGCCTGAAGGGCATTTACATATGAGCACAGTACAGGAACAACGCAAGAGCAGCATCATCGACTCGCCTTGTACAAAGCAGATGTCAATGACCATCCGATATTAACGAACGGGTGTAACTGCGAAGACAGAATCAGTACCGATGACAGCATAGATTCCAGATGATTATCGAGGGACTCACTTCGGATAGAACGTCAATAATTTTTCCAAACATTTCCAATCTTTGTAACAGTTCACCGAAGGCTTTGTATAGCTCATCTTGGCTTCCCGCTTGAGTAGCTCCATCATCGACTGACTGTGCGACGTTTGATGCATCTGCCGATTGAACGATTCCAGGGCGTTGAACGCCCCGAGCGGTCTCTCCTATATTTAAACTAACTGCCTCCATGGCGTATATATAAGAATAGGTCATGTTGAGCAAAGCAGGACTTCCGCTGAGATGAATCACTACCTTCGACAGAATATCTCATCAACAAATCAGCGAGCTTAACAGCGCTCACGCCGATACACGAATCCGGGAGCAGTGTGGATTCATGTATCACTTGAATTTCTAGAGTCCCACTTTCATGGGAAGCAGGGCCAGATATGGAGCGTTGGGCGAGAGGTATTGAAATGTGAATCCTACACGCACAACATAACGACTTCATTCCAAGTAGGAGACCTGCTTCTCTCGGCTGTCCGTGTTCTTTTCGTGACATTTCCGAAACTCAGTTCAACGAAAGATTTCGGATTTTTGCGATACAAAGGATGTTTCCACCGGAGATCCTCCAGGCGAATCACTAAACTCAATTTTTTTATTTTATTTTTATTTTTTTTATGCATCAGCATTTTTGGGTGAGTTCACGGTATAAGGACGGACCTTTGAGGCTGTAGTGAGTAGACATAGTGTTCAGAGGGAAGGTCGGCTTCATGTCCTCAACTCACCAGCTACTCGTACATTCCGCCCAAGGCCCAGTGGACATTGCTGTAGCAATAGACACTGATACAGATTCATCCCAAGTACAAGAGGATGGGATACCAGTCGCCGAACTAATCGCCCGGCGATCAGTACCTGATGTTCAGTGCATTAAATGTTGAAATTAGGGGAGTTAGGGTGGATTGGATCGTTGCGTCTCCTCGAGGGGGGATGGTATTGCGCGCAGCCGGATGACACGTATACGCGTTTCTAGACGAGACACGCGGTTTCGTTATTACCGGAGGTCTTGCACCATGTTGTGCGGAAAGCATAACAATAAAGCGCTGTATCATATACGTTGCTCAAGGCCCGGTAGACGAGAAGTTGATGCATCGACAGACGCTGGTACATAATTAGCACAAGTACAAGGAGAATAGGATACCAGTCGCTACAGTTAGGGTGGATTTGATTATTACGTCTATTCGAACGAGGATGGCATTGCTACGGACAAAGCAACCGACTCTCGTCGTTATCAGAGGTCTTGCACAATGTTCGTTCTTCTGCAGAAAGCATAGCAACAAAGTGCTGTAGGCATTGAGGTTGAATCAATCGAATCAAGTGGTGTCAAGTCGAAGGCCCACCGTGGGCACTACCAGAACAAGTTACGTACTAAGCAATTCAGGATATCAATATTTGTCGTGAATGAGGTAGATGACACAGGAGCAGTACTAGTGGTTATTTGCACAAGGTGCTGTTGGACGGAGTGGCATGATGATGGTGACAAAAGGACAAGATGCGACGCGTCAAGAACGCGTCAATAAGTTACTGAACGTAGCTCAATTAGGCAGATCTAATCAAATCACTCAACTCCTCACAATATTATCTAATCACACCGAGCAAAGATCGTATAAAAGCCCAAAATAACCAACGAGGTGTGAAATTGGTAGTAAAGGAACATAAGTATCTTTTCTTTTTCTAATTATTCTAACTCGGACTTTATTTGGGATCCCTTTGTTTCCAGAATCCTTTTCATTGTTCCAAATCTACTGTAGTTAAGCACATTCGCCAGGGAATGCATTGTACTCGTATGTCCGAATTTCCAGATCTTTATTGTCATCTAGTTAGTAGTTACTCGCTGATTTCAGGTTCTTTTCCCGCTGTGAAAATCCAACCAAGTAGCAAGTCACCTAGGCAATCTACACAGGATTTCATCTTGAGTATTCTATAAAAATGTATATTCGGGTGGCCAATACTACTACACAAAAGTTCCTATATGTGGGCTTTTACATACATACATAGAATAGAATTACTCAGCTAGAAAGTTTTCCGATCATTTCACCCCAGCTGACGATTTCATTTCCTCTTTCAACGTACATTCATCATGATCACAGGAAATGTCATATGCATACATACATGTATCTCTATGATTACGAGCCGACTGAAGAGACACGAAAAGAAAACAGAAGAGAGAAAGAGAAAAGAACAGCAGGAAGGGAAAAACTAAGCGGGGGTTTTGAAAAGATGCAACAACATTAATTACAAGTAAGCAGTACAGACAGAAGAACGCTGAAAGAGTAAAAAAAAAAGACGAGTAAATCAGAACACAATCATATGCACCACTGGCAGATACAATAGACAGATATCATCATCGTCCATATACACATAGACACACGCACGCCATCCGCCATCCAATCGGCATCCCTTCCCGAAGCACCGCAGAGATATCATTCGTTCCAGGCCTCAACCACTCTCACACTCTCTTCCAGACTAGCGCGGAAAAGGCAAGAAGAAGTAGAGCCGAGAAGAGAAGAGGAGGGAAAGCGTGAGGCAACGTTATGACATGTTCCCATGCACCAGCGCGTCCCACGCCCGTGCGCTCTGGAGCGTCGCAATGTACGCGCCCAAGCCTCCGCGATGGCCTGGGTGCTCGTGCTGATCCTGATGCTGCTGAGACTTTGCGAACTCCCGTTCGCGATTTTCTGTAATGTATCTGAGCTCTGCGGGCGTATCGGAGGTCTTGGTCGGAACGTTTTGTGATTCCTTGACGGATTGAGCCTGTTGAGTGGAGAGAGAGTGAACGTTGCTTGTTGTTAGGATGGGAGGTGCTGCGGAGTGATCGTGGTGCTGCTGATCGTGCGGGTGGATCGAAGATGAGTTTGTGCGCTGTCGTCGGAGAGGCAAACCGTATACCATTAAGCTTGATTATTCATCAGAATAAGAAAAGCTTACGCTTAAGATCGGACTAGGCTTCGGTGGAGTGACCGGCCGCACAGGTGCATGTCCATTGCCATTCGTCTCCTCGTGGATTGTAGAGACAACGGCATGACGCGAGACGTCCTCGGCTTCTACATGCGGGTCTATCGGGGTGTGCAAGTGCGACGGGACCGGATGGTACGGATGTACGAGTCCAGGTCCGAAGTGCGCTGGACAGGGCGACGCGGTCCCTGACGAGGCGTGCGAAGATGGCGTTGAGAGACGTTTCTGTGGGGGGATGAGGGGATGTGAGACGAGAACGTAGGGTGGAAGACGCACAGGGCTCAGTATACTTCCGAGGGCGTTTCGCAGCCCAAGCACATCTTTCTCATGTTCCCGAGTATGCTCGCGCGGGATGGAGTGGTGATGCGGACGTGGATGGTGCACCGCGGTCGGTGCGTGTTGCTGAGGATGATGTTCGGACGAACCGATGGTCTGCGTGCAGCCCAAGCAGATCACTCAATGAACATCTGGTACGGAAGGGAGAAGGAGACGCACCATCGCGGAGACGAATCAGACGTTATTCTAGCCAGCAAATCGACTAAATCGAGTCTCCGTCGCACCAGCGAGATAAGTCAACGTGTGAGATGCCTCCAACAGTGGGTAAAGAGAAGAGGAGCAGCTACCCAGCGCCGCGATCCTCTCGCTATCTATTACAGGTCAGCGCGATCGATGTGGGTGTGTGCCGCTGGCCTGGCCTGACCTCAAATAAACGTACACGTTTGAGAAACAAATTCCAATTCGAGCGGGTCACGTACTCGTGGCAATGGCAGCACGACACACTTAGTCTAAGACCGTGACCGCCACCCTCACTTCCCAATTCGCTCATCACTGTACGTACGGTCCGCTGGCGACGACGAATCACGATGCACAGAAGAGTGAGCCGTTCCGTCCCGATGCAATTCAATAATAGAATGTATGCATCATCGTGTAAAGGAGTTACTTCGCATCTCATGATGATGATAATTGAGACCGAAAGTCTCTAGAGCTGGATGACGCCAAAAAATCCACCCAAAATTAGGACGATAAGACGATGCAACGTCCAATTCACCGAAATTCGAATCGAGTCCTTTTCAGAAGGGAGAGGCGTGGAACGACGCCGACTTCAGAAGAGATCACAAGCCGATGGCACCGCTTGGCACCCCACTTGTTCCCCACATACTACTCATATCTCTGCCCACGGGGAAATAAACTCTGATAGCTTAGTCAGAATGTGATCCCATCAACTGATCCGATCCTTGGATCACCGATTCCCTCGTCTCTGCTACTTCCCATCATCCCCTCGATGCGTCGACGTCGGCATGCATTGCTTCGCCTTTTTGTTCATAACTGCGGACTTCGTCCCAGCATCAGTCCGCTTCCTCTTTCATCCCTCCTCTCATTTTCGTCGAAAGCAGCGCCTTTGCAGAACCCGCGCTTTCCTTGAGAAGAAACTTTGGCCAAATGTACCCCAGCTTCAATTTCTGAGGCGACAAATTACAGAGATAGTAGAAAGGGATACAGCTCTAACTACAGTATTTAACCTCCTTGTCAAGCGTGTCTTCCATTTTGGTCTGCACATCGTCCAGGCAAATGTGCCTGCGTGTGATATCCAAGGTGTGGGATACGTCTATGGACAGAGATTAATTTACTTATGTCACTTTCAGCTTCGATGCTTCATACGCGGCAGTTGTTCTTATGTAAATATCTCGAATCATTCGGGACAAGTATGTAGCGCGAAACATTATTTACCAATTTAAGATGCTTTATTTATCAGTGTGTCCTTTCGGTTCTATTTTGATCGGATATATAGCACTGCCAACGTGCTAGCTAGAATACAATATGGTGCAATTTATGAAAACATACATTAGCATGAAGGCTTCAACCTTCTTAGGAGTACAAGCAACACTTTTTTAAGACGCAAGGAAAATATTCGCAACCTATGAAAAATATTTCAGCACGGCCATTGATGCGCTTATCGCCCGTTGGCGAAGCTCGAGTCGAGAAGAACCAAGCATTGAAACGTTCATTGCCAAGTTGCCAAATGGAACAATGGAAATCGAGCTTGTAATCGCCCTCCCGTCATCACTTTCATCCAAAGAGGCAGTTGATTCTCAAAGATGACTTACTGAGACCAGAAATTCACACATCTACCATGTATGTTCTGGCTTCGTCGCTGCAGTCCGTCCAGTCCGCGCAAGCCGTCGCTCGCCAAGGTCTGACGCGTCCTTCGGAGGATCGCACGGATTGCTCAGCGCATTGCAACCGAAGAATGCTCCTAAGTATCAGTATCAGTGTCTCCAAATTGATGACCAAGAAACATACTGGAATTCAGCCTTGCGGTGAGGGTTGAGGGGCGGGTGGCATCGTATAAATACAGGCTCGGTCTGAACTGCGAGTGGCATCTCTTCAACTGCCCCAGTCTACTCGCACTTCATCCTCTGGTTCCTATCCAACGAAAAATAAGGAAATGTCGAAACTCTGGGTCCCTGCTCCTCCTCCGCCGACTCCCTTGGGTCGTTATCGCGTCCTCTCCCCGCTGGCGGGTGTACGTGTGTCGCCTCTCCAGCTGGGCGCTATGAGCATTGGCGACCAGTGGGATAAAATTGGTATGGGCGCAATGGACAAGGAAGCGTCGTTCAAGCTCCTCGACGCGTTCTTTGATGCCGGAGGTAACTTTATCGATACAGCGAATAATTAGTACGTGGATATCTCGAGAGTTTTTGTGAATATGACATGAGCTGATGATTGGTTTGTAGTCAGGACGAGACGTCTGAGATGTTCATCGGAGAATGGGCGGAGAAGCGCGGTATTCGTGACCAGCTTGTCATTGCGACGAAGGTTTGTCGCGATTCTCTTGCCTTTCTATATGCATCTTGCTAATTTTTATTCATTTTAGTACACAACGAACTTCAAGCGCGTAGCTCAGGACGTGAAGACCAAAGTCAATTACACGGGAAACAACGCGAAGAGTCTCAAAGTCAGCGTTGAAGCGAGCTTGAAGAAGCTCCGCACGTCGTACATCGACATTCTCTACCTGCACTGGTGGGATTGGAACACGCCCATCGAGGAAGTGATGGACCACCTGCATCATCTCGTTGCACAAGGCAAAGTTCTCTACCTTGGTATATCTGATTCTCCTGCGTGGGTCGTCTCTGCTGCGAATCAGTACGCGAAAGACCACGGGAAGACGCCGTTCGTGATTTATCAAGGCGCGTGGAACGTCCTCGATCGTAGTTTTGAGCGCGAGATTATCCCAATGGCACGCACTCTTGGACTTGCACTCGCACCGTGGAACGTTCTGGCAGCTGGCCGTCTTCGTACAGACGCAGAAGAACAGAAACGATTGGCCTCTGGTGAAACGGGACGCACGCTAATCCGTTCTGAATGGTTGCGCAACGAGGACGAGAGGAAGATGAGTGCGGCGTTGGAGAAGGTCGCGAAGGAAGTCGGCACGGAACATATCACTGCTGTTGCGATTGCGTACGTGATGCAGAAGACGCCTTACGTATTCCCGATTATTGGAGGACGCAAGGTCGAGCACCTCATGGCGAACGTTGAGGCGCTGAAGATTTCGCTTTCTGACGAGCAGATCAAGTACATTGAGAGCATTCTGCCATTCGATCCGGGATTCCCCTTGTACTTCATTGTAAGTCGAACTCTTCTGTTCTTATCTCGCTCCTCATGATTTGTTTTCACAGGGCGATGGGACACCCGAAAGATCCGTGATGTTGTACGACCATGCTGCGGAGTGGGACCGATGGCCACTGAAGCGGGCTATCCGACCTGGACCTGGTGCATAAAAATATCGATAATTCGATAGGGGATTTGTATTCTACCTGAAAATTTTCAATGAAATGGTTGTTCCGATAGCTGATCATGTGTGACCTGGAGTATAAATAACACGTTAGCAACTAAATATAATTTGAAATAAGGATGTGTGTCGACCGCGGTAGTACATTGTGGACTGGGCGGGTGTCCACTGGCAGGAGTTGAGAGTTGAGTGGATGTTTACGTCTGAGTTCACGTGCACGTCCTATTTCCTCCTCGACTTTCCGCTTTCCGCATTCATTCTTATTTATCGCTTACTCCATCTCTCATTCTGACATCCAACATCCTGGCACTCATGCATCTTCAAGACTTACCCGTCGAGACAATCGCCCGCATATTCGCCTTTCTTGACTGGCGGGACCTCCTCGTTGTCTCACAACTCAACACCTTCTTCCGCGACGTCTACCACTCCTTCCCCGAGTTGGAATACTCCTTCGAGCTCCAGGTGTCTGGTATGGTCAACACGAACACTCACCTCAACATTAAGAATGATGGGCCCGGGGCTCTGGACGTGCGCAGTAAAGTCGACGAAATAAGACGACGAGAGCGCAGCTGGCGCACCATGGACCTCTCGCGCAACATCACGCGGGTCATAGTGCCACATAGGACGTCGCATATATACGATCTATCTGGCGGCGTGTATCTCTTGGGAGACTGCAAACACTCGGTCATTTCGCGCGATACGCACTCATTGAGGTTCTTTGACCTGCCTGGTTGCGCTGCTAGTGGTTCTAGGACTAGTGGAAGTGATAATGCTGGGCACGGACCTGCAGTGAGAAGTGATCCGTGGCCGGAAATGAAGGTCGAGGGTAACAATATTGTCGATATCGGGTTTGGATTGCATGAGTTCGATCTCGTTGCTGTCGTCGGGATAAGATCTGGGTACGTGCGTACACTCACATGCGTGGCATGCTTTACTGATACTTCAATCATGTCTGCTACTCTACTTCTCCAGACAAAATGGAGAACCGGGCTCTATCATGCTTTCGCTTCGGGAGCTCTCTACGGGCGCTCCGCACCCCCTAGCGAAGAACCCGGACATTGTCGTTGATCCGGTCGAGAATAATCAGCTTCTCCAAGGAAAGCTGTCGATCATGCTGGAGATCGTCGGTCCGCGATTGCTGTTGCTGCTTACATGGCACCGGACACTGCAAAGAATTCGTCAGCGCGAGGAAGACAAGTTGTTGCTGCTCAATTGGTGGGAAGGCACGAAGGTCTTGGTACGTGGCATTTTTTTAGCAGTTGGGAAGCTGTCACTTACTTGAACTGTTGCATTGTCTAGTCGGAGATTGCGCCGCAACAAACGTGGGACGGGTTCGTCTTCCTCTCTCCGGAACTTGTTCTCCTCCCAGATCGTGAACGCGGGCTTGAGGTCATACGTCTACCAGATGTCACGAAAGGATACTCGGCAAAAGGCTTCGAGCGTGTCCTTAGGCTCACGCTACCCGCTCTCCAACCACTCGTCAAAGTCGGCGCGATCCAGTGTCGGTCAGAACCAAATCCGATAGGTGAACTGCATCCGAACATGCTGGAAGGAAAGTCAGAATTCGCACAGCGCATGCGTGCGAAGAAGCGCTCGCCCTTCGCACCGGATCCGAAGAAGGCGGTTGTTCTGCTACAAATATATTACCGTGAATTCAACAATGAGCCGCATGATATCTTCATGGGTCAGTGGGGTGTATTACGGCACAATGTATCTCTTGTCGTGCATCGCGAGTTATTGCTCAAGCTCGTGGACATGTGGGCTAACAAAGCAAGCCCACCACCACCACCACCACCACCACCACCACCGTCGACGGCGTCGGAGAACGGAGCAGTGATTGCGGGTGTAGAGGGAGATGCGGCTAACGAGCAAAGAGCTGCGGAGAACTTGGACGGCGAGACCGAAGACAACGTGCCAGTTGTATCGTGGGCGTACTGGGGTCAACAGGCACGCTGGATGGCAGACGACACGCACGTGTCGAATTGGATCACCACGAGCGCGGGGCAAAGATACGTCGGGACGGACGAGGAGGGGCATATCGTCGTTAAGGATTTCAACCCGATCACGGTTCGGAAGGCTCGTGCGCGGATATTTGCCGCCACCGCCTGGGATTCTGATACCAATATCGTCTGGAATGGGAGTGATGATGACGAGATGATGATGAATGCATGGCAGGAGGATGGATCGAAGTCCCGCGCTAGCGCAAACATTCCGGGAGGATTGAATGGTTTGGACTCGGACTCAGACTCGGAGTCCGAGCCTGGAGAGGGCCAGCAGGTACAGCCAGAACTGGAATCAGAAACACACGCAACGAGACTTCCGGGGCTTGAGCTTGCGGATGTGAACATGGCTTCCGAGTCTGGATCGCAGGGGACTGATGATGCGGATATGGCCGCCTCCACCTCAAGTTCCTTCTCGTGGTTTACACATCCTTCATCCTCATCGGCCACAGGCGTTGCGTCGTTCTCCTCCGTTCCCGGTAATCTCCCGCCTCTCTCGAGCCTTAACTACCCATTCCAACACCCAGCTCAAAGCCACTCGCGAGAAGACCGTCACCAGAATTATAACGCTAAACAGAAACAAAGAGAAGAAGAAAAGGAAGAAGACGAGGCGTCATGGAAGAGCGTCCGCCTAATAGAGGGGTATAACGAGATCGAAGACCTCGAGCTTCAGCAGCTGTTCAGCCAGGAGTGCAAGTGGCCTTTGCCGTGTGTAGAGTATGTGTCAAAGAACCGGTATGAGTACCATGGACTGTTGATGGATGAGGAGAGAATTATTGGTCTGAAGGTCAGTTTCTGCCCCCTTTTTTTTCGCTCCTTCTTTGGGAAATGCTGACGATATTATTTGCTGTTGGTGTGTTTGTAGCATGACGAACATACGGGCGCGATTGTAGAGTTTGACGTGTTCACGTTGTGATTTCTTACTCTGACACTTTTTGTCCCTTCGAACTCACCGTTGTACGATTTTCGCATACAGTCGTGCAAGGACACGTTGTTATCCTTCTGACTTTCTTGTTACTTGACTTTTTACAGTACATTCGTAACATACATACATTCATAAATACATTTCACTCCTCATTCCTCACATCTCGTCTTACCTCCCACCTCTCCCTACTTTCTCTTGACACTCACGCGTTTCACTACTCCGAGTCCAACTCAATTCTTGTGCCATTCTTGCATGTATCAATAAAGTAACGATCTTGCTTCTTGGGATTGCGATAAGAATATATGTATCTGTGAAATTTGTTACTACAAAAAGTTGGGAGAAACGAAACCTACATGCACACGTTGTAGGTTTCTACGACAAGCTGAAGGACATCTTTGCCAAATTCCCGACAGATGAGATGAAAGAGGAAGTAAAGGCTTGACCGAGGGAGTAAATTAGCAGCAAAGTTTTGTGAGTACTGATTGAAATGATAAAATGATTTTGTATTTAATCCGATTCGTTACTTTGGTTACATTACGTAACTAGTCGTGAGAAAGATCAGGCTTGTTTCGCCACTATTTGAACCTTCTCAATGCCCTTAGTGTCTGTCTGGATCCTGGGAGTACCTATGCGGTATCGCAAGAACAGAACCTAAAAACACTGACAAAATTTTCGCCTCGCAAAAGTCGCCTGCTTGTCTAGAAACAAGTCTATCTACGCATCATCGCGATTTTAAGCAATGCACCCATCCCCATAGAGGCACAGTAATCCAGTCCACCCAACTTTGGCCGTTAACGTTGAATCTGTCAAACACATTGAAAGTTGATGTTGGGGGGAGGGCACTGAATATCAGATGACTGATCCAGCGATTGATATCGGGTTTTTTCCTCCTTGTATCTGCTCTGAATTTGTACCAGCGTCTATCGGTACATCAGCTTCCCATCGACCGGACCTTGGACGGTGTATATAAGTATTTGGTGGGCTAAGGGCATGAGGCAGTCCTCCCCTTGTCACCGCCATGTCCACTCACTATAGCCTCGAAGGTTTGTCCTCTCCCGTAGTCTGTCACCCCCCGAGAATGCTTGATGCATGCTTGATTTCTAGTAATTCGCTTGGAGGATCTCCAGTGGAACCGCGCTTTGCATCGTACAGATCCGAACCTCTACGTTTCATTGAGCGTTGGAGATATCACGGAAAGGACACGGACGGTCAAGAGAACCAGGTCTCCTATTTGGAATGAAATCATCACGTTGTGCGGGGAATATACACATTTCAATACGTGCTCTCTTGACGCTCCATATCTAGCCCTGCTTCTTATGAAACCGAGGACCTAGAAGTTTAAGTGAGACACGAATCTTCAGTACTTCCGGATTCATATGTCGGTGTCGGTGCTGTTAAGCACGGGCGATTTGTTGTCAAGATCTTCTGCCGAAGGTAGTGGTTCATCTCCCCAAAGGAAGACCTTTCTTGCTCAAGATGGCCTGTCCTTAGTCCCTCTTGATGTTGTATCGCCAAGGCGTGAAGCAGAAATCTCGGGCAGAATTTTCCTGCGACTTTCGTATATAGACGCTATGGGGGGCAGTCGGTTTAAATATCAGAGAGGCCGCTCAGGGCGTTCAACGCTCTAGAATCGCTCAATCTGCGGATGCATCAAACATCGTGCAGTCAATCGGTGGTGGGGCGGCTCAAATGGGAAGCCATGATGATCTATAGAAAGCCATCGGTGAACTGTTACAAAGGCTGGAAGTATTTGAAAGAGTCATTGATACTCTATCCGAAGTGAATTCCTTGATAACGATCTGTAATCTGTGCTGTCATCGGTGCTGATTCTGTCTTCGCATTTACACCCGTTCGTTAATATCGCATGGTCGTTGACATCTGCTCTGTACAAGGTGAGTCGATAATGCGTGCTCTTGCGTTGTTCCTGCACTTTGCTCATATGTAAATGCCCCTCAGGCGGTCAAGGAGGTCTTCGAGGCCGACAAGAAGGTCATTGATCTCGTTCGAACTATGAGCGAGGCGTTTTTAATTTTATGCGGCATCCAAACACTGCGAGACAGAGCTATTACACTGCAACGATCCATAGACGGGCTCCTCAGGCAGACCATTGAATGCTGCATTTTTGTTCGGAAGTATACAAGCCGTGATTTCGCCGGTGCGCTAATCATAAACGTTTCTCCACTCTTCATGTTTTGAATAACTTCACTCAGGCCGAATGCTTGACTTCAACAGTTCTCAAAAGATAGACGAGTTTGGGCAGGTGTTTGACCAGTTGAAGAGGGAAATTGATTCCCGGGTTCTGGGAAGAGTACGATCAGCTCGACTATTGCGCAGCATTTCCGGGACATGTCGCGTCTTGGTGCGTTTCTCTTCTTCGAAAGAGGAAAGAGCGAGCCATCATCGGTGATGAGGACAATCGCATACAAGCTTGGAATTTTCGATTCTTCCATCGGATCGAGCATTCTTTCCGCGATCGAGGATGATCAAGACGTTGCTACAGCGTCTTCGATGTACCAATTCAACAAGCTTTTACTCCGGCCCCTTTCTGCTTCCACGTCATCGATGTCGGGACCTATCGTTATCGCTATCGTGCTTGATGCGCTCGACGAATGCGGGACTCCGGACATTCGACGTGGATTGATGGACCTCCTGAGAGAATTTGTCGAGGGTTCCCAGCACTTTTCGATTCCTCATCACGAGTCGGCGGGAGTCGGACATTGACAAAATCCTTTCTTCGCAGCCGGATCATGTACGGGCGATGGAGCTAGACTACACGTCGAAGGTCAGTCAACAGGATGTCCTAACTTATTTACGCACCGAAATGCACCGTGCTGTTCGAGAGGAAATGGAGATACCAAAGGGCTATCCTTGGGAAGCGAATATGGAATTGCTCGGAAGGGCCGCAGGCGGATTATTTATTTGGGCATCTACGGCGGTGAAAATGGTCGAGGATAGCAACACAAAACTGGATCGACTCGAGCGTCTTGTATCGGACTCGCGGTTACTCTCGGGATTCGGACTGGATGCATTATACGCTGCGGTGCTCAGTGTGTCGGGTATCAAGTGGAGTGATGAGGGATCGAAAGAGCTATTCCGAAAAGTTTTAGCTTTGGTGTTGCTGAGCAAGGTCCCGGTGTCGAGTGGAGACATAGACGCTATCTTGGGACTTCCGCCTCAGAGGTCCTCAGTTCTTATTCTGCAGAATCTACGAAGTGTTCTCACGTATAACCCTGGAGGTCCGGTCAGCCTGTTTCACACCTCCTTCTCGGATTACCTGATGTCACCTGAACGCTCGAACGATCTGTGGTTCGTTGACATTTCTAAGGCGAATGGTTTAATGATTGACCGATGTTTCCTTGTCATGAAGGATCTTCTGCGATTCAACATCTGTGACCTGGAATCGTCCTTCGTTCGTAATGATGATGTGCTGGACCTTGCGGATCATATAAAGTCTCAAATACCATCATGCCTGGAATATGCGTGCCTTCATTGGGCCCAGCATCTTCTTGACGCATCATCGTATCCTTCCGACCTCCATGACCGGCTGTCGTATTTTGCATATCGCCGCCTTTTATTCTGGTTTGAGGTACTCAGTTTATTGAAGTTATTTGGCCGTGTTGCCACGTGCTCTCTTCGCGAAGTCATGACCTGGATTGTGGTAAGAAAATCGTCATGTTCATGGAGCCAGGAAACTGACTTCTTTTCAAGTCATATGTGCATCCTTTCTTCAGGACGCCAGTCGTCTTGCCTCCATGTTTTCCACACCAATTATGCAAAGCACACCTCACGTTTATATCTCTATGCTTCCTTTCTGGGGTGACGATTCGGAGTTTGTAGCTCATTACCCGAAATGTATGGCTTCTATGGTACGGGTAGAGCGCAGAGGTGCCAAAAGACCTCCATTGTGTTTGAAGGTTCTGGATGGGCATTCCGAATGGGTGACCTCCGTCGCCTCCTCGCTTAATGGGATGCGCGTCGCCTCAGCCTGCTATGACAACACGGTCCTAGTGAGGGACATTGACAGTGGAGAAGTGATTTACGGGCCATTAGAAGGGTGCTCTGCCTGCTTTTCACCTGACGGGATCTGCATCGTGTCAGGTTCTCAAGACGGCACGGTCAGAGTATGGGATGCTCGGGACGGGAGTTTGGTTCTTGGTCCGTTGGAGGGTCGTACCAAACGCGCTGAGTCGGTCGCTTGCTCTCCTGACGGGACGAGGATCGCCTTGGGTTCATGGGACGAGACGATCATCATATGGGACGCTGCAGACGGAAGGGCTATATTTAGGCTGACAGGACACACAGGCTGGGTTAACTCTGTCACCTTTTCCCCTGACAGTACGCGTCTCGCTTCAGGCTCCCGGGACAATACTATTAGAATCTGGGATGCAAATAATGGAGTTCTTGCTTCTGGGCCTTTCGAGGGTCACTCTGATGAGGTCTACTCTGTCGCCTACTCTCCGGACGGCAAGCATGTCGTCTCCGGCTCTTGGGACAGAACAATCATCATCTGGGAGGTGGAAAGTGGAAGTGTCCTTTCCGCTTTTGAAGGACACACAAGTAGGGTGATGTCAGTGGCGTATTCACCTTGTGGGTCGTACATTGGGAGTAAGCAACTGCCGCGAGACGAGCGTGCCCTCCCACGGTCCCCGGATGATGATGCCGGACATCGGAGTACCAAAAAAAGTGGACCATGGTTTTCGTGAATTTTTGTAGGCAAAAATCTGCTTTGTACATGTAATTAAAATTCGAGAAAAAATCATGTTTATGTTTGGATACATTGATAGCTTTGAGTTTGGTAAGGATATGATTTGAGTTCAAGAAATGGCCGAAAAACAATTGAAACAAGCACAAAATTGGTCATACAACATACAATAAATTTTAGTTTGCCTTGAGCTTACCAAAAATTATGGTTAGACATTTAAGAAAGATTTTTGATCACTTTGGGAGATCGGTTTTGGTCTTTTTCAAAGAGAAGAAGCCTGTCAGTATTTGAAGTAAACCACATAGAGTCACACATGGTCACATGCGAGCAAGTCGCGTCGACTCGACGCGTCTCGGGACTCGGCTCGACATTGCTCACTTGCTCAAGATTTCGTCTCGACGTCTTAATTTGTCTGAAGCATGGTAAAACACAAAAAATGCACAGTTATATTTGTTGCATATTCAAGCTAATGTTTGCAGGAATGGTGGTTTCAAGAGCAAAGAAACAAGCGGCAAGAGAGAACAGACTCAAAAGAACTCTGAAGGACTTGGGCCCTCCTCCTGCTACACCTGCACCAGTCACTACTTGCTCCGCTGTGCTCACAGAAAAGGAGAATCGAATTTGGGAGGCTTCAATCTATATAGAAAAGGCTAGCAGGGCTATTCAGCTTCAACAACTAGCAAGTGACAGTAAAACGGCACAAATCACTAACCTTCAAGACACCACCTCATCTCAGCAATGCAGACTCAAATCTCAGGACGCAAAAATTAGCAAGCTCAACTCCAAATTGAACAAAAGCAATGGCTTACTTGAATCAAAGACTTCTGATCTCCAAGACGACCTCCAGAATGCTCGAAATCACTGCACACTGTTTTTCAATCGTCTTCAGAACTCTCAGAAGCGAGTTTTTCGCATGAAGAAGGCATCATCTGCTCTACATTCTGCGCTATCTTCAATGCGAAGTGAACTGGAAGAGACAAAGAAGAAACTCACAAGAATTGAAGTCGAGCTACAATTCCAGCATCAACGGACCTGGGAGCTCCTTCGAACCATTTTCGATATCGAAACAAAACTTTGGGTAGCTCAAGATGAGCATCGAGCGATCCTATCAAAAAGCAGAAAAATCAAGTCATATTTCTATTCAGTCATTGATTCCGCTTCGATTCAAGAAGAAAAATTACATACCGAGATCACTCTGACACGCAAGCAACGAAAAGCCTACCGAATGCGTCTTTCTCGAGTCCTCAAGACTGTAAAACAACTGAAAAAACTTCGGGAAGAGGTAGTCAGTACACTGGAATTCAAGGAGAAGGGTGTCTACAAACCTGCCATTAGATCTCTTGTTCGATCTCTTGTTGAGCTCTCTTGTCCACTTGCGAATGTTGGGAGGATCCTTAGCTGTTTTATCAAATTCACTATGTCCATCGACCTTGCGGTGTCGCGACGACTTTCGGAGCGGAAGAAGATTCTTGACGCGAAATCTGTTCGCAGAATTGTTGAGGAGGGGAGCGTCGCTTCAGATGCTCAGCTGGGACTTGAATCTGTCAACACGAAACGTAAGTGATAAGACAATTTGTATCTGGGATGCTGATAGTGATGAGCTCACCTTCCATCTCCAGTGTTCACGGTTGGTGGCGACGGAACTACGCACAGAAATCAGACGTACGAATCGCTCAGCATGAACAATTACGTACCAGAGTCCTACGTGAAGAACGAGAATGCGAAGGTCCCTCGAATTCGAACGTTTGGTGTTCGGCACTCAAAGGACCATAAGGCCGATACCCAGCGCGAGGGCAAACTAGATCAAATGAAAGAGTCTTTGTCAATTTTTGCACGGTCCCCTCTAGCACAGAGAATCGACTTACCGGATCAACCTTTGAACGAGAATTTTCTCGCTATGAAGCTTGCTGGCCGTCAGAGCGATCACTCCAAGGACCAGAAAGCTTTATTTCGTCAGTACTCAGAGTGGAAGAAAGAACATACCGAAATTGGACTTGGGGAGATTTATTTCCATTCGCTTCCAGAAAACAAGCAGCTTCAGCTCGCTTCTGAGTCCGAGAAAGAGCTCATCGAGATGCTGGGAGGGGAGAACACATGGGAAGACCTAGAGAAAGACAAAAAGAAAAGCAAGAAACATGATTGCATGATCAATGTACTCAAGGAACTGGCTGGAGAAGCTTACCTAAAGTTATCTAGAGATGAAAGGCGACAACTTGATCACTGGATCTTCGCTGGATGCGGAATGCATAAAGAGTTGAATTCAGTAAAGGGTGGAGTAACTGGAATAAAGAAAGCTTGGGACTCACTGGGTTTTGGACCTGTCTTGCTGATGAACAAGGATAACGAAGCTGCATACGAACTTGCTGAGGGTGACGAAGAAAATTCGGTGGGAAATCGAGCCGTGGAACTTTCGATTGGGGGGGCCGTGAAGCTTTGCTGTTTGATAGGAGCGCTATTAAATCACAAAGACAACAAAAAAGGTCAGCACGACGCATTCCGATACTTCTTCGATGAAAGGATCTGCTCAAAAACTCGCATCAAGATCGACACGATCGGCAGATCAACAGGATCAGCATTCCAAATGTGACTAGTAACAGTCTAGCAGTCACTAGAGCCAAACTACTGTTGATGTGACCAAGGCAACGGTCACGGGCATCAACGGCAATATATGGGCACCTGAGAAGCACGCTACAAGTACGTAACCCCGCGGACTACTTAACACCGCCGACCAAACTCCCGATCTGACCCGATCAAAAGAAGTCAAGAAGTGATCAAAACTAATAGAAGCCCGAGAAGCCTAGAACACGACTACTAAAGCCTAACACCTAAAGTCTAAAGGCTAATCTGAGCCCAATGGAGACATCACTGGCATTCCAGCACTGTCAGACTTGTGCCCGAGCGTACATGGTCCTTTACGAGATATACTTCACAGTATGTCATGCTACAAGTGAAATGCGTGACTGCCAAATCGAAGTCCAATGTCACACGCAAGAAGCGTTACATGCCAATCCACCAAATCCTATAATACCCAAGCGACATGAGGAACTCATTGTTACAACTCGAACCCCTTGAGCTGCAGACCCGATAACTTGGAGGATACTAGGATGGTACAAGCCAGAGCTGCACAACTCATGTCCAGCCTCTACAGTACAAGCAAACCTTTATTTACCAAGGAATGTGAACCTGGACACCAAGCAACTACAACTGGTACTCCAAAGAAGGATATGGCAATACATTTGCGATGTTAGACTCCCAGGCAAAGCATGGCTAGTCACTCGAACACAACTGCATCCCCCAGCGGAACTCATACAGTTCATGGTATGCATTGGACCATACTCTACACCAACCCGACATCTCAATACCGATGTGCGAGTTGTGCTTACACCCTTCGGACCACAAGATGAACAGCGAAGAGTCACATATCGAGCTGCCTACATTGCACCAAGAGCTACAATCCCACCTGGTGATGGAATCGACGTCATAGTGGAGCACTGACAGTGGAGCTTTCCATACTGGAGCAGCACCTCTATTGTCTCAGTCAGCAACTCCACAGAATTCCGTCATAGTGGAGATACATTGGAGCAAAGTGGTGCTCAGTGGAGCAGAATGACGAAGGAAGTGATGTAATGGTGGAGAGAAGTGGAGCAAGGTGGAGCATGGTGGAGTAAAGTGGAGAGAAGATGAATAAGAAATAGGACGGAAAATGGATTATCTAGAAAGCATAAATAGTGTTAGAAGTAGGCCCTCTTTCCCCATCTTTCGATCCTCTTAACACATAGTGACAAGTGTCTTAACACACTGGTGATAGTGTCCTAACATGACTCACTGTGTGCTTTGTACTACTACGCCTCTTGGAAATCCCAATCTGCTCTTACTCTACCTTGTCTCTGAAAGCATCCCTTACCAGGACTGCAACAAGGAAGGATAGTAAGGGGACCGCGTGGTACAGCTAAACGTGGGTAGATAGATCACCTCTGCACAACATACCGCTGCTTAGGCAAAAGGATTGAAACCGGTGTAACCCCGGACCTACACCTCTAACATTGGATCGAAAGATCACTCGCTAGTTTTAACACCACCTCTCACGGGCAAGGTTCTTGGCTAGTGTTTTATCGAGGCGAGGACCGTCGACCTCAAGTCCCTATCGACGCTGCTAGTTTCGAGATTAGCAAACCCATTCCCTAGGACAAGTGCACATCCTGGAGAACAAACCCGATTCACTCAAATCAAACATCTATTATCATAACCCCTTTACTGACGAAGTGTACCTAATAGCAAAGGCATCTGGTAGCCCTGCAGTTGGGAGCACACAAACAACAACCAAGGTAGCAACAGTACCAGCTACTATTGCTAAATTCAATGAGAAAGGAACGGCTTGGTCTACCGTACCTCATAACGATTCACCTGAAGCTATAGGCGAGAAACGTGGTTAATAAACCATCCAGAGAACTCAAGTGGAAGAAGTAACAACCAAAGGACGAGTAACTGAACAAATAACCGAACGAGATCAGGATCGCACCAAGATAGCAAACTGAATCATATCCAAGGAAGGATATCGAGATTAGAACTGGATAGAGACATTCTTTGGGGAACTGCCACCCGCACAGACAACAAATATCCACCCATAATACTATCTCTACGAGAGAGAATAGTACGACTCAAAGGACTACAGACTAGTCAAGCGAGAGCTCAAGCAAATAACAACCTGCCGAGTGGAGCATACGCAACTACAGTTGGGCAACGACTCGAAGCACTCGAGATTAACACCAACGGACTAGGAGCACAAGTAGCAACACTACATCGAAACGACGATTCACTAGATCGATCAGTTATACTCCTAAGCCAACAAGTTACCACAGAGATATCAGTAGTTCAAGATGAGATAGGACGTTTATGCGAT
This sequence comes from Phlebopus portentosus, assembly GCA_037892935.1. Classification (NCBI taxonomy): domain Eukaryota; kingdom Fungi; phylum Basidiomycota; class Agaricomycetes; order Boletales; family Boletinellaceae; genus Phlebopus; species Phlebopus portentosus. Next base: position 277,558 of record JAYXKI010000009.1, read on the forward strand.
ACACTTAACGCCCACGAGCAACGCATCCAAGCAGTTGAAACAGCAACCACAGAACTTACAAGAATCGCTCAATCGACACCAAATGTTGCAGAAGACATTAGCAACTTACGCGAAGCACTCCTGACACTAGGACGCACAGTCGAATCAAGTCAACAAGCCTACCTGATATTGATTGCATCAGTACAGACAACAGAAAGTACTGCAAGGAACATACTCGAGCACGCAGAGTATCTCAGATAGGAAGCTCAACAAATTCGAGAGCTACATCATCGAACAGAGCATACTTCCGACAGTACAGTATCATCCGACGAGGAGTTATCACGAGCACTAAACCCATACTTGTTGCAAGGGTTTAACAGTCAAAGCGCTACACTCCAAGTACCAACTAGTGGTTCAATAGCAACCCAAGCACCAGAACATCCAGCCACATAGTCACCACCAGCAGTGCCTATAATCACATATGATCATGTCAACCACCGACCAGAAAGTTCAGATCCTGGAGACGCAACTACAAACTCTTCAGATACAACTCTCTAAACACAGCATCAAACTGCCAAAGTACTATGGCAAACGAAGTGAAGATATTGATCTGTGGGTCAGCCGATGTATTTCGAAGTTGGCACAGCATGGAGTCAAGAGCGAGGACGAAATTGCAAAGAGTCTATTTGCAGCACTCGAGGGCGACAGCTATGATTGGTTTGCAGAGAAGCAGACCTTGACATCATTCGATGATAAAGGAAAGCTGAAACCAGTACCAGAAATTATCGATCCAAATGGAGGAGGAATGTTCACATCACTCAAGCAGATGTTGGATTGGATGAGAGTTCGAGCAGGACATCCAATAGTTGGAGAACAAGAAGCGCTATTCCATCTTCTATGCATCCAGCAAAAAGGATCAAGCATCAGGGCATACAACGATGAATTTCGACGACTCAGAGCTAGAGCACCACCCTCAATTGATACTACTATGCTCAAGTACATCTATGTCAAAGGACTAGATAATTGGGTCAAATGACGAGTCGAATCAGTACAACCCGACGCTTTCGAAAAGTACAAACTGGAAGAATGGATGACATGGACAAGCAACTTAGCAGATGTGGATGCAAGGCAGAAGCTGATTGGAAGCCAGACATATACTTCGAGATTCAAGACAAATGGGCAATCATCATTTTGACCACCAATACAACAATCAAAACGTGATCCAGACGCCATGGACGTAGACACACTCCAAGGCTTGCCGAAGAAGGGAGCAAAATGCTACAACTGTGGAAAGATTGGACACTACTCGAAGAATTGCAAAGCACCAAGGAAGCAAAAGGGTTCTTCCTTAGGACAGCCGAAGAAGAGAACAAATGGTCAAAAACGAAAGCCGATGACAGCACGAGCTGTGAATTTCAAGGAAACATGTCCCGACCCTCATTGTCGAAGGCCAGTCCACTATGATCACATAGCATGGGCTAGAGGAGACGAATCAGCAGGATATACCTGCAAGCATGACGAAGAATACCGAAACAACTTCCAGAATTCCCTAGCAAGTAAAGAGCAACAGGGAAAAGACTAGAACCTCCATCGAACGAGACTGCGCGATGCGAGAGTATGAAGGGTAGCAAGAATGGTTTCAACAACCAGAGTTTCATACCTCCTGGGTTCAACCCCAGTGAAGCGATGTATAATAAGCGATTGCCAATACATGCATTGCATCCTTGATTACCCATTTGAGTGAAGGTTGGAACAAAGACCCTAGCAGTCCAAGCATTAATCGATTCCAGAGCAACATGTAGTACGATTCACCCCAACTTGGTACGACACCATAACCTATTCAAGAAGAGACTTGATCACCCTCGACCCCTGAATAACGCCGATGGAAGCCCTAACCAAGGAGGAGCAATCACACACGAGGTCTACTCATTAATCTTTGATTGACCTAAGCCGCAGCCACAAACACTGGCAGTAGCGACTACAGGACAGGATCAAGTGATCCTAGGCATTGACTATTTGGCCAAAGTCAATCCAGAAATTGATTGGAAGAATCAAATATGGAATCGGAATGGTAATGCGATACCATTCGAGCTCAACATTATACGAGCTATCAAGAAGCGAAAGCGCAGAAAGCGCAAGCGAAAGCGGCAAAGGAAAGACAAATCTGACAAGACAAGACCTAGGCATAACACAAAGCAACAGGCTCAGAACAGAGACAACTATCGACACTCTGGAGCACCAGGAATACTATTCGCACCATGGAGAGAAAGTAACAATGGAAACCCTCAAGAGACGAAGTCGCAAGCGAAATTGGAAAGTCGACCAGTAACACCAAAACCAGAACAGCCAAAGAAGGCAGACGAAGCAAAGAGTCCGAGCATGGAAAATATACCAGACTCTACATCAAGACAATCATCAGAAAGAATGATTACAGTGCAACAACGAATAAGGCACATACCGAGAAGGATGATCCCAGCACGGCAATTGTACCAGACATCCAAAAACGAAGTTACCGAAGTAACAGGCAAGCATAGCCAAGATGAACAGGAGGAAATAAATGACTCTCCTAAGCGATGGAAGAAACAGCTACTACGAAGAAGGCGACCACTACCATTGGTACAGAAGAAACCAGATGGCGAAGAAATCTAGCCAGTACCAAAGGAAAACCCTGGGATGACAACTAGTACACATCCACCAGAGGAACAATATCATGACAGACGAATGGCAGGAACGAAACGAAATTGGACACCACGACCAATACCACTCAAAGAAGCAACTCCCACACCAAAGCGTACAAGATGGGCAGATGAGAATAGCGATATTGATATGCAAGATGAACAGGAGACAACAGAAGACACTCCCATGCATGACATAGAGCCACTAGACATTGAAAGGCTCAGGACGACCGATCAACCAATTACCCTCACCAGAAAGGAAGAGCTCACTGAAAAGCTAGAGCTAGACCTTAAACGAAATTGGTCACCAAGGAACCAAGTCTCACAGCCACTGAACAAAGCGAGTTCAGTATCACAGCAGTATTCACAGCAGAAGGCAGCTGCAGAAGGATTACTCAGCACAGAGAAACGAGATTGGCGAAAACTCCTACCAAAGCAAATTGCAGACTATGCAGACGTATTTGATCCAGACAGATCAAGGAGGTTACCCAAGCATACAAAATGGGATATGGCGATAAACCTCAAGGAAGGAGTACCATTACCAAAACCAAGGCCTATTATCAAGCTCACACGAGAAGAGCAGGCAGCACTCAATGCCTATGTCCAGAAATTATTGGACAAAGGATGGATCGAGAAGGTTCACCCACATGAACCATGTCCGGTAGCAGCACCAGTCTTCTTTGTTGGAAAGAAAGACGGAGGAGCACGAGCAGTAACTGATTACCGAGACATTAACGACGCGACAGTATCAGATCCATACCTAATACCAATTATGAGTGTTCTACCAGAGAAACTGGAGAAAGGAAAATTCTTCTTTACCCTCGACATGCGATCAGGATACAACAACCTGAGAATTCGAGAAGGAGATGAATGGAAGGCAGCATTCCGAGTTGGCAATGCAGTCTACAAACCGAAGGTCATGATGTTTGGAATGAAGAACTCACCTGCAGTATTCCAACGATTCATGAATGACAACTTCGAATATTGGCTCAGAACAGAGGAGGCACTAAACTACCTAGATGACCTCATTGGCCAAGTGCAAACTGAAGAGGAGCACTGGGCACTCCTCAGGGCAATTCTACAGAAATGCCGAGAACTTGACATCTATCTCAAAATTGAGAAATGTTATTTCCTCCAAACCCAACTCGACTATCTGGGATTTGTAGTAGGAACAAAAGGCATCCAGATGGATCCTTACAAACTCAAAGCGATACGAGAATGGCCAACACCAAAGACGAAACGACAGATCCAAAAGTTCCAAGGCTTTTGCAACTTCTACCGAAGATTCATTAGGAACTATGCCGATTTATACACACCTATTGGTGAACTTATCAAGAAGGATCACAAGTTCAGTTGGACGGAAGCACAGGACAAAGCTTTTGAAAGTATCAAGAAGGCATTCGAAACCGAAGTGGCATTGGCAATGCCAAAGCCAGACAAACCATATACATTGGAAACTGATGCATCCGATGTAGTGATTGGTGCAGTCTTACAACAAGAAGATGACCAAGGAGAACTGAGACCTTTAGGTTTCATGTCGAAGACACTATCAAGTGCTCAACGAAATTATCCGACGCATGACAAAGAGATGCTAGCAATCATGGAAGCACTTGGACATTGGAGACACTTATTGGAAGGAACAAAGGAACCAATAACTATACGAAGCGATCATGCAAACCTCCGATACTTCATGACAGCACAGAATTTAACGAGACGTCAAGCAAGATGGGCACTAGAGTTATCACGATATAACTTCAAGATTCTCCATTGGCCAGGCAAGAAGAATCAGGCAGATGCACTATCACAACGTGCCGATTATATGCCAGAGGACAAGGATAACTTAGGTGTTACCTTGCTACCACCCGATATGATCAAGCAACAGACATTGCGATGAACCGAGATCAATGGTCTATACAGGCTAGAAACAGAAATGGTCACGATCTCTGATCCAATCATCCGAACGATCAAGAGACACTACAATATCGAGGAGGCCAAGAAGGAAATATTGGCGATCAAGAAGAGCAATGGCTACAGTTACAGGAATGGCTTGCACTATGTAACCAATGCATTATATGTCCTGCCATCCGCCAACCTAAAAGCGTTGCTAATCCGAAGGCGCCATGACCACAAGCTCGCAGGCCACCCAGGAGCAGAAAAGACCATAGAACTTGTAAAGCGATCATACTATTGGCCGAAGATGGAAGAGATGATCCAAGAATATATCTCATCCTGTGACATATGTCAACGTGCAAAACTGATTCGGCAGTTTCGAAATCCGCCGCTCCAACCATTGCAGGCACCGCATCAACCATGGGAAACCATAACCTGTGACCTGATTACCGATTTACCAGTCAGCAATGAAGGCTACAGTTCGATACTTGTTATAGTGGACAAGCTCACTAAAATGGGGAAGTTCATTCCTTGCCAGGGGATACCCAATGCTAAGCAGTTGGCACGCTTGTTTCGCCAACACATCTTCAAATACTACGGGGCCCCTAAACAAGTAATCTCCGACCGAGGTAGCAACTTCACTGCGCAATTCCTCAAGGAGTTCTGCAGACTCATCGATGTCGAGTGGAAAACTAGTACAGCGTATCATCCACAAACCGATGGTCAAGCTGAGCGACTTAATCAAGAACTCGAACAGTACTTACGCTGTTACGTGTCCTACCGCCAAACAGATTGGGCAGAGTACATCGATATGGCAGAATTCGCCTACAACAATCGAAAACACAGCACTACTCATCAGTCACCATTCTATACACTGTATGGATGGCACCCTCACCTGGATGTTGCGGAGACCGGTGATTCAAACATGCCAGAAGCAATAAATCACCTAGAGGAGCTTCGACAAGTACAGCAAGAAGCCTATAATTTGATTAAGCAAGTGAACGAGGCAATGAAGCTTTATGCAGACCTGCATCGAGGCAAACTGCCAGAGTACAAGCCAGGAGATGAAGTGTTACTAGACATGAGGAATCTCAGTCGACTGGAACCAACAAAGAAACTTGCAATGAAATGGGCAGGCCCTTATAAAGTCGAGAAGGCAGTCGGACAAGTGTCATTCAGATTACGCTTACCTGAAACCCTTCCGATCCACCCTGTATTCCATGCAAGTCTTCTCAGGCCTTACAAGCGAAAGGACTACCCTGGAAGAGCCACTTTGGATGAGCCACCACCTATTGAAGTGGAGGGCCAAGCGGAATACGAAGTGGAGACAATTCATGACACACGACGTCATCGAAACAAGATACAGTATCTTATTCAATGGAAAGGATACCAAGAGCGAACATGGGAGCCACTCGATAACCTCAAGAACTCCTATCAAATGATAGAAGAGTTCCACAAGAGGTACCCTCAGGCGATGAGGCCACCAAACCTTAATCAATGGATCACCGAACAAAGACAAATTAGGAGATAATTGCATCACATACACTCCACCCGATGGAGCTACATATGGAGCCACAATAGAGACGATGAGTAAGATATCCAATGACCTTACCAAGCAATGACATCACAGTGGCACCTCAAAGCGATAGCAGAAGAAGACAAATTAGGCAAGAGAGAGGCGACATACCAACAGGATGGTATAAAAGATGAAGAAACTCAAGCTTAAGGATCATCAACTCGAATCCTGACAGCTACTCATCTCTCAAAGACAACTACTACTCAGACATGCCAGTCTTCGACGAACTCCAAGCATTCAGCACACCCGAAGATGCACCTGATTGGACGTTTGTGCTAAAGCCACCTAATGAACGTTATCAATGGCCGCAACTATGCAACCGCTTTAACTAAGAGAACTACGAAGAAGAGATTGTACCCTCATGCCCAGAGAAATACTTCGACAACCTATTCGACAAATGGAACGCAGTCCATCAGCCAGCCGAAGAACAACCTGATCTTATGGTACCGAAGCAACCAGAAGGACAACTGCTTAAACTCAGTAACCCTCGAGATGCAGCAGTCCGACGACTCAATGACGATGCATTCCTTACCTATGCAGTCGAACTCGAGACACAAGCCTTACATCGAGGACAAATTGACTTCAGCCACGAGCCGACATACAAGAATGTCATGGGTATCTACCACTCAGCAATTCAAATTTGCGCCTACAGACGAGGCCTGACAATTGCAACTCTTAACCGAATAATGCGATGGAGCCACTATCATCCCATCAGCATGGATATGATGAAGTACATGAACTACCTAGCTGATCAGACAGCCTTTTATGCTTCCCATGCCATGCAGTTCATGGTGGTACTCAACATGACGAAGTACTATGAAGGTACTATGTACCAGGAGCTCATTCGAGCCAGACGATCTACAGGCCAAGCGAATGGTCTGTCAATCGACGATATCACACACCACCTAGTCAAAGGAAGGATAGTCAACTACAATCCACAATACCTTATGAAACTCAACAAGCGAGAAGAGGAAGCAAGGGAAAGACTACAGGCGACGAGACATCTGATGATGGAGGATATGATGATCACGATCTATCAGTATCCAAGCGAGATCTACCAGCCAGACAACATGCTCACTATCACAGAGCAGGATGAAGAGTTTGGTTCATCAGATGAAACTGATTCAGACGATTCAGATGAGGTTAGCGAACTACCGCCTACACTGATGAACTCACAGGAAATGATACCTGAGAGCGAAGAACTATGATTTATGCAAGCTTTTCATTATTCTTTTATGCAACCCCTTTTCCATATCGCAACCTGACATGGTCAATTATGCATTCTATTCTTTCTATGGTATCTATGGTCACATCCGACCAAATTATGCCTTTATGCAACCATCATTCCCAACTCGCTATGGTATTTATTCACCATATTCACTGAAATGCCGAGTTGTGAATAAGTTGATGGGCGGTTTAAGCCTACTTGGTTTAACCAACCATCAACTGTTGCACTTCTCGTGCATCCCAGTGATACATGGCGCATTATGCACCCTTTTCTTATCTTCTATGCAGAAGAAGGGAAACCGATAAGCACTCCAACTCTATTTTACTTTTCGAAAACCCCTTTGGAGGCGGGCGAACCGTAGGTGAACCTATTGCTGTGCACAGGGTTGGTTGAATATCACCCCTTGCCCAGTCAATACACTAGGCAAGCCACTTCCAAAGCGACAGAAAACTCATTCAGTAACGACTTTATGACTTTTTCTTTCTTATCACTTTTAATTGCGTCATAATCTTTTACATGATGCATATTTCACATTTCACATTCACATCCCTTCCCACCACCCTTTACAAATCGACGACTTCCCAAACGCCCTTCTCGCGACTTTCCTGCACTGAAATACCCGCTTTATTGACAGCTTCAGCTGAATCGGATCACGCATCAGGGTCAGGGAATATGCCGTTAACGCGCTGCCGAATTTCTGCAGTCCCTTCATTAGGAACTGATTGCATCTCATAATCGTTCTCCTATAGGACTATCAGCAGCTGCAACCTGCAAACAGAGGCAAGAGAACTCACCTCATTACGCCTCCTGCGATCTAGAATCCAAAGATTCACGCCGAAAATTGCGACAAAAGCGATGAAAACAACGCAGACAGCGGCGACTTTGGACATAACTGGGCAGTGATGATGATGGTTTGATAGCAACATCAACTATCACTAGGCGACTCCTTTATCCGAGCTTTCTCACGGATTAGGATGAACATTTCTCCGAAAGTTCATCTTAGGAGGGGGGTAGTGAAAGGATCTGCTCAAAAACTCGCATCAAGATCGACACGATCAGCAGATCAACAGGATCAGCATTCCAAACGCGACTAGTAACAGTCTAGCAGTCACTAGAGCCAAACTACTGTTGATGTGACCAAGGCAACGGTCACGGGCATCAACAGCAATATATGGGCGCCTGAGAAGCACGCTACAAGTACGTAACCCCGCGGACTACTTAACACCGCCGACCAAACTCCCGATCCGACCCGATCAAAAGAAGTCAAGAAGTGATCAAAACTAATAGAAGCCCGAGAAGCCTAGAACACGACTACTAAAGCCTAACACCTAAAGTCTAAAGGCTAATCTGAGCCCAATGGAGACATCACTGGCATTCCAGCACTGTCAGACTTGTGCCCGAGCGTACATGGTCCTTTACGAGATATACTTCACAGTATGTCATGCTACAAGTGAAATGCGTGACTGCCAAATCGAAGTCCAATGTCACACGCAAGAAGCGTTACATGCCAATCCACCAAATCCTATAATACCCAAGCGACATGAGGAACTCATTGTTACAACTCGAACCCCTTGAGCTGCAGACCCGATAACTTGGAGGATACTAGGATGGTACAAGCCAGAGCTGCACAACTCATGTCCAGCCTCTACAGTACAAGCAAACCTTTATTTACCAAGGAATGTGAACCTGGACACCAAGCAACTACAACTGGTACTCCAAAGAAGGATATGGCAATACATTTGCGATGTTAGACTCCCAGGCAAAGCATGGCTAGTCACTCGAACACAACTGCATCCCCCAGCGGAACTCATACAGTTTATGGTATGCATTGGACCATACTCTACACCAACCCGACATCTCAATACCGATGTGCGAGTTGTGCTTACACCCTTCGGACCACAAGATGAACAGCGAAGAGTCACATATCGAGCTGCCTACATTGCACCAAGAGCTACAATCCCACCTGGTGATGGAATCGACGTCATAGTGGAGCACTGACAGTGGAGCTTTCCATACTGGAGCAGCACCTCTATTGTCTCAGTCAGCAACTCCACAGAATTCCATCATAGTGGAGATACATTGGAGCAAAGTGGTGCTCAGTGGAGCAGAATGACGAAGGAAGTGATGTAATGGTGGAGAGAAGTGGAGCAAGGTGGAGCATGGTGGAGTAAAGTGGAGAGAAGATGAATAAGAAATAGGACGGAAAATGGATTATCTAGAAAGCATAAATAGTGTTAGAAGTAGGCCCTCTTTCCCCATCTTTCGATCCTCTTAACACATAGTGACAAGTGTCTTAACACACTGGTGATAGTGTCCTAACATGACTCACTGTGTGCTTTGTACTACTACGCCTCTTGGAAATCCCAATCTGCTCTTACTCTACCTTGTCTCTGAAAGCATCCCTTACCAGGACTGCAACAAGGAAGGATAGTAAGGGGACCGCGTGGTACAGCTAAACGTGGGTAGATAGATCACCTCTGCACAACATACCGCTGCTTAGGCAAAAGGTGTTAGAATCAGAGTAAGAAGAGTAATATATAGCTTACTACTGAAGCAAGTGTCTCACACTGCTGATTGATAAGCGATGTCAAAGAATCAGGCAAGGACAAGTATCAGACTAGTGTTTGATGAGAGAAAACTCCAACTCGCTTGAGGGGCGTTTGGAGAGATGAATTGAACTGCTACTCAGGATGGCTCGTTTGGCCTCCTTTTATACTCTACAGGTGTGGCTATGCTAGGCTACTACTATAACTATCTACCTCAGTCTTTCTACTGACCATGTATACCTTCCAGCGCCTTCTACAAGGTGCTCCACTTGCTCCACCCTTTCCTTGTCAATTCCGTGCATTCCTTGTCAATTCCGATCGTACTGTATGTTCTAGTTCATTCTACTAGTTTCTTGCTGTGTACTTCAATGTCTGAGCTCTACTGTTATGGTCTAATGACTCTAGCACTTTCTGGTGCATACTTACTATCCTCAGCTACTCTGCTGGCGTCTGTACTGGTTCTGAGCTCCACTGGTTTATTCTCTACCGTTCTATGGCCTTCTCTCCTTGGAGTTAGGACTTATGTTCTTCTTCCGACTCGGATGGCTGACTGATGCTGCTACTTCGCCTGAGCTAGTTGTAAAAGCTTTCCTCTCGTCTACTACTCCTATGGATGCGTACGCATCGCTTCCCTTCTTATCACCTTCCTGATTAGATTAACTTTCCTTATCAGTGATCGTCGATCTCCATGGCTTCCGAGGTTCGGTGCCTGTGGGGTACTACATCTTCTTCTGGAAGTCCTGGGGTTTTTCCCACCGGCGTTCTATCATCTACCGGAAAGCTTCTCTTGTGGAGATATGTCGTCATTCTTGTGAACCCTTCTTCCGGTGGCATTGGAATCTTAATTGGACCAATCACGAACTTGATCCTGTGTTCCATTGATATCTCTGTGACTCGTTCGTCCATTACTGATACTCCTTCTGCATCGATGAGTCTAATGAATTCTTTAACTCTAGTTATCGTATTTTCTGCTATACGTCTTACTATTTCATTAGCTCCCCTTCTGTATGGTATGTCAATATTAATATGAATAAATTGACATTCTTCTTTATGTTTCCGCTTTGGGAATTTAATCTGTACTCCTGCGTTCATTAGATAGTCTCATTCGTCATGTGAGAATACTGCTACCATATGTTCAAATGTCACATAATTCGTATTAGGCTGTTGTATGCCTTCTTGAGTAACGTATCCTGGAAATACTCTATGTGTTCCTCGTATGTCGAAGTTCATTGCTAATACCTCTGTCATCAAGAGTGATGAGATTATTGTACAATAAATGTCCCATCCTATCTGTTGTGCTTGTTTGCATTTCTCACAGTCGTCCTTGACTTCTGGCCATTGACTGGCTCGTCCTTGGTTAACTATTCTCTTTAATGTGGTTTCCAGCGTTCTCGCTTGTCGTGTGAACATCTTGATTATATGCTGTCACGTGCACGCTATACTGCTGACTAAAGCAATTTCTAACATTCCCCTTACTAGGATGAAAATCGGACTAAAAGGAGAATTTTCTTCTATTTTGCTTTTAGTTTAGTAAGATTCTTGATTTTAAATCTTATTTCTCAAGTTTTCAGTTTCAGAGAGAGATTTAAATTTTATTGACAAATTTTCATCGCGCATTAAATAGCTTGACCACCTCTAAAATAAATGGGTGATGGCGGTCTAATTTCTTCTCTTCGCCCCGCTCTTATTACTTCTAGCTCGACTTCGACATCGGTATCGGTCATCGGCATCGTCTAATGAGAATTATTTAATAAATTTTGATTTAATTAAAATAAACTCACTGTTTTTCTGTACTTGAAGTAAATAAATAAGCCTAAATTTGCAAAGGCTATTATAGCAGCGGCGGCGATGATGAGGAATGCGGCGTCAATAGTAGCGAACATGATGAGAATTTGCTTGATGTTTATGACGTGCGAGTAAGGTTTGATGGTGGTAGTAACTAAGAAAGGAGCGGCATCGCCGCGACATGCTACTTATGTCTCGTGAGCATGGGAATTTATTCCTTAGTATGTTTATGACGTACTTATCTAATCTTCTTCTTGCTTGATCTCGTGATCGACTTCTTCTTCTTTGATTTCGCACTCAAGTTCCTCGTCCTTAATGATAACCGGCTCGATTTTCCGCCCATTGTATTTAACCATTTGCCAGTTTCCTCTTCTATCCTTCGCTGTTATGACATCATTCGGATCGAAGGTTGGATGGGCTCGGACATCGTCCCAAGGGACGATGTAGCACTTGGGCTTCTGGTAGGGGCCCTGGCGTTGGTTGCGGCGTTGGTTGCGACGATTAGGAGCCATTGGTAGTGGATGAGTGAGGAAGAGTTGTTGGATGAACTGTTTTCGCTTTAGTTCTCCTTATATGCTTCTTTGTCAACCTCGTGATCATGTACATTCATTTCTAAATAAAGCCTTATTACGTGTCGGCTTCCAACAGACCTGGTGACCTTCAGATCTTCCCTTTTTCGGAAAAGTTATTGGATAGACCTCCTCACTAATCTCGTAGGAAGGGATTATTCCTTCTGGTGGGCCTTGGCTTCATGACTCTGGAGTATCCTACCCTGACATCATGCGCTGTACCTTTCCGGCAGGTTGCTATTATTTCTTTACGTGGCCTCGAGCTCTTACTGCTTGTAGTAACTGTATCCTTGTCCAAGGAAACGAATCCCATAGAGGGAATAGTAGTTAGTTGACTACCATCCCCTAAAGGGGGTCCATGCTTCCTTAGAGTTGGCTTTGTCCATAACCTCGTGGATTAGAAGTTATAACAATTACTATTGGCCTTCCTTAGTCCGTAAAGATGCACCCCATGTCGCCAGCTAAATTAAGTCTAGCTTTCTAGACTGTCACCTTATCGTACTTTTCCCCTAATATTAATTTATAACAATATTCTAAGGGGTAGTTTATACTCATTTCGGAGTATTAGGTGACCTATTTTTATACTTCCTGCACCTGTAATCTAAGGAAGTCGTAGTTTAACGTCATTGCGGACGCTGTTTTCTACAAGTCTTTGATTATCCTTATTGCTCTAATCCTTTCCTTCTTTGGCTTTGGGAGCCATTGCTTCAGCCATTGGTCCAAGGTTGCTGGTTTCGGTTTGCTTGGGTATTTTATATGGAAATCTCTAATTGCTTCGGCTGATCCCGCTAAGTCATCACTCCATATTTCCCAAGTATTATCTGCATCGCTATATCCTGTCCATTTGATTAGGTACTTGTAGGTTTCTCTTGATTTCTTGACATCGAGTATGTTTTCCACTTCAAATTGTAATTCATCTCCTATTACAATTGGGTCTGGGTTGGTCGGAATCTGCCTTTTGGGATATTCTTTCTCTTTGTATGGGATTAATAGTCCTGCATAGAATACTGGATATATTCGCATTCCTTTTGGCAGTTCGAGTTCATAATTGAGTTCGCCATGTTTCTTTATTATCTTGTACGGCCCTAGGTTGCGTACTGCAAGCTTCCTTGTTGGCGTTAATAAGTCTATATTCTTTGCATCTATTAAGACTTTATCTCCGATTTCGAATTCTGGTTTCTTTCCTCGATGCTTATCTTCGTATCTCTTCATCTGTTCTTGAGCTTGTTCTATTGCTTTTATAGCTATTTCTTGTGCTGCTCGCTGTCTCTGTATGTATTCCATAGCTCCTTCAGTATTCGATTTGGTCATTATGAACTCCATTCGTGGGTGCCGTCCATAGATCAAATAAAATGGTGACTGTTTTGTTGTACTATGCTGCTTGTTATTGTACGCAAATTGTGCCAGTCGTAAATATTGGTCCCAGTTTGTTTGTTGATAATCAACATAACACCTTAGGTACTGTTCAAGTTCCTGATTAACTCGTTCAGACTGCCCATCAGTTTGAGGATGGTATGCCGTGCTTAATGCTGGCGTAATTCCTATCATCTGATAGACAGCTAGGGTAAACTTACTGGTAAATTGCGGACCTCGGTCCGTGGTGATCTTTTTGGGCATCCCATGTATCGCATATATTTCATTTACAAACAGTCTTGCTGTTTCTTGGGAGTCTGTTGTTTCTTTGCATGGAATGAAGGTCGCATATTTTGAAAATCTGTCCACTACTGTTAATATTGCATTATATCCCGAATCAGTCATGGGTACTCCTGTAATAAAATCCGCTGTGATGTGTTCCCATGGTTGTTCTGGTATTTCGAGTGGTTGTAATGGAGGTTGTGTTTTTCCTCTTCTCGCCTTTGTCCTTTGGCATTTGTCGCAGGATTGTACATATTCTGTAATCCATTGTTCCATTTTTGGCCAATAATAATCCCTTTTGATTAGGTCGATTGTTACCTCTGGTCCTGGATGTCCTGCACTTGGTGAATCGTGGTGGATTCTTACAATATCCTCCTTTAAACTATTGATTGGTGGTACTACTATTTTCCCTTTATAGTAATAGTAGTTGCCACTTTTCTCATAGTGTTCTCCTTCGATTTCTATCCCTTCTTTGCGATATCCTTCTTTTATCTGGTCCATGATAGTATTTTCTATTAGTTCTATCGTTCTGGCATTCCTTCCAATGAACACTTCTTCGGGTAATACTACTACGTCTTTGTTGTCTTCTTCTGTTAGTTCATAATCTGATCGTCTGGACAAGGCATCTGCTCTACTGTTTGCTCTCCCTGGTCGATATTCTATCTTGAAATTATATCGGCTTAGTTCAGTTGCCCATCTTGCTTGTCTTCGATTTAGTTTCCTTGCTGTCATGAACATTCTTAAGTTTGCTTGGTCAGATATTACCCTTATTTCGTGTTTTGCTCCTTCCAAATGGTGTCTCCAGACTTCAAATGCCTTAATTATAGCATATAACTCCTTATCTCCTACTGAATAATTTCGTTCTGTCGCAGTGAACGTTCCTGACCAATATGCTATTGGATAAAGTTTTCCGTCTTCCTTTTCTTGTGATAGAACTGCTCCCATTGCTACATCAGACGCGTCAGTTTCTATTATAAACTGTTTCTCATAGTCAGGTCGTACTAGTATTGGTCCTGTGGTAAATGCTTCTTTTAATTTCTTGAAGGCTTCTTGTTGCTTTTCTCCCCATGTAAACATCTTTTTCTTCGATTGCAGGCTTGTTAGGGGTCGTACTATGGCCGAGTAATCTTTAATGAATTTTCTGTAGAAATTCGCGAATCCAATGAAGCGTCTGATGTCTCGTTTACTCGTTAAATCTGGCCATTCTTGTATTGCTTTGACTTTATACGGATCCATCTTTAGTCCTTCGTCATTTACCAAAAATCCTAGATAATCTAATTCCCTCTTGTTGAAATAGCATTTTTCTGGTTTTAAATAGAAATCTGCTTCTCGCAGTTTTTGCATAACTCTCTTTGTTAGTATCAGTAACTCTCCTTCTGTTTGGGCATAGATAATGATATCGTCTAAGTATATTACTACTCCAGCTCCTATCATGTCTTCAAATAGCTCATTCATTGCTCGCTGAAAGACGGCAGGGGAGTTCATCATTCCAAATTGCATGACTGATGGTTCAAATACTCCTTGATGTGTTCGGAAAGCGGCTTTCCATTCATCTCCTCTTGCAATTCTGATGTTGTTGTATCCTGCTCTCATATCTAGAGTGGTAAAGATTTTAGCTTTCGCTAGTCCATCTGGTAGTGTATGCATTATTGGTATGGGGAAAGGATCTACTTTGCATATCTTGTTTACCTCTCGGTAATCTATTACCATTCTTGCTCCTGCATCTTTCTTTCCAACAAAGAATACTGGGGCTGCTATTTGTGATCTTGATCGTTGTATCCATCCTTTATCCAGGTTTTCCTTGATGAATTCTTTTACCGCTTCTTGTTCTAACTGTGTTAGTGAATAGATTGCTCGTTTCTTTGGCAATTCAACTCCTTCTTTAAACTCTATTTTCATATCCCATTGGGTATGTTTGGGTAGTCTCTTTGCTTGTTCTGCGCTGAACCTATCTTCAAACTCCCACAGTTCTTGCGGTACTAATTCTTTCCATTCCTTACTTCCAGTATCAGTTCTTCCTTCTTTAGCTGCTTTCTCTTGGGAGTACTTTTGTGCTATACTGCTATATTTAGTTAATTTCTTGCGTGCTTTCATATCTTCTTCTGATTCTGGCATTACTGCACTAATTTCCTTATTGGGGTGCGACGCTTTTTCCAGTGGAAAAAGCGGATCAGTTTTTATTCCCACGTTAGATTTACTTCTTACCGAGTTTCTTTTACCCTTCTTCTTGGTATATGCTTGATTTATTGACCGCTTGAATCTCTCATTTGGGTGACAGCTGCTCCCACTGAGTTCTTCGACAAACAGACTCTGTCGAAATATGTTGCCTTGATCTTGCTGTCCGGACGACCCTGATGGGAACAATGTGCTAGGATCCACTCTTGGCGATTGATATCCTGCTGTTCCAACTCGCTTTGGTATTCGTTTTTGGCTTCCCTCACTTCCTCCTGATGTAGATTGTATTATTGAGGGTGGCATTACTGGCACGAGTTGCTCATCTCTCCAATGGTATTTTCCTCCATCTATTCCATAGAATATTTGATTCGGCACCTTCTTGGTCATTTTATTGAAACTTGTTGCTGTTTCAAAGTCTTGTTTGAACCTTGCCTCCATTGCTTCTGTAGCATTGTCCAGATTTACGCTTGTACTTACCTTATAGACTTTATTCCATGCTGTGAACGTTCTTTTTGATTTCATTGGTTCTTGCATAGTCTGTTCTGGAGCTGGAGGAGTTGGTTGCCTGGGTGGCGCTACAGGTGGTGTCGGTTGTGGAGGAGTTGGTGATCTTGGTGATGCCATAGCTTGTACTGGTGCTGGGGGTGTTGGTGCTCGTGGTACTATAATTGGTGCTATCAGGGGTTTGGTCTTTTGACTTACCACAGTACTGCTTTTACCCTTGCTCTGTGATATGATAGATGGGAGTAGTATATTTATTTCATCTTCCTCTTCATCCGAATCGGAATCGATACAGCTTTGCGAGTAGTCCCATCGCGTTTGTTGCTCTATTTTTCTTCCTTTCTTCTTATTCCTGTATCGTCTATAGTTCCGATTTAGATATTGCGTACCTTCAATCTGTGTTTTCCCATATTGGGTACTGATTTGTCCTGTTTGAAAATTAATGTTGGGTTTGTATCGAGTTATCCAATCATGTCCTAGGATAAACCGATCATTGTTAGTCTGTAACACTGCAATTTCCATATTTCCTGTGCTTACTCCTGTATCTACCCACGCCCGTACACTCTCTTTCCATCCACCCGCTGTTGTTGATCCATCCGCATTTACTATACTTGCATTCCCCTGTCTAGGTACTGTTTTTAGTCCTAATTGTTTGACTGTATTAGGACTAATTGTAGTGATTCCTGATCCAGAATCCATTAATGCAATTATTGGAATGCGCCTCTTTTCCCCTTGAGTAAGATAGATCTTCAATTTTGGTTGGTTGGAACTAGGGTGTACTGTCGTCCATCGGCGTGATACTTGTGGATTAATAGAAGTTTTATTTTTACTATTCTTCTTTTCCTCTGAATCCACTTCATCTCCACTCTCATCCGCCAATATTCTGAGAGTGGCTCTTAAAAATCCTCAGGTTGGCGTTGAGCTTCATTTTGGTTTGCGCCTTGCTCACTGAGACCTTCTTCATCCTCTTCTTCATTGACGTCTAATTCTCGGCGCTTAAATCTTGACCCTTTCGCCCTTCCTCGGGTTTTCCCTTGATTTCTTCCCGAAGGTCTACTTGTCTGTTTTCTGCAGTCCCTAGCGAAATGTCCTAGTGTACCACAATTGTAACACTTGATAGATCCTTTATTAAAACTTCCTTGTGGTTTCTTGACTCGTCTGACGTCTACCTCCATCGGTGTATAGTCTGGTACAAACGATGGTTTTGCATTTGCTCCATATTGCGGCAAATGCACTCCATGTATTGTTCTTGAAAATGCTAAGCCTGCTTCGCTATCTTTTGCATTTCTCATCCATGTCTCCAGGTCCCATGCCTGGCTCCCTGGTTGGGCTGTTAATCTTGCCAAGATTGTGTCTCGTAATCCTGATTTATACATGGACTTTCGTACTACTGCGTTGTAGTCTGGTGGGAGGTATGCTGATATTCGATCAAATTCCATATTATAATCTAATATGGATGCTCTCCCTTGTCGGATGTTATGTATTTTCTTTACCGCATCTTCTGTTACATCATAATGTTTTCCATGTTGAGCTCTTAGGAACCCTTTAAAGGCTTCATAATTTGGCCAGGCACCTGCTGCGGTTCCCACTAATCCTGCTACACCACGACTTTGAACATGTGGCGCTATCCACACTGATGCATTTCCTTTTAAACATTGACATACCACCTTTGTTTTATCTTCGTCTCCTGTGATTCTATTCGCATCAAACCGCAAGTCCATTTGTGTGAGGAATGCTTCAACATCTTCTTTACTTGTTCCTTTAAATGTCGGTGCCTTAATAATATTCCCAATTGGGTTTGGATTTGGGTTGGCCGCCATATTACTATATTGTTACAGAGGTCTCAAAAAGGTCTTCTATCTGTTCTAATAGTTCCTGACTACTAAACCCGTTTATTCTTGGTGTCCCTAATCCGACTCCGAGATGGAGGAGGTTGGGCTATCGGAATTATTAGAGGATAACTCAAATGTATTAATTTGAGTGCCTACCTCTATCGTCTCTGGATTAGTATTTCCCTGATCAGGTCCTCCGAGTTCTCCTGAAGCCTCTGAAGCCGGTCTGAGTGGTAGCGTTAAATCGTTTATGACCGGGATGTTTTGTCTTGGGCTACCTACTACGCTTTCTTCGTCTGCGTCTGACTCTGGCAGAGAATCTGGGTGTCGACTGTGGTTCCCTGAGTAATCGTTAAACAGGGTCGTCGTTGGTGGAATGTCCGATGAAGCTGATCTATAGCTTGATGAGCTACTTTCTGATTCTGAAGAGTGTGGAGGGTATGGATACCTGTCTGCGCTATATCCGCTTGGTGCTCCTCCTGTTCGTCTTCCTCTCTGCTGTCTGATCCTTGGCCCTGGTATTCTTGCTACGACTTCTGACAGCTGTACAAGGGTATCTTCGATGTGTGTTAACGCCCTTGTAATTTCTTCGTTGTTTTCTTCTGCTACTTCGTTACCCCTTCTAATGTCCTCTTCCAAGTGCTGTAACTTTACTATGGCTTGGTTGTGAAACGCACTTTCGATTGCCGTGATCTGTTCCTGCCTTCGCCGATATTCCTTGATCGTGTCCTTGAGCTTGGTGATTGCCTCGACTCCCTCCTTGAAACCTTCCTGTAACCGTTCTGTCCTCTCGTATATATACCAGGCAAGTCTTCCAATAGCGTCCCCGCTAGTATCTGTTGGAACCAAGCTTCGTCCGAAGGCAATGAGTATTCCGGTGGCAATGCAAAAGAACCAAAGGTAAATCGTCGCGTAATCCACTAAACACTTAGTTAGTATCTTTCAGTTCTGTAAAATTTTAGTACCTTACTTTTAATTTCCAGTAGTCTCCTTTAATCAAGTAAGTGAGGGCTTGATGTAAGCAATTCTTATGTTGGAATGTCCCGTAAATCACGTATCGGTATTTGGCAATGCTCTTCCCAAACTCTTCGTCAGTTACTGGGGTGCCGTTATAAATTGGATGCGCGGGAATTAGGTGTCCTGTTTCCAAAAGGAATTGTTGCACTTCAGTTACGACTCTAAGTACTTCTTGGGCCACTGCGACATACTGGTCAAAATACTGAAAGAATGCTAAGTCGATGATGTCAAGAATCTTACTACTTTTGTTCCTAGTAGTATTGATAGATACTTCTTGTTCCGCGTGTAAGGTGGTTAATTCGTCGATAACTACGATGTGGAAGTTTAAACTTTCTTTAAACTGCTCACGTCGTTCTTGTAAATCCAGTTTGTTAGTTAGATTGACCCCCTGAAGAACCAGAGCTACTAACCAATAGTAGATCGGATTGGCTAGAGGTGCGTATCAGGTTTGGAGTTCAATTCAAATGTTAGAATCAGAGTAAGAAGAGTAATATATAGCTTACTACTGAAGCAAGTGTCTCACACTGCTGATTGATAAGCGATGTCAAAGAATCAGGCAAGGACAAGTATCAGACTAGTGTTTGATGAGAGAAAACTCCAACTCGCTTGAGGGGCGTTTGGAGAGATGAATTGAACTGCTACTCAGGATGGCTCGTTTGGCCTCCTTTTATACTCTACAGGTGTGGCTATGCTAGGCTACTACTATAACTATCTACCTCAGTCTTTCTACTGACCATGTATACCTTCCAGCGCCTTCTACAAGGTGCTCCACTTGCTCCACCCTTTCCTTGTCAATTCCGTGCATTCCTTGTCAATTCCGATCGTACTGTATGTTCTAGTTCATTCTACTAGTTTCTTGCTGTGTACTTCAATGTCTGAGCTCTACTGTTATGGTCTAATGACTCTAGCACTTTCTGGTGCATACTTACTATCCTCAGCTACTCTGCTGGCGTCTGTACTGGTTCTGAGCTCCACTGGTTTATTCTCTACCGTTCTATGGCCTTCTCTCCTTGGAGTTAGGACTTATGTTCTTCTTCCGACTCAGATGGCTGACTGATGCTGCTACTTCGCCTGAGCTAGTTGTAAAAGCTTTCCTCTCGTCTACTACTCCTATGGATGCGTACGCATCGCTTCCCTTCTTATCACCTTCCTGATTAGATTAACTTTCCTTATCAGTGATCGTCGATCTCCATGGCTTCCGAGGTTCGGTGCCTGTGGGGTACTACATCTTCTTCTGGAAGTCCTGGGGTTTTTCCCACCGGCGTTCTATCATCTACCGGAAAGCTTCTCTTGTGGAGATATGTCGTCATTCTTGTGAACCCTTCTTCCGGTGGCATTGGAATCTTAATTGGACCAATCACGAACTTGATCCTGTGTTCCATTGATATCTCTGTGACTCGTTCGTCCATTACTGATACTCCTTCTGCATCGATGAGTCTAATGAATTCTTTAACTCTAGTTATCGTATTTTCTGCTATACGTCTTACTATTTCATTAGCTCCCCTTCTGTATGGTATGTCAATATTAATATGAATAAATTGACATTCTTCTTTATGTTTCCGCTTTGGGAATTTAATCTGTACTCCTGCGTTCATTAGATAGTCTCGTTCGTCATGTGAGAATACTGCTACCATATGTTCAAATGTCACATAATTCGTATTAGGCTGTTGTATGCCTTCTTGAGTAACGTATCCTGGAAATACTCTATGTGTTCCTCGTATGTCGAAGTTCATTGCTAATACCTCTGTCATCAAGAGTGATGAGATTATTGTACAATAAATGTCCCATCCTATCTGTTGTGCTTGTTTGCATTTCTCACAGTCGTCCTTGACTTCTGGCCATTGACTGGCTCGTCCTTGGTTAACTATTCTCTTTAATGTGGTTTCCAGCGTTCTCGCTTGTCGTGTGAACATCTTGATTATATGCTGTCACGTGCACGCTATACTGCTGACTAAAGCAATTTCTAACAAAAGGATTGAAACCGGTGTAACCCCAGACCTACACCTCTAACATTCGAAGAAGAATTTGGATGTACCTTCACATTTCCCGACACTTCCAACACTCGTTATTCCTCGTATCTTGACGCTTCTGCTGAAATCATCAAAAGGCTGGACTTCTACATCGAGTACATGCATCATATTTGTGACTCGAAGGAGAAGCCCGGCCTAAATCATCTCGAAGCGAATGTTTTGAAAGGACTGCAAGACTTACCCACGCGAACCGAGCTTGCTGTTCTGACTCTGTACCAGGAGGCCATCTCGCATCCCTATATCAGAAAAATTCGCTCATCCGAAACAAATGCGCTGGACCAGGGCCCTCTTCATCATCAAGTTCAGGAACACATTAAAAAGCTCATTAACTCACCTGGGCTTATTCTGACTCCGAACTCTGAGCCTGAACAGGCAAAACTGGGCGGTCTTGACTTCTGGAAACATCCCGATGCAATCGAATCGATCTGGGAGATGGCTTCAACACTTCCCAAGCTCCGTGAAATGTTTGTAACGTTTCTCAAGGAAGCATTAATGACCTGGGAGCGTTTCTCAGCAGAATTCAACAACAATGGAAAAATCGCAGGACTCACCACAGAAGACAAGAAAGAGATGTACTTACCCGCTACGAACGATGCGAATGAAGGGACCCTGGGCTCCTTTAGGGTGTTTGCGCGTCATTACCCGTCTGCAAATTTGGACCTGTTCAATGCGATATTCAGAATGCGGAGGAATGGAACGGAGGATTTTATAAAGGGAAAACTCACCGGTGAGGATGACTTGAAGTTTCTGTGAAAGGAGGCTCGCCTTCGTCTTGCTAGTAAATGAGATAGAAAAAAAAGACGGTATATTACGGAGTGGAACAAAGCATGTGTTATCGAGAAACGACGCAAAACAGATGAACAGAATAGACGAAGAATGCGACACAAAGAATACCTCAAGAACCTTGAGCTCGTTGAAATAGAAACCATCCTATCATTGACGGTCGCGCGTTTGAAGGATCAGATAGACAAGCTTAGGGACGAAGACAAGGAGATACCAAGAGAAAAGGAGTTGAGTAGAAAGGAGGACAGAGCCCGAGCATTAATTGCAGCATTAGAGAGGTACAAGATTCGGCACCAGACTCCTGGTTAGCTTGTTCTCATCAGATGAAAATGGACAACTGAATGCGTTTGCATCTGTAACTACATTCAAGTGATCTTATTTGCTTGTCGAGCACTTGCTCCAGAGTATACAGTACAAGCTAGTCAAGGACTGCGGAGTCGAAGCTGCGGGTGAATGAGTGAAAGAAGAAAGTTCAACAAATTTAGTAGATCACGAATCGATCAATTTCACATCCATATACTGATCAATGGACCGATCGACGATCAGATAAGATCTCTCAAGTTTCAAACTCTCGGTTTGGATCAAACTCAAAGCCTTTTTGTCATTTATAATGTATGTACATAATTTCTATCTTTTACTACTGCCTATGTGCCATTCCTACCGACACAATTCGGCCAAATAAGGAAATATTATCAGCTCCGCCGGCAAACGCCGGGCACGATCGTCTCGCGGCAGTTGCTTACTCCCACGTACATCGCCTCTGGTTCCGCGGACAAGGCGATCATAGTCTGGGATGCCAAAAGTGGAAATATTGCTTCAGGCCCTTTCGAGGGTCACACAAGTCTTGTCAATTCCGTTGCGTATTCACCGGATGGAAAATACATCGCCTCGGGCTCGATGGACAAGACCGTCAGAATCTGGGATGCTAGTGTCAAGCCGATTAGCTCAGAACCGTCTCAAAAACATACAGGCCCCGTCACGTGCGTCGCGTTTTCGCCCGATGGAAGGCAAATCGCGTCTGCTTCGGATGACAGCTCGATCATAGTTTGGGACACCCAGATAGGAGACATGGTAGCCGGGCCTTTTCTGGGTCACACAGGGCCTGTTATTTGTGTGGCATTCTTGCCAGATGGCTTGCGACTAGTCTCAGGTTCAGAGGACAGGACAATCAGGATTTGGGGCGCGGGTTCAAGCGAAGTAGTCTGTGGTCCTTTGGAGGGAGAATTGACTGGCAAGACTTGCATGGCTATATCCCCAGACGGCATGACGCTCGTCTTCGGGCCCATCGACCAAGCAATAAGAGTGTGGAGCATAGCGAGTGACAATTTGGTCGCTGGACCGGCTCTGTTCCATCCCGGACGTGATAATGTGGTGGCCTTCTTTCCCAGCGGCAAGCAATTTGCATCATGCTCGGGCAATACAATCAAAATCTGGAACCCAGAAACTCGGGAAGCAACGTCAAAACTTTTAGTTCGGAACGAACGACGGAACCATCATTATCTTGGATACGAGGAATGGTCATATTATTGCTCGCCTAGACGAAAGCCTTGACGGCCCGGTCGTATCTATCCTTCTCTCATGTGGCGGAGAATATCTTATCTCGGCGTCTTGGGACAAAACAATTCGAGTTTGGGACGTGGAAGGCGTCCAGATTCTTTGCGATCTCACAGGCCACTGGGACAGGGTAGAGACTCTTGCCTTGTCCCCTGATGGTTCCCGAATAGTTTCAGGTTCGCATGATAATACAGCCAGGGTGTGAATGTGTCGGACGTTCTCCAGCATCCCGCAGAGGACTCGACAAGTGTCGCGATGAGTTCTTCCTCGTCAACCAATAGAGATTTTTCGGACTGGGTCCTAGGTGACAATGGATGGATAAAATATGGCGGACCGAAAGGTGACGATCTTCTCCTGTGGATTCCTCCTGACCTTCGTCGAACGCTTTGCGGGCCTCGCAACGTATCCGTGTTGAGTTGCGATTTCTCTACCAAGCTTGATTTTACAGGAGCGTGCCTTGGTGAACGATGGACGGACTGCTTTATTGCTTCCGAACATTAGGCCTTGAGTTTACTGCCTTCTGTGTTTACCCTATGTTTTTGCCTTGTGCATTGTATTCATTGATCAGTTATTTGCAACGATGCGTAGAGATTTACAGTAAATCTGAGAAGAAACAGCTTGAATGCATGAAAATGCTTTGCCGTGAGAGCTGTAGGGTCTCACATGTGACAGCGTCTCTTCTAGTTTTTCGGTCCTCCGAATCTCTGAGTACCGTCTGGATTCCTGATGCTAAAGTCAGCGAAGTTACCGGTGACGCTCACTCACGCTTCCCCGAATCTACTGGACTACAGGACGAAATCCGAACCCTCTGGTCAATTTTTGCATTGCAAAATCGCATCGTTTGTCTAGAAACAAACCTAGTACGCACATATTTTCCATGTCTAGTACATGCCACTGTATCGGTACTCTGATGAACTTTTATAAAACTCTGAGTACTGGCAGAACGTTGACGTCTTCTCGAGGCTCCGGAAGAGAATTAGATGTCGGTTCCGGAAACGAGCACTGACGTTGACTCCGAGCTGCATTTCTACCTTCTGATTGTCATACTTCTGGATTTTCCACTGAGGTAGCTCGTACCGAATCAGATGCGGTACAATATTAATATGCATTGAGCTGGACTCATGTAAAATGCATGTTCACTCACTAGTACTGGCTTCGTCTCAACTTGCACCTCACTATTGCTCGACTCTCGGCCCTCAGACCTTTCACTAAAACCCCTTGTTCTACCGACTTTTTTGTGATTTGACTTTCTGCTGTATATATACATACTTACATATTTACGTTTCACTCCTCATTAATATTCTTCACATCCCGTCTTGGCCCCGGTTTCCCATCTTCTCTCGATTCATTCATTTCCCTGCTCCGACTCAATCCTCGTAACATTCTTGCATGTATCACTAACAATAAAGTAATGATATTGCCTCTTGGCGTGACAATAAGAATAGATGCACCTGTAAAAACTCATACTTATAGTAAGTCAGGACAGACGAAGCCTACGTACTTACGTTAGCCCGTAAGACCCGACTTGAGTAACCTAAGTTACCATATCTCTAGATTTCACGTAAATGATTTGGATAATTACTGTACTTCTACAGGTTATCTTCATAATCCTGTGTGTTCAACGTCTATCGGGCAGTACGCTCCAGCTACCGACCAACGCTATAAAGTATGTATGTAGCTTCCGCAGATGAACAGCGACTCACAGGCGGAGTCACTGTGAGCTTCTTTTGCATTTTATTCACGTCTCCGCGTTCGTTTCTTCCCTTCCTCCTATCAGCGCTATCATCTTCTCGTACACCGTGAAGACGATCCCTCCGCTCATCTGTATAACAAGTCATCAATGCATATGCAATCATGAATCTCGGTCGCAAAAAGAGGATGTAAGAGAGAAAGAGAGAGAGGACATACGACGAGCCTAGCTAATCGCGGCGTCGTGCCGGTCCAAAATCGCAGGACGCCCTCTTCGGTGAAGATTCGATAGGCGCAGTGGAAAGAGTTTCGGTACTGTTGTCGCGCTTCGAGAGATTGCATTCGTGTTTTGATTACACTGCCGACGATAGAGACGTGAATGAGTGGATAATAAATCACGGTACTATGATATAATCACTAAGGGAAGAAAGCAAGGTACGCACTCGAGAGGCATGGTGGTGTAAACTGTGACGAGACCCGCGATAGCGCCGATGGTGAAGGTTATGCTCGTTGGTATAGGTTGTCCGGGTCGGGCGTTCCCTTGGACGAATTGCTTCAGAGTCGTGTACGTCGTGAATCGGACGGCGGAGTTGGCGCCTTGGCGCATCATCTAAACAGACAGAAGACAAATCCAGTCGCACGAACGTTATGAGAAATACATACGAATGAGACTTGAGAAAGATACGTACAACGGGAAATAGCCCGCGATATATCCCGAAGATCCCTTCTTCCCGGATGATGCTCATAGTCCCGTGCACGAGCCCGCGGTATTGTGGGTTTGGTCGTTTAGAATCGTCGATGAGTTTCGTTCTATGTGAGATGATGCCACATTCAGTTATTTCTTGTGCTGAAAACAAGTCTTGAATGGACGTACTTGATTGTTTCGGAGGGCGTAACGGCGAAGATGGATTCCATCACACCTGCTCCGAGTCCAGCTAGGAATATAAAGTCAAAGTGGTGTTATGGTTAACTCAGAGTCTGGCTTATGCGGACGCGTTGAGAGCACCTAAGAGGCTTCGAGGCGCACTGACTTTTCCCTACAGAATTACGACAGATTTAAGCACATAAGAGCAGCAACTCAGCAGCATAGAGTTGGATTGAAATGGACAAAACTTGCAGCATATGGAACGACTCGACTCGAGGTGAAAAGTGGAGGACAAGAAAGAATGCACGCACCTCTCGATCCGCCAACATACTCTTAAATTGATCATAACTCAAGAAGCGCACGCCCGCCTTGACAGCATTCCCAGTAATCAAAGCCGTGCATCCCGAATACAGTCCTGCTATCCCTCGCGTTCGTAACGTATTACGAATGATTTCTACTGGTTTTTCTTTCTGCTAAGTAAGACACCGGTGAGCAGATATCCAAGATCACGATGGCTGGTCTATAATGCCATTCACCTTCCCGCCGAATTGAGATCGTGTCTTCACAAATTCCGTAGGGTATGTTATGAGTCTGCAATAGGTTGACCGTTCAAATATGCGTGAATTCGCCGTAACGCGCACGGCCAAACGCACGCTTCAATACCACCTGCTGTAGCTCCCGCAACGAGGGAGTGAAGTGGCTTTTCCTTCTTTGCGACCATTTCTGCGGGATGAAGGAAAAGTAAGAAGAGTAGTTGATTTGCTCAAAAAATCGAGCAATTGGTTAAAGCGAGTCACGTGCGTGTCATCATCAGGTGTCGTAAGGTATGATGAGATTCTTCTTTGAAGCGCTGTTCAGTTCAACTCCCACTGCCGAGAGTCTTTGATTCCATATCGTACGACATTATCATCCGCAGCCAACCTCTTATAAGAGTGGTGGTTCAGGCAACCATCGCTCGAACTTCATTCATCATGTCCTCACCTTCGTCCTCATCAAAAGAGCCAGCCAATGAGCTCAACCCACGCACGACCTCGTATGAATTCTTTGGTCCTCCGGGTGCACTCGCTGTATCTCTCGGTGTACCATTCTTAGTCTACGCTCTCTACTTCTCCTGCTCTGAATCTGCGGGCGGGTGTCCACCACCGTTTCCCGTCCTGCTGGACAGGTTCACCTCGGCCGTTACGGACCTCAGCTGGTGGAAGAGTCTTTGGGATACCGAAGCTACTCTGATGTACCTCGCGTGGTATGCGTACTGCGTCGCTACTTGGGCCATCCTACCAGGTGATTGGATTGAAGGCATTCCGCTAAGAACAGGTGGAAAGAAGAAATATAAGATCAATGCATTTTCGACTTTCTTGTTGACGATGGGCCTGGCTTCCGGGTATATTTATGCGAATGGACCTGCGAGCTTTACGTTTATATACGAAAAGTGGATCGGATTCGCTACAGCTTCGGTTTTGATGTCCATACTGCAGGCATTATACGTCTACATCGCTTCGTTTGCTGAGGGGAAGTTGCTTGCTCTGGGAGGTAACTCGGGTAACCTCATTTACGATGTGAGTAGTAAACTCTTCCATCACGATTAAGCTCTTCTCTAAACTTTTCCCAAGTTCTACATTGGTCGGGAACTAAATCCCTCGATCGGCTCCTTCGATATCAAGTCCTTCAATGAGCTGCGACCAGGGCTCATTCTCTGGGCACTAATCGACGTCAGCATGCTTTGTGAACAAGCCGTGCGTCGAGGCGGTTTCGATAAAGTAACAGACTCAATGTGGCTCGTCCTCGTTTTCCAAGGACTTTACGTCGCAGACGGGTTGTACAATGAGCCTGCGATTTTCACTACCATGGATATCACGACCGATGGATTTGGTTTCATGCTGTCTGTAGGAGACCTTGCATGGGTGCCATTTGTGTACTCCCTTCAGGCGAGATATCTGGTCTTTAACCAAGTCGAGCTCGGTTGGTTAGCGAGTGCAGCGATTTTGGCTGTCAATTTTGCTGGTTACTACATCTTTAGAGATGCGAATGGAGAGAAGAATGATTTTAGGAACGGCAGGAATCCAAAGAGTGAGTATTGCAGTTGTATGAAGAGGGTCACGTCTTGAGCCGATATTTGTTAGACCTGCAATACTTTGAGACACAGCGTGGTACGAAGCTACTCACAAGCGGCTGGTGGGGCCTGTCGCGACACCCCAACTACTTGTACGTATCCTTCGCCTGTCCTTTACCTGCACAAAACAAAACAAACTCACCACACGAACCTTCTTCGCGTTTAAGTGGCGATCTGCTCATGGCGCTTGCCTGGTCACTTCCGACAGGCTTTAACACTCCCATCACATACTTCTACGTTACCTACTTCGCCGGCCTCCTTGCTCACCGACAGATTCGCGACGATGAGAATTGTGAGAAGAAATACGGGAAAGATTGGGAGAAGTATAAGAGTTTGGTGCCGTATAGGATTGTCCCGTATGTGTATTGAGTGGGTGTGGGAGTGATCGAGTTAGTCGGTTGGTCTTTCAGCTAGGTGTGGGCGTTACTGTTGAACAGACGATGCCTATTCGAACATTCACTTTCCTCTTGCTCTTGCTCTTATGCATACGATGTAGTAAACTAATGAGTGTTGGTCAATTGCTCGAGAATCCATGAAGTCGTTTCTGAAGTTATATGGGACAATGAGAGTTTTTTGCTTTGGGATTACATCGATGCTTCCTCCAGATCAAATTTCTCTTATAAAGGAAGAATAGGAAAGAGGTCCATTCAAACGAGCCACATACTCCGAGGCGGAAATCAGAACGATAGCAAAGGGCAAACTTTATTCTGATCGATATTATCAGTTTTCATTTAAGTCGATCTTCCCCATTACAATTTACGCCGCATAACCTTACGTATGGTTTCATCTGCAGAAGGTTCGTAGGAGGCCAAAGGGGAGTACCCTAGAATCTGAGCACTGAACCGAAAGCGCCTTAGAAGCTCGCTGGAGAGGAAGACAAGGTTTAGACCAAACTCGGAACAAAGTCATTGCCTAAGCGGTGTCTTATGTCATCGTATTGAAGCAGACTCAGACTTGATACGCCTTCGCTTGCTACAACGAGTCGAGTTCGCGTTTCACCGCTGGACGTATCTATCGACGACGAATAAAATAGAATCAAAGAAGAATCCTCGGTGCGGGAATACTCTCAATTCATCAATTGTTTTTTATTGAACAAAAAAGCTTCCGGAAAAAGTAATAGATCAGATCACCAAAGAAGTTCCCAAGGTTCCCTCGATCCGTTCGCTGGAAATCAGTTTCTTCGACTGGGCCGACAGTCACGGCCTCGTCTCACACTCGAGCTAATTCAAAATTAATAATAATGATAGTTGGGTGATCCCCGCCGGTCTTTCACTTTTCTGCCAGTGGCCCCATCATCGCGAGCGTCCGCCTGTCTGACATTGACCTCGACCTCGACGACCACCAGGATGTCCCACGTCCTCCTCCTCCGTGCGCCCACAGACGGCAAGGCAGACGCAGGCAAGTCGGCATCAGGTGGGAGCGGGAAAGCAGGAGAAGATTCGTATGAGACGCTCCTCGCGCCAGCTACTTCGATCCCTGTGTACGAGACGCAACACACCCTGGAAGAGTTGCAATGGATACTCGAGACAGGCCCGGCGTTCCATGGGTATAACGGTGTAATTGTGACGAGTAAGAGAGCGGTGGATGCCTGGGCGGCTGCGTCGAAGAAGGTCCCCGTGCCCGCCGATGAACGAGGTGCGATTGATCCTTTTTTCAAATCAAAGTAACTTGCATTGGCTGGCTTGATCTGAAGACGTATCTTTTCTTCCAGCTCATTGGACGGATATACCGTTCTATGCCGTCGGAGGTGCGACCGCCCAAGCCGTACGGGATCTCTCGAACAGTGGCGTACCCCATTTGGCGCCTCGGCAAGTCCTTGGAGGGGAAGAATCGGGCACGGGCGAGCAGCTCGCGCACTTCATTCTCACGCATTTGGCTACGCAGAGAGACGCTGCATCAACGTATTCTACATCAGCATCGAGTGTCCCTGGGTCGTACTCTAGCACAAGTCTCCCGCTTACAGGGTCGGTCTCGACGGACAACTTAAGCATCTTCACAAAGGGCGATGGACAGCCTCATACGCAGAGACAAACAACCCCGGAAAAGGATGAGCCTCTGAACAGCGGAGCACAAAACGGAACCGGAGAGGAAAAGGGACAGAAGAAACCCCTGACAAAGCCGAAACGCTCACGCAGCCTTCGTCGTCCCATGAAATTACTGTTTCTCGTAGGCGACAAAACGCGCGACGCGCTTCCTACAATCCTATCATCTGATGAGAGCATCGAACTTGATTCCGTTCAAGTATACGCGACGAAACCTTCGCCAAACTTCCCTAATGCACTAAGAAGCGCTTTACACGCACAATCGAAAGGTATGCATGTTATTCGCATCACTTTCTTCGTGGATTTAAGGTTGTATTGTATGTTGAAGTGAAAGATTGGTGGATCGTAATCTTCGCACCCTCAGGCGCAGACTACGCTATACCTTTCCTCCGAGAACACTTCACCCTCCCATCAAGCTTCAGCTCTCCCCCAGTTACTCCCTCTTCAGCATACTCCTCGGGGTCACTCACATACCCACCCTTAACGCCCACTTCCCCATCTTCCACTTCAAACCTTACTCCATCATCATCATCCAAGTCAAAGAAAAAGGACAAAAAGAAGGACAAGGATAAAGATAAGGACAAAAGTGCTGGTGGTGGTGGACAACACCTGCCGACTGCGCGGTTCGCTGCAATCGGACCAACGACGGCGACCCACCTTCGGGAGGTGTGTAAGGTGGAGGTTGCAGCTGTTGCGGCGAAACCTAATGCGGAGGCGCTGGCTGCGGCGATTAAGGCAGCTTCAGCGTCCGCGACGTAGCGCTTGATGCTATATGAGCTAGAGTGACGTGGAATGTTTCTGTTGGTCGGCTATCGTTATGTTGTCTTACGATTTTGATTGGCGGCTTTTCTTCTTGATAATGCTGCATATTCGCAATTTATTCCCAGCCACATATACATACGTGCACATGCGATGTGCAGTATGGAAAACTTGGACCGTTCTTTGGCTTGGCTTGCTTTGCTCGCTTTCAGTCTCGTCCTTATTCCTTCTAAGTGACTTCGCAATGTATCCTCGTTATTTTCCTTTTATACAGTACAACAATTTCGGACAAGGTCTGCAGTGGAAACAATGATATATCTTATTTTAAACAACCTGTCAGACACCAATATGAACAAGATTAACCCATCTCTCTGCCATTACTTCCACTTCATTTCCATCGGATCCCACGTCCCTCCTTTCCCGCAACCACAAAGCGGCTTCACGAACGGCCCCAGCAGCTCTCTTGAATCTAATCTCCCCCTCTTCCAGATCCTCCATGAGGCGATGATAGACCACTTCCGCGAGTACAGGACCATCTCGATCAAGCAATTGCCACATCGTACCAACGACACTTCGGAATCCACAAAACTGCATTGCTGCAGCCAAGTGAAGCGTCTCGTCCAATGCGAACTTGGAACCCTGTTCTGCAGTGTGGCAGGCAAATAGATACGCGAATTCCGCATTTGGGATATTAGCGCGGACGATATCGAGTAAGGTGAGCCTTCCATCTGGAAGTTTGAGAGATGAATTGAAAGGCTCTTCATCCAAGATTCCATGACATACGAAATGCACCCATTCCGCTCTATGAAGCGCCCGGACCACGGAAGCAGGAGAAGCGCGTTCGTCAAGCAGCTGTTTGTTGATACGCCGGAACCTACATATGGGATTCCTTTCTTTGTTCGTCGAGTGAAGTTTGGTGTCACCAACGAAGAGAAGCTTTTCGCCTCCATTTTGAACCCCTACTCGGGCATTAATAAGGGACTTGAGGGTGGGCGTGTATGACGAGATGTAGTCATCCAGAAGGTATCTCATGCTCCCATCCGCACCCTCGTAAGGTCCTGCGGCATGGAAGGGCAGTATAGATAACACCGAAGTAGGGCTCCACCAGATACGTGACCCCTCAGGAATTCCAAGCTCTTGGAGTTTCTGAACAACCTTAGAAACGACCCTGTCCCATAGCAACCTCATCACTCGGTGGAGCGTTTCGTCGTACTTGACAGAGTCTACCCCGAATTCTCGCCGGGATTGCAGAAGCATATTACATAGTTCATTCCCCTCTGTGTACCAGTCACCATCCAATGGAGCGCAGACGCAGGGCGGATCTGCGTGAGACAGGACAATGGGCGCATCCGATCGAAACCTGCAATGGTTAATCACGACCACAGGACCTTCAGACGCGGCTTGTTTCAACGTTTCGAAAGGCGGAGCTTGAAGGAAATTCTCAAACTCAGGTGTTTTCCGTATTTCATTGATCATCGCTGCTTGTTCCTCTGAAAGCTTCCTCATTTGCGTTGAGAGTTCATCCTCCGAATGTTGTCCCCGTATTGTACCGTGAGCATCAGCATGTGGTCTGTCCACTACTGTAGGAGTCGATCGCGAATCAGACGAAGTCATGAGGGCCTCCAGACGACTGCTACAATGTTGGAACCTGTCTCCAAGCGCCTTATCCGCTCGGGAGAGTTGGTCAAGCGGAGCCCGAACCCCTTGCATCTCTGACCAAAGCATGGCCATTCCTTGTTCAAGAACCTCAATGGCGCGAGTAGAGTCCCCCTTCTCTATGGCATACGAAGCGGCATCCAATACAATCGTTTGGTAATGGATACTGCTGGAGAGAAGATCATGTTGGGAGGACAGAGTTGGCCTAATCGTAAGCGCACGCTGGAGGAGTGACATGACAGCTCCATACGAATCAGATGTAGTCTGATGATCGTGAGTCCGCGCCCGGACTGACCACTGCTGCGCCGCCTTTAGACGCTTAAATGTGCTGGAGAACGTGTGAACGGCGGCACGTCTCAAGAATTCAATAGTATCCTCCAAATCTACGGTACTCCCTTCTCTGCGAAAACGAGAGTAAATAGCATCGGCAAGACCTGCAACGCTGAGGACCGATCCGGATGGCCATCGGGACGAAGATTCGATGCGGCATAGTGTAAACTAATTGACTCAGATATGTCCTCGATCCGTCCGCAGTGCTCAAAACGGATTTTTAGAGAACTGCCGAGGTTGATCAATGATGCTGAATAATTGGGATGGTCAACATTAAGAAGGACAACCGCGGCGCGGTAAGACGTGACTGCATCGTCAATATCCTCGATTCTGCCTCTGTGGTTAAAGCGAGTTCTCAGGGAATTTCCTAGATAGGACAATGCCAAGACTCGACGAGGATGTCCATTGGGATAAGAAACCAGAGTGGTATTGTGTAGACCAATTGACTCGTCAAGGCTTTCAACTGTTCCACCGTGCTCAACGCGGATTCTGAGAGCATCACCCAATTGTCTTGCAATGAAGAGCGAAGAGCATGGCCCTCGGGACAGAGAATCGCGGAAGCACGGTACAGTGAGATTGACTCGGCGAGGTCTTCGATTCTCCCTGTGTGCACGAAGCGACGATTCAGCGAATCTCCCAGGTTGTTCAGCATGGCGAAGCGATCGGGGTGGTTACCGGGGCAAGAAGCCAAGGAGGCACGGTGGAGCGTAATTGATTCCTCAAGGTCTTCTATTCTCATGCCATGCCCGAAGCGACTTCTCAGGGAATTACCGAGATTGTTTTGTGATACGTATATTTGGGATGGCCATCGGGACGGAGAGATAGTGCAGCACGATGCAGGGAGATTGATTCGTCGAGATCTTCTACTTCTCCCCAAATACCGAGTTTGTAGAACATTCCCCAGGTTAGACAATGTAAGGGAATGATCAAGATGATTGCTGGGCTGAACCGCTAGGGCGGTAGTAAGTACTGCAATTGACTCGTCCAGCTTATCGAATTCTCCGCTATACTCATAATGAGTCGAGAGAGAAACTCCCAAGTTCATCAATATAGAGGAACGAGTGGCATTGAGGCCAGGACAATGGATTAGGGCGGTACGATATAACGCGATTGCCTCTTCAAGATCCTCAATTTTGCAGCTGTGGTCAAATCGAGCGAGTAGGGAATTACCGAGACTTCCTAATGAAGATCGATTTGGATCGTTGTCATATCCAGTAGCCAGAGCGGTGCGGTGCAGAGTGATTGATTCTTCGAGGTCCTTAATATTGCTGCCGTGCTCAAAGCGACTCTTCAGATGGGTTCCCAGATTCGTCAGGATTGTTGGTCGAGTCACGTTTCCGTCAGGACAGAGAGCCAGGGCAACACGGTAAACTGATATAGCTTCGACAAGGTCTTCGATTTTGCGGGTATGACGGAAGCGGGTAGCCAGAGAATCACCCAAATTGCTCAACGATGATGATCGTTCGGGATCGTCCTCAGAACGAAGGGCCACGGAGGAGCGGTGAAGAGAGATTGATTCGTCGAGATCTTCCGCTCCCTCAGCGTACTCGAAACGAGTCGATAGAGAATTTCCCAAATTCATCAGTACAGTGGGGCGAGCAACGTGACCGTCGGGACAAAGAGCCAGAGCAGCGCGATGTGACGTAATTGATTCATCGAGATCATCGGTACCGCGAACGCGTTCAAATCAAGCAAACAGAATATTGCCCAGATCATTCAGTGACGAGGGACGCTCGGCGTAATCATGAGGCTGGAGAGATAATGCGGCACGGTACAGTAAAACGGCCCTATCGATGTCTTCTATAGCACCGACATGCCGAAAACGACGACTTGGAAGATTACCCAGACCGACCAAAAGGGATGAACGTTCGTCATGACTGTCGGGACGAAGAGCTCGAGCCCCACGGTGCAGAGCCATTGATTCGTCGAGATCCTCAACATTTCCGGTCAGTACGAAACGCGTAATAAGGGGAGTGCCCAGATCGTACAGCGGTCTGTAACGAGCTGGATGGTCTTCTGGAGTGAGGGCCAGGACATCTCTCCCTATCATAATTATTCTTTCGAGATCTGATAACTCTCCCCATCGTTTGTGTCGGGCGAAGAGAAGAACAGAAGTGTTCCGCATTGACTCTAAGTGACGAGGATGACCACGAGGACAACAGTTAAGCACGACTTGTTGGAGAGTTATGGTCGAATCAAGGTCCTCCTTGAGACCCATTGCTTGGAAACGGTCGCGCAAAAATGGGGATAAAACGATCATTATCTTGACTTTATCAGACTGGTTTAAAGACATCTTGTTGCTTGATGGCTTCTGTAAAATTTCTATGAATCGGAGATAGTGCCATGAACTCTCGAGTAGAAATTATATGAGTGCCGAACGCCTTACTAATCCTCGGACCTCTAGACAAAACACGTCTGTTGGTAACAGGTTCACGGGGCAAGATAGCATATACCTCTGAAAGACCTGAGCGATGCGCTTCTCCAAAAGCACCTGGACAGACTTGGGATACTCACCTCCACTGGAAAATCAAGGGGTATCCTGCGGTATGGGAAGACAGTTTTCAACGCGGAGGGTATGAACAGCGCAGGGGATCGACATCATCTAGATGTAGCCGTTTGTATCAGAAAGACACGGTCTGTACTGCCCAGTAGGGCAAGGCGGATTTCTTCCGAATGAATGTAGTTCATTGCCTTGAGCGCGCGCGAAAGATTTGCACCGCCACTGTTTGAGCAACTCGGTCACGAGACCGGACCCCCGTGATATTCCCAGCCCAATTCTGCCACCGAATCCTCCTTTACTTCTCTCTTCTTCCTATTCCACATCTTATTCCCAATCTTATTCCACAAACACATTCAATCTCGCCTTTACATCTTTATCTCTTCTTGAAAACGAATATCGCTGATTGAAGAACCTAAGGCTCGCTGTCTTCGTCCTCTGCCATGGTCACGCACTCAACAAGGTCCCGTCCGAAGGGCAAGAACTCAGGCTTGGATACCGAATCGAAAGCTTTATGGCCACATCGCAAGTCTGTGCCTGTCTTGGAATGCCTAGACTCAAACTCAGATATATCTCCTGAGCTCAGTTATGGCTCTTCCCCTTCAAGTCCTCTGTCTCCTCTGTCCAAGCGCTCTGTTTCTCCTGATCTACCTGACGAAATCGAAGAGAACTCGATAGATAGCATAGTTTGGCCGAAAAGGCGCAAGGATTGTGCATGGATGGCTGGAAAAGTGTCGTTTATGAAAGAGCAAGCGGCGCGTAGGAAGCGGAGAGAAGTGGACTCTAGTGTATTTCGAGATGACATTGTTGGGTACGGCGTGCACCCTCCTGCGGCCTCTTCTTCACACAAGGAATGCAGAGGCAAGCACGGACAGAGAAGGACGAAGTCGTCTAAGAAGATAAATGGGCGTACAACGAGTGCATCGCCTCAGGATACTACTTTAGTTGGTACGAAACCGAAGGCAAATCGAAAGCCGCTTCGCGATATCACCAGTTCTTTTGATAAATGTAGGAATGCGAACGAAACGCCATCGGCGTCGCCCTCCTTTGTCCCTCGCCGTACCATTCCGGAGAGCTGGCACCGGGCAATACGTAGTCTTCTGACCCAAGGGCGCGAAATGCCTTTTCCTTTCGGTGAAGCTTTGATCATGGACACCTCGCAAATTCAGGAATGAAGTCTCGCTTGGCGTAGCTTGGATCATGCATACCTGTTTTATTCTTTCGCGACTCTTCTATTTGTTCACAGCCCCCATGTGTCGGCCTTTTCTATTCTCAATCAACAACCGATCTTCGCCATCTATGATTGGACGTCTTGTCGAAGAATGCATCTCTTCTGAACTGTCTAAAGTCTCGAGATCAGTGCTTGTATGGTTCCACTGCCTTTTCTATACGCTGCGGTCACTACCTTCTCATGTACACCAACATACTATTTGACTGCTCGGGATTGCCTAATATTCTATTTCAAGAATGGACCTCACAGTTCCTATCAGAGTTCAATTGTACCTACACTAGACTATTATTTCGCATATCACCAAGGAGCATTTTGTGCTTAGCGTTGATTTCTTGTTCAAACTCTGGGGGAATCTCCGCGCTGTTTCTCGATATTTTGAATATGCGGGAGTTAGCGACAGTGCTCCCCATGTCTCGGTTGAAGTCTCTAATCAAAATCAAATTTTAAAGAGTCTCTGATCTAAATTGAAATTATGTCTCATTATCTTCTCTATTTGCAATGAATTTGAGTCTTGAGATATGCATGTATTCGTGTTTTCCGTGGAAAAGTACAGCTTTTAGCTCTTTATATCAAATTCATCTCTTGTTAAGTCCGAGATTTCGTTCACCACCGTTCGCTGTCTGCTATCTCTGTGTGTTCTCTGACGTTCATGACGTTCGTGGCGTTCAGCGGCATCTATTTTCAAAGAAAGGCGGTGATGCGGGATTTGCAATGTTGAAGGGTGTGCCGAGCACTTTCTCGTATACTAGTGCAAATGCTGTCGTTCGATGTTGGTTGGCTCGGAAATCGGTAGGTGGATACTGCTCTCTTGAAGAGTATAAGAGCCGCGTTGAAAACCTCCAAGCTGCTCAACAATTCTAGCACTCTCTGCTGCCATTACTCTAAGCTCAAAGATACTGTTCGTAACCGGTTCTCCGTATCTCGTGTCAATGGACTCCTTCAGTAGCTATTCTATCGGCTCGTCCTCCAAGGAGCGCTCCTGCGGAGGCCTCGAGGAGCAATCTCACGGGAAAAGTTCAACGCGAGTACTTCATACTCAGGACTCAATCTTTTCGGTCGATTCGAACGATCCAGAAATTAACGTCGAAGACGTCCCCGTAGATAAAGAGACTGGAGGAGATAGCTCTACATATTGCATTATTGCTTAGATCAACTAAAGTCAACCTACCTGGAGATTTGAGGTGTGTGGTAGCTTCCTTTGCCTTTGATAGTTCCAACTAATCTCTTCCTTCAAGTTCGCTTGTAGTCACCAATGGTCGGATTGTTGGGGTCAATCAGAAGATGATTAGAAGTCTACGATTTTCTCTGTTATGTATTCTTGTATTCTTTTTTATTACTCCTGTCGTGGTTTGCGAAATTCTAAATGATGATGGATTATACTTCATAAAGAGTGTTTTTGTATTCAGCTCCACCTACAATATCGCCTGTTCCTTCCGTAACAGGAAGGTGCTTACTGGATACTTCCGACACCGAAGGATCAGCGCTGACGGGCTCGTGCTCCGAGTCTAATCCACAACTTCATCTCAACCGACGTCCATCACTCTTCACTCTCCAACTGCTCGTCATAAAGCAGCAGAATGTTCCGAAATTTTACTTCGAAACGCGGAAAATTTCCTGTGACTTGCCTGAGGATGCGTCAGCACACTGATTCTTGAGAACAAGAGCTCTATGATTGGTCCACTGGTCATGTTGCTCCACAGATTACTCTCATCCTACTCATGCGTTTTGTTCATCCATGGCTGAATTAGTCGTAATGCTCTGCGTCATCCTTTGATGGCTACATGAAATTTTATACTATATATTGTCCGTGGTGGCACCAATGCGGGCAGAAAACTGACCTTTTTTTCGATCATGGGCATGGTCGAGGTCAGACCCGATCTTAAACGCAACCGAACTGTCAGTCGCTGGTACAAGTACGTCTTCAGTTTCATTCTTCAGCTTTTTAGACCGTTCTAAATAACACTTATCTTACAGTCTTCTCCCGCGCGCAAATGCAAAGTTCTCTGCGAAGCCCAGTGTCTGTGCTCCTTGTGAGA
Organism: Phlebopus portentosus; assembly: GCA_037892935.1. NCBI lineage: Eukaryota > Fungi > Basidiomycota > Agaricomycetes > Boletales > Boletinellaceae > Phlebopus > Phlebopus portentosus. The sequence continues at coordinate 316,548 of JAYXKI010000009.1, forward strand.
ATCCCAAGGTCAGCATTCGCGGGCGCTAATTAGCTTCCGTCTGGAATCATCTGCTCACTCTAAACTTTTTTCCTCTGTGGATTCTCTAGCCGAAACGTGCTTTAACACCTGGGGATTTTGAATTCCTCGGCCTCATCGGTCGTGGGACGTTCGGACGCGTCTTTCAAGTGCGTAAGAAGGATACCCAACAAATATACGCCATGAAGGTGGTGTCGAAGAAGAAGGTCATCGCTAGCAGGGAGGTTACACATACGCTAGCAGAACGCAACATCCTGCAGCAAAGTCAGAATTCTCCATTCCTTGTCGGACTCAAGTTCAGCTTCCAGACTGACACGGAGTTATTCCTCGGAACGGAGTTCAAGAATGGCGGGGAGCTCTTTTGGCATTTACAGAAAGAAGTGAGATTCGGCGAAGAAAAGGCAAGGTTTTACGTCGCAGAACTAGTCCTTGCTTTGGAACACCTTCATAAGTACGATATAGTTTATCGGTGAGTTCGATTAATATTTTATCCCCGTTTATTCCCTGAGCATTGTTAAGGGACCTCAAGCCAGAGAACATCCTACTTGACGCAACGGGGCATGTTGCTCTGTGCGATTTTGGACTCTCAAAACTGGGCTTGAAGGAAGGTCAGCTTACGAACACGTTTTGCGGGACATCGGAATATCTGGCTCCGGAAATGCTTGTTGATGAACGTGGACATTCCAAACTGGTCGACTTTTGGTCTCTTGGCGTCTTGCTTTTTGAGATGTGTTTCGGCTGGAGTCCTTTCTACTCTGAAGACAAGGAAAAGATGTATGAAAACATTTGCTTCGCCAAGATCAAATTTCCGAAGAATGTCCTAAGTACTGACGCTAAGCAGTTTGTTAAAGGAGTAAGTAGGTATTAATATTTTCATCTATACACTTATAAACATTATTATTAGTTATTGACACGGAATCCGAAGCAGCGCTTAGGTGCTCAGCGGGATACTGAGGAATTGAAGGAGCATGCGTTCTTCAAGTCTTTTGATTGGGAAGCGCTCGCTGAGAAGCGAGTTACACCACCATTCCTTCCTTCCACTGAATCAGACGAGTCGACGGAAAACTTTGATCCAGCATTCACAAGCATTCGCCTGAGCGATAGCGGAGATATACATCATACTGACCGCACATCGAATGGCGTAGCACTGGAGTGCGAAGCGGACCTACAGAAGATGACTACGCTGTGCAAGCAGGAGGTTTCTGTAGCTGACCGATTGGGGGCGACGGTCAAAGGCTGGCGGAGTCGACTACTATCCGAGCCTGTAAGCAGCCCCATAAACGAATCCGCTCAGGAAATGTTTCGTGGGTTCTCTTTTTCTGGCGAGGGCAATGTTGCCGAACCTACTCGGAATCTGGGAGAACCAGGAGGACTGAATGGCTCTGCCGTGGATGAAGGATATTCCTCATCGTCAGAGAATGATTTCAATGACGATCGACCGACCGGAAGAATTGAAGGATAGTCTGCTGCGGAACTTGATACCATTAATACTGCATCCCCTGAACCAAACGTCATTGCTAATATCTATTACGCCGCTTTCATGGTCTTTGTATATTGCACTTCCCTTTACCACTGGTTCACTCTGCAATTACTTTTCCTTGGTTAATACACGTTACCTCCCCTGATACCTCCCTACGTCTGCAAATATTGTATCCATGTATCAGATCTCGTTATGATTTAATCATATACATCTTATAAAATAGTTTACGAGACAATGACTTTTATCTCTTCAAGTATTACCATACGTGGAAGGATCTACGGTGAAGGTAAGAGGATCGGCATCACAATCCGGCTCAAAGTATATTCGTCACTGTTTTCTTTCCACTAGTATGCCTAAAGCAACCTCTGATAGATTTTCGCGCGCCCACGAACCATCAGCAAAAAAGAGAGAATCATCGAAAGGAGCAGATAGCTCAAGTGGGGGAGTCCGAAACCCAATATTCAACACCGAACGATTCGGTCAGCATATTCTCAAGAACCCTCTGGTTGCACAAGCGTAAGGTTCCTACCATGGTTTGTGCTTAAGTGCCAAAATTCATGCATGCCAAATAGCATTGTGGAGAAGGCAAATTTGAGACCAACAGACAAAGTGCTGGAAGTCGGTCCTGGTACGGGTAATTTGACTGTACGAATACTCGAGAAGGCGAAGCATGTTACGGCGGTGGAGATGGACCCACGGATGGCGGCTGAACTCACAAAGCGTGTTCAGGGCAAGTGAGTAGATCTCTCTTCTGACGCAAGGATTATTCTGATGCACAAGAGGAGACCTGAACAGCGGAAACTTGAAATTATGATTGGCGACTTCGTGAAAGCCGACTTGCCCTATTTCGACGTCTGCATCTCCAACACACCTTACCAAATCTCATCGCCCCTTGTCTTCCGATTACTTTCCCACCGTCCTCTATGTCGAGTCGCGATTCTCATGTTCCAGCGCGAGTTCGCACTTCGCCTTGTTGCGCGACCAGGGACAGCATTGTGGTCTCGGTTATCCGCAAACGTCCAGTTGTACGCTAAAGTGGACCATATCATGAAAGTGGGCAAGAACAACTTTAGGCCACCTCCTCAAGTAGAGTCTTCAGTAGTCCGAATTGTGCCTCTCGACCCGCCTCCTCCTGTACGCTTCGAAGAGTTTGATGGGCTAAACCGTATCATCTTTGGACGTCGGAACAAGACCATTCATGCAACGTTCATGGCAAGGGGCGTAGTGGAGATGCTTGAGAAGAACTGGCGGACTTGGTGCTCAGAACAAAATATTGTGAGTAGATGACTTTGATTCAGGTCGTCGTCTCATGACTGATTTCTGGCTCTCTGTTACTTTGAAAAGGTGATCGAGGATGAAATTGAAATGAAGACACGAATAGAGAAGATATTGGAGGAGACTGGAAATACTGAAAATCGTGCTGCGAAAATGGACGTAGATGACATACTAAAGTACGTGCCTCAGCATTTTGCTTTCTCTCTTGAACATGCGGTGCTAATTGTTCGTAACCAAGATTACTAGCCGCATTCCATGATATCGGTGTACACTTTGCATAGTTCGACTTTTTATCAGATTTCCCGGCATCTCTTATATCAAAGTTTTTTTTTTGTGGTACAGGAGTAGCGGCCGCTATAAGCGTGGATCTTGAAGGGCTTTCGGGTCTGGGCAAGTAGGCAAACGAAGACGCTGAATACTTACAACCGGTCAGTTGTATTCCGCTGAAGTCCATAAAGCGGATCAATTCAATCCCTGGCTATCTTTGTCAGAGACCGTATTGCGTAGGTCTGATTCGGTATTCATACACCTCTTGCACGGGAACGTGGTATGCAGTCACCTCAACGTGACCATGATTGACCATCAGATCTACCCCTATACCTGCCCTTTGCCTCATTCCCGATACCTCTCCACATTCACCGACGGTGACGGATGTGAACGCATCATTCTCCTCTTCTCTTTTCTACCATCTCTCGACTCTTCGCGAGTCGGTGAAACCTCTGTCTTCAAGGGATTGTAGAGAAACTACAATCAAGTTAACAATGCTTAACAGAACGTTGAACGCATTTACTCCTCGGCTTCAAAGCGGCATTGTCGAAGATGGAGGTCTTTTAGTTCCTGCAGCAGTGGATAGTACGAACGGTGGTGTACGGAAGAGCGTTAGCTCTTCTAGGTCAGGTCCTCACCAAGCTACAAACATGCATTTGGCGCCTTCTACTGCGGCACCATCGGTGCGCTCGGCGGCTGCGTCCACTACGGCGCTTGCACCGACATCGAGTGGGACTTCTGGAACCACAAGCGTCGCGAAGTATCTGTTGCCGCCTTCGTATCGCGAGCAGCTACGCCTTGCAGATGCGTTGAAGATTCTTGTGACCAGATCAGGGATTCCGTCTTGTAGTAAGCACGAAGGTCTTTGGGGACTACGCTCGGTCAATAATGCTACTCTTTAGTTCTGGTTGGAGAAACTAGCCTTGCTATATCGACAAATCATACCTGGCTCAGACCTGTGCTTTGGAAAGATGCCCTTGACAAGGTAACATGACTTCCATCATTCTTCCAAATAATCCCTGACCACTTGATGCTCTATTATTATCCTAGTTATTCGCAGCTGAACATCTTGGTAAGCATGTTCGTACGGCGCGTCATGTTGCCTAGGTACTGACTAGATTATTCTCCTGAAGGTAACTTTGTTCTTGTACGATCTACCAGGCAAAAGATCTTTGAGATTATGCCCCTCTATACTCGTATTGGTATGCATTTACTCTTTCATGGACCAATAGAAGTATGTGCATGACGGTTTTCGCAATTTCTGTTGAATCGTCATTCATTCACGTTTTATCGCGAATAGATTCGCTTCCTTCGCTGGAGAGCAATTCGGAACTTACTTAAGACAGAGTCTATACGACGTAAGAGCTCCATTCTCCGAGTTCACATGCTTGAGTTAGTCGTGGGACTGACGCATCTGCTCATTCAGAGGGTCTGATTTATGACTCGACGGATAGAGATGTAGTTCGCGGCCAGATAGCATCCTTCATTAATACGTACCGAATCGACCTAACGGAGCTTGCGCAACCGGACTTGACTGCGTACCAGGTATTGCAGCTTCCAGAGACATAATGCCGAAACACTGATAATAGTGCAGACATTCAACGAGTTCTTCAGTAGGAAGCTCCGAGCTAAAGCTCGGCTACCGGCTTCGCCGATGGATCCCTCTGTCATTGTCTCTGCGGCTGACTGTCGCCTGACAGTTTGGCCTACCTGGGATAGTGCACGGAAGATATGGTAGATTTGATGTCTTTCTTTTAGATCAGTATTTAACTAAGTACGTTTTACTGTAGGGTCAAGGGTCGGCGCTTCACTCTCCAGAACCTCGTCAAATCTCGCACTCTCGCTCGAGTACTCGGTTCTCGTCCTTCACTCGCGATATTCCGACTTGCACCACAAGACTACCACCGTTTTCACTCTCCAGTTAAAGGTCTTCTTTCATCAATAACGCATATCCCTGGGGAATACTACACGGTCAACCCTGAAGCAGTTAACGAGGACCTAGACGTATTCACCACCAATACACGCTCAATAGCCGTCTTGCAAGCATCTATTCCCGCAAAGAGTAGTATGACGGAACTTCGGGTTGTGCCCATAGTAGTCGTTGCCGTCGGAGCTCTGCTGGTCGGAAGTATTAATTGGGAGAGGAAACGGGGAGAGATCGTTGAGAAGGGCGAGCGGTTGGGGTACTTCAAGTACGGAGGGTCAACTGTAATCTGTATATTTCCGGAGGGTGTCATTTGGGATGGCGATCTCGTACAGAGCTCTGAAGAGGGCATTGAAGTTCTTGTAAAAGCAGGGGAGAAGATTGGCACTTTTCCGTAGGTCTGGATTTCTCTTAGGAGTATCTGTTATCTGTTTAGATATTATTAGGTGTCAGGAACTTTATTATATCATTTTGCAAGGGAAAACACAGGGAAAAAAATGCTCCTTTCGATTTCTTTTCATTTTGTTTCCGGAATAGTGCACGTGAATGGCGCGTGCGAGACGCGTCTCCGCGTCCAACCAACCAGAATGCGACCTTCTTTACGCTCAACCACCATCACCGTCTTTCAAACCAAGTACCTCCGTGCTTGCAGAGACATTGCTTCATCCAAGAAAACGAGCAATCAAAACATGTTGAGTATCCTCTTGATCAGCTGCTTTGGATATCATTGCCTCTTCGTGGGTTCATAATGACAGCATAATTCCAGTGCTTGGGCGTCCTCTCCTTTGAACGCGGAGGAAGACTAGCGAGATGAGCTTGGAAGTTGGTTTAACATCAAAAACTCCTTATCTCGATGCAGTATCAACGTCGCTACCTTCGGTCTTGAGCGACCTCTTGATGTCCTTCGACATCTTCACACGCGACAAGCTCGATACCCTTGTCCGGTTCTGCGCGGGCGGCGCTTGTCCTACGCGTATCGCAGGGCATGCCAACGCGTGGGCGAGCGGCCAATCACGACTGCAGCAGCGTCTGGCTCAGCTAGATCCTTCGGCGTGCGAAAAGCGACCGCGAGCCGACGATGATGAAAATGGAGCAGCGGGAGGCTCACTGACGAACGGGAATGGTGTAGCAAACAAAAAGCCAAAATTGGCAGCAACAGCAGAGGACGGTGTGTACGATACGGAACCGCTATTTACGCTTCATTCGCTCTCAATCACCGCGCCGATACGGAAGAAAGTAGACATATCAATCACATCGGAGGCTATTCGACTCACGAACCCGACAAACGGGAATCTCGAGGCTCGCATACCTTTATCAATTGTCAAACGCGCTTTTATCGTATCGAATCTCGGCAAAAATAAGAACAAAGAGCAATGGGCTGTGACGCTCATCTCTGCAGATACTTATGATAAAAAGGGCGATGCGGCGAGTCAGGCTCAGCTTGCATTCAATGTGGATAAAAGCGTCCCGGGCGGGAAGGACGGGTTTAAGACCACGGCAGGCGCCGATACTCAACAAGAATTGCATGCGAAGGGTGATGAGACACTACCGCTCTTACAAGCCTTTCTCTCCCACTTGCCTCCGCACATTAAGGTGTGCGTTGCTGACAGAGGATCACAAGCCTTCAGGTCGAGCTCTGGACAGCCTTACGTTGATGCCTACCTCGGAGCAAAAGAAGGCGCTTTATGTTTCTTACCGCAAGGGATATTATGGGCGAATGCACGCCCATGCGAGTTCTACGCACTGGAAGATTTGGCTCCAGACAGCGACACGCCAGGGATGGGCGGTGTGAAGACGCTAAGCGCAACCGGTCGCACATTCTCCGTTTTTGTACGGCGGAAGGTCCTACGATCTCCAGATGCGGGAGACGAAGAGGCGAGCGACTACGACGAGGCCGAGGAGGGAGAAGAAACCGAATTCGCTATGATTGACGGTCGGGAGTCAGAAAATGTCAACGCTTGGATCCGCAAATATCGCAGTCAGTTTGGAAGACCTCGAGATGTGAAAGGAAAGGGCAAGGCGCGTGCCGACCCACAGGACGAGGAAGTCATGCAACGAAATGACGATAGCGACGCGAGTGATGAAGACTATGCTGCACCGAGCGAATCTGATGGTGGAGAGCCATCGAGTGATGATGAGAGCTCTAACGACGATGACAGTACGCAGACTGTTGAAGAAGAAGAGGCGGAGGGAACCGACGAGGAAGGCGTAAATAATGATGACGAAGACAACGGTGAAGAAGAGGAAGAACTCGATCCGGCAAGACACCCACTCCTTCGACCGGGAGCGATGCCGAAAATGAGCAAGGGCGCGATTGAAGCTGCTATTACGATGGTCATTCAAGATGCGTTAGACGAAGAGGACGACGGAGGTGATGAGGAAGTGGACGAGCTGGAGTAAAGGGAGCATAATACCATTTTTGATTTGCAATTTGGTTTGTGAGGTTACTTGTAATTATTACAAATAGGTGGGGGATGGCATGGCACGAGAATAAATGGTATATCCATAGGACTCATCGGGCATCTAGAAGACATCCAACAACGATACAATAGCTACATAAACATTCGTCCAAAATCCTACACCAATGGCCTCAGCGTCTCAATAACCGCCGCCCGCGTGCGCGCACGCACGTCCAGCAACTTCACATGCAGCTGCAAAGTCCCGGCAATGAACCCCCGCGCCGTAATAATAAACAACAGCTCGTCACCCCACAGAACGAACTCGTTCCTGTCACACCACTCTCCCCTCGCTGGAGACTCCTCAAAGGGCGAAGGGAACGCGGAGTCAAATATTCTTTCAGCTTCGCGTTCGTCCGCCTGCGAACCTGCACCAATGAATGCTGGCGCGCGTCGCATACGCCACCAATGCGCGAAATGCTCGAAACGCAGTCGGGTGTCGTTGATGTGGAGATGAGAGTCAGGGAAGACGGAGACGATAAGTGAGGTGGGATCTGATTCGCAGAATTCGAATGCGCTGTAAGGTTGACGCTCGAGTTGGTCCTTTATTGAGGAAGAGAGACAGAGGCGATAGGAGACAGTTGTGTCGTTAAGGTCCGGTCGGCCGTTTTTGTCCAGATCTCTGTTGCCTACGAGCCTGTGTGAATACAAGTAAAATCAGTAACAATGCTGATGCAATGATCTGTGCGTTGCTGCCAAAGGAACGGGAAATCGTACTTACTTGAGTGCAAGATTCCGAGCAAAAATAATCACGGGTTTTACAACAGAACCACCGTCGAAGGAGCAAAGCCCAGAAGTCGTATAGCTAACGCTCTCAGGGAAATTTCCCTGCAGGACATCCTCGAACCTCACGACACGTCCCGAGAACCCCGTCCACGCAAGATCTATGTTAGGCTGACGTGGCATCGTGAGCTGGACATGTAGTCGAGACAAGCCATAAAACGCAGCGTCCTCAGCGAGGTTGCGCAACGCAGTCTGCGAGTCCATCGTCCGTGGCAAAGCGCGCTCTGGTAGAGGGAGGATAGTGTACCCACTCAGATATTCTACGATGATTGCGAATAAGTCTGGGTTGCGGTCAACATAGATCGTTGTGTGGCCCGATTCCGCAAAGTCGCCGAAGAAGATAGCGGTGAAGTAATTTGGACTGGCGGAGAGTCAGCCCGTCGCGTATGAGATGAGTCGGTGCACTTACGCATCGAACTCCATTTGACTGCGCCGAAGCGTGAATTCTTCATCACGCACAAATATAATATATTCTTGAGGTCGTGTCTTTGGGGCCGTCAAAGCAGATTGCATAGGAGAATCCGACATGGATAAGAACTTCCGATAGAAGAGCAGATGCGTGAAAGGCTCGTCAAAATGTTAGAAGATCGAGTTTAAAACAAATAAGGTCCCCAAGAGCTCTTGACAGTAAGTCTCGAGGCACGGGGCGCCAATGTGTCGTGATAAGCAGAGACAGACAGGAGACCAGACCAGACAATAAGGAATCATCAATCAATGAAATCGGTGAATCTGAGAACGGACTCATTAGTTCATTTCACTTCACAGAAGAATACAACACCTGCCATCTATACTCACCTCGAAAATAATTTATGGTAATCTTATTCTGTTGTTCAAGGATCAGTACTGTACTGTAGGAAAAGCATAGGAAAATCTGTAGATGGAAGTCGTATTCAGACCCGCCACTACTACGTAGTAGTAAGTCTGTAGTAACCCCGGGCCAGACAGCTGTCGATCATGAGATTTGATCGACGCTCACGTATTGATCGACGTTCCCAAAAGCGGGCCTTACTTCAGCATAGTTTTTTCTGTCTTTCCGCTGTGCAGCAACGACTTTCATCCTCCCTCCTTCCTCGTCGTTGCAACGTACAAAATATCATGATTCCATTGTCGCGACGGTCAACGTCGAGGAAGCTCGGGACGACTTTGCTGTCATGTTCCCGCCAGGCGCTTCCTCGTCCTGCTCGTCTCTATTCCACTCCTTCAAAACCCGTCCATGCGCCCGCGTTGGCGACGGTCACCAAGCCTCCGTCAGAGGATTACGCTGTGCACATGAACAGCCGCCAGGTAGCGGCCAGTTCATTTAATGGCAGCACCTTGTCGGAAGGAATAGACGACTTCTTGCAACGCAAGCTGCCATTTACGATTCTGCCTGCTCCAATCCCAACCGACTCGTCGTCTCCTCTGAACGACTTTGTATTCCCCAGCTCTCCTGTCCAGGAGTCACTCACCATCATCGATGCGTGTCTTCATGGATGCTACGATGTGCCCCGTGCACAATACATTTTCGATCAACTTCGCAGCACCAGTCAGGGCGAGGCGGTCTTGGAACCTCGCATCTTCAATCTTTTTCTTGAGGTTTACTTGGAAATGGCCCTCGATAGAGACTTCGACTCTAGAGATGAATGGATGGAAAGGGCTTGGCAACTGTATGCTGGAATGGAAAACCAATGGGAAGCTGCTGCACCGAATGCTGGAACATATGCGATTATGCTGAAAACTTGGCTGAGGTATAGCTTTCTAGCATGCCCTTCTTTTTAGTTACTTATACAGTTTATGTAGGAGATCAATTATGAAATTTCCTCCGGACGTTCCTTCCGAACGATCGCCTGACGACCTTTTACTGGCCATGTTGGATCGAAAAATTAGCCCTGTCCAGGTCGTCGCAGACCGGTTACTGTCTTCCACCGATTCTGCAGAAATCATTCAGCACCTTTGCCGCGCTGCCGCGAAGATGAACATGCATAATGTCATTAGCGATCTAGGTCAAGCGCAGGAAATTGCTGATCCTCTCGCGGACGTTCCTGAAGTGATGCCGGTCAAAGTGGTCAAGGTATGTCTCTTCCTGCTAGATGTCTGACTGAGACGCTCAGGCATGTCTTCATTAGCATATCGACTTGCCGATCGCAAAAGACATTCCTCAGAAGGCCCTGGATGCACTTGAGCGGTCCGCGGAGACTGTAGATGTTACCGAAGAAACGCCATTCAATATTGCCAATCTTCGGAAACATTTAGCCGAAGTAGCTTATGCGCAGAGAGTATTACCCGACGACATGGCAGCACGACAGAAGCTGTTGGAAGCATCCGTGTATGATCTCGCCGTAGAACGTCTTCGTCACGAGTCACTTAAGTTGGATGAAGTCGGCGTCGGCAAGGAACAGAAACTCCTCTCTGCGTATTTACAGAAATGGATGTTTGACTGGCACGAGAAGCTGACAAGAAGACTGACAGCGGAAATCGCTGAAGTGGTCTCAGAAGAGGCTCGCATTGGTATGTAATCGCTATTCCTTGATTGAGCCATCTTGATTAACGTGTTTTTTAAGCTCCTAGCAAAAGAGATACCGGTAAATCTGCGAGACTTGGGCCATTCTTGTCGCTTCTCAAGCCATCAAAACTTTCGCTCATCACTATCCTCGAGCTCATGCTTCTCCAAGGAACGGGAGGCGTAACAGAGGGTATGAAAACGGCGCGTGCTCTTCTTACAGTCGGGAAAGCAGTCGAAATGGAGTACAAAGCTGAAGTGCTCAAGAAAAACAATATCCAAATTCCATCTGTTTCTGGTCGTCCAATGGAGTCAGGCTTTTTCACAAGGCGTGCTTATCAGGACTTAAAAGAGTGGCGCAAGTCTGCCGTGGACTTTTGGGAAGGAAATCAGGAGTGGACCGCTGAGTGGACGCACGCCGTTCGAGCTCGTGTCGGAAGCTTCATGGTTGATTGTTTGATGGACGTCGCAATGGTAACTCGAACCGCCACTGACCCACGAACGGGAGAGGAAATGTAAGTGACTGTTTTTTGGTGGCTATTCCTGCAGTGCTGACTAGATGGGGATATAGAACTGAGGATCAGCCTGCTTTCTACCACACTTACGAGTATCTTCGAGGACAGAAGCTTGGTGTGATACGTCTCAACCCCGTTGTTGCCGAACGGCTTCAAAAGGATGATATACGAGCTACACTGCACCCTCGACACTTGCCAATGTTAATTAAGCCGAAAGCCTGGATCAGTCATGATGAAGGAGGTTACATATACAACAAGAGTACGTTTAACAATATGAAATCCCGGTTTTCCACTAACAATTTTATGTCTCGCAGATTCTGTTATGCGAATTAAGGACACCCAAGAGCAACTGACATACCTTCGCTTTGCATCCGCAGCGGGTCATATGGAGCATGTATATGCAGGTTTAGACGTACTTAGCAGTACTCCTTGGATAATCAATCGCGATGTTTTCGACATCGTCCTACAGGTTTGGAATTCGGGCGAGAAGTTCGTCAAAATTCCGGAAGCAGTCTATTCGGAACCAGAGCCAACAAAACCCGATGATTACGACACGAATGCCGAATCTAAAGTGAAGCATTTATTGGCTTGGAAACGGTGGCATACAGTGAAGGCAAACTGCCATTCGCACCGATGCAGCGTCAATTACAAGGTCGAAATTGCTCGCGCAGTAAGTTGCAGTCGATCACCTTTTCTCTTGAAGCTCGTAGCTTATGGATTGCAATAAATCTGCAGTTCCTTGCCGATAAGTTTTACTTCCCTCACAACGTCGATTTCCGAGGACGCGCTTATCCCATCCCTCCCCACCTGAACCACATTGGGGATGATTTGAGCCGAGGACTCCTGAAATTCGCGGAGAAGAAACCCTTGGGTGCCAGTGGACTACGCTGGCTCAGAATTCACTTGGCTAACCTGTTTGGATTCGACAAGGGCAGCTTTGAAGAACGGGTGCAATTTGTGCAGGACCACATGGCGGATATTTACGACAGTGCAGAGAAACCACTTGAAGGTAACAGGTGGTGGACGAAGGCCGACGATCCGTGGCAATGTTTGGCAGCTTGCAAGGAGTTACACAATGCACTGGAGTCGGGCGATCCGGAAGCGTACGAGACGAATCTGCCTGTGCATCAGGACGGGACGTGCAACGGTTTGCAGCATTATGCTGCGCTTGGGGGCGATGCGATGGGGGCGCGGCAGGTGAACTTGGATATCGCTGACCGACCTGCGGACGTCTATTCTCACGTCGCGGACATGGTGGACCGAATGATTCAAGAGGATGTGAACAATGGTCATAAACAGGCGCAATTGCTTCACGGGAAGATCTCACGTAAAGTCGTCAAGCAGACGGTGATGACAACTGTGTATGGTGTCACCTTTATTGGAGCGCGAGAGCAAATCGCGAAGCAGCTGAAGGACCGTGGGGACATTGAAGCTCATGAGATCTGGTTTTGCTCATCCTATCTTGCGAAAGTTGTTATGGCTAGCATCGGAGATTTGTTCTCCGGAGCGAAGGCTATTCAGAACTGGCTTACGATCTCCGCGCGGTTGGTTGCAAAGTCGATTCCAAGAGAGCGGATCGAGACAGCGATAGAGGAGTACGGCCAGAAGCTGAAGAGGCAGATGAAGAATGCTGGGAAGAAGGACATACCGGAAGGGAAAACAGCCCAGGCTTTGCCACTGTCGCGGCTGCCAAAGGAGCAGATGACGAGCGTCGTTTGGACCACTCCTCTTGGTCTCCCGATCGTCCAACCTTACCGGAAGACGAAGCGAAAGCAAGTTATGACGAGCATCCAGACGGTGTTCATCAGCGATCCGAATGCTCCTTCTGAGGTCAACACTGCGAAACAAGCAACTGCATTCCCGCCAAACTTCATTCATTCCCTCGATGCAACACACATGATGTTGACGGCACTCGAATGCAATAAGGCCGGCCTGACTTTTGCGAGTGTCCACGACTCCTATTGGACACATGCAGGGTCCATTAACAGGATGAACGAGATCATTCGCGATACGTTCATCGCACTGCACTCGTCCGACGTTTTGCAGAGGCTTCGGGAGGAGTTCATTGATCGGTACAAGGATTATCAGATTCCTCTTATCAGTCTGAGAACCCCGAGCATACAAAAGCAGATGCAGAAGACTCAGGCACAGCTGATGGAATTGGGTGTGAGAGGTGGTGAGAAGAGGCCGGACGAGGCCGCGAGCGCTGAGAACGCTGAGGAACTGCTGGCGCAGGTTCGAGCTGAGGTGATCGATGCCGCTGGGGAAACCTCGAACGAGGAGCTCGACGAATCGATGGACGCAACTTTCGGTGCTGAAGCTTCTTTATCAGACGCACCGGAGGACATGTCTGTCGATCCAAACAACATCCCCGGCGAAATGGCCGCTCTCCTTGCCAAGGCGAACGAAAAGGGGATCGAGGTTCACGAGAGTGACGAGGGGAAAAGATACAAGCGACGATCGAAGGAGGAGGTCGCTGCTGATAAACTCGCCAAGGAGAAGAAGAAGGAAGAGAGGGAGATGTTAAGGGAGCAGCAGAAAGAGATGACTGTGAATAAGGTTCAGGAGACCTTTGTAACTCGGTTCGTCAACCTCGTGGATGTCATCCCCCCGCTCCCGAAGAAGGGCGAGTTCGACGTGAATAAGATCAAGAACAGCTTGTATTTCTTCTCGTAGAAGCACTCTGGTCGGGCTTCTGACATCTCTATTCTTGCATGGTCTTGGTCGGAGCGGGTTAGCATGTCGACATTCACACTCAAACTACATGACAATTGCACTTTATTGTCTCATGCCGTTATCACGCACCATTTCACTCATATCTTTCCAAAAATTCTTTACATTCCTCACACCTCACGTCCTCTCACTCGCAAATCAACTCACCATCGTCACCTAACAACGTACTTGCGCCCTTTACCTTCTCGTATGTTTATTACATCCTTGCATATTACTTTCGTCCCGGTCCCGGTATGCCCCTCGTACGTACAGTATATATAATTTAAAAGGTATAGATTAGATGATATCAAATTCAGTCCAACCCAATATTAAAATGAGATGCATGACGCCGAAGCCTCAAGCGGAACTGGTAACTTAGACGTCGATATAACACTCAACAAAAAAATATTTGCTCGCGCTGATCGATTTATTTCGTAAAGACGTGGTCCCGGGCTTGTGATAGACTCCCGTCTTTTGGAATTGTCCTCTTCACAAGGCGTGAAGTTTCTCACGGGCAAGATAATCGGGTTGTAAATTGAAAAATTTATTTGCCTCACACATGTCCATATGTATGCATAAGCTTCATTGAACTTGAGCAAGACACGATGCAATTGATGCGATTTCAAGAAAAGAGACAAATGAAATACATGACGAGCATGACATTTGCTGCATGGATGAGAAAACTGCTGAGCTAGGTGAATCAAAGCAAAGATTGTCAATGCGCAAAACCAGAAGGAAGAAAGGAGGAAAGGAAAGGAAAGATGCTTACAACTAATGTTTTCATGAAGACGCCAGAAGCATCGCCCCATCCATCGCATTCACTCCTTTCCGTTTGATACTTGCTCGAGCTTCTCTGCGTGCTCCTTCTCGAGACTCTCTAGCTCAGCTCTCTTCTTCTCGATCTGTTGCAGAGGTTGTCAGCTCAGTCCGATGTGTTAAGAAACACAGATGGGAAAATAGGAAATAACACTGACATCTGCGCGGAGCCTCTTCAATTGTTCCATCTCGTGTTGCTTAACGAATTGATCTATGAATCGGAAGTCAATGCATCAGGTCCAACTGCTCCTAGTTCCGTAACAGTACCTTCATGCGCTCTTTCCTTCTTCCTACAGAAAGCACCATCAGTCGGCGCAACGAAGCGGATGAAAAAAGTGTATACTTACGAGAACTCCTTGGACTGCGCGACGGCACCCTCGTTGTAGACGTAAGTCATCGAGCGTGTAAACTGGGGTGTTGCCGCCATACGCGCAAAGGACGACGCCTGTGCGCCACGACGAATTGATGACGCAGTACGAGACGAAAGCATTGTATTCGTGTTGTTGTGGTCAGTGGAAGAGATGAGTAGATAGAGATGAGCACCCCAACCGCGGTGAGAGTGCTGTGGATGATGGTATGTATGGCTTGTCAACTCGGCAGGACCCAGATGTTACTCAGACGGAGCCTATCGGATAAGAACGTGACCTGTGATGGATTACGGCATACCTCGTCACATCTCCTCGTGACTGGCCAACTTTCTCGCGCTCAAGCAACTCTCCGTTAACAGCGACGACGACGGCCAGCAGCCATGTCTGCCATCCTCAGAGGCTCATCCCGCATCGTACGTATATCAATTCATTACCGCGTTCTTGAATGCTCATTCAGTCGTCGGTCATCGTGGATGCATTTGACTTACTCTTAGGCCCGTCACGTCGCACCTTCTTCTCGCCGTCATTTCGCGAGCTCGTCCGCTGCGCGTAAAGGTCCGTATCTCCTATCGTCCAGCACATGATCCTAGTCAAGGTCTTGTGAACTGATACGAGGCTGTGGTCGTTCCCATTTTGACACAGATATCGTGCAAGAGCTGTACCTCCAAGAGCTCAGAACCTACAAGCCTCCGCTAGCAGTGCGTTCCAGTTCCATCCGTTCTCTCCACAGTTCCTTACTAATTCCATATCCTTCGCATCCGAAATACTTTCGTGCACAGCCAAAAGATGCACACGTAGGCGTCGTGAAGCCCCTCTCCATCCCTCCGGCGCCGCAACCTCCTTCTCCACCTTCGGACCTTGCTTCCGAGCTCGCAGCATACGACGCGCAGGAGCCCACCCTCGCGGCTAGCTCTCCAGCAAAAGCAGCTACTTCCGCGAGCTTGGATCTCGCAGACGACTCTGGTTCGGGCGCGAAGGAGTTCCTAGCGTTTTTGGAGGCCGATCTGCCCAAGCATGAAGCGCATCATTAATGAGGGAACTGGACGATGGGTTTCCGAGGTTGTTGTGCCTTCTTTCCGTGCTTGCTAACCTGGTTCGGATCCATGGTAGATGCGGGGTGTAATCCAGAACCTGAATAGAATTTGCGCCGCTAAGCGGCTCTTTTCCCTCGTTATGCTTCAATCAAACCGGAAAAAGATCGAAATCCTTCCATGCGTAGGTCAAATGTTAAACAGTACAAGAGTGATATTCTACAGCCTTCCATAAGGACACAGCACAATGCCAACATAATTTTACATGCAATACGAGTACACACAGCAAAGTCAGGATGGAAACCAGTTCATCAAGACCGCTATTCTCCCAAAAGAAAAATCAAATCGACAATGCATGAGGCGGAGCCTCACACACCAGCTCCTCAAATCCCAAATACGTCGCCATACTAACAGGTCTATAAATCCACACCTCGCCTTCCTCAAACCTGCTCAAATCATACGTCCTCCGAACCGGCTCGGGAGGGTCGTTTAAACTTTGTTCAACCACCTCCAATGATCTCAGGGTACGCGGTTCCAGTGGTGCTCCATCGTATACCCCAAGTTGAGGAGAGTAAGGGACACAATCGCGAGTGACGACGGCAGTGTGCTCCGGATCGCCGAGGATGGCGTACCCTCCCGGCTGGTCACCTACGCGCGCAATGCGCACACTCCGCCACTCGACGATATCCCCGCGCCGCACGCGGTCGTCCCCGCCTCTCCACTGTCCCTCGTGCCTCCCACCCCGGGAAGCGCGCCCGACGAAGATCAGATGCCCGTGTGTCCGCCCTAAGCTCGGTATTGGCGCTGGTATAGAGGGTGAAGCCGAGGAAGTGACGAATTTGAGCGCTTCAGCCGCGAGGTCCCAGCATTCCCCTCTTCCGCAGAATTGACCTGACCCGAGGAAACTCTCTGCGTACCTAGCGATCGTCTCTCCGTACACCTCGCTAGCACCTCTCAGTTCTTCACCGTTCAAAGCTTCTGGTGCATCTAGATACTTCGCGCTCCGCTCTGCGACTTTGGTAGTTGAGTTGGAGTACGAGACCGAGACCCACGCGGCGCTTAAGTCGCAGAACAGTACTGCGAAGGTGATAGAGCGCGTGTCCCCACGCGATATCATTTGTGCTTTGTAGAGCCGATGAGGATTGGTTTGGAGAAGCGGCGGTAGGGCACCTTGAGAAGCGTACCAAGGTGTGTCCCACTCGGTTGACGGATGGAAGTAGCACGCTAGGTCGAGTGCTTGGGAACCGCATGTTGTCGGAGGCGGATATGATGATTTAAACTCGACTTTAGGCTGCGAGTGATCATGAGAGTATGGAGGAGCGGCTTCGACAGTCGGTTTGGACCAGGATTTTATAGGAGGCTATGCAATTAGACAGCGTTAGAGATAAATGAAAAGAACGTGAAACGTGACTTACTGGAGCTCCTCGACCAGAAGTCGCAGGCGCTCCCAAGGCGGAACGTACTGGTTGGGCCGGAGGTGCTAGTATTGTAGTCGTTGGCGGGGTCTTACTGTTTCTTGTAGTATTTTCCACGACCCTCACTTCTCCACCTTCTGTCGAATTACTCTCCGAGTGAACGCCTCGCATCTTTTCAATGTATTGCGCGAAGAACTCATCGAGCCATCCAAAGAAGGCTTCTTTATCTTTTGGAGAAAGATTGGTCCAGTCAACCTTGTCTATATCGACATTGGCATCAGTGCTGTTGTCAGCTGACGGTATTTGCAATGCTTTTGGCGCGGGCTGAGACCATCTCTGCGATGGCGTTCGTTGAGGAGCGGGAGGAGGGAGAGTCGGAGATGATGGTGAAGAAGTAGGGTTCTTGAACGCCCTTGCGCGCTCGAGGACAGATAGTCCACGAGAGGGTGGAGGTGAGGGCGGGCTTGCAGAACGTGCATTCAGGCTCGGCCTCGTCGACCTCATAACTGGAGGAGGAGCTGCAAATGCTTCTCTGCCCTCATGTCCATACGCCTCCGAGCCAGCACCCTCTTGCTCTAAACTACCCCGACTCGCATTAAAGGACCTCCTCGCACCCGGCCGAGGCGGAGGTGGAGGACTACCTGCCTTTGGCATATATCCCGCATCCACAAACCGTGTCTTCGCCATCGGCGTGCTGCTATGCTTGTCCCGCGTATTCTGGATCTTGGCCGCCGTGGCATTCTTCGCTGAGACGGCTTTGTCTTTGATCGTTGCGACTGTATGTACATGCATTACCGGATTAGCATTGATTTTAGGAAGGATGGTGATGAAGTATCGAACGGACCGTTGAACGGCATGACGAAACCTTCAACTTAGACTCGATTATCCCCCGAGTAGTACACGTTCAATGGTCCTAATGAAGTTCCTCGATAGCTTCAAGTTCGAACGAGTATTGGATTCAAACGAGTGCTGTACCCGAAATTTTACGGGCTGTCTTGCTCAACGATACGCAGTCCTGAAGCCCCGAAAGAGATTGAGTACCTCGAAGTTTAAGAAGTAGGTAGATTCACACAATAATCAGCTTAGTCAGATCCGATTCTGTGTCATCAGACCGAGAAACGTCACGTGCGGGACTATCTGCTGAGAAGAGTAAATTCATGTTTAACAATTTGACGAGGACTCGATAATTTAATTGCATCAGAATGTCAGAACTTAGAGTACAAAGGCCCAAAGATCAAATCCTCGACTGTGACAAACCCAGCGCCTAAACGTTATAATCTCTGTTACGCCATGCAAAGGTATAAAGAGAAACAGGTATCAAATCTACGAATCGCAAGCTTCTAGTAAGTTTTCTGGCACGTTACTCTCTAGCAACGCGATAAAGTCATCAAGAGAGACCCATTCCAGAGACTGCATTGGCGTCCCTTCAAATAATACCCGAACGAAGCGTTCTTCGCTCTTCGGTATTTTCCATACCTAATCAGATTACAATCATCTCAAATGAATGAAGGTCGGGAAGCATATAAGTAACGGACCTCCATCACGATCTCCGAGCCTTGCGCAGGCCACCGTAGAGGTGCCACCTTCCCAAAACCAAGCCCGGAAGCGAGACGGATCATAGAACCGTCGTGACCCACGTAGAACCGTAGCTTGTGAGATTCCTTACCGGCTTTGAAGGAATTGATGTTCATCGCGAGTTCCATGAAGAGCGCTCCTGTTAGTGAGAGCAATCAAAATTATTGGACAAAGGTCTTTTTTCTAGACTCGGGACTAGGACTGACCGAACGTGAGCCGCACGTACTCCGTCGAGTTCTCTGCTGCATTCCATATGTAGCTTGATAGTACAGAGGATCAATCAACTTCTCAGATTGTCGCAACTCGCATTATTACGTACTTGTATTCGAAATCGCCGATTACATGCACTAAAGATGCATCCTCTTCGGAGACACACGAGCCGGTAGAATTGCACGGCAATGGATGCCCATTACATGTCCGCGACGTAAAGGTATCGAAGAAGTGGTCATCTAGGTGCAAACAGTGTATGCGATAATCAGCTTAAAGCCTTCGCAGATACCAAGGTAGGAAGAGAGACGAACACCACGATGCCCAGTCCGAGAGTCCCGCTGTTCCCAAGGTAGCATCCAAACGCGCTTTCAGGTCCGCGTTTGCTTTGAGATGATCCGTCCATGCTGGTACGGACTGATATGCATCGCGAATCGAGTTGGCGCGATCGCATGCATATGCAGGCGGGATAGAGTCGATCTAGTTTGAAAACCCTCAGCACTTCATTTTCCGTAAGACTCATGCTGCTCTACAGTACTTACAGACGATGGCTGAGTTACAACTTTCCACGTCTTCGTGGCTGTACTGGGATCCATACCAAACAGAAGTCCGCTTGCGACTTGCTTAGTCCGAGGTTCGGTCGAAGTACGAATAAGAATGTCATCTTCATTCACGCTCCTCAAGAAGCCGAGTTTCGTATGATAGACAGACCAAAAGTCCTAAACAACAAGGACATTGTTCAGAGTAATCGGACCCATAGAGTAACTGAGTTGATAACAGAAGCTAACCTGACCATGCTTTATAGCATCCGCGAAGCCGCCAGCTGTCAATTGTCCCTGGTCACAAGTCCCGTTCCAGAATCGCGCAAGAAACGGGTGCCAGCTTGGGACATCTGTTTCATGTATGACTTGCGCTCCGCCCTGAGCGTAATCAAACAGACGGGGCTTCGAGCAATCCCAGCCTGATGCTGGATTCAACTCGGCTTCATTTGGATATAAGTTATCCGGAGTTCGCTATCCAGAACACCATTAATGCAGTTACTCGGGCGAAGATCAATAGAATGCTTGCCTTATGATGGCGAATCATTGCGTTTACGTAAACCAGCTGCGGTTCAACACCGAACCCAGAAACGTTCGTTGGCGTGGGCTTGAAGTAATGAGCAGCATTGACATGTGGGGCGTTACAGTAATTATAGGTATTCCACGGGAGGTCAGCTGGTGTTTGAGACGAAGTGTATACGCCTGTTCCAAAGGAATTGGATGTGTTGTTGAAAGATCCAGAGACTCGGAAATCTGATGACAACGAGAGTGCAGTTAGCAACGAAGCGGCGAGCTTTCGTGGAGACGCAATCATTTTCCAGCGCGACAGAGCCTCCCAAATCTCTGCAAATGAAAAGCTAGCAGCAAAAGAAACGATGCTTTCGAGGAGAATACCGAACATAGTCATGTTATATACAGTTTAAAGATAGAAGCCGTTGCAGATGATCGTCTTCAGCGGACGAACGTGCGACGTTCCGGTTGGCCCGCCGGACAAAACTGTAGCAAGATGCTTGAAACCACCGAAATCCATTGATGGATGGAAGACGTTCCGAATTCCGAACGATGTGCATTCCAATCAGCAGGCAGATAAAATCAGAAGAAGCGCAGCTGAGTACCTGAGGGACTTCGTGACAACTTTAAAACAACTGAAAAGACTCGGAGGAAATCGTTGACGTTCATCAGTTGAGGGGAAATCAGCCAGAAGTACACGTTACCAAGTTGCAGATTGTTCCGGTATTGAAGAGGAAACCAAGGAACATATTCTATTATGAAGCCGGTCCTCTGTTCCGTTGTAGTGCACGATGGCCAAGGATCCTTCGTTTTAGGGCAACAGCGGTCACGTGCACCTATCTTCTCTCAACAGAAGAAAGTGAAATACTAGTTCATCATACTGTATTACTGCCTTTTTCATATGTATTGTCACTCGCGACTTCTGTGATTTTTGTCACACAGAACACCTCAAAATATAAAAATCACTATATCTCACTCAATTCTTGATCATTTTACATGATCTAAGTTGCTAAATACATAGTTCCAAAATCCGTTTCAAACTTCGACAAGGATGAAGAGAAATGAACAAAGAATGAGTGAAATATGTCGCAAAAGGCCAAGTTTAGACACTTCCTTCATGTGCATTTTTTCCTGCCCTCAGACTGGGTGCTACAACAACCTAGCCTGCACCAGAGTGGTGCTATTGGCATAATATGAATTTACAGACATCAGCTTGCCTAAGAATTAATTTATTTTGAGGTCTGGGGGCCCTTGAGAAAAGGTAGGTTTGAGCTCAGCTCAGACATGTATCAAACCAGCAGATACAACACAGAATAAAGCTCAAAGTCAGTCTGAAAATTAAAAATAAAATAATCATATCATTTTGGACTTGCCTGTAGGACTGTAGAAGCAGGGATGAGGGCAGGAAAAACTGCACATGAAAGATGTGTCTAAAATCGGCCTTTTGCAACATATGTCACTCATTCTTTGTTCATTTCTTTTCATTCTTGTTAAAGTTTGAAACTGATTTTAGAATTATGGATTTAGCAACTTAGATCATGCAAAACAGTCAAGAATTGAGTGAGATATGGTGATTTTTATATTTTGAGGTGTTCTGTGTGACAAAAATCACAGAAGTCGACAATACATATGAAAAAGGCAGTAATTGGGACAAAATTCCGTTACTGTAAATAACTATTCCCGAATTTCTATAGAAATCGATTTACTAGTTCTGATCACCCGTGCTCTGTTCCGTGCTGACATTTTTTGCGCGGCTTGAAGACTTCTGTCTAAGCCTGTCCAGCGTACCATCAAGGATTGCGAACATCTTGGCAAACAGCTCGTCTGGAGACTCCCTGTCCAGTGGTTTCACTGCCAATCGTTTCTCACAGTCCTTGATTTGACGAAGGGTTTCACGCTTCTTTTCAGCACCTTGGTCGGAATCGGGCACCGTTTCAACTTCCTTGAGAGACTCTCGAAGCTTCTTGAGATTTTCTTCGACATTTCTTCGTCCAAAATCGTACAAGACGTCAGGAAAAAGCAGGTCGTACATCTTCAAAGTAGTCGCCTTCAGGTCTTCAAAGTACGGGTGGAAATGGGCCAGAATCCTTTCTTTGAACCTCCATCGCGATTCGAGAGCCTCAGCTCTGTCCAGGTATGCTGAATACAACGATTCAGGTGAATGCGCGTTGTCCCACTTTAGAAGCGGGGCTCTCTTTGAGAAAATCTCCAAGTCCAGGGGTTTGTCCGGTCCATCCAATGCGATGCATACAAAGCACAGTAGGTAGAGCGTCGATTCGAGATCTTGATAAAAGGTTCGCTTGGGGATATATTCACCTTTGTAAATCGCACCTGCAAGATATTGAGGACAGAACCACGGGTTTACCAAAACCTGAAATGTATGCGCGGATCACAAGTTAGCATATTCGCGAAATATCATTTCGATTTTTGCAGTTACGTTACCTTGCTTTCTATACCGCGATCCAGATCAACTGCATGAACAAAGTCAACGACACATCCTTTGCGCAGGGAAGTTGGAGACTCCGCATTTGGTGCAAGAACGATATTGTAGAAACTGATGTCTCCGTGGACGATGCGACGCTCAAGTAGGTCTTTGATAACTTGTCATTACAATGCATAATAAGAGAAGAAAATTTGTTAGCAGGACAGCAATAAATATATATGCATAGATCCCGCTTACCCTTTACAATGTTTCGGATGGCAGAAACTATCTCCTCCAAAGAAATAAATCTATCCAGATGCGTTCCAGCAGGTTTCATTACATAGCGGTGATGGAAGCGGGTCGGAAGGTAGAACGACTCATCAGTCTTCCCAAATGGATTCGTTGAATCTTCCGCTCCATGCCGAGTCTTGACCCGTTCGTGGTCAACAAGACGCGGGACGTTCTCAACATCGCTGATCCGTCTCAGAATTTGAACTTCAAATGGCCCGTCGTCGTTTTCTTCGCCGTCAAGCCACACGTCCTTGATGGTGTATAGTTCACCGGAACGTTCAGCAATAACGCAAGTGGTGGCTGAGATATTGAAGTGGCTGGTCAGCCCGCAAACAACCTTCCTGGAATATTTCTTTTGATTTACGAGGGTGCTGTGTTCCTCATCGAAGAGAACGGAAGGGTCGTAACCCAAGTCTTCCGGGCTCATGAACAATAGTCCTAGCACGAGGCGCGCAAGATTCATTGCATCCGAGATGCAAGAATTTTCAGAATGAATGATTCCTGACGGATTGAAACAAATCAGCTCAAAATAGTCTTCGTAAAATGCAACCCCCATGACGAATCGGCGGCGATATCCTTGAATGGACCAGATATGAATAGCCGAAGACAGAAGCTTTCTCAGGACTGTTTGCTCGTCTCCATGAAAGAATACCACCGGCACCTTTACATGCTTCCACGAAAGGAGAACGCTAGGAAGGAGAGAATGATGCTCGACCAACACCAGCTCAGGTTTCTCTCCTTCGTTCATTCCAGTAGAATCCAATTTGTGCTCGTGGAACGCAAACTGGCATGTAAATTCCGCGGAAAAACGGTACTGCGGAATCTCGAGACGCTCTCGAACAGCTGTCCCAATCTCGTTGAATAGTTCGCCGATTCTACAACCCAGCGGACGCGGTGAGTCTCCATTGTTTAGTTCGCTCAGGATGCGCTCCATTCTGTTCTCCACCTCCGGAAGCACATCAGCCCAGTCAAAAGAATATTCGGAAGCGGCCTTTTCGTCATTGGGATATTTCAGCTTTCCTATGCCATGTGCGAGAGCTTCACGGGAGAACGTGTTCTCCAGAACTCCGTCTGCACTATCTTCAGCGATCTGCTTGTTATTGAATTTGCGCAGCTCTCGGTCACACGAGTCGCTGAGGATGATAATTGCATGAGACGAGTGCAGGCGGTATATAAGATCATAATGACAGTTGCGTACCAGCATGTCCAAAAGAACTCCGATTCATCACATTCTTTATTGGATGCGTCTACCTCGTGAGTGCAGGACATAGTCGAAGTTCAGAAAGGAGGGGCTTGTGCTTGTTTGTTAGGGATAGAACCGAAAATGAATGCTTTAAAGCTTTCTTTGTGGTTTGTGGCAACCGAGACGATCAGTGGTGATCACTTTCCCACTTCGGGCGATTCCAGTAAAGACTTGAGTAATCGAATGACGGATCCGCCTTTCTGGAATTAGGTGGTTGTACCACACAGAAACGTGCTGTGGCATCATCCTAGATATAAAAGTAATTGGAGAATAATTGGTGCATGGTACATGTTGATTGGAACAAATTCTGTCATATGATTATTTTCTATTTCTATAAAATCGATCTACGAGTCCTGATCTCCCGTGCTCTGCTCTGCGCCAGTCTCCGGGTCATCGGTTGCGTGGCTTGAAGACTTCTGTCTAAGCCTGTCCAGCGTACCGTCAAGGATCGTGAACATCTTGGCAAACAGCTCGTCCGGAGACTCCTTGTTCAGTGGTTTCGTTGCCAATCGTTTCTCACAAGCCTTGATTTGACGAAGGCTTTTCACGGATCTTTTCAGCACCTTCGTCAGAATCAACCTCCGTTTCGCCTTCCTTGAGAGACTCTCGAAGCTTCCTGAGATTTTCTTCGACATTTCTTCTTCCGCTTCCGAACAAGACGTCGGGGAAAAGCAGGTCGTACATCTTCAAAGTAGTCGTCTTGAGGTCTTCAAAGTATGGATGAAAATGGGAAAGAATCTTTTCTTTGAACCTCCATCGCGATTCGAGAGCCTCAGCTCTGTCCAGGTATGCTGAATACCACGATTCAGGAGAGTTCAGGTTCATCCATTTTAAAAGTGGGGCCCTTTTAAAGAAAACCTCAAAGTCAATGGCTCTGTCGGGTCCATCCAGTGCGATGCATACAAAGCACAATAGGTAGAACGTCGATTCGAGATCCTGATAATAGGTTCGTTTGAAAAAACAATCACATTTCCAATGTGCATACACGACATCTTGAGGACAAAACCACCGGGACATCTCAGCCTGAAATGTAAGCGCAAGTCAGCACACTCATGGGACAATAAACTTGTTTTTCGCAGGTGCATTACCCTGTGTCCATACGGATCGTAATCCATCTTGATTGCGTTAGCAAAGTTAATGACAAGTCCCTTACGTAGGGAAGTTGAAGACCCTGTATCGGGTGCGAGAAGGACACTGTAGAAATTGATGTTTCCGTGCAAGATGCGACGCTCAAGAAGGTCTTTGATGACTTGTTTTTGCAATGTAGAGTAAGAAAAGTAAAATCGTCAGTAGAAAGCTAATAAATGTATATGACTAAATCTCGCATACCCTTCACAACGTCACGGATAGCAGAAACTATTTCCTCCAGAGAAATAAACCAATTCAGACGCACTCCAGCGGGCTTCATCACATAGCGGTGATGGATGCGGGTTAATGAGCCAGGGAATCCATCGGTATTCCAAAATAGATCCGTTGAATCCTCCGTCCCATCCCTAGTTTTGAGCCGTTCGTGGTCAACAAGGCGCGGGACGTTTTCAACATCATTGATTTGACTCAGAATTTGAGCCTCAAATGGCACGACGTCATTTTCTTCCTTGTAGAGCCACGCATCCTTAATGGCATATAGTTCACCGGAACGTTTAGCGAAGACGCAACTGGTAGCTAAGCTATCGAAGAGTCGCCCAGCGTCGTCAACAAACTCCCTGTAATATATCTTTTGATTTACGATAGTGCTATGTTCGTCGTCGAAGAGAACGGAGGCATCGTACCCCAAATCGTCTGCACTTACGAACAGTAGCCCGAGTATGAGACGCGCAAGGTTCATCGCGTCCGAGATGCAAGATGCTTCAGAATGTATGATCCCTGGCGGATTAAAACAAGTCAGCTCGAACTCGTCTTTGTAGAATCCAATGCCCATGACGAATCGACGTCCATATCCTTGAATGGACCAGATATGAACAGCCGAAGACAAGAGTCTTTTTAAAACCGTTTCCCTGTCTCCATGAAAGAATACCACCGGCACCTTTACGTTTCTCCATGAGAGGTGGGGACCACGAAGTAGAGAACGATGCTCGACCAGCGCCAACTCAGGCTTCTGCCTGCGGAATCTCGAGACGCTCCCGAATCGCTATCCCGATCTCGTTGAACAGCTCACCAATTCTGCAGCCCAGCGGACGCGACGAGTCTCCGTTGTTTAGTTCGCTCAGGATGTGCTCCATCCTATTCTCCACCTCCGGAAGCACATCGGTCCAGTCAAAAGAGTATTCGGAAGCGGCCTTTTCGTCATCATTGGGATATTTAAGTTTTCCTATGCCATGTGCGAGAGCTTCCATCACGAAAACCGGCGCGGCCTTCTTTGCGGTTCCGGTTCTTGCCAGAAAAGGCAATGATTGGCTGTTCTGGTCAGGTCATATGAGACGTCTTAAGAGTATGTAAGGAATACAATTCTGGGAATACAATATATTAGAAGTAGAAGCATTGTGTCGAGTGTATAAGAATGGACAAGACTTGCACCAGTTGAGAATAGCTTAAATAGGCATTGTCTTATGGCTGCAAGAAATGTATATCACATACAACAAGTGCCAATAATTTTGTTAATATTTAATACATTACGATGTATGTGGAAGACATGTGGAAGATTACACGAGTGCTCAAGAAATATGTCTCTCGCCAATCGCATAAAAAGTACACACAAAGCATAGCGTCCATTGACAGTGTGCACCTTCGTGACCAGGTCGAAGCGCCTGGGAGACCGTTCTGCTTCCAGTTTGGCACACAATACTTCAATTTCACAGCAAAAATTACATTGTAATTATCGACAGCTAGGACAGGATAGCGAATGTTCACAGCAACAATAAAGCATTGACTCACGAGAGACAGCAATGACGATGGAAACCGGAAAAAAATAATGAATACAACTACCTACGTTTACTGTTATATTGAATCGTCTCCGGGGTTTTGCAGTGAAGAGTAGGCATACACTTAAAGTACTCGACAAACGTCTCCGCATAGAAGGTGATAAGGTACTGAAAATCAGCAACGCAGGCTTTGTAGCCGGGCCACGTAGACAGTATCGACTGCAACAACGAAATGTTCTCGTTATTGAAGCACACCGGTTCGTCCCAGTACTCGAATTGAAAGTCCAGATCCGGCACCACAGCCTCCCTCAAGTTACGGCCCCTAAAATAGACGTTCCTATTGAAAATTCTACTGATCGTGACGTTCCTTTGATGTATTTCGGCAGCGGTCATGTTTTCGCGAGGGACAACAACATAATCTAGCGCATAGAACTCGCATCTGAAGAGGAGCTCGCATAGTTCCCACTGGACCTCCATTCTCAGACTCCTGTCTTTCTTTATCATCTCGGCCGACACCTTCTTATGACACCAGATCTGCTCTTGTGTTTTGTCAAATGGGTCCAAGTGGCGTTCGGCGTGGAGTACCACCTTAATCGTTGCGACGTCCGCAACCCGTTGCCTCTTGGCTAACGGGGTATCTTGCGGTTCATGTTTGTGGTCACGGAGGCGCGAAGAGGATGTCTCCGGCATTCGGTCATAAATTTTTTTCATGAACGGACACGTCGTGTTTGGTGCTAATGGCGTCGATTTTGCATAATCACCGTGCAGGATAACATGCCAATCGCGCATCTTTCGCCAAACGCATCTATCGAAGTACCCGCTTTCAAGGATCATATCAATCAAGGCCGGTTTAATGCGAATGTAGTTCAAATACAGTTCGGCAGTCTTGTCCTCATCTTGATGAATGAGCAGAAACGGCGGAGGAAGCGGATACAGAGCTGGATGGCTCCTATCGTCTGGAATCGGCGCAATACTCTCCAAGCACTGCCGAACTACTGGGTGATATGCAGGCAGGTCGGGCTGCCCACCTATGCTGTCTGGAATATAAAGAACGCGAGCGTGATTGACGTTTGGCTCGGACTTCAGCTTCGCAACACGCGACTGCTTCGGGGATTTTGCGCCTGCTCCTTGAGATTGCTTATTGCCAGAGTTGTCTTTGGCCGAGCAGTTACTTCCAGAAGCATTCCCAGAGTTCCCTGTCTTGGGGCTGCGTACAGGAGCCATGACTAGAGAAGGAGGCGGTGATTGACTACGACGCCGCTTCAAATTGCGAGTAACTGACAAGTCGCCTTTCTGGAATTCGTATATTTCATCTAGGAGCCCGCGAATATGGTTCTCCCCCATCAAATGGTTTACTGACTCTTCGCGCATGTGCGCGTCGAGACGAAATGCAAGTCCGTCGAGAATTGGTCGACCTTTGAATTTCATGACTTCTGGTGACAAGAATCTCATCCATGGTATAGGCTTTTGGATTTCGTAGACCTTTCCCTTGAATTGGCGATTCCCGCAAATGAACCAGACCGGTATTCCGATCCGATACAGATGGTAGGCAGTATCACTCTGAGTAGTGAAAGCGCCATGCACGTTCAAAATCTTGGAAGAGAAATCGATATCTGAGTCGATCCTGGGCATGACTTCCTTCAGAAATGTGTGCAGTCCATGAAGCTCCAGCAATGCCCTCTGTGCATCGCGCCACGCAGACAGAGCCTCCCGCCAGGACATTCTGAGTGACTCCATACGCTGCAAGCTCAGCTTGTAAGTACGAATGCACCTTTGGTAGACCTTCTTTGAATCTCCATCCGTCTGCTCTTTCCCACGTTCACGGCCGACCTTTTCTGTCATTCCAGCGACGATCCAAAATGCCTTATCGAGCTCTGCCATTACTGTCTCAGTAAATGAGCCGAATGATATCCCATTGTTGCGATCGTAGTCGTCCGGACATGTCACAAAGTCCTTGCCTTGTACTGGATCGTAGAAGTGTATTTGCCAGTGTTTCGTAGAATTCCTCTCGACCGAACGTCCCGTGTGATTGTCTCGTATTGAAGGTATGCAGGCGTGGTGCGAGAAATTTTGACAGTAAAACTGAGGCCACAAGGTATACTCGTGTCTGCCCCAAAAGCCATCATCGTGCTTGACAATGCCATATTCGCCCAGCAGAGGATACTCGGGAATCCATTCCGCGTTCGGTGTGACGACGATGTAGTTGGAGTAGTTCATTTCTGCTGCAATTCGAGCATCACAGGCACGAGCTTTTTCACCCTCTCCTTCAAACATCAAGAAACCATGTCAGTACTTCCTCGGTATTCTTGTTTATCTGCTTACGCAAATCGTGGGTCTTTTTTACCAAGGCAGGCTCCGGCCAAACGACTCCCCAACCATCGCCAGGTTTAGATGCCAACTGAGAAGTAGGCCATCGCTCACTCGCGATGCCACGAATGCCACGAGTGCCTTGGGAACAGTGTTTTGGCGAGGCGGCAGGTTCACTATGCTTCAGTACTTTTATAATGGGCCCAGCGTCAGATGAATCGTCTGAATCGTATGTGTGCTCGATCATGGATGCCACGCTAGAATAACCGATTCGAAGGAACGATAGCTTCAGCTATTTGCAAAAGTGCAGCACTGAGCTGGACTTCTTGGTTGACAGCGACTGAGCGATCGAGATAATAATGGTGGTCGACAGTCAAGTGGAAATGCGGCGAAATTATTTCAAATAGACATCTTAAGACTTCGTGGGATACACCTACCG
The DNA here is from genome assembly GCA_037892935.1 of Phlebopus portentosus. Classification (NCBI taxonomy): domain Eukaryota; kingdom Fungi; phylum Basidiomycota; class Agaricomycetes; order Boletales; family Boletinellaceae; genus Phlebopus; species Phlebopus portentosus. The sequence continues at coordinate 346,478 of JAYXKI010000009.1, forward strand.
AATATGACTGGCGCGTGTTCATCACGGGATACGCGTCACCACAAAGGCAGACTCCGGTCTCCTATCTCATCCATCTTCCATCTTCACACCCGTCCATGTCCTCGTCCTCCACTCTCATCGACATTTGCCCGTGGATGTGCACTGATACTTTCTTTGATGCCATCCACCATCGTTGCCGGCATGATTCGCACCCCATCCACCTCGATCGGCACGGTCGAGGAGTCTCTGTCTGGTCAGCCAGTTTAGCTTGCCAGTCGGTCCCATCATCTGTTTCGTACAGCTGATGGGACGGGCTCCGAAGTTCAGTCCTTCAACTCGAAGGAAGAACATTTCTATGCAGACATGTACGTATTGTCAATACTTGTGTGCGATGTAATAGCCCTAAATCGATCTTTGTGTAAGGAGACTACGCTGACAAGAAGTAAGCCCTCTCCTTCGGCTTTTAAATTTTTTACATACCCCTTTTCCAATATCTAAGCATCTCATCTCCGAAGTACTGATAGATATATAATACATGTATACGTGACACATTTAGTGCATATAGCTTTTGTTCCTGAGATTGGATCTCTCCATTTCACGCTTGCTGTACCGTATAGACTATACTAGTTATCATTTGCATTGTCAGGCTCGTGTGTACCAGACAGACAACTTGAAGACATCATCATCGTTTCCCCCCCCCCCCCCCCCCCCCGCGCTCTGTTTTTCTTATTCTGATCAATATGTCCTCGACTTTAATGAAATGCAGTGGAAGCAGCTGTTGGCAATACTTCTCAAACTATAAGGCTTTGCACAGGCACGAGGCGTCTTGTGATGAAGTTTCCCATGCGAAAGTGCAGCCGAATCCGGAAGTCAAGAAGCGTATTTTTGAAAGAAGATTGGCGAGATTTTCTTCCCTACGAAAAACAGATGAAGAACCGCAGATAGATGTATGTTTTTTTAAGTGCAGACTAAATTATGTCCTAACAGCAAAAAAAGATAGTCTCTGCCAGTATGAACGACGACGACGTGGACTCGTCTTCGGGACGACACTCAAAAGTAAATGAAGCCACTGTCCCCCTTTTGTCCACTACTGGCCGACCCGTCCGACCTCGTATGTTACCGAAGCGATACCGCCAGCTTTCCCCGCCTAAGAATGTCCAACAGCGGGAGCCCGATCCGGAGGAAGATATTTTGGTGTGGGACGACTCGGATGCTTGCCAGTGCGCAGATTCGGAAAGTAATCAGGAGCCTCGATTCGATGTTTTCCGGACGGACCGTGATAAATTCAGGCTACAAAAAGTTTTTCGTCGGGAGCGGCCACCCTCGTCATCGGATTCCGATACGGTATCTCCTGAGGCGGAGCATCGAAATCCTTATCACCCCATCCCGAATTACAGTGCATACAGAATGTTCAAGTGGTTCTTGTCAAATTCCGCTACTAAATCCTTTGCTGATTTTAAGCGTCTACAACTCATTCTGAGCGACCCCAAATTTCACGCTGAAGACTTTGTCGACGTTGATTTAGCGATGGTCAACAGGCGACTCACAGATAGCTCTCTTGACGATGACAGCTGGATCAAGGTCCCCGTGACTATCTCAGTGCCCTTGGGTCACCTCAGTGATGATGCGCCGAAGTCTGTTGACTTTCACGTCGAAGGATTCATGTATCGGCCTTTAATTGCTGTCATACAATCTGTGCTGAGGAAAGACGACGCCACGAATTTCTGCTATGAACCGTACCAGATGCGATATACTCCTCCGGGTGCGGAGCACGACATGGGTGTTTACGGGGAAATGTATTGGTCGACAGCATTCCGAGATGTGTACGAAGAAGTCCATAATCTGCCTCGTTCCGAAGCAGATACAACACTCAGAACGATGATAGCTTTGCTGTTTTACTCAGACAGTGTAAGGACTCAAACATTTTCCTTTTCTTTTCTTATGTCATCACTCATTTTAATATTCTTTTTCCTTTTCTTTTATTTTTTCTTATGCGCTTATTCATCCAATTGCCGGAACATTCCACAACGTTCTATCACGCTCACTAATCATCTCATTCCTTGTCATGTGACTTCCTAATAGAGTAGACCTTTCCCGCGCTCAAAGTCTATATAAGTAGATAGTTTGACTCTTTCGTTCCTTGTCTTTCTATTCTACTTACCTTCACTGCGACATAGCGTGCGTATAGCCCGGCGACTCGCGTTAGCCAGTTGTTTGTTGTTTGTGTTGGCCGCCTCGAGATCGACGCCCGTTAGTCTTGCCGCCTAACATAATAGAAAGACCTACTCTCAAACCCGTGGTTTAACCACTCGTTTGTTGCTACTCCACGCAGGAGACACATCGACGGTCAACGACCGCGCCCATCCCGGATTTATCCGAGCAACCCCTATCTTGCCCGTCAAGGTCCGACTGACTTTGACGTGTCCCGATAGTTCCCGAAAACAATCAATCAACCCTCCAATCGTGGCGCTCCGAATCACTCTTCTGTGGAACTCGCATCAGACGTTCTTGTGGGTGACTCATAGAGTCCAATCATCATCAAGCATCTCGTTCATCATCTACCTTGGTGCCTTCCGACTAGTCATCAATTTCAAAGACGAGCCGGTCATCCGAAGTCGGTCCTGTCCGAACACCGTACCGATCCCCATTCCACCCCCGGCCTATCAAGGTGGATCTAACTGACGACCAGCGGGCGGCTCTCCCGACAAACTGTAGGTGGAGCGCGTCACGAGGACATCACATTGTCAAGTCAGGTGATCAAATCTTTACTGCCTGGTGGGACGAGAACGCGAAGAAGTGGTACTCTGACAGAGAAGGAAAGTCGCTTTATTGGCGAGCGAAGCAAGAGGGAGACATAGACGATCCTGCACCCCCTACCCCCACGCGATCAACGGCTCCTTTACCAGGGCCATCAACATCGACGGGCCAGACGTCAGCTCCACCTATAGCACCTTCGTTGTCTTTCACTGAACCACGAGAACCTGCTCCGCTCGTACCAACAGACGAAGAAGAGGAGGACGAAGAAGAAGAGCAAGAGATGTCGTTGTCGAAAGAGTCAATAACGGACCTTGCTACGGCGATCGCGCTAGCGCTCCAGGCAGCAGGAGAAGGCACGGGCCAAGGATCAAAGTCAAACAAGGTTCATATCGCCAAGCCCCGAGATTTCGATGGCGAGCACGGATATGTCGACTTCAAACAAGAGCTGCGCCTGTATGTCTATGCATCAGAGTCGGAGTTTAGGACAAGCAAAGCAAAGATCATGTTTGCTCTGTCGTATATGAAGAGCGGTGCTGCGGCGAGCTGGGCGGAAAGCTACACGAGTGGTGCAATCGACGAACATGGTAGGATAGCGTTCAAGGACACTTGGGACACTTTCCTAAAGAAGCTCGATACCTCGTTCGATGACCCGGCCCGGTCTCAAAAAGCATTTGAACGACTCGACGCGATGTATCAGGGCGATCTCAATGCAGATGAATTCTTCAACAAGTTTGACATTTGCCGAGTGGATGCTGGACTGGCCACGGAGGCTCACGACGAATGGCTGATGAGTCGCCTCAAGAGGGCTCTGAACCCGAAGGTGGTTGAAGGTATCATGTGTTTACCCAATGAGCCAACGACGTACGAAGAATTCAAGAAGGCGGCGGTCAAGGTTGACAGGGTTGAGCGCCAGATCAGAGATCTGATGGCCGAACGCCGGAGGAAGACGATCAGCTCGATGATGATGAAACCAGCGCCACAACCATTGAAACGTCCGGCACCACCTCAACAAGCAGCTCGCCCCTTTGCTCCACCCGTCCAAGATCGTCGTGACGCCACTGGAGTAACATATGGAGGCTTAGGCCAGCCGATGGACGTGATGATGAACCAGGCGCGCCGTACACGCGCTTGCTATAAGTGTGGTCAGGTAGGCCACTACATCCGGGAATGCCCTCGAGGCCATGAAGCAATACGTGCAATCATTGTGGCCTTCGTTCCAGCAGACAGAAAGGCGCTCTTCGAGGAACTCGGCCAAGCCAAGGAATCCTCCTTCGAAGAGGGCGATGACGTCGATGTACGAGCAGTACCCGCTGATTTGGAAGAACTCGTAGAAGGCGAGGGTTTTCCGGAAGACCAGACGTAGACGTCAGAACGACTGGTCGATCACCCAAAGGATTCTTTTCGTCGGACTCGTTAAAATATAATCGTCCTGTTGTACAATACCAAGATGCGAATATCAGTGACGGTTTCACCCTTCGAAAACTCCTTACCGACGTAATACCTGATGAACCTGAAGCAGACGACGATAACTTCGACGTCTACACAGATTTGTTGGTTAGAAAAGTGAATGCGCAAGCAGGCGATTCGAACGAGCTTAGTGTGGAAGAGCGGAATCAAACCGCTATAAAAAATGAGGTTGAGGTGGAAGCACCTTACCGCGAGAACGTTGTTGCTCAGGCGAACGATACTGAAGCAGTATGGAATGTGGTTGGCAGACGCGCGGCTGAGGTATGGCGCGAGGGCATAGTGGACGCAGATCAATTCATCCGGAGGGCGGGAGGAAAGGAGTTGGACGCTTTCGTTAGCATCGTACATCCAAAGATAGCGGGCGATGATGAAGTAGATTTGTCAAACCCTCTACTTGAAGAGGAAAACTTCATCGATGCTCATGCGCTAATTGACTCAGGATGCACGGGTTCATGTATCGATGAGGGCTTTGTCAAACGATACGGTTTCCCCACCCAAAGGTACATTCGGCCTAGACCAGTCTTCAATGCTGACGGAACAAGCAATGAGGCGGGATTGATCAAGGAATATGTAGTCGTACAAATGTTCTTTGGGAAACACGAAGAGGAGATACGACTGGCGGTGACATCCTTAGCATCAAGCAACATCTTCCTCGGACATGACTGGTTGACGAAGCACAATCCTGAGATCGACTGGAGGTCAGGAACAGTCAAGTTCACGCGTTGCCCTGACGAATGTGAGTCGTCACTACCGAGTGAGGAGATAGACGAAGAATTTGTGAGGAATGTGCAGATGAAGGAAGCGGCGAAGTGGCCACCTTATCTGGAAGAATACGCAGACGTCTTTAGTGAAGAATCGTTTGAACACCTACCAAACCATCGAACGTGGGACCATGCTATCGACTTGAAGCCAGATTTTAAGCCTAGCGATTGCAAGGTTTACCCATTGTCGCCGAAAGAACAAGAGGCAATGAAGGAGTTCATCGAAGAGAACCTAGCATCAGGACACATCCAACAGTCGAAATCCCCGATGGCATCTCCGTTCTTCTTTATTAAGAAGGAAGATGGGAGCCTACAAGCAATCCAAGACTATCGAAAGCTTAACGAAGGAACGGTTAAGAACAAATACCCGTTGCCATTGATAAATGAGCTCATCGATAAGGTCAAGGATGCAAAATACATCACGAAGCTCGACATTCGCTGGGGATATTACAACATTCGGATTCGCGAGGGCGATGAGTGGAAGGCGGCGTTTAGGACGAATTTAGGCTTATTCGAACCAACGGTCATGTTTTTCGGATTATGCAATGCGCCGGCGACATTCCAAGGTTTCATGAACGATATCTTTCGAGAAATGATCCATGAGGGTATCGTCATCATTTACCTCGACGACATCCTCATTTTCTCGAACGATTTGGAAGAACATCGCCAACGCACCAAACGAGTCTTTGAGATCCTGTGTAAAAATGGACTTTTCCTGAAGCCACAGAAATGTGAGTTCGAGGTTGATACAGTTAAATATCTCGGACACATCATCGGTAATGGCGAGGTTCGAATGGACCCGAAAAAGACAACAGCGGTTCAGGAGTGGCCAATCCCGCGAAACGTTCACGAACTGCAACAATTCCTGGGACTAGGGAATTGGTTGCGATGATTCGTAAAGGACTATAGCTCTGTCGTTAAACCCCTGACGACGCTGACGGGTAAGGTGGAATGGAAGTGGGGAGAGGAGGAACAACGAGCTTTCGAAGAGTTGAAGGGTCAGTTGAGTAGTCCCCCGGTTCTAGCCATCCCGAACGAGGAGGGTCCTTTCCGGGTCGAAGCAGATGCGTCAGACTTTGCGTCTGGAGGAGTACTCCTTCAGAAACAAGACGACAAGTGGAAAGTGATAGCCTATCGATCGTCGACCTTCTTGGAGGCCGAACGGAATTACGAGATCTATGACAAAGAGATGCTCGCAATCGTACAAGCCCTCAAGGAATGGCGACAGTACCTTCAAGGAGCCAAGAAACCCTTTGAAGTGTGGACTGATCACGCGAACCTGACATACTTCCGATCTCCTCAGAAGCTGAATCGTCGACAAGCTCGTTGGCGGCTCGATTTAGCCGAGTTTGACTTCACGCTGGTGCACAAGCCAGGGAAGACGCTAGGCAAGGCAGACATATTGTCGCGACGAGCAGACTACAACAAGGGCGAACGGGATAATGAAGACGTCACGTTCATTAGAGATGAATGGCTGGTCAGAGGAACGGTGGAGACATCAAGGGATGTGCTGATTGAAAAGATTCGAAAGGCACAAGCAGAGGTGAACGAGGAAGAGAGACCGACAAACTTAGTGCTCGTAGATGGGTTGTGGAAAAAGGAGGTGACGGTTAAGCTCTCGATGATGAAGACGAAGAAGTTTCAAAACATTTTCATACCGACGAGTGTGAGGGAGGAAGTGATGAGGGAGTGTCACGACTCGACATTGGCAGGCCACCCAGGAGCGAACAAAACCGTTGCACTAGCGAACAGGAGTTTCTGGTGGCCTAACATGTACGTCGACGTCAGAAAATATGTGCGAGGATGCGATCATTGTCAGCGAACGAAGGCCCTCAGAACGACAAGGGCAAAGGTTTTGCACCCTAACGAGGTACCGGAGGCGCCCTGGCAAGTTGTCACGGTCGACCTGATCGGAGAGTTGCCGGAGTCAAATGGATTCAATGCGATTTGTGTGGTAGTCGATTGCTTTAGCAAACAAATCCATGCGATACCAACGACGACAAAATTGACGGCAGAAGGAATGGCCAGAATTTACAGGGACCATGTCTTCCGGTTGCACGGCTTACCTCGAAAGATCATCCACGACCGAGGAGTACAGTTCGATGTGAGGATGATGAGGGAGTTGTACAAACTCCTTCACATCGAAGGCAATCCGTCAACGGCGTACCACCCTCAAACGGACGGACAGACAGAACGAGTTAATCAAGAACTCGAACAGTACCTTCGACTATACGTCAATCATCGACAATCAGACTGGGCGGACTGGCTAGCTCTCGCAGAGTTTGCGCACAACAATCGTGAACATTCGGCGACCAAACTATCACCCTTCTTCGTCAACACGGGACAACACCCTTCAGGCTTCACGGGCGTTGGAACGACTTCGTCTAATCTATCGGCAGAAGAGTTTGCCAAACATGTCAAGGGAATACACGAACTCGCTCAGGCCAATCTGACTCAGGCCAATGAAGACATGAAGCACTTTTACGATCGTCACGCCGGGAAATCGATAGTCTATGAGATGGGACAAAAGGTCTTCTTAGATGGTCGAAACATAAAGATGATCCGACCGACGAAGAAGATGGATGACAAATGGTTTGGCCCATTCGAGGTTATGGAAAGGGTGGGCGCGAGCGCATATAAGCTAAAGATCCCGAAGACATGGAAACACGTTCATCCCGTCTTTAACGAGATCCTGCTCAAACCGGCCGTTCAACCGTCTTTCGAATTACAAAAGAAGCCGCCTCCACCCCCACCAGTGATCATTGACGAACAAGAAGAGTACGAGGTTGAAGAAATACTCGACTCACGTCTACATCGAGGAAGGCTCCAGTTCTTGGTCAAGTGGGTTGGATATGAGGAAGCGACATGGCAGCCGGAATCCGACGTCAAGGATAATGCACAGGAATCAATTCAAGAATTCTATCGCAAACATCCTGGAGCTCCACGAAAGTTAACAATACCTCGACAAAGCATGCGAGCACTGTATAGGTTCACGTCGCCAGAAGGATTATGTGGTTGGTCGGGACGCCCAACCTTGAGAGGGGGGTGATGTAAGGACTCGAACATTTTCCTTTTCTTTTCTTATGTCATCACTCATTTTAATATTCTTTTTCCTTTTCTTTTATTTTTTCTTATGCGCTTATTCATCCAATTGCCGGAACATTCTACAACGTTCTATCACGCTCACTAATCATCTCATTCCTTGTCATGTGACTTCCTAATAGAGTAGACCTTTCCCGCACTCAAAGTCTATATAAGTAGATAGTTTGACTCTTTCGTTCCTTGTCTTTCTATTCTACTTACCTTCACTGCGACATAGCGTGCGTATAGCCCGGCGACTCGCGTTAGCCAGTTGTTTGTTGTTTGTGTTGGCCGCCTCAAGATCGACGCCCGTTAGTCTCGCCGCCTAACAGACAGTATGATGGCCGCCAAATTTGGCGAGGCAAAGTTATGGCCCGTTTACCTGCAAATCGGGAACCAATCGAAGCGACAGCGATGTAGACCTGGATCTGGAGCAACGCATCTTGTGGCATTGATCCCTTCTGTGCGTCGTTGCCTGACTATTCATGCTTTTTCCCGACGAAATCCACACAGTTACCGAAGAATTTCAAAAGCTTTGTGACGCGGATGGTGAAAGGGAAAAAGGTTACACCCGACCTGCTTGCTCATTGCCGACGTGAATTGGTGCAAGCATGTTGGCGAATAATGCTCGACGACGCATTTGTACAAGCATGGGCTACAGGGGTGGTCCAGACGTGTAAGGATGCAGTCCTTCAAAAATGGTATCCGTGGATTCTTGCATATTCAGCAGACCTTCCGGAGAAGTACGTTCACGAGTTTCACTCGAATTACGTGTGATTTTCACTTCTTTTGCTTCGTATAACCAGATTCCTGATGTCATGCTTGCGAGTACTGGGCAGATTACCATGTCCTCGCTGTCTCATCCCGGCGAATGAAATTATATCAGTTTTAGGAAAGAAAAAAGACATGAAATATCAAACCAAGTATAGACGTATAGATGACGATAGGAATCAGCATGCTGTCGTGATGGCTCGCTCTTTCATCTATGGTCAATGAATGGGATTAGGCTCTGTCGCTGTCAAGAATCAACTAGACCCCTGTTCGCTAACCCCTACAGAGAATGCCTTCTCGAATCGGCTTTCGCATCTGGGATTCAATATCTACGATGTAATGGTTGTTGACGTTCTACATGAATGGGAGGTAGGCATTTGGCCGTCTATACTGAGACACCTCGTCCGTATACTAGCGACATACAAGGACATTGATCGAGTTCAAGTTATGAATGAGCGGTGCGTGTACCTGACAGGTTACGCTGTACAACAATTAACGTCAACATTTAATGACATCACAGGGTGCGCTTCACACCAGGCTTTGGTGAAAGCCTTAGAACATATAAAGGCAACCTTTCCGAGTTCAATCAAATGACAGGATATAATTACGAGGACGTGCTGCAGGTAAATTCTTTGCTTCGGTCACGTTCGCAAATGCATATACCGTATTTACAGTGCGCGTTACCTATTTTCGACGGACTCTTCGACGACCCGCACGAATCCATAGTTCGGTCCTTAATTTATCGGACAGCGACAATGCATTCACTGTCAAAGCTCCGCATTCACACGGACGCAACGGTTGCTGCTCTTCATGAGGAGATGCAACGATTCGCAGACTCAGTGCACAAATTCATAAATGAGACATGCGAAGAATTTCATACGACAGAACTGCATTCGGAAATTGAAAAGCGCCTGAGACGGCAGGCAAGGGCGAAAATGACGCGAACAAGCGGAGACTCGACGAACCCCAAGAGCTCAGGCGGAAAAAAGAAGTTCAATGCAAACACTGCAAAGTTCCACGTCATCGGAGACTACCCACGATCTATTGTCGAAAGGGGGTCAACGGATTCATATAGCACTGCCAATGTCAGTGGAAATACTTCCATCGTCTGAAATTACATGTAACTCTTTCTCAGGGAGAATCGGAACACAAATTTACTCGCAACATGTACCTCAGAACAAATCGTGTAAATTACGTCGAGCAAGTCTCTCGGTTCCAGAGGCGACTGGACAGCGTGGGTCGTATTGACGAGAGGGATGGAAATCAGCGATCTGAAGCAGCAGAAGCAGATGTCCAAAGCGCCGAGCGTTTGAATCCTTTCATGCGCGACACTTCACTTGACGGGGATGGAGACCAGAAAATTCTGGAGAACAGCAGGTACTCTGTAGCGATGAAAGGCTCAGTCACTCTAGATCTTCCTTCGTGGTTGACGACATATCGATTTGACCCAGCGGTGCAGGTACGTATGCGGAAAATAGACACTTAACACATTTGTAATATTTTTTCACGCACAGAACTTCCATAGTGACTTAAAGGCTCATTTGTTTTCCCGATTGAAGGGATTAGATTCTGCGGACGACGACATTCAATACTCAGGTTCGGAGAAGAATGACGTGGTGATCAAGAACAATAGATTGTACTGTCATCCTTGGATAACCATAAAGTATACCGCATACGACATGGAAAGGGAAACAGACTCCATTGGACCGCAGGCCATCAAAAATGACATCATGGTATTAGCAAGAGACAGAGAAGTCATTGATAATGCAGAGTCCCCGTTCTGGTACGCTCAGGTCCTACGCATTTTTCACGTTGATGCGCACCTTTTAAGCGACCCAGGCAGCGCACTGGCTCGAGTTGATTTCCTGTGGGTGAGATGGTTCGGACGTGCAGTAGAAGACAGATATGGAGATAATGCGTGTAGATTAGAACGCATTAGGTTCGTAACAGATGAGGATGGCACATCCCCATTTGGATTCGTAGATCCATGTCTCATCGTCCGAGGCGTGCATCTTGTGCCTGCGTTCCGCTACGGCCGCACGAAACAGTTTCTAAGGCCGTCTGTCTTCGTTCGTGCTAAAGAGGGAGCTGAAATTGTGGATGACTGGGAATCATTCTATGTAAACAGGTGAGTTGCGCGAAACGAAACAGAGGCTCAGGAACTGACTTCGGTTCTTCAGATTTGCAGAAAGAGATCTCTTTATATGCAGTACCAGCAGATTTATACAAGATGCTAGGAGTCGCATCTTCAGACGTGGACGACGTTGACGAGGAGGAAGAAGTTCATGAGGAAATGGAGCGATCAGAGCTGCGAACGAACGAAGACGTTGTCGATTCTGCGGAATATGTCGATTCCGATTGGGATGGCAAGGAGTCTGAAGAGAGTGAGAACGAAGCAATGTCAGACATGGACCTGGATTAGTTCCACATTCGGTTCGAGCAGTTATGACATGTGTACCATGGTGCTTGTAAAGCATTCATGAGGTCGCTCAGTTCCATGAGAACAGCAAATACTACAGTGCAATAGCGCGATATATTTACAATTGTTTTCTTTATTGAAATTTCGAAGGAGAAAAGGGGGAGGGAAGGAGGACGACATAAGTCGCAAAACATCGTGTTAGGCGGACGGCTCAGGGACTGAGTCGAGGCAGGCCAACACAACAACAAACAAGTGTGAATGAGATAATCCCAAACACGTCGCTCGGGTCAAGACAGCTAAGACGAGGCTTAAGTCCAGACCGTCGAATGCTAGGTCGCAGTGAAGGTAAGTAGAATTCAGCAAACTAATAATACAAGAGTAGATACCTAGGTCGCAGTGAAGGTAAGTAGAATAGAAAGACAAGGAACGAAAGAGTCAAACTATCTACTTATATAGACTTTGGGCGCGGGAAAGGTCTACCCTAATGGGAAGTCACATGACAAGGAATGGGATGATTAGTGAGCGTGATAGAACATTGTGGAATGTTCCGGCAAAAGGATGAATAAGCGCATAAGAAAAATAAAAGAAAAGAAAAAGAATATTAAAATAAATGATGACGTCAGAAAAGAAAAGGAAAATGTTCGAGTCCTTACATCACCCCCCCTTCAAGGTTGGGCGTCCCGACCAACCACATAAGCCTTCTGAGGACGTGAACTTGTACAGCGCTCGCAGGCTTTGTCGAGGTATTGTTAACTTCCTTGGAGCTCCAGGATGTTTGCGGTAGAATTCTTGAATTGACTCCTGCGCATTATCCTTGACGTCGGATTCTGGCTGCCAAGTCGCTTCCTCATATCCAACCCACTTGACCAGGAATTGGAGCTTGCCTCGATGCAGACGCGAGTCGAGTATTTCTTCAACCTCGTACTCTTCCTGCTCATCAATGATCACTGGCGGTGGTGGAGGTGGTTTCTTCTGCGATTCAAAGGACGGTTGGACGGCTGGTTTGAGCAAGATCTCATTGAAAACTGGATGGACCTTCTTCCAGGTCTTCGGTAGTTTGAGTCTGTATGCGCTTGTGCCAACCTTTTCCACTACCTCGAAGGGACCGAACCATTTATCATCCATCTTCTTCGTCGGTCGGATCGTCTTGATATTTCGTCCATCTAAGAAGACTTTCTGCCCTGCCTCATAGGTAATGGACTTCCCAGCATGGCGGTCGTAGAAACGCTTCATGTCTTCGTTTGCTTGGGTTAGGTTACCTTGAGCGAGTTCGTGCACCTCCTTGACATGTTTGGCAAATTCTTCTGCTGACAGGTTTGATGATGCTGTTCCAACCCCCGTGAAGTCTAAGGGGTGCATTCCCGTATTGACGAAGAAGGGAGATAGCTTCGTCGCTGAATGTTCACGATTGTTGTATGCGAATTCTGCGAGAGCCAGCCAGTCCGCCCAGTCCGACTGCCGATGGTTGACATATAGCCGCAGGTATTGTTCTAGTTCCTGATTAACCCGCTCTGTCTGTCCGTCAGTTTGTGGGTGATACGCTGTCGATGGGTTGCCTTCAATGTGGAGGAGCTTGTACAACTCCTTCATCATCTTTGCGTCGAATTGCACCCCTCGGTCATGAATGATCTTCCGTGGTAGTCCGTGTAATCGGAAGACGTGGTCTCTGTAGATCCTAGCCATGCCCTCCGCCGTTAACTTTGTCGTTGTTGGAATTGCATGGATTTGTTTGCTAAAGCGATCGACCACTACGCAAATCGCATTGAACCCATTCGATTCTGGCAACTCTCCGATTAGGTCGACCGTGACAATCTGCCATGGCGCCTCCGGCACCTCATTAGGGTGCAAAACCTTTGCTCTCGTTGTCCTTAGAGCCTTCGTCCGCTGACAACGATCACACCCCCGCACGTACACCCGCACATCTGCACTCATCCTCGGCCACCAGTACCTGCGTGCTATCAGCTGGATTGTCTTTGTTGCTCCTGGATGTCCTGCCAGGGTCGAGTCATGGTGTTCCTTCATGACGTCCTCTCTGATGCTCGCTGGTACATATAGTCGGCGGCCCTTTCTCCACATGTCCCCTCTCTTCTCGACGTCCTTCGGCCTCACTCCCTCGTCCTCTTGTCTCTGCGCTTCCACGACCTTTTCAACGAGTACTTCTCTTGACGTCTGAACCATTCCTCTAACCAGCCATTCCTTCTTGATGAAAGTCACGTTCTCATTATCGCGCTCGCCCTTGTCATAATCCGCCCGGCGTGACAACAGATCAGCTTTTCCCAACGTCTTTCCGGGTTTATGGACTAGCGTGAAATCGAACTCAGCTAAATCGAGTCGCCAACGAGCTTGTCGACGATTTAACTTCTGCGGCGATCGGAAGTACGTTAGATTTGCATGGTCTGTCCATACCTCAAAAGGTTGGCTAGCTCCCTGGAGATATTGTCGCCATTCCTTTAGGGCTTGAACGATGGCGAGCATTTCCTTGTCGTAAATCTCATAGTTTCGCTCTGCCTCTAGGAATGTTGACGACCGATAAGCGATCACCTTCCATTTACCGTCTTGTTTCTGGAGAAGGACTCCACCAGTCGCAAAGTCCGACGCATCTGCTTCTACACGGAAAGGGTCCTCGTTGTTGGGTATCGCTAACACGGGAGGACTACTCAAACGACGCTTCAATTCCTCAAACGCTGCCTGCTCATCTTCGCCCCATTTCCATTCCACCTTACCCGTTAGGGTAGTCAAGGGTTTGACGACCGAACTGTAATCCTTAACAAAACGTCGCAACCAATTTCCTAATCCCAGGAATTGTTGTAGCTCGTGGACGTTCCTTGGAACTGGCCAGTCCTGTACTGCCGCCGTCTTCTTGGGATCCATTCGAACTTCGCCATTGCCAATAATGTGCCCAAGGTACTTGACTGTATCAACTTCAAACTCGCACTTCTGCGGCTTTAGGAAAAGTCCGTTTTGGCGAAGGATCTCAAAGACTCGTTTGGTGCGTCTGCGGTGTTCTTCTAGATCATTCGAGAAGATGAGAATGTCATCGAGGTAAATGATGACGATACCCTCATGAATTAACTCCCGAAAGATGTCATTCATAAAGCCTTGGAACGTCGCTGGCGCATTACACAAGCCGAAGAACATGACTGTGGGTTCGAATAAGCCTAGATTTGTCCGGAACGCTGCCTTCCACTCGTCTCCCTCGCGAATCCGGATGTTGTAGTATCCCCAACGAACGTCGAGCTTCGTGATGTACCTTGCATCCTTAACCTTGTCGATGAGCTCATTTATCAGTGGCAACGGGTATTTGTTCTTGACCGTTCCTTCATTGAGCTTTCGATAGTCTTGGATTGCTCGTAAGCTCCCATCCTCTTTCTTGATAAAGAAGAATGGTGACGCCATTGGAGACTTCGACTGTCGGATACGTCCCGACGCTAGGTTTTCCTCAATGAACTCCCTCATCGCTTCTTGTTCTTTTGGCGATAACGGGTAAACCTTGCAGTCGCTGGGTTTGAAATCCGGTTTCAGGTCAATAGCGTGGTCCCACGTTCGGTGGTTTGGTAAGCGTTCGAACGATTCCTCACTAAAGACGTCGGCGTATTCCTCCAGGTAAGGTGGCCATTTTGCCGCTTCCTTCATCCGCACATTCCTCACAAACTCTTCATCTATCTCCTCGCTCGACAGTGGCGACTCACATTCATCAGGGCAACGGGTGAACTTAACTGTTCCTAACCTCCAATCAATCTCAGGATTATGCTTCGTCAACCAGTCATGTCCGAGGAAGATGTTGCTTGACGCTAAGGATGTCACTGCCAGTCGAATCTCTTCCTCGTGTTTCCCAAAGAACATTCGTACGACTACGTATTCCTTGATCAATCCAGCCTCGTTGCTTGTTCCGTCAGCATTGAAGACTGGTCTAGGCCGAATGTACCTTTGGGTGGGGAAACCATACCGTTTGACAAAACCTTCGTCGATGCATGAGCCCGTGCACCCTGAGTCGATCAGTGCATGAGCATCAATGAAGTTTTCCTCTTCGAGTAGGGGATTCGACAAGTCTACTTCGTCATCACCTGCCACCTTTGGGTGTACGATGCTAACAAAGGCGTCTAACTCCTTTCCTCCCGCCCGTCGCACGAACTGATCTGCGTCCACAATGCCCTCGCGCCATACCTCAGCCGCGCGTCTGCCTACTACATCCCACACTGCTTCAGTGACGTTCGCCTGAGCAACAACGTTCTCACGGTAAGGTGCTTCCGCCACAACCTCATTTTTTATAGCGGTTTGATTCCGCTCTTCCTCTCTCAATTCGCCTGCTTGCGCATCTGTTCTTCTGACAAATAAATCTTCATAGACTTCGAAGTCATCGTTGTCATCTTCAGATTCATCTGGCAGTACGTCGGTAAGGATCTTTCGAAGGATGAAACCGTCACTGGTATTCGCATCTTGATATTGTACAACAGGACGATTATATTTTAACGAGTCCAACGAAAAGAGTCCTTTAGGAGACCGACCAGTCGTTCCGACGTCTACGCCTGGTCTTCTGGAAAACCCTCGCCTTCTATGAGTTCTTCCAGCTCAGCAGGTACCGCTCGTACATCGACGTCGTCGTCCTCTTCGAAGGAGGATTCCTTTGCTTGGCCGAGTTCCTCGAAGAGCGCCTTTCTGTCTGCTGGGACGAAGGCTGCGATGATGGCACGTATTGCTTCACGACCTCGCGGGCATTCCCTGATGTAATGGCCCACCTGACCACACTTGTAACAGGCACGTGTACGACGCGCCTGGTTCATCATCACCTCCATGGGTTGTCCTAAGCCTCCATACGTTACTCCTGTAGCATCACGACGATCTTGAGCGGGGGGTATGAAAGGACGGGCTGCTTGTTGAGGCGGCATAAAACGTCTCATTGGTGGTGTCGGAGCTGGTTTCATCGCTGTCGAACTAATTGTCTTTCTCCGACGTTCAGCCATCAGGTCCCTGATTTGGCGCTCGACCCTGTCGACCTTGACGGCGGCTTTCTTGAACTCTTCATACGACGTCGGTTCATTGGGCAATCTCATGACCCCTTCCACAACCTTCGGGTTTAGCGCCCTCTTCAGGCGACTCATCAACCATTCGTCGTGTGCCTCTGTTGCTAGGCCAGCATCTACTCGACAAATGTCAAACTTGTTGAAAAACTCGTCGGCGTTGAGGTCTCCTTGGTACATTGCATCTAGTCGTTCGAAGGCCTTTTGGGATCTGGCAGGGTCATCGAACGAAGTGTCCAGCTTCTTTAAGAAGGCGTCCCAGGCGTCCGTGAACGTCAGGTTGCCGTCTGCATCGACTGCTCCACTGGTGTAACTCTCTGCCCAGCGAGCCGCAGCACCACTCTTCATGTACGACAGGGCGAACATAATCTTACTCTTGTTCGTCCTGAACTCTGACTCAGATGCGTAGATGTAGAGGCGCAGCTCTCGCTTGAAGTCCACATAATCGTGTTCACCATCGAAGTCTCTTGGTTTGGCGACGTGGACCTTCTTCGACACCTTTGATCCTTGGTTCGCACCTTCGCCTGCTGCTTGGAGCGCTAGTGCGACCGCCGTCGCGAGATCAGTCATTGCTTCCTTCGATAATGACATCTCGTGTTCTTCTTCTTCTTCTTCGTCTTCTTCGCTCGGTATAAGCGGCGCTGGTTCTCGGAACTTTCCAAATGCCGGAGAAGGCTCGACAGTGGGGGCCAACGCTTGAGTGGTCGAACCCGATGGTTCTGGTAAGGGGGCCGTTGGTTGCGTCGGAGTAGGAGGTGAGGGCTCGTCTACGTCGTCTTCTTGTTTCACTCTCCAGTGGATGGACCTTCCTTCCCTCTGGGAGTACCACCTCTTGGCAGTTTCGTCCCACCAGGCGCCGAAGACTTGATTTCCTGCTTTGACGATATAATGTCCCCGCGAGGCGCTCCACCTAGAGTTCGCAGGGAGGGCCGCTCGTTGCTCGTCAGTTAGCTCCACCTTGATAGGCTGGGGGTGGAACGGGGATCGGGATGCTGTTCGGGCGGGACCGACTTCGGATAACCGGCTCGTCTTTGAAATTGATGACTAAACGAAAGGCTCCGAGGTAGATAATGAAGGAGATACTTGTCGACGACTGGACTCTATGTGTTACCCACGAGAAGGTTTGATGGGAGTTCCAGAGAAGGGTGATTCGGAGCGCCACGGTGATGTGATTGGTTGATACTTCGGGTACTATCGGGTCACGTCGGAGTCAATCGGACTTCGACGGGCAAGATAGGGGTTTGTTGTCTGCACGGTAGGAACCGGGTTTCGTTCGATGTCGTCCTTCGAAGATATACTTCAGGGGACACGTCACAGGCGAGCGCTCGACGACAACAGAATCGGGCGTGAGCCAGAGGTAGGTCTTTCTATTATGTTAGGCGGACGGCTCAAGGACTGAGTCGAGGCAGGCCAACACAACAACAAACAAGCGTGAATGAGATAATCCCAAACACGTCGCTCAGGTCAAGACAGCTAAGACGAGGCTTAAGTCCAGACCGTCGAACGCTAGGTCGCAGTGAAGGTAAGTAGAATTCAGCAAACTAATAATACAAGAGTAGATACCTAGGTCGCAGTGAAGGTAAGTAGAATAGAAAGACAAGGAACGAAAGAGTCAAACTATCTACTTATATAGACTTTGGGCGCGGGAAAGGTCTACCCTAATGGGAAGTCACATGACAAGGAATGGGATGATTAGTGAGCGTGATAGAACATTGTGGAATGTTCCGGCAAAAGGATGAATAAGCGCATAAGAAAAATAAAAGAAAAGAAAAAGAATATTAAAATAAATGATGATGTCAGAAAAGAAAAGGAAAATGTTCGAGTCCTTACACATCGAAGTACCGCACGATGTCTACGTCCCGCACCTCTGCAGCGCTCGCAAGTGAACCACCCACTAACGGCGATCCCTTAACCGTCCCATCCTCCCTTCCCTTCATGCCCATCGCACCACGCTACGGACCATCGAGATCAAAGTTGGCAGGGCGCGGGCTCGACTTTGCGTGAAGCATCTTGTCGAATGGATCCATTGACATCAGTTCCGTTTGTATGTCGTTCAGGACAGACAGACTCACGGGGATGAACTTCACCACCCTCTCTTTCTCGACTTTGGTTTCGCGAGGACCGGTTTCGGTCTCGGTGACTGCTTCGTGCTATCGCCGATGGTCAGATTTCGACTACGTTACGTTAAAAAAAAAGCCCTACATTGAACCGGGCGTGCGAGATCCAATCTGTGCGCTTGACTGCGGTGCGCACGCATTTCTCGCGTGCTTTTTGGTTGCGGTTCTCGCGGCTGAGAGCATTCCCCATGGTTGAAAGATCAATGAGGTCGACACGCTGCCGCCAGTACTGGCGGCAGCATGTCGACGCTGTTGCCCGAAGCGGTGACGCTTCTCAAACTCAGACATGCTTCTTAATGATTTTTTAATGATTTTTCAGCAATTATCCTCAACATCAACACCAGGGAACCGATACATACCCTACAGTCAGACAACATTACAAGGTGACACGCAGCAAGGTATGGGCACCGTTTGAATGCTCGATGGTCATGATTCCCATTCCCTGAGGACTTCAGCGCTTGGAATAGGTATAGATTAATTGTCGGTTGATAACAAGACGTTTTGCAAGGATCTCGTGCGCATACAATCTGTCTTGAAAGATAGGAATCGGGACAGACCGCGAAGGATATGTAAGGTTCAAGATATCGCCCGATCGTAGATCCATTCTCATTTCTAGTCACCTGGCTGCTGCATCATCTTATTTCACAATCCAACAGCAAAAAAAAAAAAAAACTCAAGATATGAAGTGCGTTCCAGTAGCCTGTGATATATAAAGTCGGAGAACTGACTGGATATTACCTTTTTTTTTTTCTTTACTTGACGTTCGAAAAAGAAAATAGGGCTTTACTTTCGGACTGGCCGCGTCGCCAGGTACATTCACTATCTGTCTGCTAGACTGATCCAGATATGCTCTGTAGGTCTTGGCAGTGCTCCATGTGGGACTTACAATACTCTTCACACACACGTGAAGAGTTGCGTGAGCCTGTGGTTTGGTTTGGTTGTCGACGTGGAGTTTGAATTTTGAAAGTTGCATCGCTTTCTTTTCGCCTGGAAAGATATAAAACCCCATACTCTGACCTCTACACTCCAGCAGAGCACTCCGAACTGTTTTGTTACGCTTCCCCCCATTTCTCTTCCTGTCAAGCTTATTCACTCCGAATCGATCTCTTCCTGCACAACATGCAGCCAGACACGATCCCCTCGCCCCCCTCCAGCGATTCCGACGAGACAGCCGCCTCTCGTGGACAGAAGCATCCCCTAGAGGGAGTAGTCCTTGCCTCTGGTCGTCGTCGCATACCGTAAGTTGTCGACATTTTTCTAATGCACAACATTACACTGACTAGCCTATTCTCAGGAGGTTCTCTGCCTATCCGTTGTACAACAGGGCTGGATGTCACATGGCACGTACCGAAGAGCCTTTTGATCAAGCAGGTGGTATAATCAATGCTGCCATTACCCGCTCGAACAACGAGCTGGAAAACTGAGTTGTCACCATTACGCCTGCGTACGTACCATCGTTTTATGTTTGATGCTCAACCTTTACGCATACGTTACAGTGAGCAACGTCGCCTGGATGTTTTTGACAGGACCCTTGGATGTGATCCTGTGATACACGAGGGCATCATGACAGCGAACCCGGAACAGCTGATTCATATTGTCGATGCAGTAAGTTGTATTTCATTGACGACCTCGAGGAATCGATCTTGTCACTCACCAATGCATTTCATAGATTCGCCAGGGTCAGCAGCTGGCCCGTAGTGATGACACGATTCTGCTGAAGTGTCTCGTTACTACCTGGGTGAAGTATAAGTATGGTGAGAAGCCCCCTCATCTTGATCGCAAGCACGAACGCGGCTTCAACAACCGCTCCATTGCGGAACTCTTGTGCCCCGTTGAAGTGATCCCTACTGAAGAGTAAGTCATTTATTTCATCCTTTCCTTTCCACTATCCACTTTGCCTTCAAGATATTACGCTCGTCTCAGGGATGGAACTGCGACTATTATGGATGAGGAGGAGGAGCACCTCATTAGCGGTGCTGATTATCGTGTTCTCATGTATGAAGGAGGACAATATAGTTCAGTCGAGCCGCTTCGCAGTTTTCTGAAAGGGCAACATCTTGTCAAGGTAAGCTGTTGTATTACTCTTTCTATACATAACTAACTTGTATTCACTCCAGGGATACAAAGCCGTCTTCACCTGCCCGTCGTCTGCTGACATTGAAGACCCTTCCCTTGCAAGGTCTACGAAACGTGGCAATGCTGCTCTCAATGACATGAAGCGCGTGACACCATCTTCCATAGCTTACATCATGATCCAGGTAAGTAGTTAGTTACTTTATCATCTCTTCTTTTGAACTTATGGATTTGTAGGTTTATTTCGCACTCAGCTCACGCACAGTCTTCTCTGTCACATGTGCCCCTGAGATACTTGAGATGTACCAGAGTATCATGTCCTTCTTCAACTCGGACGTTCCTTACATTCAGTGCTATGCTCAAGAGCTGATAGAGTGGTGGAATGAGTGAGTCCTTTCATACGCAATCTCATTCGTTTCTAATACATTAATTTGTAGTCAGATTTTTCCTTCTCATGCCAGAGCGCTCCAGCGCCATGGAAGAGGCACAATCTGCCGTATGGAGGCTAAGTATAGAGGCCTAGACGTAAATGGCTTCCGCCGCTTTGATGATATGGTATAGATTGGTAAGTTCAGGAGATTCACGTGTATTGTGTGTGTCTCTCTCTTTCTTTTTCCGACTGGTACTCTAAATTTCCAGAAACCTGTATATCATGTAATGTGCTGAAGCGATACAATATACCAAACATGATGTGCCCTGGCCTTTTTACTATACAATTGTGCGAATAACTGTGAATCTTTTAAAATAACTGGAACAATTGAGTATTAAAACCTTAATTGTACTCTTATTGCTTTCTCTTCTCCTCGCTACACAAGGATATTTACTGCTTCTGATCTCTAACTCAGACTTCTGACAGCATCATACATGACTGAAGTTTTGATTACATTCATGTCAAAACTGTTGCACAATTCCTGTCACGTTCTTTCATTTATCTTGTAATATACTGAAATTATTGTTGCAATATTTCATTCACTGTACAATTATTCTACAATTCTTGTGGAACTCTTCCGACTCTCTTGCATTCAGAAGACAAGACTTATGTAATTCTTCTGCAAGCCTTCCACACATTGAGAATGTCTAACTGACTGCCACATTGCAGTATAAGATCATTTACAAGACTTTCATATATTTTTCTTCTGCTATATCTTCTAATGTCATATTAACACTTCTCAGACTGTTCCGAATTTCGTGATGTCATGGGAGAACGTATTCTCTAGGACTCCATTTGCGACACCTTGCGCGATCCGCTTACTGTTAAGGTTACTCAGCTCTCGGTCACAAGATTCGCTGAGGATGATAATTACATGAGATGACTGCAAGCGGTGTATAAGATTATAATGTCAATTGCGTACCAGCACGTCCAAAGGAACTCCGAGTCATCACGTTCTTTATTGGATGCGTCTACCTGATGGGTGCAGGACATGGTTGAAGTTCAGAAAAGAGGGTGGCTCGAGCTTGTTCGTTAGAACGGTACCGGAAGTGCTTTCAAGCGTTCTTAAGCCGTCTTTGTGGCTTGTGGCTTGTGGCAACTACGACGATCAATGGCGATCACATTCCGACTTCGGACTGGCTTAAGTAATCAAAATCGGTGGCTGTACAGGAACGTGCATTCTAATATAAAAAGTGATTTACGCACGATATTATAATCTACACATGCCTCGACTCGGCTTTAGGAAGACAAAGAATAATACGCTACTCTACTGAGAGGAGAGCAATCGGTTGTGTGGATTATGTTGTACAGAAATGCGGGATTCCGAACATCCAGAAACAGAAAAACGTCGAAAAATACAAGGCATTGGATGAGCAGCAAGAAGAGGTAGAGCATCAAGAAGCGGGAAATCAGAGGTCCAAGGCAGTGGCAGTATGAAAAAAGAAAGGGAAGAAGGAAGAAAGAGCAACACGTAAGAGAACCCAAAAATTTTAGAAGATGGAGTAATTCAGCGCATCGAAACTTCGTCGTCAGAGTCGTCAAAACTGGCGATATACTCCGGTAGTACGCGCGTATTGTAGATATTCGGTCGTCGAAGTGAGGCCAGGGAGTTACGGATTTGTGGTGCTGCACCATCGCTATCCGAGTACGAGCTGGACGGGGAGTTCGCGCCTGAGCTCGGAAGAGTAGGAGGTGGCGGCACGGCGAGAATGAGCCTGAAGGCGTCTTTGCCATTCATGTAAAACCTATATAAACGCTTCTCGCGGATAAATCCAAGTGATTCGTACAATGAAAGTGCGGCAGCGTTATCGAATTCGGTTTCAAGAACCACCTAAGTATACGAACGATAATACTGTCAACGCCAAGGTAATGAAATATGTCGGGTACTTTACCTCCTCAACTCCATTCTCCTTCATTGCGCCGATAGAGTGCTGGACTAGAGTACGTGCTGCACGGTGTGTCGATTTCCGGAACAAAGCTGTAGACCAGGTAAAAGACTTACCGATACCGCGTTTCCTCCAATCCCTATTCACGCTCAACATGGCGATATATCCTCTTATCGCCGAGTCCCTATGTAAGCTCTGTTTGCAGACGATAACACCGATAGGATCATTTGCCATCGAGGCAGTGGAATAAGCCTGCACCGTTGGTATATGCAATATATTCATTTCTGAGCGCATACAGATGCTAGAGTGTCTAAATTACCCACCAGAAACGATAAGTGCGGCCTGAACCACCATTTCAGACTGTCAAGACATCCTTGAGTAAAAAAAAAGTTTCCGCCAGACTCACCATTGTCGTAAGAAGTAACGATAAGTGTAAATAACATAAGGCTCGCTCAGCTCGCTCTGAACGAGAGCCATGATACTAGGCAAATCAGACTCGCCGACATAAGGACGGTAATAAATTGTTGAGTCCGCCCCCGATTTGTCCATCAAACCGTGTCTGTTGTCGACGACGCTGAAGTCGTCCTTGTGGTTGCGGACAAGAACGTTCAGCAATGAACTACTACTGTACACGCGGCCGCGAGCCTGACGTGGCGGTCAGACCTACACGCAGCGCGTCGCGTCTTGATCTCAGATCCATTTGAAGTCGTTCGTTCTTGACTTGGCACATCAAAATGTCGAGCTCACTTTCGTCCGTGAACTTGTCGGTTCTGGGCTTCGCTTTGAATTCATGGTTGGACGGGTCGGCGCAATTACGACGGTCGCTTATTCTGTTTCCCCTTGACCTCGGGAATACTTCACATGACGACGAGCCGCCGAGTCCCTCCCAACAGCATTCTAGCTCATCAGGAGATGATGAAGCGCCAGCTCGGTTAATCGACCGATGTATGCGGTGGTTCTCGAAGCCAGCAAAGGATCTGGACGAAGTTGAGAAAGCCATCTTGGGTGTTCTTGATCTTTCGGTGCGTTCGCCTCTTACGTCTTTGATGCTTGATCAACATGATACTCATTCTATTCGACCTCTATTACCAGTCATCTGTGATATTATTGAAGCTGCTGGGATCAGGCCCTATACTACCTTATATTCTCAATCCCTTGAGCATAACCCTCGCTCTTCCACGAAAGATCTCCGTTGGTTCTGTAAAATGGCCGAAGGTCGTTCTCATTTGTTTCTTGTTATCGATCCTTCATGAAGCACAGCGAACGTCAGTAGCGACTGGTCTTGCATGGCTGCGATTGAAGAGAGCGGCACGTAGCGATGCAGGTATCGGCGAGGTCGTCCTCAGAGGGGTGAAGCTAGGGCGCAAGGCGGAGGATGAGGATGCGGAAGAGGAGGATGAGCCCGAACCATGTGTTATCTGCTCCGCCGGACAATCCGAAGCTGGGCTCTCAGACTCCATCTCGAGCCTGGCATCACTCTCTACGACTTCGCAATCTCAGACCCAACCGAATACTGCCTCGGCAGATTCGGGACCCCTTGAGGCATTCTGCGTACATGCACCGAACAAACACCCAATGCACCGTTCGTGCTTTCTTGCATGGAAAGATGCTTATTGGGAAGCCCGAGCTTCAAGACCAATCATCACTCTCATGAGTGACGATGCAGTTGTTCCCTTGCCTGGAAGTTGGCAATGGCAACGCGCGCTGTCCATCCTGTCCGCTCTCGGCTCACGAATATGGCATATGACGTACTACGTCCCGCTCGCGCCCTCTGAGCTCTCAACGTCCGCAGGTGTTGACGGAATCGGCGACTCGATCTTCACTTTACGATGTCTAGATGGAGTTGATAGCGGACATGGTGGCATTTCAAGTGAGGAACTCGGGACTATGGTATCGGTCTGGCCACCATGTCCAGGCTGCAGATCCTCAGTGAAATTGATCTTCGCCCGAGCAAGGTCCGTTCGACGACTCGGCTCTGCTAGGGCAGGGGAAGGCATGCTTTCCCAGCTACTGCATGTGTGGATGAGGTCTTGGGAGCAACTAGTCAGTGGTCGGACGATTCTTGCGAAGACTGCTACCCAGGTCTTGTTTGCTGCTTTCCTTGTATCAATGATGCGGATGAGAAAGTCTCATGCCAGACAAGTTCTACTTTCTCGAGGCTTCTCGCTGTAACTTTTGATCTTGTGAGTTCGTTGTCTCCTCTCCCTGTCTTTTATTTTTACTTTCTCGGTTGGAGCACATAGATTGTTGTGAATTTAGCCCGGTTTGACTGTTGCATTGGACGAATTAATAGCATGGATTTCTCGAAGAGGTCTATGAAGCGTTTCTGATTTGGCTGATTAGTTTTTCCTAACGTGCACGCTACACTTCTTTCGATATTTGACATCGGGGCATTCTTATCAATTATTCTACATTTACATATGACAGAAGGTTGCGTATGACCAGCCATCATTCAAATGTTCCTTTGTCTGTTATTCCTTTCATGCATTCACGGTGTTCTTGATTGGTTGCTTTAACGGCCAACGGTCCCATTGTCCAGCCTCATCATACATAAGAGTTGCTCGTTGGGGCGTTCCATCTCCGAAGAACGAGACAGGGAATCCAGGGTCGAATGGCAACACACTCTCGAGGTACTTTATCTGTTCATCCGAGAGAGTGATCTTGAGAGCTTCGATGTTCGCCATGAGGTGTTCGACCTTACGTCCACCAATAATCGGAAATACGTATGGTGCCTTCTGCAACACGTACGCGATAGCGACAGCGGTTATGTGCTCCGTCCCGACTTCCTTCGCGACTTTCTCCAATGCAGCGCTCATCTTCCTCTCATTTTCGTTGCGCTTCCACTCTGGTTGCACGAACGTACGACCCTTCTCCCCGCTAGCAATACGTCTTTCTTCTTCTGCATCAGTTCGGAGACGTCCAGCTGCGAGAACGTTCCACGGCGCGAGCGCCAGTCCAAGCGAGCGCGCCATAGGAATGATCTCGCGCTCGAAGCTACGGTCAATAATATTCCACGATCCCTGGTATATCGCAAACGGCGTCTTATAGGCCATCTTCGCATATTGGTTCGCAGCGGAGACAACCCACGCGGGCGTGTCTGATATACCCAAATATAGGACTTTGCCGGAGACGACGAGATTATGCAGGTGGTCCATCACTTCTTCGATGGGCGTTTGGAAGTCCCACCAGTGCACGTAGAGGATGTCGATGTATGATGTGCGCAGCTTCTTCAGACTTGCTTCGACGCTGATTTTGAGAGACTTGGCGTGGTTCCCTACGTAGTTGACTCGGATGGAGACGTCTTTCGCTGCGCGCTTCCAGTCCGTTGTGTACTGTCCGTTGGATACGCGGTCAGAGTCATGCTACCTTTAATCAACGAGAAAACTTGCCTTTGTCGCAAGAACTAATTGATCGCGAATGCCACGCTTTTCCATCCACTCTCCAATGAACATCTCCGAAGTATCATCTTGACTGTTTACCAGCTCATCAGTAGCAGGTCCTTTGTTCTTTAAAGGATGGACACGTACTAAACATTCGCAGTATCAATAAAGTTACCTCCGGCATCAAAGTACGCATCGAGGAGCTTGAACGACGCTTCCTTATCCATCGCGCCCATACCAAGCTTGTGCCATTGGTCACCGATACTCATAGCTCCAAGCTGGAGTGGCGAGGCGCGGATACCCGCGAGCGGGCACAGGACGCGATAGCGACCGAGAGGAGTCTTTTCAGGAGGAGCTGGTGACCAGAGTGGCTCAGTCATCTTTGAGAGTCTCGTTGAGAATAGTCTAGGTGGGGTGGATACCCGCAGAGGTTTCTGCAGGCCATTTTATACAAAATCGCGCTCTGGTTATCTCCTGAGACCTTCATATTCAAAGAATATTCTTTTCCCAACGGTACCGAGCGTCTGTGGTATCCACCTCGACGCGTCAGCTCTCGGCGGGATGGCATGACTCATACCATCGTGTCTCTTTTCCCAGGCGCCCTCTGTTCACACCCACTTTCCTCCACAACACGAGACGACCCTCAAAAATCATGAAATTATATCTACTATGTATAATTTAGAATGAAAGATTTTTACTTGATAGATTTTCTGAAATCGGGCATGCAAAAATTGGTTTGGGACACTCAATTAAGCCTGTTTGCCTCTCATACAGTCATGTATGCAGCACAATATAGTCATGAGTATGTGAGTAGAAGCTAGCTGAGCACCTCCGAGCACCCATCAGGGCCTATAATTTTTGTCGTGAATTATTATTTTATTGTTATTATTTTTTTTCGTAATTACTCTCCTTTTGTGAGGACCCGTAACGTAACATTCTGTGAAAAGAGGGATGCCATCTATATTTCAAGCTACAAAAAATCAGTATTTTTTTTTTTCAAAAGCACAACAGCATTTCTAGTATGCTAGATAGCCTACAGGTGGGTACAAAAAGTCTTTGGCCCCCCTGTTTTAGGAAGGTGATTTGCATGCCTTCTCGGGAAACGAACACCCGTGAAGCGAGGTCCCCTCATCTTTGCCGACATTGAAGTTGGCGAGGTTGTATCCGACGCTTACAGTACCATACATAGCATGTAAATCCTCCTTCCATAAACAGGGGAGCCAAAGACTTTTTGTACCCACCTGTATATGGTTTTTTTTTTTAATTTCTTATTTTTTTATTTTTGAAGCCAAAATAGTGATGTGGTGAGTCTCAGCAAAAGGAGTGAAAAGATGTGCCCAATGACATGAGAGAGCAATTCAGAGGAGATACGTACGCGAAGATCAACGCCAAGTATACTGTAATTCCAATGAAGTCGGTCCTTACACAAGCGGTTTACGAAGCCGGTTGTTTATCTTATAATGACACGAGAGGCATTTGAATGGCTGCAGGAGGCTTAGAAAGGGAAAAGTGATCGGGAATCGTAGGTTTGACCAACTTGTGAATCCACCAAGACATCGGACTAGTCAGGCTATTTAGACATGACTTCCACTCTGCCTTCAACAAATAATCTTCGACACTCTGCTTGAGATTGGGAAGAGAATCTGACAGCAAGAAAAAACATAGTGAGTATTAGAGAGGATCGCGTTGACGAGTCCTCATTCCTCTACCGTGCCGTGGTAACCACGCACTACTTCGCTGGTCGTCGTCACCTACCATAACCAGTTTTACTTCAGCAATAACATGCGTGAGAAATTTGGTTTTTGCAGGGTCTGGAGACCATAAGGGACGAGTTTATACGCTCTGTCGATCCCTTTTCCTTCCACGGTAGTCCCTAACAAGTAATTTTTTCGCCGTTCTTTCTCATGCAACCAGACCCGTGTGTGTATGACCGGCGTTCGCAACCTACTCTTATCACACATATCGCATTCGCATCTGCTTCTTCTAGGATCTATAATGGAGCATGCTGTCGACGATTTCGTTCAAGTCGCCTCTGAGCTGAAGATTTACAAAGTACGTTGCGTCAGTTATCTAATTCCTTTTACTATCTTGTGATTGCGCTCTAGAGAACGGCAGCAAATATCAAAGAACAGCTGGTCATTATCGCCAAAAGCGACTCAGAAGGGCTCACTTCTCTGGATGAACTACGGTATGCTTAGTGTTTCGTATCTTATTCATGTAGTAGTCCCTTGAAATTCTCGACAGTACTGGTCTGGAGACAACAATTCAGGAGTTAGAGGGATTCTCGCGGCTGCTCCCGTTTCAAAGTTATCTTCGACAGGGAGACATTTCTAATCTTTTGGATTACATCTTTTCCGCTTGTTGGAAATATACCCAGACGAGCAACGATGTGTGTACATAAGGCTGTAAAAACCCAAAAAGCGTGGTAATTCTGAAGTGTTTACCTTCCAGGATTTCCTGCGTGAAGACATAGAATCACAAAGAGAAATGTACAAATCTGACCAGGAAGCTGACCGTATTAACGTGAAGCGCCTTCTACGCGACTCTCTCCGCAGAAGTGATGTACGACAGCAGCTGTCGAAGTTGACACCGGACGAGTTCGCTGCTCTGCGGAGCGCAATTTCTCTGGTGCGGGCGAATATTCAGAATTGCGCTTAATTGCTCTGACTACTTAACATAGGAGCTCAAATCTATAACAGACCAAGGGCCGGACTCTCAGGCGGCACGCCTCTACAAAGAGTTTCTATCAACGTGGACCACAGATCAGAGATCCCATCGAAAGTCTATTACTGTTCAGGACCTTTCAGGCAAGATTACCAGAATAAGCACCCATCCAGTCGCTTGGGGTGCAGTATGTGCGGTGTGGAAAGGGGAACTATATGGGAAGATTGTTTCTCTTCAAGGATGGTCACCATTCGGTCTCATGAGGCAAGATTTCAATGAGGAAAGCGTTTTAAAGGTACATATCTGTATTTATTCTTTGAGTCGTATTTTGCTTATGGGAGCGTGTTCCGATCAAAGAATGCAATGTCGTGGGCATCCTTCAATCACCCTCACGTCTTGCCTCTGCTGGGCATTGCCAAGAACATAGAGGGCAGTCGGCTGGCGCTGGTATCCCCGTGGATGAAGAATGATAACGTGGAGTCCTTTTTATTGGCAAACCCCGGAGCTGACCGCCTGAAACTCGTAAGTCAATGAGCGAGGAGTTGAGCAAATATGCTCATGGAGCATTGTTGAAAGATTACCGAGGTTGCCTCCGGATTGGCGTATTTACATGGCCGAAATCCGCCATACATCCATGGTATACTAACAGTGGTAGGTGGCTCTCGTCTCGTTCGATACTCTTGCTTATTCCCGTTTCTACAGGAAGGTGTTCTAGTAAATGAAGATAAGCAGGCCATCGTTGCTGGATTTGCTTCTGCAGCGTTTGAGAAAGGAGTAACCGGCTCGCTTCGCTGGCTGCCGCCAGAAATAGTCGATCGATCACCGTTCGCATTAACTGCAGCGTCAGACGTCTACAGTTTTGGCCTCACAGCTTTTACGGTATGTCAACAGATAGATTTCTGCGTTTGTTTGACTCACACAGGTCTGATAACCACAGATAATGACCGGGAGGATTCCATTCGAAGGAATCCGGTCACCAAATGTAGTCATCGAGATGATCACGAAAGGACAGCGACCCTCTCGTCCTAAGGGAAAGCTCATTCACCATGGCCTTGATGATAAAGCTTGGTCGCTTATTACGAAATGCTGGGCGCACGACCCAGAGACCCGTCCGCCGATACATGAGGTACTTAAAGAGCTCGAGAGGCTACGAGAGCTTCCCGCGTTGGACGTACGAGATCTAACGAGTAGGATTCGCCTTGGTGCGGATGCTGTAACTGATGTTCGAGCCTGTGGCGCGTTCGGTGACATCCGAATCGGCATCCTGGAGGATGTGGGACCCGTTGCTTTAAAAACTCTGAATATAAGAGGAAGCGCACAACCAGTGCTCCGACATACCAAGGTATAATATATTTGCTCGTTCGAGTGATGCGTCTGATGCTCGAACTTGTAACAGAGATTCTTTCGGGAAGCTTCAATATGGAACAAATTAAGGCACCCAAATGTTCTGCCATTTCTCGGCACAGCCGACCTCCCTGGTCTACCTACGTGCTTCGTGTCACCCTGGATGGAGAACGGCAATCTAATTGAGTATATGAAAGCTCATCCGGACGATTCTATGCTCAATATCGTTTAGTATATTCGTAAAGCATTACGATCAACAGTTTCCATCTAAACTGATCACGTATGTTTGTTTTTATAGGCTGTGGGCGTAGCAAGAGGACTTGCTTATTTGCATGCTCGCGAGCCCCATCCAGTAATCCATGGAGACCTGAGATCGGTCCGTTACCTGTTTCCTGAACAGTAGTCTGTACTCTGGTAACAAAACTTTAGCCGAACATCTTAATCTCCAATAAAGGAGAGCCTTTGCTTTGTGATTTCGGGCTGGCAGTTATTGTTGGAGACCTCGCGCAGACACCAGTCTCTACCGTTCTTCAAGATGCGGGGAATCCACGGTGGATGTCTCCGGAATTGTTTTTCAGCGAGAGCTGTCCAAACGCGGCGTCGGATATCTGGGCTTTGGGTATGGTTTTGCTAGAGGTACGGCTCAGATCTGTTGAATGTTGACGGTAACTAATCGGCCTATGTTTCAGTTAATGAGCCACGATATGCCATATTGTGAGATGAAGAATGCAGCACAGGTAGTGATAGCTGTAAACAATGGAATTCTTCCCGCTCGGCCTGAAAACGATGATGTGATCCATCGAGGATTGAGCGACGATCTTTGGGGGCTCATGAGAAGGTGCTGGGAACGTGAACCAGACGGGAGGCCCTCATCTGGCAATGTCTTGGCCGAGCTTGAGATGCTCGCGTCATGCGAAGTGATTAATCACCTTTCCATCATTTAGCTGTGCATGCTATCTAGTTCTTCTCTGTACACCAATTATGTATTATATTCTCTAAGGAGGGACGAACTTGGGATCCGATGAGCTGTGCTTTTCCATATCTGCTTCTACAGGAACCTGTTCGACACTAGCACCGTCATATTCAACATCATCGTAGATCGGTGCGTCAAGGATCGTTCCCTGAGCTGGAAAGACGATCGAAGTAAGGTAGTACACGATTGATGCTGAGCAATACTGCAAAACGGGTTTGGATTCATTGCGAGAGTTCAAACAGCATATAGTCATTTCTTACTCCGTAGATCCAGGCAAGGTCGAAGATATGCACTGAGCCCCCGATCTTGACACTTTTATTGATAGAATTGATAAGGCCAGGCATATTTGGCGTGACAGAAACCAATAAGGCGAGCGCTGCACGCCAATTCTTTGTTTTAAGCAATCCTCAGGATTCTAAAGACAGAATACGGTGTGGTGATACTCACCACTCCTCCAATGTACCGATATCGCCCATGCGGGCGATACATGGACGGGACGTCCACCTTACCGCGGCGAAGAATCCAGTACTGTAACGGCAGACTTAATTAGAGGCCGCTGCTATGAAAACCGCGAGATGCGTACGTCTGTGACCATTATGCCAGCAAAAGGACCGAGGAAAACAGAATATCCATTCTAAGTTTGATCCTGAGTCGCATAATTCGAGAACGTGATAAAGTAAGAGACAGCAGATACCATGAAAGATAAAAATCCAGAAGCACTGGGCCGTAACTAAGTCAAACTTCTGATCTCTTGTCCAGAGGATGAAAACACACCTTGCGAGGACCTCCCACGGGCAAAATGCCCATCCACCAATAAATGCGCAGATAACTTGACCACGTCTGATGTTGATATACTTCAAATAATGTCGTAAAGATCCTCTTAAACTATGCTCCATGATAGCAAGAGTGCTCACCTTCGGCCATAGAGCAGTCATGTCATTTCCCGCACATAAGGAATTTGCGGAAATGTTTGTCCCAAGTGTAGCGAGGAAGAATGCGAATGATGCGAAGAAGGCAGCTGCGCGATTGTCCCAACGATCAATAAGAGTAAGAGGATCCCACAGCACTGCTCCATATAATGCTTCTCCGGCACTGGTTACAGCAATGCCAATAAAGCAACAGAAGGTGAATACTGTAGGAATGATAAATAGTTGTATATATTGACTTTCAAGAAACGTTAGCATTTCTCCCTCACTGAAGAGAATAAACGACTCACTCCCTTTCAGTCTTTGCATATCGCTTCAAAGAATAAGTGAGCGAAGAAATAGGATCCAAAAAGAGTACTTACCGTAAAGTCGGGTATATTTACAGCTAACGTCGCATAAATTCCTAACGCGCTATTCAAAGCGCTTAACCATGCCCACGACAGAGCACTTCCAGAAATGCTTGCAGACTGCGCTAAGATTCCCTGGCTAGAGGGCACTTTCACGAACGACCAGATAAGCATCGCAAACCACGCAATTGGGACCAGGATTCCTTTGACGACAAAGAGCCAGCGGATCTTCTGTGGGGAGACAAACATGAATGGGAACTGGATGAGCCAATATAGAATATAACAAAGCATTCCCGAGGTCGTGATGTGCGCTCCTGAAGGAAGCTGATTGTGCATTCCAGCAATCGATGGCCAAATGGCTTTCAACATCTAAGCTGTACATATCAGAAACCAAGTGAGCATGGGTCGAGGTAAAATCCACACACTCGCCTGGTAAATGCATTCTGAACCGGTAAATGATTGAATGCCAAACCAGAACATGGATAACACGACCCGACTGATGACACTGAAATAGCTAAACCAGAAGCCGAAAGAGGATCGGTTGAGGACTGGAAAGGGTATGTGCAGTCGTGCACCTATCGTTCCATTCGCAACCATAACCATAGCTATTATAATATGCCCAACTGCGATTGCAGGAAGTGCTTGTTTCCTTCAAAGAATGTTTGACCATCATAGGTACTTGAATAGGCAAATGTCGCACCATGAAAGTCCAACGGCTAGCATCGATGATGCCAATTCCCAGACGGCTACATTTGTGGCATCGCTGATCCAGTACATGATATAATTTAAGGTTGTCCATGTTCGCAAATGAGGTGGAACAGGATCCATATCCTTGTTACTATAAGCGCTATTCGGAGCAAAAGTTGATGGCTCGGGCTTGAGCTCCCATGTTTCACGTCTCGCCAATGCTGAGATGCAGGAACGCAGCTTAGAGCTCATGACGGTGAATGCAAAGGATCGAAGCGCTCGAACTCCGTGACAGAAGAAAGGAAGTTATCATGGGATGCAAAAATAGAAGCAGGTTTGAGAGATAAGGTGATAAGCAAATTTGAGCGGGACGGAGAACCGCAGGGAACCGTGGGTGCGAAACAGCGGAATTTATAACCGGGAGGCATGTGTAATCATAAGAAGATTCAGTCGGCAATAAGATGTCGAAAAGGTATCGAAATCTGGAAGGTGAGACAAAGTCGAAAGAGGGGTCTCTTCCATTCAAATGGTCGAATGGGACCGCATCATCAACAAACGTAGAAATGGGCTCACAAATTGAAGGTCGATCCAAGGCAGGCCAATATAACAACAAACAAGTGCAACTAAGTTACTGTAATCAGTTATTTGTGATCAACGTTATGCGAGCGAATTTACGACTCTTTCACGGAGAAAGGTAATCTGCATATTCTCCAGACCCCAATGTTATCATCGAACGTGAATCATATCGGACGATGGCAAACGCGATTTGGGATAATTTCTCTACTGCAATTCAAGAAATGCTCTGTTGATCACGTAGAGGTCTCACTTCTCGCACGTAAAACGGCCTGTTCAGTGTTTCTATACTTTTTCATCGGAACTGCTGCGCTTATTGAGTTCTGTATCCACAGGGATCTCTTCGACGCTTCTATCATCATGTTCCGATGCTCCGTCGACCGAGGTGTCTAATATGGTTTCCCTGGCAGGGAACAGCACCGAGGCGACATAATACACAATTGACGCAGAGAAAAACTGTGAAAGAGGAACGCAATCAGCCCCACATAAGGAAAATGGAGGTGAGAGAAGTTACTGACGCCAAAGAGCCAAGCGACGTCAAATATATGAACAACGTTACCGACTCTAACGTTCATATTTATAGAGTTGATAAGCCCCGGCATGTTCGGTGGAATGGAGATGAGCATTGCCAAGGCCGCACGCCAGTTCTGGATATGTATCAGTTAGGACATAACCAGAAAGCTGTAAGCTTACCACTCCATAAGAATAACGATAACGCCCGCGAGGAGAATACATTTCTGGAACGTCCAGTTTCTCTCGATGAACAAACCAATACTGGCAATGCGTGAGTATGCAGAATGATAACAGGTAAAGATTCGACAACTCACATCTGTAACCATTACGCCTGCGATCGGTCCAAGGAAGACTGAATAACCACTCTGAGGAAGACACCGTGTTACCGTGGGATCAATAAAAAAGCAAGGCATAAGACTTGCCATGAATGCGAGGAATCCAGAAGCCCTGGATGAAGATAAGTGTTCGAGCGTAGCGAAAATACCGAGCAATGCAAGATACGTACGTAGCAAGGATTTCCCATGGGCAAAGCGCCCAACCACCAATAATCGCACAGATAACTTGACCGCGGCGTATATTAATAAACTACATCAGTCATGAGGTTAACCTCTCATGTTGGCAATCGGTACTTAGATAAAGCACGAACCTTGGGCCATAATGCGGTCATATCATTTCCGGCTCCCACTGAGTTCGCGGATACGTTTGTTCCAATTGCGGCCAGAGCGAACGCGAACGACATGAAGAAGGCTGCGGGACGATTGTCCCACCTATCTATGAGGGTGAGCGGATCCCACAGAATAGCGCCGTACAGGCTGGCGCCGGCGCTCGTTACCGCGATACCAACGAAGGCGCACAATGTATGCGCCACTGGCACCAGCAGAGCTTGGACATATTGGCTGCAAGAACACTAGTCATAATTATACAAATATGTGATATGACGATTGACGCACTCTTTATCCGCTTTCGCGTACCTCTGCGCAGAAAGTGGGCGTGAATTAAAAAATAAAATAAAATAAAATAAAATGGCTGGACAAACAACGTCACCTACCGTGAAGTCCATGATATTAACAGCGAGCGTAGAATTGATACCAATAGAAGTGTTCATTGCGCTAAGCCAGGCCCAGATCAAGGAGCTTCCCGAAAGATCTGAAGACTGAGCAAAGAGACTTTCGCTTGTAGGCACTTTCACAAAAGACCAAATCAGCACCGCCATCCAGGAGATAGGCACGATAATCCCCTTCGTGACAAAAAGCCAGCGAATCTTCTGAGGCGGCACCAGCATAAACGGAAATTGGATAAGCCAGTAAATGGCATAACAAAGCATCTTTGCTGTGGTGATATTCGCCCCAGGAGGTAACTGATCGTGCATTCTAGCCAGAGACGGCCAGATTGCTTTCAACATCTTCAAATTCAGGAGAAACCATCACATAAAGATCCTGATGATTCGAAAATGGCTCACCTGATATACGCTTTCACCTCCGGCATATGTCTGGATCGAATACCAGAACAGTGACAGGACAACGCGACTGATCACGCTAAAATAGCTGAACCAAAACCCAAAGGACGAGCGCATTAGCACCGGAAATGCTATGTGCAGCCGAGCTCCAATGGTACCAGTCGCGACCATAGCGACGCCAATGATGACTTGCCCAAGGGCGATAGCGGGAAGCGCCTGTTTCCTGAAGACCAATCAGCTGGTTATCGGCATCGCGGGTATGACTGAGGCATACCAAGAGAGCCCGATAGCAAGCATTGAAGATGCAAGCTCCCAGACGGCAATATTGGATGCGGTACTTATCCAGTATAAGACGAAATTCAAACTCGTCCAAGTGCGCTGACCGGGAGGTACAGGATCCATATCTTTGTTACTGAGAGAGCGTGAGGGCGCGAACGTCGATGGTTCGGGCTTGAGTTCCCATGTCTCGCGTTTTCCAAGCACTCTGAGGCGACTGTACAGTTCCAAGCTCATGATGGCAAGTAAAGAGTGAAGCGAAGCTAGAATGCGGGTCAAAACATTTCGAGCTTTTAGGCGCTGCATAATTAACAGGAACGGCGCAGATAAGCAATACACAAATCTGCATGGCGTGATGCCGTGGGTGCGCATTTCCAAAGTTTGGGAAGAACCAATGGTCAGGCGGAGTCCTGGGGTAAGCAATGGCCAATCGAAGCTCGGGAGGAAGTGCGGATAAAATTGAGAATATATATTTAGTTCTTCGCGAACCACGTATTGTACAAGATTCATATCGGAAGTAGGCTGCCCGCTCCACGCAGAGCCATCTGGGATCCGAAGCGTAACGTTTGCACGCCACCAGGGAAGTACGCCAGTACATAAGTTACAAGCGCTACCACCTGAACAGGACTCCGTAGATTAGACCGTGGATTGAATTCGAATACGGCTTTACAACCTACCTGAACAATCGCAAAGATCAAAGAGCCGATGTATGATTTGACATGAACGGCGAAATATAATGTTAGACCCAAACTTCCGAAGTAGGCGGCTGTGAATGGCAGTCTTTCTTTTGAGAAAAGATGCTTGATATGATTTATTGGCCCGATCAAAATGGAGAACCTTAGAAAATATAATAAATAAAGATAAATATACATCCCGTAAGCAACTCACCCGAACATGACGAGTATACTTCCTAAGCTAAAACCAATAGTGCTTAGGTCCGGATTCGGCACGACGATTTTGTGTGATTCTGCATACCTGAACGCAAGTGCGAACTTGCCTGGACGGACGGCAAGCAAAGGCAGGGTGAAGAAAGCGACAAAGAAACAAGCTGCAGCACCGAGCAGGCAAGCACCGAACCCTAGTAATCTGGCATCATTCTAAGCATCTTATAATACGCAGCATAAAATACTCGACCGACATACCTTTCCCATCTTGACAAAGCAAAATAGGCTTCCTCTTCATTTGACCTCTCATTTGATTGTAGCGGGATATATGAACCACCAATGGCATTATAAAATCTAGAAAATGGATTGCTGCCAGAGTTCGACTGCGCCTGTTGGGAGTCATCAGTATTGCCCCGGGCCCAGCGAAATTGTGACAAATTGGCTCGAAAATTCTGCTCGGTTGTTGGAGTAGGGGCCATTGCAATGGTCTTGCAGAGCAATCACTGACAGTAAATGAGAGGTCACGGCTGAGAAAAGGAAAGATGTCCTGTCTATCGTTGTCCCCGTCATCGTTGGCTGGCTGGCCTTCACGTGCAGAGGTGAGCCGAGAAAGGGAAAACGCGTTCACGGTGTTACGTCACACTTATGGACGCGTCAAAAAACGGACAGGAGCGTGAGGAAAGCCGCCTCCTCAATGTCACGTTAAGCCAGGTCAACGTTGTCCAGCGCATCCTCCTTTTGCTCTTCTTCCACGACGAGTTGGTCCAGCATAACTCGGGCTCTCGCCATGGTTGCTTCTGATGAGCGCCCTTTTGATGTCATTCCGTTTGAGGTACACAGCGCATTTACCTAAATCCACCCAGTTACTGATGATCATGCAGGATATCAAGGGGAATTGGAAGAAGCTGGGATCGGGGTCGTTTGGAAACGTCTACAAAGGTCTGCAGACCCAATAGATCCTTCATTTGGTATTGAGAAAAGTACAGGAAGTTACCTGGGAATCGATGTGGCAATCAAGGAGGTATTGCCATCCAACGACTATGATGTCGCTAAATACTTCGAAAGGGAGTGGAGATTGATGAAGTCAGTTAGCAAATACCGGGCTGTTATCCATGATCCTATTTTCACTTTGCAGAGAATGTCGCCATCCTAACGTAGTTCTTTACCTTGGGCTTTCCCGAGCACCAGACCCCGATGGGAGAATATTTATTGTCTCCGAATTTATTGAAAATGGTAAGTTGGTTTCCGCCCATTTTCACGGCCATGCTCACATGTCGCAGGGAACTTGCGTTCGTACATTCATGACAAGACCAAACCACTCCCGTGGAAGCTCCGTATATCCTTTGCGACCGACATTGCTCGCGCCCTGGCCTACTTGCATGCTCGTAAATGCCTGCATCGCGACTTGAAGGGAGAAAATTTGCTCGTGACTGCAAATTGTCGTCTCAAGATCACTGATTTTGGGTTCGCGCGCATTGCAGCGCGGAATTTGGACGAAGTCAAACGGCTGACATTCTGTGGCACGGATGCATACATGTCTCCTGAAATCCTCCTCGGGAATGCATTTGATCTACCGACGGATATCTATTCGCTTGGAATTATCCTGTGCGAGATCGGTGCTCGAAAGCTTGCTGATGATTACACGTTCAAGCGTGCGGCGCCGACATTTGCTATCGATTTTAATGAAGTACGGAGGCTCGTCGGCGGAAGTCCGGGATGTCCCCCTGCATTCTTACAGCTCGCCATTGACTGTCTCTCCGATGATCCATCTCGCCGACCAGATATAAAAGCAATTCTAGCACAACTCCGTGATGTCGAGTTGGACGTTCTATCTCGGCCGGCAGAAGCAGATGACGCTCACGTTGGGAGTGTTAAATTTATTGCAGGACATAAACGTCCAAGTGCGGGCCCCCGCATTCCGAGCTTCGGCATGGGTGTCGGAAAGGACATTGGACGCAACGAGCGAAAGGCGGATGACTTCAGCGACGATGACAGCAGCGATGAAGAACAGCTAATGGAAGCGATCAGGTCATTAGATGTTGACTGTAAGGCATTTCATGCGACACGGGAGCACTTTCTAATCCCCATACGTTACAGTAGATGGCGCGAGTCAACGTTCTCTTCTCGGCAATGCTGGCAGCAATAGCGAATATAGTACGACTGTCGTTCGCCAGCATCCGAATCAGGCTACCAATACTGTTCCTCCTTCACTTTCCTCGATTTTGACAATCCGCTCTCCCCAACCGACAGAAACTGGCCAAGCGACTTTTCCCCGTTTTGATACGATCAATTCATATGACTCTTTCCATACTGCATCATCATCCATCTCCATCGCCGCTGCAACGGAGGGCACTTGTTACGAAACTTCGACCATCCGTGATAGTCCTCCTTCTGCTCTTATTCATCGCTTCACTCTGATTAAACCAGGTGTTAAACGGCATGGCCCCTCTACGAGCGGACGCATGGGGAGCCCTGTCAAGGGTGAGCGTGAGGAACCAAGCAGTCCAAGCGATGTCCAAGTGTGGAGTCCCTTTGGGTTCTTCTTCTCAAGCACTATAGCTGCAAAGTGCGATATATGCACGAAGAGGCTTGGTTGGAAACCCGTGCTGGAGTGTGATGATTGTGGCCTGAGGTACGCTGCTTTGTATTGTGAGAGAAGGTTCAGACACTGACATGGGTTTGGTGTGATGTAGGACTCATATTAAATGCGGCGAAGTTGCTCCGATGGACTGTGGACTACGTCCACCCAGACCACGCGTACCTCAGACATTCCTTCCGGGATCGCCTTTGTCCAAAGCGAAGCAAGCCGGAAAAGCAGCCACAAGTTCTCCGTCACCATTGCCTAGACGGTAGACTAGGCTAGATTATAGTCTACCTCGCATTGAAGTTTCTCGCTTCAGCTCTACGTACCATGACACTTCACGACATTGCTACGAAACGCATTCAGTTTTTCGCATTCTCAATCTTGCTCTGTACAGGACCCTGACGAACTTGTAATACCTTCCTTCGCCCTTTTATTCCCTTTGTTCTTTGTTTTCTTTACGTGATGTAAGAAAACCTGTAATTTGACGGTTGTTGTACTCCTTGGACCTGTAATACAAGACGGTCACAGCATGAATGGATGATTGTTTTTCCGTTTTTCTATACTCGTTCTTCATTTTTCTCCCTCAAAAAGTCGTTCCGCACGTGACATGACGCGCGAAACTGGTCGCGCCTTCCATTGGCACGGCATTTCTCAACTCTCACCTTGCGCCAGCCACAGGCCAATGCTTTCGAAGTGCTGAACACGATGCAAGCAGACTTCCTTCCCGTTCTTTCCCAAGCAGACATAGAGCAAGCCGCATTTGTAAGCCGCCACAAGAAGCGTTGACAACTTTGATTGCACTCACGCTGCTCTCTGATGAACTGTGCAGCTCATTCAAAGCGCGTATATACCGGGCCAAGATGTCGAAGAAGCAAGAAGAATGCAGCAGCAACTGTTCGAGATCCAGAAGAAGCCGGAGGCTTGGGGACTTATTTTACCGCTCCTTGATCACCCGGATCCTAATGTAGAGTTCTTTGGTGCGCATACCGCACAGGTGAAGATCGTACGCGATTGGTACGCTTCACATTCTCCGAGATTTCAAGCATCGGCTCATACCTGGTCAATCTATATCAGGGACACCTTTCCTCAAGAGCACGCTCTGCCGCTTGTCCATATCTTGGTTGCCGCTTCCACCCGAGTCATAGTCACCGGCAAAAGCAAGGTCACTCTCAGAAAGCTCTTTGTTGCAGTACGCAACCCTCTTTGTTATCCAAACTAGGACTGCGAAATCATTGTCGGAACAGATCAGTTCTCTTGCTCTTAAGCTCGTCCCTGGTCGGCCACCACGATGGCCAGACTGGATTCTTTCCGTCGTGACCACTCTATCTGGTGGTGGCGGGCGTCCGGAACATATACTAGAGTTCCTCGAGATTGCGGCTGAAGAAGTGGGTTCCTCGGACTTGATATCTACCAGCAAGTATGTTTCTTTGTCCGTCTCGGTTCTGTCGATATGCTGACCTATTCCAGAGCACAAATGCAACAATCATTATTAGATGCTGCACCTCTGGTGACGGAAGCAATCACGAATGCATTATTATCGCATTCTGCTTCCCCGTCTGAACGAGATGCCGCGTTCAAATGCCTTGAAGCGTGGATCAATTATCTTAGAGGAGAGTGAGTACAAGCTTCCTGAGCAATAGAAACACTTGCCAACACTCACTGTGCGCAGTGAGCTTACTTCAATCATTCCGATTCTTGTCAAACTGTTGTCAAACGAGGAGAACTTTGTGGGTGCATCCGACGTTTTGCAAGAGGTCCTCAATGCTTCGTCATTCTCCGATGGGTCTGGTATCAAAATTCTAACTGAACCTCTATTGGCGTTCCTCGAGACAGGCGGTCTTCCCATCGTTCAACAAACCATATCTGGTGCGTAATTGTCTAACTTCCCTTTGGAACACTCTCCTTATTGGTGAGCTGTAGCCGGCGAGGTTGATGAGGTTTCTCGGTCATTGTGCAAATTGCTTGTCTCGCTCGGCGAGCATTCCATCAGTTACATCGCTTCTCATTTATCAACTACCCGAGTGCAGAATTTCGTCCGCATGCTTATCACGTATACTTCACTACCAGGCTATTACGGCGTCGATGAGGAGGAAAGTGAAATGACTCTCAGTTTCTGGTACCTGCTTCAGGAGGCCCTATGGAGCGTCGATTATGGTGTTGACGTCGCAGAAGATGCATTGGCGGAATGGGCCGAGTCCATCCAAGGAAAGAGCAGTGACGCGCGTCCAGACTATGAGGAGTTTAAAGCTCCTGACCACGGCCCGGCGCGTCCTATTTACATCGAGCTTATTCAAGTATTAAGGAAGAAGGTGACCTGGCCTCGGAGATCAGAGCTAGCAAGGTGGACCAGAGGTGCGTTGAAATATCGTGACATTAAGCTCGCCAGTGAATCGAACCATTCGTCAGACCAGATAGACAAATTTCAGGTGTAAGTCTTGTTAATGTCAATACGGATATCACAACTCACAAGCTGTTAAGTTATCGAAGAGACGTTGGAGACACCTTGATAAATGCGTATGTTGAGCAAACGAGATTCATTGCTGCTTATACTCAATACTCAACCTTATCAGGTACTATATTCTCCGGGAAGAATTACTACGAATCTACGTCGATGAGCTAATCATTTTGGTTGAAACACGCCACCCAAACGACGGATGGGAGGTATGCTAGTCTCTCGACGTTGTAAGTTACATACTGAACGAAAGCAGGACGTCGAAAGTATCCTTCATTGTCTCATGTCAGTCCAAGAAGCGGTGGTGGTTTCGGAGAACGTTGAACTCCAGCGATTGTTTGGACCTGAAGTTATTGGGCGGTTACCCAGATCTGGGCAAGACCGCGTGCGAAGAACGGCACTCAGCCTAATCGGTTAGTTACCCGAACTATGACTGAGTTTCCGCCTGACAGACAGTCGCCGTCTCTGTTTAGGTACATATGCGACTTGGTTTACTGTGCCAATCGACAACAGATATCTGCTTACATGTTTAAGCTACGTTGCCGAGGCATTAGATGAGCCAGCGCTATGTTTATCTGCGGCAAATGCACTTCGAGACCTATGTGATGCAAACCGCACTGCACTTGCACAACACATAGTGGAATTTGGGCAGCTCCATGCTAGACTACCAAGCATTCCGGTGGGTAACCAACCATCATTCAAGGTTCACTAAGCGACTTTACACTCCTGTTATTGATTGGCAGGATTCTGAAAAGGCAAAAATCGTACAGTCGATAGCCAGTGTAGTTCAGGCCTTACCGCCAGAGCAGCAGATCGAGCCCGTCGAGGTAAACTGTCTCGAGTTTATGAGGTCGAAATAAGGCATTGACTGACTTCTCATAGACGATTGTTGCTCCTATTGTAGAGAAATTGGCCGAGGCATTAAGCGTGAAGGGTCCTGTTAGTCCCCCTCCCCTCCCGTCCCCTTCCCTTTTTTTTCGATTGTTACTCTCTCACTGATACTGACCCGGAGTCTGCAGTTCCAAGATGCAGCCCGTAACGTAGCAGTTCAGCAACTTCAAGCTTTAACTGGTGTTGCAAAGGGACTTACTCGGCAATCTGACATACTTTTTGCTTATGAAGATGAAGACGAGATCACGGCTACACTGGAAAAGATTGAAGCAGCGCGTAATGACTCGCGGATGGTCAACCTCCAGGACGGGATCATTGAAGAAATTCGGG
This sequence comes from Phlebopus portentosus, assembly GCA_037892935.1. Classification (NCBI taxonomy): domain Eukaryota; kingdom Fungi; phylum Basidiomycota; class Agaricomycetes; order Boletales; family Boletinellaceae; genus Phlebopus; species Phlebopus portentosus. The sequence continues at coordinate 389,517 of JAYXKI010000009.1, forward strand.
CTGTCACATTGCAATGGTCGACAGATGCAACGACCGCGGATGTAAGGAGTTTCTCGGACTAATGTTGGTCTACTAGAGTCTACTCACACTGATCTTCAGGCGATGAGTAACTTAATTGTAGCGATCACCGCTCTTCCTGCGGACGTGACCTTACTCAGTCTTCCGCCTGTTGTCCTTTTCGAGATTGTCTGCGTCGCGATGTTCCGGCATCAAAGTGCTATATGGCTGTCCCTTGCAGCGATGCTTATCCATCAGCTTGACCCTCCGTCATTGTCTTCCCTCCTATCTGAGCCGGATGATAGATCAAGAAGTACGGTCCTGATGGGGCTTCCTATCATTTACGATGCTACATTCAGAAGCTTACAAGAGCCCGGTGCTATGGAGGCCGTGAGTCGACTTGCTCGAATTCTATATAGCCCCTTGCTTAAACTAGGATTCAATGAAGAATCCGGATGTCGTCCAGGCTTTCTTCGGATGCATGGAAATGGTCGCCCAGCATTTCACGGACACCATGTTCGACATGCCTTCGAACGCAATGAACGACCTGATGGCCTTCACGATAAGGGCCTTGAGTTTACAAGAGCGATATTCTCTTGTTTCGGCTTGCAAGTTCTTGGTATGCTACAGCGTTGATGCCTGATTTTTGAAGAATACTAACGTATGTTCACCCCGTCAGGTATATCTAATCAATCGGTCACTTTCTTCTGCGGAACTTGAAGAAAAAGCCCGCACTTTGGTGCAGACGCGTTTCCGACCTGTCGTCAAGTCAGTTCTTTGTGGTATCGCAGGTGCATCGCCGACGTCAACAACTCAGAACCTCGTCGATCTGTTGTTAGCACTTGTTTCTCGCTGTCCCAACGAGATGAGGGTGTGGGTACCAGAGATATTATTCTCGGTACGTATCAACCTATATCGCACGTCTCGGATTCACAGTGCCTGATCGGTTCATGATTCAGGAGGACTTCATTCCGACAAAGGCACAACGAGAAGACAAGGAAAGATTTGCGAAAGCAGTTCTCTCGTAAGTTGCTGATATATTTCCTGCCCGCATCCTGGCTAAGCTGAACAATTGACGGGACATTTATATTGCATCAAGGTCTCGATCGACGAGAAAGATGCGAGAGGCGGCCCAGCAATTCGCGCTCGTTGCGAAGGGTCTTGAAGGTTCCAGTTTTGGCTATGCTTCTGTGACAATGTGAGAGGTCCTACACGCAAGAATGGTGCTTATGACATGTTGCAGAGAAAACATTTTGCTATCGTGATGCTGTCTGTAGCTATAGAGAACTGTCTACATGTCTACTTAATTGATTGATTATGAATGCGTTTCAGACATATTCTGTTGAACACTATGAGTGTAAGAAATATTTTATGGATATCAATATCAATACTGGCATTTCGCGCTGCCGCCCACCTTCACCTGTCAATCAGAGGACGCTTACAATCACCGATACCCATGGAATGCGTTCCGCGGCTCCCAGAGCGATCATTACACTGAAAATTGTCAGATCTTTCGTCCTTGTCATGGAAACGATGGGAATTACTCGCGTCAAGCAAATTTTCTGCGGAAGATTGGACGTGACAGGATTGAGGACGAGAATAAGTAGAGCTTGAGATGTTTGTCTTGGGCGTTCATCTGTATTCGCTCTCTGTAAATACTCGGCATACGCTCGTTCTATATCCTTCACCCTTTAATCTCTCGCCCCGCTGCTCTTATCAAAGAAAAGATGGCCTCCCAGCATTCCGAACAGCCTACAGCAACAGCGCCCATGTATCAGAGTAAGTTCCAGTCGAGCATCAAGCTCGCTTCTTGTTCCGGGTTCACAGGCTGATTCTAAGAAAAATTCGCCACAGCCTCTACACATACGCATACCGCTTCAGCGGCAGCAGCTCATCCAAATGAGACTTTTGTGCATAAAACATCTGAGAAGGTCCTAGATAGCGCCACAGACGAGGCTGGGAAGCAAGCTGTCGACTATGCGGTCGATAACGGTCCACAGGACTTGGATGACGCCAAAGAGAAGGCGAAGGTGCGTGGGCCCGCAGATATGGCTGCAGACCGGTCCTTGATAGAGTAGAAGCTGACAAGTGATATCCTAGGGCTTGTGGGCAAAATATTGCGGGTGCTTCTCATCCCTGTCGTAAATGCAGTGCTCAAATGCAATACGGACTAAAGGCGTACCGTGCTTGGGGTTTTTGTTTTATTTTGTTTTTCTACTCTTGGGGAACCATCGCTTGATGCTCATGACAAAAAAATGAGTAATACCAGTATGCGCCTTTGAATAGATGATATGTTTTCCTGAAGGGCCATTTCAATGATGATTGGCGAATCAATATAGAATGTTTTCTTGTACAACTCGAAAGTGATTGCATCTCGGCGACGTTCGGCATGATGCCAGCTATCAGTAAGGAGCGGTGCATCAAGTTCCAGCGAGCGCATCAGGTGATACATGCAAACCATCGAGAGAAATCATAAGCAATCAATGATGAGGATTTAGTCAGGAGGTTGTAAATATTGAGTTTAGAAGGTCAACGTTAAACAGCAGCGAGAACTTTGAGAAGCTGCTGTAGACCCATCGAGTAGTAGGCACACTCACCTTCTCTACGATGCCTCGCTTCAGACCGCCATAATCTAATGTCCGACATAAGCTACCTCAGGAAGAAAGACTAGCCAATACAACGTGCAGTCTTCAATGACAGCTCATATGTCCCAAGGTTCGTCCCAAAAGGACACGTATTATAAGCTGTGTATGTCTGTGGAAGCTGACTGGCCTCAGCTTGTCCGCATAGAAGCTTATCAGGCACGAAGCATAGGACCTGTAACCCATGCGACCAATATGAATTCACGCGAGCAAGAAATATTGCAGGACATTGTAGTAGATACCACCGCAAGCTCAGCCGTTGATGGCGCAGTAAATGCGATGGGGTACGCCGAAATCATGACAAGCAAGTGGACGAAGAAAAGTCAAAGGCATCGGTAAGTCACAAAAATATCATGGCTGTTAATATGTAGAACGGTTCAAGGCAAGAGCTGATCGATATTGCCAGTGGGCACAGTGCATGTGAGAGAAATGCTTTCGTTGTTTCTCGCTTTGTTTTGATGATAAATTCACCTGAAGGAAAAGGGATTTAGCTTCATATGTTTATTTCTATAGCAGAATATGCAAATACGAAGTGTTAATGAAGCATAAATATTGAAGGAAACGTTGTTCCTCTTGAATGTCGTAGGGGTAGGTGAAGAAGGAAACTTGAACCCTGGAGCGTGACGAATAATTCTCCAATCAAATCTCTTGTATTACCTCATCTACGTCACAAAGTCACGGCTTCTTTTTGCGACCCGGCTCGCGCCGATTGTAATTTCGCCTTGCATTCAAATTCACGGTTCGAGTTCCAGCTCATCGACTTTACTGGTCCTCCGTGCAAAAAACCAGCGCGTCTGTGAAAGCCAAAGTGCTTCTCAATTATTCGTAGTGGCCTGCTTAGTGCTGGGAGCTGAGCACAGAGAACTATGACACTCGCGTCGTTCCTTTCGAGCCTCATCCCGTCTGCTGCATGTGAGGAGCCGCAAGAGGAGGTAGAAAAACCTGAAGAGGACGCTGGAAAGGAGGAAGAGGAAGCTGAGGCAGAGGAAGAGGAGGAAGAGGAGCCTGAGGACGTGCGTATTGATTTTCTTTCCTTTTTCAAGTTTCCTGAAAACTTGTGCTGACGCGTTCCATTGGCTCCCTATTCATATTTTGGTTCCTGTACGGTTGACGGCTATACACCACGTCTTCGGCTTTACTTCGCACAGCCAATGGTTGAACTTCGAGAGGAGTGCAAGGAGGCAGCTGCCTGTGTGAAGTTCACGAAACACTTCGAACATTGCCAGGAGAAGGTGGAAGCTGGTGAAGGTTTCAAGGGCGAGGACTGCGTCGAAGAGATGTTCCAGTTGGTTTCATTATTCTTTGTCATTTTTGCGTTGAATTCGAACTGACAAATTCATTTGCTTTGTGATATAGCATGATGCACTGCGTAGATGTTCGTGGTCATATTTCGTTCATACGCTTCCCGCAAACTCACACTGTATGATGGTTTCTCTCTCCAGAACTGCGTAGCACCAAAGCTCTTTGCAAAACTACGCTAAAATGACTGGGATGTCCCTGGACTTTGAGCTGTGATGGGTACGTCCGCATAAAAAAGGAAAGAAGGCATTCGGATGCTGACGTCATACTAGGTTTTAGGTTAGGTAGCACTATCTACCGTTCATGGTTTCAGGCCTGTCATATCCCACGGGCCTTCAACTTATAGAACTAATTTCCACATTCAAATTGCGTGAGGCAAAGCGGAATCTATCAAGTACAACAATTGCTGCATCCCATTGGTAACTGGTAACATCAATCATCACCAATGCTCTCTGTGTGTCGGACACTGATAACCGGTCGGATTCTTGAACAAATACTCTTGATGGTAGTCCTCTGCGTCATACCACTTTTTCGCAGGTTCGATGGATGTAGCGATTTTCTTGCCGATACGATCGAAGTGTTGCTTTTGCACGTCCTGCGTGACTTGCTCGGCGATGCTCTTTTGCTCTGGTGAATGGTAGAAGATGGCCGAACGGTATTCTGAATCGAGTTGGCATATTAGAAGGGAATGTTCTATAGGACCGTGGGAAGACGAGACATACGAGTGCCAACGTCGGGCCCTTGCCTGTTCACTGTAGTTGGATCATGCGTTCTGTAGAAATATTCTTAACGAGTCAAACTTGAGTACCAGCCTTTCTGTACGAGGGATAAGTTGGCAACACACCGACGAGCTCCGCGTAGGATAGCTTTGAGGGATCAAACTCAATACGAACCGCCTCCGCATGACCCGTAGCACCAGTGCACACTTGCTTGTAACTCGGGTTCTCTGCATCATCACGCCCTCCTGTATAGCCCACACGCGTACTCAAGATGCCCTTCCCCTCGGCAGGTGGATACTTCTTGAGAAATATGTGCTCTGTTCCCCAGAAGCATCCCGAAGCAAAGGTTGCTGTCTCCGTTGCACCTGTGTGCAGAGTGGCCATGCTGCGGGCTAGCTGGTTGGGTGTCTGGTGTGTTTGCTGGGAGAGATAGGGTACTGATGAGAGGAGCGAGAGCCTAAGCGCGCTGAGTCGAGCAAGCATATAGCGAGAGAGTGATTGACTTGAGAGAACCGTACTCCTCTTGTCTCGCGTGCTCAAGGATTCGCATGGCGAATAGACACGTGCACTGTTTCTTCCCTTTTCGCAAAGTTCGGATGATCACCAACTAAAGACTGAAGTTCCGTTTTTTTCATTGTGAGATATAAGGATCGTACGTTTCAGAGGATTTAATGAATGAAACCGTCGTGCATACTAGCTTGATAGCTTCTCGGTCCTCCAATAAAATCTCCAGCAGCGTGTTAAGAATACCTTGGATACCAAAAAACGCCCCGGGCAAATCGATTGAAGGCTTGTCGTGCCCTGATTCTTCAGAAAATCATCAAGGTTTTGCCTAAGTTCGTTAGGCGGTTTCCAGCTCGTATCAAGTCTCCTTATATGCGCTTTTTTTTACTGCCAGTCATCAGCCGACCTTTGCGCTCAAAACAGCCTCCGGTCTATTGGCTTGGTTTCAGATCCAAATTGTGCGGTACTATTATTAATCATTGGTGACGTTCCTCGTCGTCGATTTGGCATGCTCGCATTTATCAATATTCTTTGGTGAGTTGAGCGATTCATAAGTGTGCTGAGCAGTTTTAGAAGGTTCTCTTTAATGAACCCCTGGCTAACTGTCGAGAAGTGTTATCCATTTACTCCAGTGTACATACATAACATTGTCTACTTCGTCAATGAATTGACAGATCCAGATAGGCTTCGTCGTAATCCTTCTGCCAGTCTATCAATCTGTGCATCAAATCAGCCCATTCTTCCTCCGTTTCGACGCCATCCAGCCATTTGTCGACTTCACGAGCCCCTAAGCTCTCTACGCGTTGCCATGCGAGCCATAAAGCCTCATACTCTTCGAATTTCAGTCGACGCCACTCCTCAACATAAGGTTTTCCGTCATCCGGAATAGCGCCCCGTTCTTTGAGGAAACCCACAAGGCCCTCTTCATATACGTATGATGCGTTTCCGAATCCATCGATATCTTCAAGTCTGTGCCCGATTTTAAATGGATCATACCCGCACTCACGACAATGGGCTTCTCGTGCGTGTAGCCCCGCGAGCATTTCAGACCGCGAGGGGAGCAGCGACGGATTAGCAATGGCATGCGACACAAGCAGTGCTTGCGCGAGATCCGTTGGACAGTTGGGTACAAGGACATTGAGACCAATGAACGAAAGTGCGGTAGGTGGATACGACTCGGCGAGTGAGAATACATGTTCATGCAGAGGATATATGTATCGTAGGTTGGTCGTGAGCTGAGTTGCGTGATCTTCCGATGTATTTGACCCTGGAGAGACATCGAGTGCCCCACCTTCAGTAAGGAAGGGGACGCGAAGCTCGTAACCCGTCCCGAGGACTACCGCATCAATACCGGACTCTTCTGTTCCGTCGACAAACACGACGCTATCCGAGGTGAAATGCGAAATTCCTGGTTTGGGGACGTAGGATGCATTAAGACGAGTCGGTAAGATACCGCTTCGTACTGAAAGATAAACCTGCATATGGTAGTGATTTCTAAAGCTCTGAATCATCTATAAAGACAGGATGTGCTTACCTTTTCGGCATGAGGGGCAGTGTTCAAAACCACGTCCCTCCCGCTCGCTCGGCCTCCGACGACAAGGACGGTCTTCCCTGTATATTTTGTCCCATTCCTCCAGTATACCGAATGAATAATCTCCCTATCCTGGTTGGCTCCCAACCAGTCGTCTTGACCCGGCCAGATTGGTATATTGGGATACCGATAATGGCCATTAGCAGATATAAAGTGGTCAAATGATTGGTGTCTTTGTATGCCCGTGTTCTTATCGACAGTTGTCACGTTCCATTGCCCAACGCTTGAGTTGCCTATCCACGCGGAACGTACGACGCTCGTATTGAATTGAATGAATCGGAGCAGACCGAAGCTACGCGCATAATCATAATGATAGCGAGAAATATAATCGTGTGACGGGAATACAGGGGTCTTCGGTGGGAAAGGAAAGTGCGGGTAAGTCATCGTCTGGTGTGGCGTATTCGTTTTTAATGAAGGATACAACGGAGTTTCGGGTAAAACTGGTGGGTGTGGATCGTTCAGGTCAGGTAGCCTGGAGAAAATATTTGTGAGTGTAGCTTCTACACAGTCTACAGTAGCGATGAACGAATAGCGTGATAGTACGTACCATATTCCGCTGACATTTCTCCGCTCCTCGAACAATACGATGTTCCAACCTTCACGTATCTCATACGGTAAGTCGAGTAGGGCCTTCAGAGCCGCCAAGCCTGCGCTACCTGCACCTACAATGGCTATAGCCTTGGAATTACTTGGTGTCTCGAGTTGTCCGTTCTCCGAACCCAAGCCCAGTACCTCTTGATTCGGAGAAGCACCAAAAGATGGTATAAGATATAGGAGTAAAGCAGTCACGAACCAATTCCTCAGCCGACAATGCATCGCGCACAGATGCGACGCGTACGTCTGTGAGAGTCCAGAAGCGACGAGCGGCCCCTAAGTATTTGTCTTCAGTGAAATCATTTCGGGCTTGCATTGCGTGATCGAAGCCGTGTTGTGCACAGCAGTGAGCAACATGATTTAAGTTTATGAGTCAATCAGCATGACAATCTTGCGTCCCTGCACCTCTGAAAGAGACGGTGAAGGATAGTTCAAAGCTTCGCCGTTGTACCACAGCATGAATAACAACAAGAGGAAAGCCTTACGTTTCGGGTTGTATGTATTGACGATTATATAATCAACATACTGGCTTGAGTCTCGACGCACTGGTAGGCCCGGTTGGCGTGTACATCACAAAAATCAGAACGGTCTGGGAATGTTAAAGAATAAATTGTAAGATATAATATATGTAAATGATAGATAAGTCTTGTACATCATCTGGCAATACAATGTCTCAGTCATGTACCCATTGTCTACGTCTATAAGTATTTCAGTAGACTTATATAAGCCTTTTGTGACAAATCAAAGATTGTCACAATAATCAGACAAGAAATGTGCAAGCAATATATATCAAATGAAATATAGCATGAAGAGCTGTGAAATATTGTCATGAAGTGATAAGAATTCGATGATAATTCTGAGGTAATGAGAATAGTATTGAGCTTTTTGTATCATAGTTCTGTGACACTGTCACGAGTCTGAGTCGGTGAATACAAGGCGAAATAAACCTTGTTGTGCAAAATTAGTGCAAAGTAATGCAGAGGAAGAAAGATTTTAAAGCAGAATTATTTTGTTGCTTGTAATGATCCATGCCAAGGTTACACGCAAAATAGTTTAATAAGTACGACAAGGCTTATCATAATGGTATACAGCATTACATTGATGCTCTACATACTGTACAAGTAGACAGGCTCATCAGGATATTGGACGCATAAGAATAAAATAATAATACATAAACGATGCAACTTTGGCACATAGGTTAAAGGAAAAAAAAAGTGAAGTCGTAATAGAATAGTCAGACGAGTCAATTAATCAGTAGTTCAGTACTCACCAGACGAGAGATCAGTTGCCACGGTGGAAGTTGTTGCTGAGGTCCAAACCTTTATACTTAGCTTCAAGGCGACAGATAGAGCCCCTTCCATGGCGCTCGAGAGCCCTCTGAGCAGAAGGGAAGATGCGACTGAAAGAAGATTCATTATATAAGACAATGATAAATAAACAAGGGTACTTACTCGTTCCACCAAGTAAGGAGCTCCTGAGCATAGCGGCGGATGTATGGGACTTCAGAAGCAAAAAAGGCCATGAGAGCATCATACATTTCGATGATTTCCGGGGCACAAGTGGCAGAGAACACAGTTCGTGAGCTTAGCGCAAAATAAACCTACAATGCATCAATGTCGAAGTAAACAACAGGGAAGTAAATGCAGCATATGCACTTGAACTGCTATATAGGCAATTGAGGAGGGTGTGACCCCTTGCATTTCGTTTAGGGCCGCGTTGCCACGTCTTGTAGCCCTAGAATGCGACGGATCCTCGACCTCAGCAGACGAAGGGCTCGTGAAGACCGCTCTGAAGGCCTAAAGGGGTTGTCAACATACGAGATGATTTGAATGATGAAAGGAGATACTTATCTTGACTAGAAGTTCATTCCTCAGAAGCCCATGAAGGGGCTCGTTGGCATAGTATCTACCGCCCTCATACATAAAAATACGATAGTCAGATCCATTCACCAAACGTTGTATGCCATCCTCGAAGATAGTTGCATTCCCGTCCCGAAGACGGACAATATACCTAAGAAAATACCAGTAAATCAACGTGCGGAAGAGGGGATGTAAAAAAATCTTACTCTTCCGTAAGAGCTTCTGCATCGACAGGACTCAGCAACTCGGCGATCGAGCGGTTGTTGAAGCCACGTTCATGCTTCCGATCAAGATGTGGTACATGTTCACCATTACGGTACTCAACCCAGGTGGGAACCAGACGCTTCAGCAAAAGTGTCATCGCTACGGGCAAGCTGCTGTCCGTAGCGAATCTAAGCCATGGGAAGTAAACAAGTATACTGAAAGAATTTGAATGTACAAACAGCCTCTGTAATTCCGAAGATAGCCTCCGGACCACCAGTCATAACGGCCTCGTGTATGACTGGATCCATCCCTATGGAGGCATCATAAATATGGTGAAGGCATTCCTGACTGTCAATAAGCGTGAGTAACACGCGTAATGTACAATATCGAAAAGACCTTACTGAGTACTGTAAGTAACAACACGGTTTTCCGATTCGTTGTTGGCGCGCTCGATGGCGGCATTGACAATCGCTGTGGGGGACTCCCAAGGGGCCTGAGTGCGCGCCAGATGGCGACCGCATCTGCCATAGCGCGGAAAGTTCGACGACCTCCTATCACCGAATTCAACTGTTTGTTGTGCATTAAAAGGATATCGAGGCACTTACAGAGGACGGCGCCGACGCGCGACAGGAATTTCGTCGATGGCCGAGCGCTTCTGGCCAGCGGACGTCGTGTCATCAATGGATCCATTGGCGGGCTGAGTGGAATTCGGTCTGTCGGATTGCATGTTGGGCAGACTTGGAGCGCAAGGGGAGATCTTCGAAGAGAGTAAAAGAGACGACAGAGGGAGGACACAACAAAAATCGGGGTTGCATCTGCTGAGGGAACATTGCACGTCTGGGACGTACTTATATACTTTTTCTGCTCTCAAGAAAAACCGGTGCAACTTTCAAAGTTCAACCACAACCAAACCATCCCAACCCTCACGTGTGCGTGGTGTTAGTAAAAGGAGGTGGAATGACGCACCGAAAGCCCGATTCTATACATTGCTTATCAATGGGTAGAACTATCTGAAATGGAGAGGATAATCTTGGGGAGTCGATGCATTTGAACGCCCAGACCAAATCGAAACAGAAAAAAGAAAAGAAAAGAAAACTTAGACTCCACGTCGACTTGTCACAGGACTTACTTCTGATGGACTTCGTCGTTCTTCCTGGCTGAAAGGACACCGGGAAATATGCAACAAAAGGGTTTCGTCATGAGTCTGTTGATTAGAGTTAGAATGGATCGACGTCGTACCTTCTTATCTACCACTCTGCTTTGCGCAATGTGAGTTGTCCCTAACAACACTCCCAACAGTGAACGCGTACTTTTCCCGGCTTCAGGAGCGTTCCGCTGGCGGCGTAAGGGCCAGACCAACTACTATGCGTGCAAACGCCTGTTTACGCAGCCGAAGAACAAGTACAATGCGCCCAAGTACTGGCACTCTCACTACCTGAATCAAGGCGACTCCGAGTCCGCCTAGCAATCAGGTCATCGTACATGGGTTCGTGGATGAGGTGAGTGGGCGATTCTGATACCTTTGCAAAAAATAATATTTGAGTTTAAGAAGCGCGTCTGAGTTTGAGAAGCTTCGCCGATTAGGGAAGCAGCGTCGACAGGCTGCCGCCAGTACTGGCGGCAGCCTGTCGACCTCATCGATCTGTAATCCATGGGGAACGTCCTCAGCAGCGACCAAAAGAGACGCGAAAAACGCGTGCGCACTGCAGTCAAGCGCGCAGATCGTATCTCGCGCGCCAGCTTCAAGGTAAGCTTTTTTTTTTTGGAACGTAGGCAAAATCTGACATCGGTGGTAGCACAAAGCAGTCACCGAGTCCGATTCCAGTCCCGGCGAGACCAAACTCGACAAAAAAAGGGTCGTGCAATTCATCCCCGTGAGTTCGTCTATCCTGAATGACATACGGACGGAACTGATGTCAATGGATCCCTTCGACTAGATGCATCGCGCGAAGTCTGTTCCACGCCCTGCCTCCTTCGTTATCGACGGTGCGTGATGCGCGTCCGACAGGAAGAGACGTGACGATGACGCGGATGAGTCGGTACCAGCGCCGGAGCGGTTAAGGGTCCAGTGTTGGTGGGTGGTTCATACGGTCGTGCAAAGGGAACGGATCGGTCAGTTCGTGAACGGTTAGCAAAAGTCGAACGCGTACTTTTCCCGTTGTTTTCCATTCAATGTATTAAAGCATTCTCGAAAAATGTGCGCTTCCGCGATATCAGGATTGACTGCGATGTGTGTCGAGTTCGGCATCGATACCGAGCGCAAGATTTCATTCCCTCTTTTTCGTCGCTCTACTCGAGCTGAAGTCCTCCCAATGATTTCCGTAACTTCAGACACATCCTCCTCGATATCAATCGCATTTTCGTTCCTATAATTTTCCTTTTTTTGTCGTTGCGATAAAAAAGGAAACGGAACTGTAACTGTACCGCGAAGACATGAAACGCTGGAATTCGTCTTAAACATTTCGTTCGTTCCACACCCGAGCTTAACCAGTTGACTCCTTTCTCAGTATCATAATCAATAACTATATGTACTCCCCAGTATTCCGAAGCCGGCGATGCCGTGCTGAAGGTGATATCACTGGTATACTTCGCTTGTCGGCCTGTTCAGGACCTTACGAGCAGGTCTGTTTCTACGATCTAGGAGTAGAACTAATCTGTCTCCATGTCCGTTACATCTCCATCTTCAACGTCTTCGTCCTCCCAGTCGGACTCCATACATTCCGCCGCATCGATTGCTTCTTCATCTCCGTCCACCTGTTCGAGTTCAATGTCTGTCATACCGTCACCCTCGTCCTCCCCATTTTCATGAAATATTCCAGTACCGTCAATGCCCAGCTGTTCGTATAAATCTTCGGGCACTGTATTCGCTTTGGTACTGTTATGCTTCCATGTATGTCCGATACCACCTCCGCGGAAAAGCATGAATAAGTCTCGATCGGCAAATCTGTCGCATCGGGAGTCAGCATTCCTTACTTTTCCGATGACATTCGCAACTTACTTGTTCACATAATACGATTCCCAGTCGTCCGTGCTTTCGGTAGGCTCATTGATGCGCGCCAATGCCGACGGCGCAAGTAAGCGTTTCGTGCGTCCATGTCGAAACGCGGGGATCAGATGCGTTGCACGTACAATAATGTTAGGATCCACAAAACCGAACGGGGATGTGCCGTCCTCCATTGTAACAAACCTGATGCGTTCCAATCGACACGCATCATCTCCATACTGGTCCTCTACCGCGCGACCGAACCACCTTACCCAAAGAAAGTCTATTCGAGACGGTGCTCTTTCCCTATTGCTCAACAAGTGCGCGTGTACGTGATAAATTCCCAGTACTCGCGCATACCAAAATGGAGAGCCTTCACTGTCCATTGCTTCCCGGTCCCTAGCTAAGACCATGATGTCGTTCTTAACGGCCTGCGGTCCTATCGAGTCCTGAGAGAGTTCCATATCGTATGACGTATAGTTAATGGTTACCCGGGGATGCGTGTGCATTTTGTTGCTCTTGATAACCACATCATTTTTGGCCGTTTCAGTTATTTCTACGTCATCATCGAGAGAATCCAAACCCTTTAATCGAGAAAACAAATGAGCTTTTAAGTCGTCATAGAAACCCTGTCGATATTCGTCAAATGAGTTAACCATAGTTCTGTGGGAACTTACCTCCACCGCAGGGTCGAATCTATGTCGCGCCAGCCAAGACGGTAGATCGATAGCCGTCGTGCCTTTTCTTGACATCGAGTACCTACTGCAACCTGCGATTGATCTCTCTTCGTTCGCTTCCGCAGACGGGTCATTCGCGAGATCATGCGTATCGTTAGTGTTCTGCGCAACATCATCGGAACCGTTTGGCTCTGCATCCAATTGTCTGTCACTGATCCGACCCATGCTATCCAAGCGTCTCTGGAACTGAGACACTTGCTGGACGTAGTTGACTCGGTTCGTTCTGAGGTACATGTTACGTGTGAATTTATGCTCGGATTCCCCCTGTAAAAACAGTCAGGCAGGTGTTTGAAGTAAAGGTGTTTCCGCACATTTGCTGTACTGTACGAATCCGTGCAACCTAGTTGGACGATAAAGAATGGATAGTCCCCGATCCCATGGAACTTCGCTGTGTTTGCGTTAAATGTCTTCTTCCCGACAGACCGAACCGAGACGGAACCAGGCGCATCGCTATCCTGTTGAGCCTGTGTTGCATTCTTCTTTGCGAGCCTCCTCGTTCGCTTCTCCATTTCTGAACGAAGTTCTGTGGTATGAAATAACTCGCAAGTCTCCTTCGTAAATTTGCGGACTGAGTCCGCGAAGCGCATCGTTTCCAAACGCATTGTTGCAACGGTAGCATCCGTGTGAATTCGTAGCTTAGACAAAGCGTGTACCGTGGCTGCGCGGTAAATCAATGTACGAATTATAGAATCGTGGGGTTCGTCAAGAAGCCCGTCGAGGACCGGAAGAGCACACTTATACGGAACATTCGAGCTTCATTTATCCTGTAGGCCGTGATATACTCACCTGAAGTATATCTTCGTAGTTGTAACCAGTCATTTGCTTCATGTCAGAAAGGTCTCCTCTATATGTCCTAATGCTATCCCCGAATCCTGGTACGGTACGGACCCTATCAGGTTATCCGCATTAATCCGGGTTCTTCAAAAAGAAATGGCACTTTTACCGTTCATCCATCCTGTGTACGCGGTCATAGTCTTTGAAAGTGGCTAATATCCGAATAAGGTGTCGGAGTATGGCCGGCCATACTCCGACCTCCCATTCGTGCAGAACGTCGACGGCGAGCACGTCATAAATATTGAACCCAAGACTCGAAAGCCGGCTAGAGAAAGCATTCTGAAATTGTTTTCGAAACTATGCCGCTCCGAGTCAATACCGTAAAGCTACACACCTCCGTTGGCGTTAACGACCTGGAATCTAGCTGTTTTTTCACAGCGGCAGAAGAGATGCCCATTCGGCGATCGTAGATGAAAGATCGAGCTGTTTTAACGGCATAACGAGAGTCATCGTCGTCAACTCGTTTGAATTTCGTGCGGTATCTGGAGTCCTTCTTTTTACCCAACGCAGAGATGATTTCTGGAGCGGGGATGAGACATCGAGGACATGGTAGACGACCCAAGACTCGTAGCGAGGATATTAAGAACCTGGTTTCCTGACGTTAGATATCCAAATGAGTCTTTCAATGAATTATCGAATGGACGTACTTCTCAGGAAGGTCGGCACCATACGCTAGGATGCGTGGATACCACTTTCGCTCGACAGCGTCTCTACACACTTGAACCACCCCGGCAGTCCATGCCTGAATAAAAGCATCGTCGAGCATTATTCGCCAGCAAGCCTGAATTAGCTCTCTTCTACAGTGAGCAATCAACTCAGGCGTTACTTTTCCCCCTTTCGTCATGCGAGTCACAAATCCTTTGAAACTTTTGGGTAGCTTGGGGTGACGTGAATAATGGAAGGCTGAATGTGACGCGAAGCACGCACCGAAGGTATTAATGCAATGAGATGCGTTGCTCCCGAACCAGGTCTGCATCGCTCTTTCTTTGACTGATTCCCGACCTGCAAATAAACAGGCCAGAGCTTTGCGTCTCCGAATTTTGCAGCCATCATACTGTCCGAGTAGAATATTAACGCTACGACCGTTCTGTTCATCGAATCACCCTGGGAGCGCGGCATTGCATGGACGTCGTCGTAGGCATCCCGGAAAGCTTTACTCCAGTACATTTCACCATGAACTGCCATGTCTGACTCGCTGCCCGGCGGAGTATACCTCAACTGATAAGGCTCGTAACAAAACCTCGCGCTGTCGTCTCGTTTTAAAATGGAGCGTATGACTCCGACTAATGGACGGTATGTGAACCCTTCAACATGAAAATCGGCACTGTTTGGGGCATCATTACCGAAATGGCCCAGCGGAACCGATATTGTGATAGTAGACGGAATCCAGCCATCGTCGTCTAACTCGCTGTCTGCAAGTCGACGATGCATCGATAACAAGTCGACGGCTGCGAAATCTTCGTTGCAGAACCGGGGGTCGCTCAGAATGCTTTGCAGACGCTTGAAGTCTGCAAAGGATTTCGTGGCTGAATTTGTGAAGAACCACTTAAACATTCGGGAAGCGCTATAGTTGGGAAGAGGGTAATACGGATTGCGGTGGACGTTTACGGGAAGTGCTGAGACGGTTTCCGTTATTGTTTGCCGCCGTTCGCGTCGATAGAGTTTGTGAAGCCCAAATTTGTCGCGATCCGTTCGGAAGACGTGATACAGAGTCTCTTGCGGTTCCGGGACAGCATGTGCGTCGGGCTGTTCTGAAATTTCGTCTTCGACAACTGGTTCCGCTTGTTGGACATTTGGAGGAGGAGAAAATTGCCGATATCGCTTGGGCAGAATGCGTGGTCGGACAGGCCGACCCGCGGAAGACAAAAGCGGCACGGTAGGTCCGCTTGTTGTTGAGACCCGTAATGAGGACAATGATACATCGTCTTGATATGCGCTCTCATTTTCCGCGATCTTTACCATAAGTCAGTTTTTCTGCCTACTTATTATCTTAACGCATACGCACAGTATTCGCAGTGTCTTCCAAGGACACACGATGACCATGAATTCTGGCCTTTCTCCTCTCAGCCATCCGTCTCTGTAGTTCCAAACTCGACTGCACGGTTGCTTGTGCAACTTTTGGACAAGATGCCTCATGTTTGTGCAGGGATTTGAAATTCGAGAAATAATCTCTACAAGTAGGAGCGCGACATTTCATTTCAACAGCCGACATAGCGGATAGAAGTAAAGTTGAAAAGTTGAGACGCAGAACTTATACATGTACGATTAATACAGTCATGCAACAATGGAGAGATGCGATCTATGATCGCAGCATGTGGGACAAAAATGAACAAAAAAGGGGGGTTTTCACGAATTATCTGATATCTGAAGCAAAACTGATTCAACACTGGCAGCCCCGGTCCGTAGAACCGAATGCGGCCTCTGGACCGACAAATCCAAGGCATGGTGCATGGCTGTGCCGGCCCCTACAGCAGCGTCGTAAATACGGAGAAGACGTTCGTGACTGTCAATTAACGTGACCAATAGTGGATACAATGTCTGATGTCCGGCAAAATAGAGTCTGATTGACGAAGAAGACCAGTCAGTCTTTGAGTTCAAACTGGCTGAGCGAAATTTTCGTACAAGGTTATGACCGATGGCACGTAGGCCGAGTGGTATAGCAAGCGCAAGCCTTATCCATCAGCCGTACGAAACGGGTGATGGGAGGGACCGCTAGGTGAGTCATATAGACAGACCATGCGGAGGCGCGTCGCGATCGAATGGAGGCGAGATATCCATCCACGAGATGTAGTAGAGCAAGCTGAGGAGAAGTGGGGTGTACAAGGTTATGACCGATGGCACGTAGACCGAGTGGTATAGCAAGCGCAAGCCTTATCCATCAGCCGTACGAAACGGGTGATGGGAGGGACCGCTAGGTGAGTCATATAGACAGACCATGCGGAGGCGCGTCGCGATCGAATGGAGGCGAGATATCCATCCACGAGATGTAGTAGAGCAAGCTGAGGAGAAGTGGGGTGTACAAGGTTATGACCGATGGCACGTAGACCGAGTGGTATAGCAAGCGCAAGCCTTATCCATCAGCCGTACGAAACGGGTGATGGGAGGGACCGCTAGGTGAGTCATATAGACAGACCATGCGGAGGCACGTCGCGATCGAATGGAGGCGAGACATCCATCCACGAGATGTATGTAGCAGAGCAAGCTGAGAGGGAGAGTGGGGTGCGTAACGCAGCCTGAGATCCTCAGATCATGATGGGTGAGATAGGGGACTCGGACACGGACAAATCCACTTGCAAACCGGAGTTTCAAATACATTCTGTTATGTAAAGGACCGTGATGCGTCAGCGTCCTGTCTGAGTCTTAGACGGCAGGTGATTCTCACGAGGAACGACGTGTCGAGCGGACCGTGACTGACTCCGAGTCGGAGTTTAAATATGTGAAATATGATAATTAAATTCAACTTGAAGTTCACCGTGACGGCGCCTCAACACTTGCTCATATTCTACCATCGCCTTACCTGCACGCTCACTATATCTCGACTGGCCTCACTTCAAGACCACCGAACGCTTGGTCAGCACAGGAGTCCAGCTCAGTGCTGCACTTCTGAATAGCTGCACTTCTGCCAGTGAATAGCTAAGGCTATTTACTAAGTTACAAGACGATTAGTACGCCGTGCGCAAAATAAACCTACAAACGCGTTTCACGCCAAAACAAGTGGTCCATGTCCGATTACGATTCCGACAGTTCATCCAGCAGTCTTGCCGGACCCGTTATAAAGTATAGTGATCCACCGATTTCACCAGATCGACGCTCACATGGTGCGAACGGTGTTATTACTGCAACACGGTCAAATGCGGAGCCTCCAAGTAATACTGGCTGTGGTTGGGGCGATGGGTCGGGCGAGTGGCCGAAACCTTCCTTAGTCAAAAAGAAGCATGATTTGGGTAAGCTGCACAATTAGAATGACGAGGATGAACTGACTTGAAATTTCACATTTCGAAGCACGTGGCGAAAAGGTTCGTGCTTGCGATGCTCGATGTGCAGCAGAAATGAAATACTCGGACTACATCATTGTCACGCCGAACGCGGATTGGATCCCTGAATATCCTCTCCTGGGGCAGTACGGCATTGTCAAACACGAAGACGGATTCTGGGGCGGACACGAGTATACGATCTGGCCCCAATTTTACTCCCAAGGCTTCTCGCATCACGCCTGCATTCCTTTAGTTCGAGATACGTACACAGGCGGTTCGTTAGATCGAAAGTCAACTCAGCATTGGCACATACACTTTTATGATCCAGTGCAAGGAAAGGACTTTGTAACGCACCCTGAAGACTATGATCCTGATAGCGTTTCATTATTGGGTTCGTTTACGGAGACAATCATCGCAGAGCTCGATAAGGCGTTTTGGATCGTCGCTGGAAAGGCACAAAAGGCCGGCGAAGAGCGCTGGAAAGATCGGACAGATGGCGATTCGACGAAGGTGTATCAGAGGTGCATCCGAACGTACAAAATGAGTTTAGAGCGCATGGAGACACTCAGGATGTCGTGGCGGGAGGCATTGTGCACTTGGCGAGATGCACAGAGGGCGTTGCTCGAACTACACGGCCTGCACACATTCTTGAAGGAAGTCGTGCCCAGGATTGACTCGGGAATGGATTTCTCTTCCAATGTTCTGAGTGTGCGCGGGGCTTTCACTACTCAGAGTGCCACGGTGTACCACTTGTATCGTATCGGGATACCTGTCTGGTTCATTTGCGGAAGTCGCCAATACAAGGGCAAGGTCTACGAAGTTCGTGATCCTATACCCTGGAAGACATATCTGTCTCCGGAACTCACGAAATTCAACGGTCGGCCAATTATCGACGGCCTTTACTATCGTCTGGACTCACACATGCGCGAAGAGTCTGTGAATCATTTCATGGGGGAGAACCATATTCGCGGGCTTCTAGACGAGATATACGAATTTCAGAGGGGTGATCTAAGGCTTCCTCGTAAGCGGTCTCGCAGTCAATCGCCGCCTTCTCTGGTCATGGAACCGGTACGCAACACTGCCTCGCAGAACTATAGGGATGCTTCTGGAAGTAGTGACCCCACCAGAACGAACTCTGGCGATAAGCAATCTCAGCAGGCAGGTGCTAAATTCCTCAAAATGTCGCGCGAGCCGAAGCTGAAGTCCGAGCCAAACGTCAATTACGCCCGCGTTCTTCATATTCCAAACAGCATCGGAGGTCAACCAGACCTGCCTGCGTATCACCCGGTAGTTTTGCAGTGCCTGCAAAGTATTGCGCCAATTCCAGACGATAGGAGCCACCCAGCTTTGTATCCGCTTCCTCCGCCGTTTCTACTAATCCATTCGGACGAGGGCAAGACTGCCGAACTTTATTTGAACTACATTCGTATAAGACCGATCTTGATTGATATGATCGTTGGATATGGTTACTTCGATAAATCAGTTTGGCGAAAGATGCGCGATTGGCGTGTTATCCTCCACGGCGATTACGTGAAGTCCACACCATTAGCACCGAATACGACATGTCCGTTCGTGAAGAAAATCTATGACCGAATGCCGGAGTCATCTTCTTCGCGGTCCCACAAATACGAACTGCAGGACACCCCGTTAAGCAAGAAACGACGGGTTGCGGACATCGCGACGATTAAGGTGGTATTACATGCCGAACGGCGTCTCGACCCATTTGACAAAACACAAGAGCAGACGTGGCGTCGTAAGAAGGTGTCGGCCGACACGATAAAGAACGACAGGAATCTGAGAATGGAAGTCCAGTGGGAACTATCCGAGCTTCTCTTCAGATGCGAATTCTATGCCCTAGACTATGCGGTTGTCCCTCGCGAAAACATGTCCGCTGCCGAACTTCATCAAAGGAATGTTACGATCAGTAGAATATTCAATAACAATATCTACTTTATGGGTCGTAACTTGAGGGAGGCTGTGGTACCGGACCTGGAGTTTCAGTTTGAGTACTGGGACGAACCGGTGAGCTTCGATAAGGACAACATGTCGATACTGCAGACGATACTGTCAACCTGGCCAGGATACAAGCCCCGCGTTGCTAATGACTTCCGGTACCTCATGACATTCTATATTGAGACGTTTGTCGAGCATTTCAAGCGCATGCCTACCCTACACTGCAAAACTCCGGACTCGATTCGGTACAAAATATAGACGTAGGCATTTGTGTGTGTTCGTGATCTTTTATTTTCCACTGTCTTTGCTGTCTCTCGCGAGACGATGCTTTCCTGTTTGCTGGAATCATTCGCTGTCCTGTACGCACTATCTGCTGTCGATATAATGTACCGTTTGCTGCAAAAAGAAAACTATGTCTGTGTGCTGTCTGGTCGACTTGTTGTTATAGTTCTCGAACACTCATGTACTCTCGCACATGTCTTCCGCGTATGTCACAATGCAGTAATTATCATGGAAATTATTGGCCCCCATCATATTCGACCTGCAAGCCTTGCATGCATAATACTTTGATATTTCATGCTATTCTCAAGTGCCACAAGTCTTACAAAGTCTTGTATCCTCGACACAATACTTTTACTTCAAATATATTGTGGTCCCAGAATTGTATTTCTTACATGCACATGAGTTACCTCACATGACCTGACCAGAATAACCAATCATTTCCTGTTCTGGCAAGATCTGGAAGCGCAAACAAGGCCGCGCCGGTTTTCGTGATGTAACCTGCCCGCGTCTAGGTTCACTGGCTATCAGCAATACTCCCGTGTACGGAGTATATGACTGTATCTCGTCATGGAAAGCCTTTTATACGGCCCTTACGCGCCCGTGTCCGTACGCATACCCAAATGTACGCGCGTACCGGCATACGGTCAGGTGCAGAGTCCTAGCACATCGGAATGTGAAATCTGCAGGTATTGCAGGATGGCCTTTTCACTTAGAATGATCTTTTGTCTACCGTTACTACAAAAATTCCCCCTCCGAAGAGCAATCATCGCACAGACAAGCTTAAGTTGCTCGCTATACTTAAATACCCAATGTCCTCGATCATAAGTGACGCTGCTGTTTTGTTCGACAGCTACAGTTCCCTGTGTCGCGATAATCACTGGAGCTTCTAGAGGCATTGGTCGTGCCATTGCGCATAGACTGGCCGATGATGGCATCGACATTGCAGTCGACGATATAGCGACTCAGCAGGATGGCATCAACAAAGTTGTTGAAGAGGTCCGCGAGAAGGAACGACGTGTAATCGCAGTTCCCGGAGATGTACCTGTCGTGGTTGCCATGGTCGAAAGGACAACTAAAAAAAACTAGGAAGCGTAGGCATTGTAGGTTCATTTCCAGTCATTCGACCCGGATCTAATCTGAGGTTTACATGATTGCGAATGCCGCGATATTCCCTACTAGCACTTTCATCAAGAAAGTCATGGACACCAATATTCCTGGTGTTTCCTTGTGCTTCAAGCATGCCGCAATTCAAATGATAAAGCAAGGTCGCGGAGGTAGGCCTCTGGGTTCGTCCTTACATTGCATCCATTTATTCATTCATTTTGATCTGATGTTTGTGCAGCTGCTAGCTCTGGAGCAGGAAAGAGAGGTAGTAATCATTTGGTTTCTCCAGACTTCCTTTTGAATTTTTGCAATAGGCGTACCGCACCTTGCGGAATACTCTGCTTCCAAGTTTGCTGTGTGTGGCTCAGTGCAGTCTGCAAGTAAGTTCACATCAATTGTATCTGAAGCTGGATGTTCATCTTCTGACCTTTTCTTTTTCATGAACTAGGCCTGGAACTACGAACATATGGCATCACAGTTAACGCTTACGCTCCTGGATATATAGCACACCCGAGTTGTGAGCGATCGGATTATGGATTTGTGGTTTCGTGATTGCTAACACTTGTAATGAAGTGCTATTGACTTTCAAGGAAGACTAGCTGGTCAGTCGAGAAACCAAGAGACACGAGAAAGATTATCTGACCGATTATTTTTCCTTAGAAGTTTCCTTCGTCGCAGAATCCAGCTGGAAAACCCGAAGACATAGTCAACATGGTCTCATACCTGGTCAAGCCGGAAGCTTACTTCGTAAATGGTACGGGCTGGGATCCTATATATACGCATCTCACTCTCTGAGCTTTCTCATGTAGGACATTCTATCAATGTTTATGGAGGCAACATATTCGACTGAGCGAGCTTTGAGGAATAATGTATCTCAATGAGAGACCCGTAGGCAAGTTATGTTATTTCCATCCTCCCAGCTATCAAGCCTGTTCATGACTTAGCAGAATGTTGCGCCCGATAGTCTACTCAGGCCATGCTTGGATCAGAACGTTACAATTGCAGAAAAATGCAACTAAGTATTCGTAAGAGACACTTGGGCCATCTATGAAGAGGGTATTCTTTGTTGGAAAGGGTTGTGCATCTTCAATAAAGGGCATGACGATGTTTTGGGTCGGGCTGGCCGATGAAGGCCATTTAAGAAAAGCGGCCTGCAGGGAAGACTTTATGCGCGCATGATCGAGTACGTACGGAAGTTTCAGACTCGGATATATTTATGATATTTATGAACAATTATATAATCAGCACACTTACATAAAGACCCAGATGTCCTTTTCGCGCTCATCCACTTTCATCATTACTCACTGGTACTACCTACCGCCCAATTAGCAGGCCTTTTCCGTGTTTTTCCCAATTATGGATTTGAAAGTTGCTTGTTGAAGGGCGCTTGATCTAATTTTCATCGGGCACACAGTAAGACACTCGATTGGCAACAGATCTAACGTCAATAAAGCTCTGCACTTCCTACTGTAACGGCGACTGCTTACTTTCCCATACACTCCTACTTACGTATGCTCCGAATCCACAGGACAAAAGGAGTGCGAACATCTAATGTTACGCAATAGATATTGCGTAAACAAGCTTTAAGGACCACTTTTCGTGTCTGCTCAAGGCTTGGATCCAAGGGCTAAAAGTCGATCCTGAAAATAAATGACATTTCTGGATGAATCCGAATTATAAGGTACGAACGACGCACTCAGAAATACCTGGTCTTGAATGATGGCATGGGTCAGACTATAAAAAGGTATGATTTTATGACACAAACTGCGGGAATAAACAGGCCGGTCTCCATCTGTTCCAGTCATTGATTGCCACCTTCCAGCGGTCTGCGCTCTAACTCTTCGTCTTGTTCATTCAAGCACGAATGGCTTCAGCCTCGACAATGCCGACAGTCCCGTTCGACGCTTATACTCCTCGTGTCGCAATAGTCACCGGTGCCTCTAGAGGCATCGGCCGCGCCATTGTACTCAGACTGGCGGATGATGGAATTGACGTCGCGGTCAACGATATAGCGGCGCAACAGGACGGTATCGACAAAGTCGTCGAAGAGGTCCACCGGAAGGGACGACGTGCTATAGCAGTTACCGGAGATGTATCAGTCGAAGAAGATGTAACCACGATGGTCGAGAAGACAGCTAAGGAACTCGGAAGTGTAGACATGGTAGGTTCCCTTCCTATCCTCCAACCCAAATCTAATCTGGGGCGTAGATGATTGCGAATGCTGGGATATACCCGACTAGTGCTTTCATCGAAAGTGAGTATTGTTTCTTCATATGCGTGCATGTATTGATACGCTTTCATAAGCGAGCGTTGAGACATTCAGGAAGGTCATGGACATCAATATCCTGGGTGTTTTCTTGTGCTTCAAGTATGCTGCGATTCAAATGATAGAGCAAGGCCGCGGAGGTAGATTGATAGGTTTGTAACAGTATTTTTCAACTTGATTTGTCGGATGACGTGAACTCTGGACAGCTGCTAGCTCTGCGGCAGGAAAGAAAGGTATCAATCATTTGTCTTTCCCGTCATGATTCCTCCTAACTTCTCCCTAAGGTTCACCGGGCTTTGCAAGCTACTCTGCTTCCAAGTTTGCAGTGCGCGGCTTAGTGCAGTCTGCTAGTAAGTCTGCGTCAACTGTATTTAAAGCTGCATGTCAGTCGTCTGACTGTTTTCGTATCGCGAACCAGGCCTGGAGTTGCGAACATATGGTATCACAGTTAATGGTTACGCTCCTGGATTCATAGCGCATCCAAGCTGTAAACAACTTCTTTTATATATCCTTGACTATGTGGTACTAATGCTCACAAATGAAGTGTTGTTGACTTTGGAAGAGGACGTGCTGGTCAGTCGAGAATACAAGAAATATATACGGAAGATTATCTGACGATTATCTTTCATTAGAAGCGCCTGGAGTCGCGATCCTCTACCGGCAAACCCGAAGATATAGCCAGCATGGTCTCGTACCTAGTCAAGCCGGAAGCTTACTTTGTTAATGGTACGTCCCGTATTTCATATGACTGCATCCTATTCTCTGAACTCTTGGTGTAGGACAAACTGTCAATGTTAATGGAGGAAGCAACATATTTGATTGATCAGGCGTTCCGGTACTTATCGTGCAATGCACCAGTATTGATCTATGTCTTGAAGAAAGCCTGTCCTTAATGTTTATAATCTCGAGTCCCGAACACCCTGCAGCGGGTGGCGAGTCTATTCGTGATTTTGCAGAACATCATGTCCGATATACTCTTACCTATTTAACAAAAGCGTAGTGAATGAATTCAGGATTACACCTAGCCATCTTGTCCTGTCCTGGCCATGCTGGCATATTGGATAGCGGCAACAACTCGTTACCCCAAGAAAGATTCTGATTGGTCCACCGTCCAATACCGAATTACGCAAGTGTACTGGCTGAACAGAAACGTATCGTATGTTCCCGGCAACGCCGGACACAAGTGAGTGACCGTCATACTGCCTTCACCACCCTCGCTCGCGGCGTCACGGTTGTTATATCTCTTGATGAGAACAGCCAAATCAAATGGACTTCCAACCGTCAGTGCCAAGCCAACGGACAACGATGATTCTGAAATTAGAAAAATAAAAAGAAATGAATGTCGATCTTCAATTTGCCGGCTTACATAACCGAGAGTGCCTGACCTGACCGTGCGACGCGCCCAAGACGGGCAATATGAAGTCCCTCGAGCGGCACAGATCCTCCTTGTCTCCATCCTCCATCGTCTCCTCGTCTTTCTTTCTATACCGCTCTCGTCTGTCGCTATTGCCTCAAGATCGACCTAGGTCCGACCATATACCTTTGCGACATTATCTTAGCGGATTGCACGATCACCCGATATCTATACCAGAGCAGAAAGCCGCTCAAACCAAGCACATACCATTTTTTCCCTCGTCTTTCCTCGTCTACTGGATCCGAAATGCGTTTCCCTCGGCTACCGTACTCGCTTGCTGCGCTGGCGCTTGGGTCGTTACTGACACGAGCTGATATGGGCTGTATGTGTGCTGTTTACTTTGCTGAAGTTCATGGACAAGTTTTGATATGATATGACGTATAGCGTACTTTGAGTTCGTACAACCCACGACGGGGACGGAATGGGTCAATGGGGAGGTACATCCTATTATCTGGGAGAAGGGGCTGCTGGACGGTGTAGGCATGTTTGACCTAGAACTCGCACGGCTCAGTCAGGATGGCATCATCAAAGCCGCGCTGAACGGTATGTCCTTCGATACACTCATCTCGTCGTCTATCGCCGACTGATCCGCATTTCTCTCTTCTCGTTTAGTGCCTGCAAATGCTCACTACATGAACGTATTTATACAAGACGTGCCCGCAGCAGACGATTACTACCTGCTCTTCATCAACAGCACGCATGGAGGGATGTACGCCATCTCGCCACGCTTTACCATCCTCGAAGCGGGTTCTTCGATCCAGAATGCCTCAGCCAGTGCAGAGGCAGCCGTTGCGACTGCGACCACGCTGACGATCTCAGGCGGGCCAAACCCAACAGCCGTCTTTGCCACGACATTCCCTGCAATCGATAGCGGTGTGCAAGCGTGGCGCCTTGACTCCACCGCCCGCGCGTCCACACTGGGTATTATGTGTGCCGGAGCTGCTGTTGTATTAGGCGCCGCATGGACTGTGTTATAGCGGACTTTGATCGTGTCTTTCCCTCGTTCTTTTTTGGATACTCACCAGTCGATAGTAATGCATACATATTCTGAAGATGTTACAAAGTATATCCCGAGCCATATATCCCACGTTCGTCTCCGCTGCCGTTGGTTCTCCGCCCCTCCGTCCGTCGCTCATTACGTTCACTCTTCCATATTCTCTTCCATTTCTTTCTCTTCTCTCTCTCTCTATTCGCACGGTTTGTACTGCGGATTTTTCCGCTCGGCGGATCGGCTTCGCCTATGGGTACGATGGGTACGGGGATGTGATCATACTTACTCGTTGCCACGTCGTTGACATACGTGTCAGGGAGATCGGAAAGCTCAAAGATTGATACTATAACGACTCTGATCAGCATATGCATGTTACATCAATACAACAGATTTTAAAATCAGACAAGCCGATCAATACTGTTGCCACTTGTCACTCCAACTCGAGATTGCTTCTCATGATCAATCCTTTCTTCTATTGCATTGTATCGTATAAGTATTGTATGTTGTTTATTGCGTTAATCGTAGGCGGGGCGCAACAACGACCTTTTGGAGATACACAGGAAAGGAAGGAAAAAATATAATGAAAATAAACGTGTACGGTATACGAAAGGGGGTAAGGAAAGAGTCATCACAACTCATCATGCGAGCGGAACGGCTCCTGGTCGTCATCATCATCCGGCCCCGCGTACGAACCTCCCGAACCATACAACTTGCTCGTGATCGGGTTCACGACAGCCTGGACCTCGCTCATCTTCTCCTCCAACTCCTCCAATGAGGCACTAGCGCCCTCAAGCTCGACCCACTCCGTCGTCTCCTTCACCACATTCAAGAGCGTCTTCTTGTCCTCGTCTTCCAGCTTGCCTCCAAGTCCTTCTTGGTCGGCGAGTTGGGACTTGATGCCGTAGACGAAGTTAGATAGACCGTTCATAGCTTCGATACGCTTGCGCTGTGCTTCGTCTTCTGCGGCAAATTCCTCAGCCTCAGCGACCATGCGCTCGATCTCTTCGTCTGAGAGACGGCCCTTCTCGTTCTTGATGGTGATGGACTCGGACTTCCCGGTTCCCTTGTCGGCGGCGGACACCTTCATGATACCGTTCGCATCAATCTCGAATGTGACTTCGATTTGCGGGACTCCGCGAGGTGCGGGTGGGATTCCAGTTAATTCGAATTTACCGAGAAGGTTGTTGTCCTTGGTGAGAGAACGTTCACCCTCGTAGACCTGGATAAGGACGGTCTGCTGGTTATCAGCAGCAGTTGAGAAGCTGGTGGAGGAAAAGTTAGTACCACGATATAGGAAACGTTTGACGAAAAAAAACGTACATCTGAGACTTCTTGGTCGGGATGACGGTGTTACGAGAAATGAGCTTGGTCATGACACCACCAGTGGTCTCGATACCGAGCGTAAGCGGGCAAACATCAATAAGTACGACATCTCCCGTGCCTTCCTCGCCAGCGAGAATACCACCCTGGACTGCAGCACCATACGCAACAGCCTCATCGGGGTTGATACCCTTCGACGGTTCCTTACCACCAAAGTACTCCTTCAGGAGCTGCTGGACCTTCGGGATACGTGTCGAACCACCGACGAGTACTGTCGTCGACCTCGTCCTTCTTAACACCGGCATCTTTAAGAACCTGCTCGACGGGCTTCATGGTCTTACGGAAGAGATCCATGTTGAGCTCTTCAAACTTCGCGCGCGTGAGCGTCTCAGAGAAATCGTTGCCATTCTCGAAGGATTCGATTTCAAGACGGACGGATTGCTGGCTTGACAGCGTACGCTTCGCCTTCTCGACTTCACGCTTAAGTTTACCCAATGCACGAAGGTTGCTTGAGACGTCAGTCCCAGTCTTCTTCTTGTACTGCTTGACAAAGTAGTCGATGATGCGGTTGTCAAAGTCCTCACCACCAAGATGGGTATCACCGGCGGTCGCGAGAACTTCGAAGACACCTTCGTCTATGGACAGCAAGGAGACATCGAAGGTACCACCACCGAGGTCGTATACGATGATCTTCTGCTCGCCACCTTTCTTGTCAAGACCATAAGCGATCGCAGCGGCGGTTGGCTCGTTTACAATACGGAGGACGGTAAGACCGGCGATCGTACCGGCATCCTTGGTTGCCTGACGCTGAGCGTCGTTGAAGTAGGCTGGGACGGTGACAACGGCGTGGGTGACCTTCCTGCCGAGGTAAGCCTCAGCGGTCTCCTTCATTTTCGACAAAACCATTGCGCTAATCTCCTCAGGAGTCTGTTCATTGTACATAAGTCATCTAAACGTTTGTACAAGAAAAAAAAAAGTAAACGTACGAATTCACGTTCTTCGCCCTTGTGCTTGATCTGAATAACCGGCTTCCCACTCTTCTCCTTGATCTTGAAGGGCCAGTGCCTCATGTCGCGCTTCACTTCCGGATCATCAAATCGTCGTCCAATAAGACGCTTAGCGTCGAATACGGTATTTTCAGGATTTGAGTGGAAGGCGTTCTTTGCGGCATCACCGATCAAACGCTCATCGTCTGTGAAGGAAACCCATGAAGGAGTGATACGGTGTCCTTGGTCATTTGCGATGATTTCTACGCGGCCGCCACGTTGTACGCTTTATGCTTTATTTTAGAATCGGGGCGCCTGGAGAAGTCGAGGCAAACGTTCTACTCACCCAACACAAGAGTAACTTCAAGACAAGTCCAAAGTTCATTAGAATCCATTCGATGTCGGAAGAACCAGTAAACAATACTCACGTTGTTCCAAGATCTGGATACAGTACAATCGTTAACACACTTTCATTCAAACAAAACTGAGAGAATGGCACATACCAATACCAATGACAGGTCCATACTCGGACCTCGCGTCATCATCAGCGCGAGCAGAGAGCGGACATAAACAAATGAGTGCTATGAAAGCAAGACACAAGAGGGAAACGGTGGACGCGACGCGTCGGGCGTGCGTTCTTGTTGGAGCTGGCCTCCGAGGCAGCATTTTCCTCTTTTCTATAATAAAGAAGAAGAGAGAGCAGAAAAGAAAGAGGAGATGATGGTAGTCAGAAGTAAAGAGACAAACTACGAGCAGTGAGCGGCTTATAAGTGATTTAGCAAGCCAAGTGCCACGTCGATAGGCCAGCGTAGATGACACGTCAACTCTTTCTTTCAGTTTCTTTGCATCACATGATTTGATTCTCTCACGTGTCACACTTTTTGCATAAAACCGTGACTTCGACGATTTCGTCTCTTTTTTCTCCTCGATTCTTCCCAAGAACAGAACTCGCCTGTGATGAGATTCGGTGGTGCAGGATGCTTCGAGCACAGACAGCGGTAGCGATACTGCTTGTCGTCGGTGACATCGCCCGTTCGGCACCGTCTTTATTTCCTTGTTACACTCATACGTGTAAAGGGACGGGCTTTTTACTTGTTCCTCTGAGGCGTGCACTCTCTCGTCTACGTAGTACGTTTCATACTGCATACGTGGAGCGTTCTAGTTCTGTTAGTTGGGAAGAGTCGCCGGCTGGTCTGGTAGATGAAAGGGCAGGAATATTCTTCAACGACCTTTCCGTTCACCATAATGACTCTCCATTCACCAAAACATCTTCAGCTGGTACATAGTTATCGTGGAATTGCAAGTACGTTAATCGTAGAAGGTGTTCACAGCAGATTGGTTTGACACGACTGGTTTATTATGGGTCGAGGAGTGCCGGCTATTGTAATAGTCTTGTGGCGGCTCACTTTTGAAGTGCGTGCATAAGAATTTTATCCCATTTTTTGATAGATCTTTGTTACCTTCCAGAAACCATGCCAAATAGGCTCTTCTCCCTCAAGAATTATTTGATGTACGGAGAAGCTGTGTTTTGCTTTGACTTTTCCAAGAATCGATTTGTAGTTTGAATGTGAATATTTATTGACGTTCTTCTGGTGGTAATTCCCTCTTCCTGGCTGGAATACTTTCAGCCGGAGTTTTCTTTGGGTCCTGCGAGTATCGACTTCTTCGGTCCACAATTTCCAGCATCAACACATTCAACGTCGAGAGTAGACATCAAGGCAAGTAGATAATGGTCATCAGATGACGGGGATGTCCTGTCCTCCTTGCATCTTTAATGTAGTACCGGCGTCTACCGATGTCTCAGCTTCCCGTCCGCCGAACCTTGGACGGCGTATATAAGTAGCTGATGGGCTGAGGGCATGAGACTGTCTTTTCTTCTGCTCACGATGTCCTCTTACTACAGGCTCAAAGGTCCGGCCTTTCAAATACTCTGGTACCACAGGAGTGCTAACGGATACCCTATCTGTAGAAATTCGCCTTGAGAGAGCTCAAGTGGAAGCATCCTTTACATTTCAAGAATCCGAACCTTTATGTTAAAGTGAAGCTCGGTGATGTTACTCGAAAGACACGGGAAACGAAGAGAAGCAGGTTTCCCGTCTGGAATGAGGAACTGGCATTGTCTGTATTCAAATACTCATTGAACTGGACTTGCCTTACGCAGAATTTCTAGCCCTGCAGCAGGAGAGACTGCAAAGTTTGGAATTAAAGTTAAGCACGGCTCGACTGATGCAGGATCCTCGTATCGGCGTCGTTGTTGTGAAGCTTGCGAATTTGTTAGCAGACTCCGCAGAGGGTGAGGGTAATGTTAAATTCGCTACCTGACACTTCCTTCCGACACAACGCGACCCATCCCCTGGAGTTGCATCCCAAAGCGCGCAGAACTAGTTACGAGTCGTATTGTCCTGCGGGTTTTGTCCAAAAAGGCAACAGAGGCAGTTAATACAGGGATCAGAGGAGCTGCTCAGGACGTTCAACGACTCGAAATCGTTCAGTCGGTCAATGCATTCAATGCTAAGCAGTCAACGGACGATGGAAAAGCTCAATTGGGAGACCAACGCGGACTTAACAACGCCGTCGGTGGAGTGTTACGAAGATTAGAGGGATTTAAGAAAGCCATGGATGCTATATCTGAAGTGAATTCTTGACCACCATTAAGAATATATCTCGTTACTGACACTGACACTGTCCAGATACACCCGTTCTTTAATGCCGCATGGAAGTAGACTTCTACGTTGTACGATGTGGGTCAGTGTCTCCTGGTCCTTCGTCGTCCAGCACTGTGCCTATCCGCAATTGCCCCTCAGACCGTTCAGAATGTCTTCCAGGCCGGCGAGAAGGTCATCGAACTCGTATGAACTACGAGTGTAGCCTTAGAGTTTACGTGCGACGATGAAACTCTCCGGGTCAAAACCGCTGCATTGCAAAAGCCTATAGACAGGTTTCTAAAGCAGACCATTGAGTGTTGTATTTCTGTCCATGAATACACGGGCCATGGTTTCTTCGGTAAGTTAATAGCAACGTTTCCCTGCTCTTCTAAATCAGCTCCTTCAGGTTGAATGCTTGAGGTTGAGTGCTCTCAAAAGATAGACAGGTTTCAAGAGAAGTTGAGTAAGCTCAAGAACGATATTGATTCCGGGGTCACTGCCGTGGTCTCGGAGCGAACAGAGCAAGCTGTTAATAAATTTCGTTCGCGCTCCGAGACTCCTCCTTCACACCAAACATTTACTGACGCTGGGTGTCAGTGTTGCGTGACCGACTGGAGCCCGAAGCCTTTGATGGTCATGACCGTCCCCTCTGTATTCCCGAGACGCGTTTGGTAGTCAGGGAACATATTATTGACTGGGTGTTCTCTGGGACGACACAGAATGTCTTTCGGCTGTACGGTGTTGCTGGATCAGGCAAGAGCACGATCAGTGCAACGATCTCTCAGCACTTCAGAGAAATGTCCCGTCTCGGCGCATTACTTTTGTTCGAGAGAGGAAAGACCCAGCCATCGTTGGTAATCAGAACAAGCTTGGCATTTTTGACTCTTCCGTTGGATCGAACGTTCTTTCTGCAATCGCCAATGATCAGGATATTGCTACGGCGCCTTCACAACACCAGTTTGAGAAGCTCTTAGGCCAGCCTCTTGCTGCTTCCGCGTCATCGACGTTGGGACCCATTGTTATCGTGCTTAACGCCCTCGACGAATGTGGGACATCAGAAACTCGACGTGGATTGATGGACCTCCTGAGAGCATTACTCAGACTATCTGACGTCACCTAAGCACTCAAGGGAGGACCATGGTTCATCGACATTCCCGATGCGAAGTGTATGGTCATTGACCGATGCTTTATTGTCATGAACGATTTGTTGCCCTTCAGTATTTTTAACCTGACAACCTCCTTCGTTCGCAATGACGATGTCCTGGGTCTTGCGGATCGTGTCAAGTCTCAAGTACCATCACACCTGGAATACGCGTGCCTCCATTGGGCTCGGCATCTTTTTGATGCTCCATATTCCTCCGATCTCTCTGAGAAGCTCTTAGGCTTCGCATATCATCGTCTTCTATTTTGGTTCGAGGTGCTCAGTCTGCCGCAAGTGTTTGGTCGTGCCGCCACTCGCGCATTTACTGCGATTTCATCTTGGGCTGAGGTAACACTCGCATCCTTTCTGCACGACGCCAGCCACTTTGCATCCGTGTTTGTCGTTCCGATTATGCAAAGCACCCCACACATTCATGTCTCCATTTTTCCTTTCTCGGGTGGCGATTCAGAATTTATAGCTCACTACTCGAAATGCATAAATTTCTATGGTACGAGTGGAGCGCAGAGGTGTCGAAGGACCTCTGTTGTGTTTGAAGGTGTCTGAGGGGCATGATGGGGAGGTGAACTCTGTCATCTTCTCGCCGAATGCAAGGCATGTCGGTTCAACTTCTGAAGACGGCACTCTCATGATTTGGGTCGTTGACAGTGGGGAAGTAGAGTGCGAGCCATTAGAAGGAAAGACTGCCCGTTTTTCATCTGACGGGAGCCTTATCGTGTCGGGTCCTTCGGACGGCTCAGTGAGAGTATGGGATGCTGGGAACGAGGAGTTGATCCTTGGTCCGTCGGAAGGACATATTGAACGCGTTAGTTCGGTCGCGTCGTCTCTCGACGGGACGAAGATCGCTTCGGGTTCACGGGACAAGACGATCATCGTACGGGACGCGGCGGATAGAAAAGTTATATTTAGGCTGACAGGACACACAGACTGCGTTAATTCTGCTGCCTTTTCTCCTGATAGTATGCGACTTGCTTCAGGCTCCCTGGACAAAACTATTAGAGTCTGGGATGTAAATAATGGAGTCCCTGCTTCTGGGCCTTTCGAGGGTCACTCTGATGAGGTCAACTCTGTCGCATACTTTCCGGACGGCAAGCATGTCGTCTCCGGCTCCGCCGATAATACAATCAAAACCTGGGAGGTGGAAAGTGGAAATGTCATTTCTACTTTCAAAGGACACAGATATACGGTGACGTCAGTGGCGTGTTCACCTTGTGGGTCGTACATCGTCTCTGGTTCCTGGGACAACAACAATCATAGTCTGTGATGCCGAATCTGGAAAGATTGCTTCCGATCCTTTCGAGGGTCACACAAACTTCGTTGGATCTGTTGCAATTTCATCGGATGGAAAACATATCGCCTCGGGTTCCTGGGACGGAACCGTCAGAGTCTGGGATGCTAGTAGTACCATGACGGTTGGTTCTGACTCGTCTCCAAGGCATACAGGGTCCGTCGCTCCTGTTACGTTTTTTCACCAGATGGAAGTCGCATCGCGTCCGCCTCTGAGGACGACTCGATCATAGTCCGGGACAGTCAGACCGGTTTCGTTGTGTATTTTCCAGCGCATTGCATTATTGTCGTTAAGTTGTTTGTAAACGACACATAGTGGAACGGAGAGCTGAGTTGCTTTGAATGTGTGAAGTCACGCGAAATCTATTCTTGTTTGTGGTGAGGATCAAGAAGGATGATCTCATACGGATAGACCATACTGATTCATAGGTTGTCGACATGAGGTATACACTCACTAAGTGTATGTATAGCAATGGCTGTAAGCCAGTCAAGACTAAGTTTGTTCCAAGGAGTGTTGTTGACCTCAGAATCCACATGTCATTGACATATCATTGATATATACTGATCCTCGTGCTTCTCCAAGTTACCTCACTTCACTATTCCGACCTCTTTCTTTCTGTTTTTCCGTCCCCGTAGGATGCTTTATCATTGGTGGAGTCTAGGATCTCAAGTGTACTAGACTTTCGTTTAATGGACCGGAGACTCAGAGTAAAGCGATATCAATTGGAAGAAAGTCTATGATACGACGTTATATTATTCTTCGGTGGAATACAGTATTATGCTTTTCTTGAATTTGGAGATACGTTATGTCTACCGGCAATTTCTACCTTTCTCATCCTGGAACTACAAGTTATGGGCTTGCAGATTGTCAATATTAATCGTGTTGCAGCGAGATAATGAACGGACCATGCTTGCGGACTAAAATAGGCAAGCAAGCAGTGACGTAACTCTTTGAGGCTAGGTCATAATGTATGTCCGACTTCTCGTTGGATGCATTCATTTAGATTTTCCACTGCACCGTGGATTACTCCAGCTGGGGAGAAGTCAATGGTTTGAAATAGAATCGACCGCTAGCGGTCTAACCTCCTTGACATACAAGGAAGATATGAAAAGTACTCGAAATCCGAGGACGGAAGTGCAAAAAGAACAGAAGGAGACCGTCGGGATGATTGAGGATTAGAAAAGCGCTCGCTCATATTCGTAAAGTAAGAAATTTCCGAGCCAAAGCGAATCGCCCGTGGGGGTGGGGTATGAGAGCAGCCAAGGATGTCGGGAATATTCCGCAGAAGGATGCGCGTGACACGGGAAAAGTCGGCATGGACGGAGAAGATTCGACTGGATGGACCCGGACAAGGAGAAGTAGAATTGGACAAGCAGAAGAGATGAGCCGGGAATCGGGAACGGGAACCGGACGGCCGACGGTCAGACGGATACAGCGGACGGATACCATGACACATGTGCTTTGAACAGCGAATAGAATATTATCAATTTCGTGAAGCATTTGCAACAGCGGTGAGGAAGTGCGTAGATGGGAGAGGGAAGGGTGTGGAAAGAGAGAGGACGAAGGAGGATGTGAATAATATTTCATTAGTAAATGTAGAATACCGCGGGCGGATGGCGGGGAGAGTGAGAGAGAGAGAGAGGAAGGACGAAACAGGGGAGCTGTGATTGGACGGAGGTGTTGTGAGGTGTTTAGGCGGCCGAATCCGGCGAGCACGAGTCTGTCTCCGGTTAAATTTGGTCAGTTCCTCTGGTCTCTGGTCTCTCTTTCCTTCCTTCCTCCATCATCATCATCATCCACAGCGTCATCGCTTCATCTCCTCCTCACCGCCTTCCCTCTCCCTCTCTCCTCGTCGCCATCGACGATGTTCAACCTCGCTTCAAGGACCGCAACAGCGGTCAAATCCGCAAAGCGTCTCGCTGCGGGCTTGGCTACAGCTGCTCCACGCATCGGTGACACAAAAGTACCAATGAGCAGGCTCGAGTCCAACAACTTCATAAATTATCAGAGGATTGAGGACAACCTCGCCATCGTTCGCTCAAGGTGCGAAATCGTTGACGAACTTGTATGAATGCGATTAGGTCTGACTACCGATAGGTTAAACCGACCTCTGACGCTGTCGGAGAAGATCGTCTATGGGCATCTGGACGATCCCCATGGCCAGGACATTGAGAGAGGCAAGTCCTACCTCAAGTTGAGACCAGACGTAAGCTGCTTTCTATCGTATACTGAAACGAAAATATGTTGAACTTCGTCCTTAATTAGCGCGTAGCCTGCCAGGATGCGACAGCGCAGGTTAGTCTAAATTTTACCTTAGCAAACGATGATGTATGCTAATATAGTTCACAGATGGCTATTCTTCAATTCATGTCGTCAGGCATGGACACCGTAGCTGTTCCGACCACCGTACACTGTGACCATTTGATAGAGGCGCAAGTCGGTGGCGAGGCGGATCTTAAGCGCGCTATCGACATCAACAAGGAGGTCTACGATTTCTTGGCTACTGCGACGGCAAAGGTTGGCCTTAGAGGCTTTCTGAGCTATTTAGCATTTGTTGACTATCTTTGTTCAGTATGGCATGGGTTTCTGGCGTCCAGGCTCTGGTATCATTCACCAGATCATCCTTGAAAACTATGCATTCCCTGGTGGACTCATGATTGGAACGGATTCGCACACCCCGAACGCTGGCGGTCTGGGAATGGTTGCGTGCGGCGTCGGCGGTGCTGATGCAGTTGACGTGATGGCCAACCTCCCGTGGGAACTTAAATGTCCGAAGGCTATCGGGGTTAAACTCACGGGTCAGATTGGCGGTTGGACAACACCTAAGGGTAGGTTTTTATCACATTCCTGTTGTTCCTCATACTCCCGGTATCTGATGCAAAATAATTTTCGTAGATGTCATCCTTAAGGTAGCTGGCATTCTTACGGTCAAGGGTGGTACTGGCGCTATCGTTGAATATCATGGTCCTGGCGTTGAGTCCCTTTCTTGCACGGGTATGGCAACGATTTGCAATATGGGTGCGGAAATTGGCGCTACGACTTCATTGTTTCCGTTCAACAGGCGTATGGTTGATTACCTGGATGCCACGAAACGCGGAGATATTGCGGAGTATGCCAAGTCATTCGAGCACAACCTCCAGGCCGATAAGGATGCGGAATATGACCAGCTCATCGAGATCGATCTTTCTGAGCTCGAGCCCCACCTAAACGGCCCATTCACGCCTGATCTTGCGACGCCGATTTCTAAATTTGCGGAGGAAGTCAAGAAGAACGATTGGCCTCAGGAACTTAAGGTCGGACTTATCGGCTCTTGCACGAACTCGTCATATGAGGACATGACGCGCTCGGCGGCAATTGCAAAAGAGGCTATTGATCATGGTGTGACGGCGAGGAGCCAGTTCACGATCACGCCAGGTTCGGAACAGGTTCGCGCGACCATCGAGCGCGATGGTTTGATTGAGACCTTCGAGCAGGCTGGTGGTCTCGTGCTTGCAAATGCTTGTGGTCCATGCATCGGTCAATGGGATCGTAGGGACGTCCCGAAGGGTGTCAAGAACTCAAGTAAGTATCATTACTGACATTTGTGGGCTTTTAATATTTACCAGTTTACAGTCGTCACCTCGTACAACCGTAACTTCACCGGTCGTAACGACGCGAATCCGGCAACTCACGCATTCGTCGCATCTCCGGATATCGTCACTGCTCTCGTCTTCGCCGGCGATTTGACCTTCAACCCTCTCACGGACACCCTTACCGGTGCGGACGGCAAGCCGTTTAAGTTTTCGGATCCATCTGGATTTGAACTTCCGCCACGTGGTTACGACCCAGGCCAGGACACCTTCCAGCCCCCACCTGAGGACCGGGCCAGCGTATTGGTTGCGATTGACCCGAAGAGTGACCGTCTGCAGAAGTTGGAACCGTTTGAGCCTTGGAATGGCAAGACTCCGACTGACCTCCCAGTTTTGATCAAGGTTAAGGGCAAGTGCAGTGAGTATCTCTCTAAGATCCGTTCTATTGTAAAAGATGTTGAGATGATTTTTTTCCCCAGCAACCGACCATATCTCCGCGGGTGGGCCATGGCTCAAATACCGGGGACACCTCCAAAACATCTCTCAAAACTGCCTGATTGGTGCTATTAACTCCGAGAACGGTGAGGCGAACAAGGTGAAGAACCATTTGACGGGTGGGTACGACGGTGTTCCGCAGACCGCAGCGTACTACCGCGACCGGGGAATTAAGTGGGTCGTCATCGGAGACCACAATTACGGCGAAGGTTCCTCGCGCGAACACGCCGCCCTCGAGCCTCGGTACCTCGGCGGTCTCGCTATCATCGTGAAGTCCTTCGCACGTATCCACGAGACGAACCTGAAGAAACAAGGTATGCTCGCGCTGACGTTCGCGAATCCGGACGACTACGATAAAGTGAAGCCATCCGATCGGGTGACGATCAAGGGGTTGGAGAGTTTTGCGCCGGGCAAGAACTTGATTATGGAGCTGAAGCACTCGGATGGACGGGCTGAGGAGGTTGAGCTTGCGCATTCGTTCAATGAGGGCCAGATCGAGTGGTTCAAGGCTGGGTCGGCGTTGAACTTGGTACGTTGTCTTTGTTCTCCTTTCGGTTCGGTCGAATGATATTTACTGAATATCGCCTTGCAGATGGCGAAGCATGCAAAGAGCAACTGAACCAAAAGTGCTCACAACCTAAACTAGAGTCTCACTCGCTTCATATCTCTTCGTCCTTCTCTTTCTGACTTCAATCTTCAAGTTCGAGTCTTCACGAAAACAAGGCATTCCAGTTTTTCCTTCCACTTACTAGTTAGTCTTTGTCCCACTGTCCGTTCTATCCACGCTTTCCTCCATCTATCTCTCTATCCTCTTCACGTGTCATATGCATTAATGTACTACCTAGAACCAATGGGAATATAATTTTCTGTTTGTTCTCTCTTTCTCTTTAGTGTTGGTTGCGTAAGGAGCGTTTCCTCCAATCATCCTGAGACCTTTTTTTTCGCTACACATTGGTATCTTCTGAGGGATCATTGCACATCATTTTGTCCTTTAAAACTTCTCTCACATAAGTTCTCGTGCTCCGTCTTTTCACTGAGGTTTCGCAAGGTGAGCATTGACGGTTATGTAATTCTGACATTCCCTCCAATTTTGGTGTGTGGGATTATTACTTTAGAGCGGAGATTCAATTGGACCTCTATTTCTGTCACTCCAACTAATAGCCCTTCTCAATTAGAGAGGCAGTGGGCGATGGACAATCGGCATGAGTGTTTTCCCACAGTGTACCGTTGCGCTGGGGCGTGCCAAGTATCCACCAAGAATGCTAATAATTCCCATATATATCGATTTTACTGACCATCGCAAACTATCGGTCTTGAGTGATGGTTCATGATCGGAGTTTGAAAAATAAAGATTTGCTTTTGTTCATGTCAGCATCGGTCCCTTGCGTGATAAGCTTTCGCGGTCTCGTGACTGCATATTGTAAGAATTCACAAAAATGCAAGCTTCTCGTCGCACTGTCACAATGCCGCAGTCAATGCAAACTGGCCTGGTTACGGCTGCAACATACCTTACTTATCTTTCTGTTATACTTCTGCTTGCTTCTGAGATGGACTGGGATGGAATCACTGAAATTATTGCTGTTTATGAAGCGTACCGACTCCTTTTCGAATGCCAAACTCTTTTGCGGGGACCTTATGACGCCTCTCATTCTGGGGATTTTCTTGAGAACCTGCTTTATAGGAGCTCGGATCGTCGTTTCAAGGCTTACTTTAGGTGAGTACATGCATGTGAATCATATGTATGCCATCACATTCACATTTTGTCTTAGGGTCGACCGAACTTCCTTTGCACACTTGAATGACCTCATAAAAAATCATGATGTATTTCTATCGACGGGGAACTGACCTCAGAAGCCCCCCTGGTACCAGCTTGCCATCTTTTTAATGCAATATGGGGTCAGTCACACCGAAAAGGCTGCAGAGGAAGCATCAGTCGCAGAGGGCACCGTGTACTTGTACTGCACACGCGTAGTACGCGCGTTTCGACACATTCGCCCGCAATTCCTTTCCTGGCCAGACAGTGCTTGTCATGCGGTCTTGAAGGGTAGGATGGCAGAGGATGGATTTCCGGGTTGCATAGGGATAGTAGACGGCACTCTCATCAGGCTTGCCGTCAAGCCAGTAAAGGATGGTGAGCTATATTTTTGCAGGAAAAAATTCTATGCAGTAAGTTCTTTCAGAATCTCTTATTCTACACACAAAAACATTCTTTTTGCTCATCCTTTCAGATCATTCTCCAGGCTGTCTGTGATGACACCCTTCGCTTTCTCGAGTTCGATCTGGGCTGGCCGGAAAATGTTCAAGACAGTACTGTATTTCGTGAATCTGGGATCTGGAAGCAGAAAGGCGAACACTTCCAGCACAACGAGTTTTTGCTGGCTGACAAAGGTGAGTTATATATTATTGATCCTTTCCACTGGAGGTGCCGCAAACGAGTTTGCATTCAATAAAGTGGAGTATAGATTCTCATTTGCTTTGCTTTTAAGAGTATCCTCTGACCAAGTTTACTATTCGACCATTCACTGATTCCGACCTCACGAATGACGAAGATGAGTCGCGCCGTCGCCGAGACTTCAACTTTAAACTTTTGCATTTACGGATTTGCATCAAGCATTCCTTCGGAATGCTCAAAGGTCGGTTCCCGGCATTGCGATGCATGCCGGGAACCGACCTTAATGTTATATTCATGGTAATTGAAGTACTAATAGTTGTTCATAATATTTTGATAGATTTGGGAGACGATCCCACTCTCATCGAAGATTATGATGGAGTTGACGAACTTGCTCGGTTGCAAGACGAAACTGAGGATGGGAACAGACGGGCACAAGAGATCAACAATTTTGGGGAAGTT
Organism: Phlebopus portentosus; assembly: GCA_037892935.1. NCBI lineage: Eukaryota > Fungi > Basidiomycota > Agaricomycetes > Boletales > Boletinellaceae > Phlebopus > Phlebopus portentosus. Next base: position 429,777 of record JAYXKI010000009.1, read on the forward strand.
GATTTATATCACACTGGTTTGTACCATCGAAAGGCACTCCTGAACCTCATGGATGAATGAACATAATATGACAAACATTTTCAAGTGCTGTGAAAACTATGGAAAAGTGTAAACATGTACAGTGAAGAGCATACACAAGATTCGAAAAAATCACATATCATTTGGAACAGACTACATGTGAGCATACATTTCTGTCCTAAGTTGAATTAGACGTGCATATGCTGAAAATTAAGTGAGTTTCCGATATTACTTGTACCAAGTTGAGTCGGATAATCTGTATTATCTTTGTTAGAATGGTCAGGAGGCCGAGGAAAAAGGCATGAACTCACACGAAGAAAAAGATATCACAAATTTTGTTCCTGACGAATCTCCTCTGCGAGTTTACGTGCCAAATCATTCTCCAAGGGATCAGTCGAGTCCCTGAGTTGACGGTAACATTCGATTTTTAAAAAACGAAGGTCCTCGAGCTCGCAGTTTTTGCGCAATTTGGCCACTTCACTCTCAAGGCGAATTCGTTTCTCTTTGATTTCATCTCGTTTTTTCTGACTGGCAAGATGATCACTCTCAAGACGGGCTAATTCCACTTGACGGTCCTGAACTGAGCGTAGTGTCTCGATGAGCACTGCACTCACATCTGCAGCAGGCATGTCCATTTTTTTGCGTTTTTTACTCTCTACTTTCTTCATATCATCATCAACATCTCCGGGCTTGCAATGCGAGCTAAATTTTATTGTCCTGTCAATATCTGCACAACCCTCTGCGCTGTTCAAGGTGAGTAATATTCAACATGTAAAGAAATAGAGTACTTACACACTAAGAATCTTAGCATATAGAGGGCTTTCCGAGAAAGCCCTCATGGTCTTGCTTGAAAAGCAAAGACCCTCAGCCTTCTTTCCAGCTCCTTTGGTCGCTCTGTCTTTCTGGATCTGTTTCCCATCTTCTTCAACACGGGCTGTCTTGTCGGTAAGTTCTTCAACATCATCGCCATCAAATGTATTGAAGTCAGCTACAGCTTTATTGGCTTCAAGTAATTGCTCATCACCGTCCCCCCCTCCAGTATGATTCAAAAAACCTGGGGCACAGAAATGTGAGCCAGTTGTCGAACCAACGATACCGGTGTGTTGGTCAATTGGTTCAAGGAATTGACCGATTACCAGTGGGATGGACTGAAGGAAAACTCACGTCTAGTTGCCTTGTACAAGCGAAACAATGCTTGCCACTTGTTCACGCACTGTTTCGGTGTGAGTTCATTGTTAAATAGTGATTGGGATGCCTGGAATCATAAGTATGTCATTTAAGTTGTCAATTCATAGCGAAAAAAATTGTGCACCTCTACACACAGCTTTTTTATAGAAGTCGTAACTTTCTCCCAACACTCCGGGGCTGTTATGAAGTCAACGAGCTTCATAGTCAAATCGGCACTCCATTTTGCTATGGGTTTTGGAGGTATAACAATCTCTGCTTCCTTCTTTATTTTAGCATCCAATGCTTCTATCTCTGTGTCTGAGAGTCCGGAGGTGCGTGCGTTTCGTCCAGACCGTGCTCCTTTGCCAGTCTTCTTTGTGCCTTGCTTCTCTTGATTGACTTTTAGCTTTGCATTTTGACTTTTGCCTTGCACGTTCTGGGTTTTCTGGACCTGTGGTAACTGGATGGGGATGGAATGAACTGGAAACATCGGCTAGGGTGTATGCATCAATGAATATCCCTTTTGTGGATAATTTGATACATTTTCATGCATCATTAGTTCTGGGGTGTGGGGGGATGGGCTGGGTGTATGTGTCGGCCAATAACCGGGGGTGAAAGGACTTTGGAGATGTGCCGTGTTACGAAAATTGTGGATATACAATGCGGCGTGGTATCAGACGCTTTACACACCGAATTATGCAGCCTAATCCAGAGCATTTAGAAAGACGTCAAGGACAGAATAGTGGAGGCGATTCTCGCCCACTAGTACAGCAAGGACCTGGGGAGGTCGCTGTGGAATATATTCAAGAGGAACCCGATCGACGATATTACGAGGACGAACGCGACGAAAGGGAGGACCCATACGATTTACAGCAAGGACTAGCTGGAATGCATATTGGACATACTCCTCCACCCGAGCGAAGCTACGTGGACATGGAAGAACGGAACATCGCAAGATACGTGGAACTCCTGCAGAAGAGACGATATCGACATAGTGCAACCAGACGCTTTGTTCATGAAAGCCTGGTTTGTACAAACTGCTATTTGGCATATCAACGGAGTTGGGTTCTTTCAGAGTGGCTCCTCAAGAACTTCGTAGAGCGCTTAGTAACTAGGGAAGGGGCCGATGTCAAGATTCGGCATAAACCCGGACCCTCAGAACGAACGTTTGACCAACCATTACCGAACCGCGGAATGAGCGCATACGACCACGAGGTATCTGTATGGCTCGGCGATAGGGATATCTATGCACTGAAGGTTGGCGTGAGAGCTTGGATCAATCAGCATCGTCACCAGACCTTGTGTCGAAACACTGCAGTGGAAGTCGATTGGCCAATCTATTACAGGGCGCCATCGGACGTCGAAAGTCTTATCGAAGAAGCAACGGATCGAATGCTAGAAGCATGGGAATGATCGGAAGAAGGGGTTATTACAGTCGACGAATGGCGCGGGACGAATCACCTGGGAAGAAGATACAGGTTAACGTCGGGTACCGGACTACAATTCTCCGACATCGATATCGCGGCAAGGCACAGAAGGGTATCTGCTAAATTTACACAGCCGCCAAGATTAACCTCCGAAGATCAGCAGGGGTTGCCGATCCCAAATCCTGAGATAACGGTCAGCCTCATGATGGAAGACTAACGGCAGAAGCTTGGCCGGAGTAACGGAGCGCCGACGAAGCGAGATCGCGGCACATGAAAGAAGTCTCTCGTGGGAGGATTGGTGTTAAGGATTAACATGTGATAGGAACAGAGATCGATAGAAGCCTGGGGAAAGCTTCTTCGGAACGGAAGGAAATTAGGGCCTGCCTAATAGGGAAGGAAGTAGTCGGTGGTGCAACCAGGAGTTTCGGTAGCACCCCCAGAGTTGTCAGTGGTACTACAGACTCAAGAGAGTAGTAGTGACACCAGCTGAAACACATTGTCCTAACCAATGGCGAGGCATGGTCGGTAGTATTTGGTAGTCGGTAGTATTCAGTAGAAACTTTATTTAAGGCGCCAGCTGAGCGGGGTGTTGTCCCTCAGCAAAATTATTTTGTACTTTCAATCATAACTGTACCCCTTTGATTGAACCTCTGCTCTACTGCTGGGTCAAGCTTGAGCCTATAGCTCGCTTCTTAGTAGTACATCTAACCTTCGCTACTCTACTCTCCAATTATACATTGTCAGAAGGAGGAAGCAGGGACTTGTTCCGGTACGCTCGGACTAACCACCTCGTCCGAAAATACTGGTCCTAACATGCCGGCTGCGTGTATGTGTGTGCATTCAGTGTATTATACACCAAAGATGGTGTTGGCATGTGGGGTGGAGCTTTGTTTGCATCTTGGGAGTTTTGGGGCTCCATTGTTGGGTCATACAGAGCAAAAAATTCTGTCTCACAACTTTCTCGACGTCTTTGAGGCAGTGGTCTTTTTCATTTTTACTCTATTTGGTAGGGTGACAAAACACCGTTATATTACAAATGGATTGATGGTTCAGCTAACCATCAATCCATCTCAATTCTACAGGTATCTAAGTTATCTCGGCATCCTCTCTTCAGGGTCCCCAAGCCCTGCCTAACCCACTGCCATCACCCCACTGCCTCTCTAATTGAGAAGGGCTATTACCTCACTGTACCTACAGTTACTCAAAAAACTGATGCAATGATCAACGTGTTTCAACTGTTTCCCTTATAACTCTACAACTACTGTAACTACACAAAAATAAAAAATACTCTCGAAAAGCGGTGAATCTCAGCTTTTTGGCAATAAACATATCATAAAACAATTCGAAAATTTGACAGAGTTATGAAGCAATGATCACATGACACTCATTGCATCAGTTTTTTGACTGTCATTTCAGAAACACAAAAATCAACTATATTAATACTTTGTGTGGGCTCCCTTTGCCTTAATCACTGCTTCCATCCTCCTAGGCATACTCTCTATCAAATTCTGACAGACCTCTGCAGGAATCTTATTCTACTCCTCTGCAATCCTCTTCTATAACTCTAAAATCCTACCAGGTGGGCTTTTATAATCTCTCAGCCTATCCTTCACATAATTCCAGAGGTGTTCAATGAGGTTAAGGTCTGGGGACTGTGCTGGCCATAGAAGAACCTCAAAACCATGGTCTTTGAGCCAGCTGGTGGCCATTTTACTGGTGTGTTTGGGGTTATTGCCATGCTGAAAAATGATATTATCGATGCTAATGCCATGATGCTCCAGGCTTCCTTGCAATTCATCCTCCAGGATCTGGGCATAGAGCTCCTTATCCATATTTTTATCAATCTTGCATGCAATCCCAGTGCCCTGCCACAGCATACAGCCTCATACCATAATATGACCTCCTCCAAACTTCAGCAACTCCTTCACCTCTTTACTAATGAGGCCCTGCCCAGCAAATTTCCAGATCCACTGCCTGCCATCTGAGCCAATTCTGTTGATTTTGGTCTCATCTGACCAGACAACCTTCTTTCAGTCCTCCAAAGTCCAGTAACAATGGGCAATCGCAAAGTCATAATGATCTCGCTTCTGCTTACATGTCAACTTCAGCTTCTTCTTCTTCACCACAGCCTTCATCCCTGCTTTCCTCAAGTGGTTTCTGACAGTTTGTGTAGAGAGGGTGTCATTAGTGATGGTATGCAGTGCACAAGCGACTTGGACAGCAGTTTTGGCTTTGCCAGAGGTGATGAGACAAACAGCATAATAAGCATTGGTAGGAGTGAGCTTGGAAGGACGACCACCTAAAGCCTTTTCAAGCTCAGAGCAGTGTTTAGAGTGAATTCTGGAGATGGTAGACTGGTTAAAACTAGTAGCAGAGGCAATCTGGCAAGTGGTCTGGCCAGCAGTGAGTAGGTCAATGATGTGAGCTTAGTCAGTAGGAGAAACAGACTTCATGGTGATGGTAATTGATGTGGTTGTGCTTTTTGGCAAATCTCAACATATAAACAAAGTCACATGACTGCGTACTACCCATAGAAACTTGTTTGACAGAAAATGATAGAGAATTGACTGAGATATGGATGATTTTTATGTTTCTGAAATGATAGTCAAAAAACTGATGCAATGAGTGTCATGTGATCATTGCTTCATAACTCCGTCAAATTTTCGAATTGTTTTATGATATATTTATTGCCAGAAAGCTGAGATTCACCGCTTTTCGAGAGTATTTTTTATTTTTGTGTAGCTACAGTAGTTGTAGAGTTATAAGGGAAACAGTCGAAACACATTGATCATTGCATCAGTTTTTTGAGTAACTGTATTACTCATTGGAAAGCTATCTCTGCCACAAAGAATAGCAAGGACAAGGCTCCTGTAAGCAAAAATGGAGGAAACATTTTTAGCACAAAAATATATATGGAGACAAAGGAGTATTGTTATAAAGTATTTTGGGATTGAAAGGATCCGCTCAAAAACTCATATCAAGATTGGCATGATCGGCAGATCAACAGGATCAGCATTTCAAATGCGACTAGTAACAGGCTAGCAGTCACTAGAGCCAAACTACTGTTTATGCGACTAAGACAACAGTCACAGGCATCAACGGCAATATACGGGCGCCTAAGAAGCATGCCACAAGTACATAACCCCACAGACTACTTAACACCACCGACCAGTAATTACCACCACCGATTTACTACCGCCAACCGTCACCTTAATACTGCTGACCAAACTCCCGATCCGACCTGATCAAAAGAAGTCAAGAAGCGATCAAAACTACTAGAAGCCCAAGAAGTCTAGAACACAACTACCAAAGCCTAACACTTAATGACTAAAGTCTAAAGCCTAATCCAAGCCCAATGGAGACATCACTGGCATTTCAGCACTGTCAGACTTATGCTCAAGTATACATGGTCTCTTATGAGATATACTTTACAGTATGTCATACTATAAGTGAAACATGTGACTGCCAAATTGAAGTCCAATGTCACACACAAGAAGCGTTACATGCCAATCTAAAAGGATCCACTCAAAAACTCGCATCAAGATTGACACGATCAGCAGATCACCAGGATCAGCATTCCAAATGTGACTAGTAATAGTCTAGCAGTCACTAGAGCCAAACTACTGTTAACGCAACTAAGGCAATGGTCATGGGCATCAACGGCAATATATGGGCGCCTAAGAAGCATGCCACAAGTACGTAACCCCGCGGACTACTTAACACCGCTGACCGTCACCTTAACACCGCCGACCAAACTCCCGATCTAACCCGATCAAAAGAAGTCAAGAAGCGATCAAAACTATTAGAAGCCCGAGAAGTCTAGAACGTGACTACCGAAGCCTAACACCTAAAAGTCTAAAGGCTAATCTGATCCCAATGGAGACATCACTGGCATTCCAGCACTGTCAGACTTGTGCCCGAGCGTACATGGTCCTTTATGAGATATACTTCACAGTATGTCATGCTACAAGCGAAACACATGACTGCCAAATCGAAGTCCAACGTCATACGCAAGAAGCGTTACATGCCAATCTACCAAATTCTATAATACCCAAGCGACATGAGGAACTCATTGTTACAACTCAAACCCCTCGAGCTGCAGACCTGATAACTTGGAGAATACTAGGATGGTACAAGCCAGAGCTGCATAACTCATGTCCAGCCTCTACAGTACAAGCAAACCTTTATTTACCAAGGAATGCAAACCTGGACACCAAGCAACTACAACTGGTACTCCAACGAAGGATATAGCAATATATTCGCGATGTTAGACTCCCAGGCAAAGCATGGCTAGTCACTCGAACATAACTGCATCCCCCAGCAGAACTTATACAGTTCATGGTATGCATTGGACCATACTCTACACCAACCTGATATCTCAATACCGATATGCGAGTTGTGCTTACACCCTTCGGACCATAAGACGAACAGCGAAGAGTTACATATTGAGCTGCCTACATTGCACCAAGAGCTACAATCCCACCTGGTGATGGAATCGACATCATAGTGGAGTACTAACAGTGGAGCTTTCCATACTGGAGCAGCACCTCTATTGTCTCAGTCAGCAACCCCACAGAATTCCATCATAGTGAAGATACGTTGAAGCAAAGTGGCGCTCAGTGGAGCAGAATGACGAAGGAAGTGATGTAATAGTGGAGAGAAGTGGAGCAAGGTGGAGCATGGTGGAGTAAAGTGGAGAGAAGATGAGTAAGAAATAGGACAGAAAATGGATTATCTAGAAAGCATAAATAGCATTAGAAGTAGGCCCTCTTTCCCCCATCTTTCGATCCTCTTAACACATAGTGACAAGTGTCTTAACACACTGGTGATAGTGTCCTAATACAACTCACTGTGTGCTTTGTACTACTACGCCTCTTGGAAATCCCAATCTGCTCTTACTCTACCTTGTCTCTGAAAGCATCCCTTACCAGGACTGCAACTAGGAAGGATAGTAAAGGGACTACATGGTACAGCTAAATGTGGGTAGATAGATCACCTCTGCACAACATACCACTGCTTAGGCAAAAGGATCGAAACCGGTGTAACCCCGGACCTACATCTCTAACACAATCCACCAAATCCTATAATACCCAAGCAACATGAGGAACTCATTGTTACAACTCGAACCCCTTAAGCTGCAGACCCAATAACTTGGAGAATACTAGGATGGAACAAGCCAGAGCTGCACAACTCATGACCAGCCTCTACAGTACAAGTGAACCTTTATTTACCAAGGAACACAAACCTGGACACCAAGCAACTACAACTGGTACTCCAACAAAGGATATGACAATATATTCGTGACATTAGACTTCCAGGCAAAGCATGGCTAGTCACTTGAACACAACTGCATCCTCCAGCTAAACTCATACAGTTCATGGTATGCATTAGACCATACTCTATACCAATCTGACACCTCAACACCGATGTGCAAGTTGTGCTTACACCCTTTGGACCACAAGATGAACAGCGAAGAGTCACATATCAAGCTGCCTACATTGCACTAAGAGCTACAATCCCACCTGATGATGGAATCAATGTTATAATGGAGCACTGATAGTGGAGCTTTCCATACTGGAACAGCACCTCTATTGTCTCAGTCAGCAACCTCACAGAATTCTGTCATAGTGGAGATACATTGGAGCAAAGTGGCGCTCAGTAAAGCAGAATGATAAAGGAAGTGATGTAATGGTGGAGAGAAGTAGAGTAAGGTGGAGTAAAGTGGAGAGAAGATGAGTAAGAAATAGGACGGAAAATAAATTATCTAGAAAGCATAAATAGTGTTAGAAGTAGGCCCTCTTTTCCCCATCTTTCGATCCTCTTAACACACTGGTGATAGTGTTCTAACACGACTCACTATATGCTTTGTACTACTACACCTCTTGGAAATCCCAATCTGCTCTTACTCTACCTTGTCTCTGAAAGCATCTCTTACTAGGACTGCAACTAGGAAGGATAGTAAGGGGACTACATGGTACAGCTAAACATAGGTAGATAGATCACCTCTGCACAACATACTGCTACTTAGGTAAAAGGATCAAAACTGGTGTAACTTTGGACCTACACCTCCAACACATGTGCATGATCTTGGACCTAGCATGTTGATGCTTCTTACACTATTCTACTAAGCATGCAGAACTATGGGACAGGATTGACCAGCTCAACATTCTCCATGAAAGCAATGCCACACTTCATGCAGAGAGTGAAGCGCAAACTCACAAAGCATGCCAGCTTGAGATGACACTCAATCACCTTTAATCAGAACTGAATCTGCTAAAGAAGAAGTGAAGATGCTCCATGCTGACTTTGATGCCAAGAATGCTCAGATTCAATAGTTTGAAGACAAGAGCTGTCAATAGAAGGAACAGAATGCTCAGCCTCTTATGAAGGCAAGTTAACTGATCTGTATTCAAAGTATTTATACTTGAACACTTATTGACAATGGCTAGTATGATCGTATTAACCCAAATGATGTCCAAGCTCTCAAGGATGAGATCGAAGACTTACAGATTGATCTTTATAAGGCCAAAGAAGAGAAGGCAGCTTATACTGCCAAGAAGGATGGAAAAGATCATGCACTGAGCACACACTGAACAGGCACTGATCACACATGGAGTAGGCACTGATCATACATGGAGTGCACACTGATTGTATACTGAGTGGGCACTGAGGCTACGGGCAATTTAGTATTTTTTAGGTGATGATAAATGATCGGAAATTGAATTTGATATGCATTATATAAGTATGAATATCTCCATTCAGGATATTAAAAAATACACATGCATCTAAACCTAGTTTATATATTCAATATCATGCCGCATTTCTTTGATGATGATATTTATTATATCATCGTGATCAATATGGATATAGAAATCTAAATTGATATTTTCTTTATCAGCAAAGAATATCATTGAGGTAGATATTTTTTTGATGATATTTTCAATATCAAAGTGTCTGTTATTTGAAATATCATTCTGTATATCAATGTCAATGATAATTTACACGATGAGTGGGCGATGAGCGGGCGCGATGAGGGTGCACAGTGGGCATGTTGTGGGCACATGGGGGGCAGAGAGAGGGTGAACTGTGGGCGGGATGGGGGCACACTGTGGGCACTGTAAGGGCACGCTGGAGGCATATAGTGGGCACAGAGAGGGCGCAGAGAGGGCATACAGTGTGTGCAGGTGCGTGAAGAGTGTTCGGAGTGCATAAAAGGAGTCGGAGAACATGAACTCACAGCAGGCAGGCTGTTATTTACTGCCTTTTTCATATGTATTGTCACTTGTGACTTCTGTGATTTTTGTCACACAAAACACCTCATAATATAAAAATCACCATATCTCATTCAATTCTTGACCGTTCTGCATAATCTAAGTTGCTAAATCCATAGTTTTGATATCCGCTTCAAACTCCAACAAGGATGAAGAGAAATGAGCAAAGAATGAGTGAGATATGTCGCAAAAGGCCAATTTTAGACACATCTTTCACGTGCAGTTTTTCCTGCCCTCATCCCTGCTTCTACAGTCCTACAGGCAAGTCCAAAATGATATAATAATTTTATTGTAAATTTACAGACTGACTCTGAGCTCTATTCTGTGTTGTATCTGCTGGTTTAATATATGTCTGAGCTGAGCTCAAACCTACCTTTTCTCAAGGGCCCCCAGACCTCAAAATAAATTTATTCTTAGGCAATCTTATGTCTGTAAATTCATATTATGCCAATAGTACCACTCTGGTGCAGTCTAGATTGTTGTAGCACCCAGTCTGAGGGGAGAAAAAAATGCACATGAAGGAAGTGTCTAAAATCGGCCTTTTGCAACATATCTCACTCATTCTTCGCTCATTTCTATTCATCCTTGTTAGAGTTTGAAGCAGATATCAAAACTATGGATTTAGCAACTTAGATTATGCAGAACGGTCAAGAATTGAATGAGATATGGTGATTTTTATATTATGAGGTGTTTTGTGTGACAAAAATCACAGAAGTCGCGAGTGACAATACATATGAAAAAGGCAGTAAATAACAGCCTGCCTGCTGTGAGTTCATGTTCTCCGACTCCTTTTGTGCACTCCGGACACTCTTCATGCACCCGCACACACTGTATGCCCTCTCTGTACCCTCTCTGCACCTGCTATGTGCCTCCAGCGTGCCCTTACAGTGCCCACAGTGTGCCCCCATCCCGCCCACAGTTCACCCTCTCTCTGCCCCCCATGCGCCCACAACATGCCCACTGTGCACTCTCATCGCGCCCGCTCATCGCCCACTCATCATGTAAATTATCATTGACATTGATATACAGAATGATATTTCAAATAACAGACACTTTGATATTGAAAATATCATCAAAAAAATATCTACCTCAATGATATTCTTTGCTGATAAAGAAAATATCAATTTAGATTTCTATATCCATATTGATCACGATGATATAATAAATATCATCATCAAAGAAATGCGGCATGATATTGAATATATAAACTAGGTTTAGATGCATGTGTATATTTTTAATATCCTGAATGGAGATATTCATACTTATATAATGCATATCAAATTCAATTTCCGATCATTTATCATCACCTAAAAAATACTAAATTGCCCGTAGTGTGGTGGTTTGGTTGTCTCTGCCCGAATCAACTCATCTCCCTTCTCGTCTACTTTAGAGCGATTGAGTTGAGTTTGCAAGAATCACAACCACAATCTCAGTCCTATTTCCGATCTCAAGCTCCAAATGAGAATCAGCATGAAGGGGACGAGGAAGATGAAGATGCACAGTTCCAGCGAGACTTGGCTGCTGCCATTGAAGCTTCTAAGTCTGAAGCCGAAGCTAAGGCGCGTTCCGGGTCCAGGCCAGCGAGAGGCCAGCGGGAAGCAAAATCCACGTTCCCGGATACACTTCAACAAAGTGAAATCGCTAAGAACGACAACGTTTCGACTTCGACTCCTTATATGAGCATTAATCGAGCTGGAAACAATGCGCGTGAGGAAGAGAGAAACGAGGAAATAGGCCTCGGGAGACAGACATTTCTGAGAGAACGATCGAAGATGGAGAAGGAACGGTTGGAAAGAGTTGGGAAAATGAAGGCACAGGGCAGCGAAAAACGTAGGCGTGAGGAAGGTGACTCGGAAGAGATTGTGATTGGCACCGGGTCTGCTATTGCTGGAGCATCTGGTTTCAGCAGTGGAACTGGTACTGACAACCAGGCCATATCCCCGCCGACGAAGAGACAACGTTCTTCCCCTGTTCCTCCTTCCATACCGACCATGCTTACTACTAATGGGCGTGTAACTTCTGTCGCCAAGAACAACAAAGACAAGGTTCCTGTGAGAGGCGCTTCATCAGATAGGAAATTAGAGACGAAAAAGTATGGTGATGAAATATTTTGGGACGGCGAGCTGCGTCAGATTGCTAACCGACTCGTGGATCGGGACAAGAATATCGGGCCTACATTTCGGTTGTCTGAAATTATCGGTCCTGTACGTATCATACCTCTAAGAATTCCACTCGAACGAGCTTACATACGGTTGTTACTTTCGATATGCATTGTTCGAATCACGAAAGAGATCCGAAATCACTCTGGCCATCCTCTCCTCCTACTCAAACAACATGGACTGGCTATACACGTTCTTCGATCCGACCACACCAATAATCGTAGTTAACCAACCTGGAGAAGATGGAAACTCCGGGTTGAGGCAACTTGCGCCTAATTTGCTTATGACGAAGCCATTTATTAGGAATGGAAGAGGCTGTATGCATACGAAGGTCAGCTCAGTTCGGGTTATGTGCCGTGTTGCTCGGTGGCTCGATGCTAATAGGATTGATTGATTTCTGGTTTTAGATCATGCTGGTAAGACAATTATGTATTACGAGCCCACCCGAGTATATCTGTAGTTGACCGTTTCTTCGTTAGTTATTCTATAAAGATGGGAGACTACGAGTTGTAGTACCAACAGCCAATTTCGTCGAATACGATTGGCGGGACATTGAGAATGTTCGTCGTCTTTCAATCTCTTATTCCCCTGCCTTCGCTGCAAGCTGAGTCTGGCTTCCTTGCAACGTTCTACGACTCTGCAAATCGGACTCGGGTTTGAATTTGAACTTGCAGACTGCGTGGGTGCAAGACGTACCGATACGTCAGACGACTATTCGCCATGACCCAAAAGCCATTGATTTTCCTGGGACGTTACAGCGGGTTCTGCATACTCTGAACGTACCGGCTGCGTTGACGAAGTTGCTTGATGACGAGGTCGGTATTCGTCCATTCTTACTTCCAGGACAGGTTTTAACTTCAAAATTATCTTAACGTTGTAGTCTTTTGAACTTCCCATAGAAGCACTCTCCGAACTGCGGATGCGCTGGGATTGGTCGAAAGTGAGAGTCAAACTAGTCGCGTCGATAGCGGGCAAGCATGAAGGATGGGAGCACGTCTCGAAGACGGGTCACCCAGCGCTGATGAAAGCGGTCCAGGAGCTTGACGCACGTCCGTCGAAAGGGAAGCAGCTCGTCCTTGAATGTCAGGTATGTTTTCATCACCTTCCCTAGCTGCATTTCCACTTTTATCAAATAGGGAATGTATCTTTACGGTTTGATCATAGGGTTCCAGTGTTGGAACGTACTCCAGGCAATGGATGAACGAGTTTTACTGTTCAGCCCGTGGAGAGAGCGCGAGGATATGGCTCGACCGACCGAAGAGCCACAGGGCGAAGTTACCATGGCCGTCAGTCAAAATCCTTTTCCCGTCATTGCAGACTGTCAAGGACAGCGTCCTTGGTATGCCGGTAAGCTTCTACGTCCTTGATTGTTATTCTCCATCATTATCCATTTTCCCGTTTTTCCGTAAGAGAAATCAAGCTGATGATGTTTCCTTTCTGCTGTGTGCAGGGCGGTGGAACGATGTTCTGCAGAAAAGCGCAATGGGAGGCCAAAAACTTCCCTCGAGAATTGTTCTATGACTCGAATAGTAAACGTGGACGCGTGCTTATGCACTCCAAAGTAAGTTCCTTTAGCTCGTCTCGTGTCGCTGGCACACACTAATGCATATTCTCTGCTTGCGTAGATGATCATCGGCTACTTCAAAGAGAAGTCATCTTCCTCCGTATTCAGCGGGAGACGAGTAGGCGCAACTAAAGATGACGTTGATTTAAGTTCAGGGGAAGAGGGTAATAACGCCGACGGTAACGACGCATCTGTTGGTAAGGAGAAAGTAATAGGTTGGGCATACATCGGCTCGCATAACTTCACGCCATCGGCATGGGGGACATTATCGGGTTCCGAGTCGAACCCTTCGCTAAATGTACGTTTGTCCGACCTCCGCCATGCACGCTGGCTCCCCCGTTCATACCCTTCTCACATGCATCGTATAGATCGTGAACTATGAACTGGGCATCGTCATACCATTACGATCATTTGAAGAACTAGAAAAGGTTGCGTGCTGGAAGAGACCTGCGAGGCAATACGTGAAGGGCGTTGATAGACCTTGGGTGCGTACTCCAACTCTTTTGATGTGATCGATTCACGCTGAGTGTTCTTTCGACTCGAATTCTTTCTTGCTGATGGTTATTAGATGCAAGACGAGATGCGAGAAGGAATGGCGGTTATGCAGGACTGATCCATGCGAAGTTGTGGTTTTACTTCTCTGTTCATTCGCTATCGCTTCGGATATTTGTTCCACTGTCTTTAATTTGATATCGTGTACTACTAACATAGGACAATTTCGCTGTCTAACCTTTTTCGATTTTGGCTTTTGGCGTAGGCGGCCTGAGTAATGGGCCATACGCGAAATTAAGCCACTAGACCAGATCTTTGCAATTGTGGCAAGGTCAAACTGGCCACCATCGTGTTAAAATGAAATCGATCTCCACCCCATAAACTCGTAACTAAATCCACGAGAAACTGACAAGACCTCCGTAAAAAAATCCATGCCTCTACTGATTCGGGACAACCATGAAATAAAATGAAGAACTCCCCTAAGCGTCAAGCAACCTCTTCGATACCAAAATCCTATTCGTCAACGCGCTTACATTCGCGTCCGCAAGTATCACCTCCGGGTCATACTCTACCCCAAACGCAGCCTTTATTGACTGTGCGATCCGCGCAGCTTGCTTCTCCGACCAGAAGCGGAAGTCGTCCGGATCGCGGTTTTCGTTCTCGCTTTCGTTAAGACTGGGGGAGGGAGGCGTGCCAGGAGGTTTGGAAGAAAGAGGGACGAGGGATGGATCCGAATCGAGACAGAGGAAGACGACGTGCATGAGGTACCATCGCACGGATTGGAAGTCGAGTGAAGCAGGTGGGTCAACTGGAAAGATGAAATGCCAATGGATAGGCGATAAGCAAGACAAAATTGCAAGGGGTACCGAGAACGTATGCGTACCGTAGATTTCGATCGGACCATCCAAGCTCATGACGTTGTACATCCCGTCATGGTGATACCTAACCTCATACGTTCCGGTTTGCCAAGGCAGCTTATCGCCTTTGAATGTGACTGTACCCGTTTCCAAATCCGTTCCGGCATAGCGCTTGTTCTCCGGACCGAGGTAAACGTCGCCCTCCCATTCGTCATCATACACAGCGACCCAAAGACCCAAGGATGATATGGCTGTTACTAAACTGGATTTGTTTGCGCCAAGCTGAGAGGACATTTATGAGTACCAGAACGATAGGGTGGTGGACATTACTTACACGGTAAATCCCGATCCAATCCTTCCGCGAATGCGTAGGTGGTGCACGCCAATTGACCACAATAGGTTCGCCGAGATGGAATCGGTACTTCCCTCCTGATCTGTTCGTCCCGTTCGTAGCAATCGAGATGCTGTACAGCGTAGTGTCAAACGCAGATATGTCGCTTGCAACTCGACTAAGGGAGAAAAGTGAGCATCATGCCCGAGAAATCAGGTGAAAATATACTAACGTGATGACAAGCCTCTCCCTAGATTGCTGAAGCAAGACCTTCGTATCTTGGAGGACCTCCGATAATTTCGGCTTGGCTATCAATCAGTTGGATCGTTCAGTAAACGTCACACGGATTGAATCTTTGATCAACGTACACTTATTCAGGAACTCTTCGACGACTTCTTCCGTCTCTTTGAACACTTTATCGAACGACCCCTTGACTTCCTTTGCAACCTTGCCCAAGCGCGGAACATGTTTCTCAGCACGTTTCTCGAGGAGACGCGCGTTCTTCGTCGCAACCGTCTTGATGATCTTGACGACTCCAGCATCCTTGCGCAGCGAGTCGCCGTAGACTTTCTGCATGTGTGGGCTAAGAAACATATAAGAACTGTAATCCATCATTTTGCATATGTGAGCGCTTACTTCTCTACGGTTCGCAAGAACCACCAATAGGCCAAATTGCTGAAGACTGCCAAGGCTAACACAGATTTATTACCAGTGATCAACGCAAGACCAAAGAAAGTCGATCCGCTCAGGATTTCCGGATTATTCAAGAAACTAATTATTTAGTGACTGTCAGACAGGTATGAACTTAGGGAGCCGAAGGGGAAGTGTTATGCACCGGAAGATCCCTGTATACTCCAGAGTCGCTGGGAAGTTGTCAATGAAGAAATCACCAAAGAACCATCCGAAGACGCCCAAGACTTCATAAGATTCCCGTGCAGCCCATCCGTGCAGTAAAATGAGGAACTGATAAAGGCGGGGCACGTCAGCAAAAACATTTCTTTAACCCTGAGAGAACTTACAGCACCGAGTGTATGCCTCAAAAGCTGATTTCCAGCGATCCATTCGTCAGGATACTGATACGTCTTCCAAGCGAGTGCCCCAAACGAAGCTATCAAGCAATTGAGACATTGGTCCCACCTTCACGACATAGAGACGAACTTACTATATGTCATTAGCATACTCAAATTATACAGAGCCTTCCAGTTGGTGAACGCGTCTTGTACAGCACCCTGGCCGCTTGCAAGCATACTATCCGGATAGTAATAATGTTTGAGATAGTGACGGACGAGGAACTTCGAATTGCTTTGCGCTTTAAGGAGCGAGCCTAGGACGAACGTATGGTATATGCGCCAAAGTAAAGCATGTGTGAAATGCAATACTATTTGACTATTAGTTGAAAGAGGAGGAAGGAGCGTGAGGACGACGGCGTAGAATACCACGAGGAGGGCTGTCAAGTCCGGTGCGCTAAAAAAGACTCAGATAAAACCATCTAGTGATATAAGATAAAAGTAGACTTACCGGAGTAAGTCGAAATTATGCAATAGGATCAAGTCCTTCCTAAAGAACCTATTCAGCAAATCATGTTGACTCAACGCGCGGCTTCTAGCCGATCTCGACAACGAAGTCGAAGAACGGCTAGACGGCAAGGACACGGGCGTCCCCACACGAGGCGTTCTGATCTCAGTTTGATCCATCTCAGTTTCCGTTTCAGATTCAGTCTGCAGTTCTTCCGTCTCTGGTGCTGATTCGCCCTCTGTAGCGGAAGGAGTCGTAAGATCGCTTGCATCCGAGACGACGCGCCGGTGGGCTGGCGACGACGACTGTGAGGACTTGTGAGAGAGGGTCATTCCGTCTGTAAGAGGAATCCGAGACGCGAGTAGCTTCCTTTGTC
This sequence comes from Phlebopus portentosus, assembly GCA_037892935.1. NCBI lineage: Eukaryota > Fungi > Basidiomycota > Agaricomycetes > Boletales > Boletinellaceae > Phlebopus > Phlebopus portentosus. The sequence goes on from JAYXKI010000009.1 coordinate 446,954, forward strand.
CATACGTGCGTCCAATGTCTAATAGGCTGGTCAGAGAGTGAAGATAATTTCATGTATTAAAAAGGGCATACGAGGGTTTTCAAAGAATACAAGGAAACTGAATTGAGCAGCGTGTGCAGCAATGCTGACGAACAGTACGGGATAGCTTCCGACAATTAGCGAGAGACCATAATACCCAGCATAGCCTGTAAGGTGATAAGTTGAAATCTTAACCAAAACTCGGTGCGCGACTCACCAACTGAGTACATTGGGTGAGGTGCCAGCTCAAAGACGCCATCAAAGACCAGCGCGCCACGCTGGAAAAAGCAGTCCCCCCAGTACCACCCGTAGTCCTTTACGACATGGTGTGCTTCAACCTTGACCCATGCGTTGAATGTAATGAGAATCAAGCCACCAAACCACCTGTAAATAAGAATACTGAGTAGCTCTGTGAACAAAGCCGGAGTATGCTTACCTGAGGGTGTGAACCGACATCGAAAGCTCATCGGGTACACGGAAGCAGCAAAATGCGAATAAACAGTAGGATATGAAGTCACTGAAGAGAATTCAGAAGGACAGCTTGTAAGTATACGATTGATATTACGTACTTAAGGAGGATGATATCGACGAGCTGTCTAAATAATAGCCATGTATTGTACTCTAAGGGTAATTCCTGAATCTGAATTTAGCATTTCAAAATTAGGGAAACAATCTTATGGGCGTACGTCGAATGAATAATCCTTCCCCATTTTCCCTGCAAGCTGTTTTCTGATCCAGTCTCTAACTCTCGGTTTGCGCTTTTCGTCGAGCCACCCCAGTCGTTGCATTTCACGTACAATCCACCTTCTTTTACTTTGTTTTGTAAGAACCCATCCCAGTCCAGCATCATATGCGATTCGCCAGAATGCGAAATACGCGAAGAAGAATCGTTTCGCGATGGGTTGGGGCAAAAGGAAGAACGCCACGATTTGGAGACCCAGTAGCGTCAGACTAAGAACGTCGAGATGCGATTTTGGATAGCGTGGATCGAAAAGTGTTAGGACATCATGCGTCGTTGGTACTCGAAAGACTGGCAAAGGCTGCAATTATCAGCAAGGTCCACAAAGAATGTGAGATACCCACTTGCCTTCACCAGCAGGCGCTTTCCCCCAAACTACCTCTTCAGACTTTGCGGTCTTTTCGTCAGAACATTTCACCGAAGCATCCTCTGCGGTATTTCCAGACGTTCTACGCCTTCGCAACTCTCCTTCAGCTGAACCAACCATCGCGGTTTCCGAGAAAGCCCGCGACCAACAGCCAAACACGAAAACGAGGCGGGATGCACGCCATTTTGTCCAACTTGAACGTAAACGAGATTGTTCCCACGGCACGGCGTCTAAGACGTAGAGTTCTGGGCTGGGATTATCCGGATGAAGCAGCAAGCTGGCGCGCGCATTCGACTATTCGTCATCGTGGTCGCCGTCAAGCGAATAATAATCGGCGTTAAGGAAGGGGACTGTTTATGAAATAGGTCCTGAGAATATTGGCCAGTGAATAATATACGCACATACATCGTGCGCCGGTGCAGGCAGATCAACTGACGGCCCGCTTTCTAATCTTGTCGACTCCCTCAACTACCGAAGTACTTCCCGTTGATTCCCATTCACATGTAAGTGCGATTTTCACCATCATCTGAGGATCGTAGCGAGCTTATGGCTAGAAGGAGGCAGCAAGCACGAAGTGGTCACGAAGATAGAGATGAAGACGAGGCGATCGCATTGCTATCACAAGAGCAAGAGCAGAACTTGGGCAGTACTGGTGCCGAGGATGCCGAGCAATACGATGAACGTGCGCCTTTGAACGCGGAAGCATCTCAACGAGGACCCAGCGAGACTCTGTGGAATGGAACTGCAAGCAGCAGTTGGAAGTGCGTTTGAATGCTCAGACGTAGTACGAGCCATGGTTCACGAATGATTTCAGGTCGCGCTTTTTGTCTCGTTTCCTCGACTTGAAACGTATCCGACATGCGCTTTTGATCGGTCTTGCGAGTGTCCTAGCTCTAGTGGTGGTGATTGCCTCGGCCGGTGGAACCGTCGTGTACATCACTGCACCAAGGGATGGTCTTTCTCCACCCTGGTATCCATCTCGTGAGTTTAGTCGAACCTATGTTTTGCTCCATTGATTAATTTCTTTGCAGCACCGGGAGGAACTCTTCCTTTATGGAAGACATCATATGAAAAGGCTGCTCGCCTCGTTAACCAGATGTCACTTATAGAGAAAGTGAACGTTACGACAGGAACGGGCTGGCAAATGGGACTGTGCGTCGGAAACACGGGTAATGAATAGATTTGAGTTACAAAAGGCCAGAAGCTTAACAAAATGACTTAAACAGGAACAGCAAATAACGTCAAGTTTCCTTCCCTATGTCTTCAAGACGGTCCATTAGGAATCCGATTTGCCGACCATGCTACTGCATTCCCTGCTGGGGTCACAGTCGGAGCGACCTGGAATCGCGATTTGATGTAAGCTACTATTGTTATTCCTTCTGAGCTGTCTAATCAGACCCAGGTACCAGCACGGTAGACTGCACGGCAGGGAAGCTCGTATGAAGGGCGTTCATGTCATTCTCGGCCCCGCTATGGGTCCATTAGGTAGGATGCCTGGCGGCGGAAGAAATTGGGAAGGATTCGGCGCAGATCCCGTCCTTCAGGGTGTCGCCGCTTATCAGACAATCAAGGGAATACAAGAGGAAGGTGTCGTTGCAACTGGTGAGACGAGTCTCAGACGACAGTCTCCGGAGTACTGCATCAATAACTCTTCGATTATGTTTTGCAGCGAAACATTATATACTCAATGAGCAAGAACACTTCCGGCAGGCCTTTGAATGGGGCTTGCCTAACGCTTTGTCTGTCAACATCGACGATCGTACGCTACACGAAATTTATCTGTGGCCATTCGCTGAGAGCGTCCGTGCCGGCGTTGCATCGATTATGTGTAGTTATCAGATGGTCAATAACTCGTCAGTGACATTCATCTCCGCCTTTCATTCCATTCCAGCAGATTGATGTTTACACAATTGATTTTTCTGTTATTATTAGGTACGCGTGTGGAAATAGCAAGTTGCTCAATGGCATTCTGAAGGACGAACTTGGTTTCCAAGGATTCGTCCAGTCTGATTGGCTCGCTCAGCGCAGCGGAGTAGCTAGTGCACTTGCTGGACTGTGAGTCTAGTGCTTTTTGTATCACCTCATGTATCATACATAAAGCTCACGATAACGTATCTATCAGAGACATGACAATGCCCGGAGACGGTCTCCGCTGGGCGAATGGAGACTCGCTTTGGGGTTCGCACCTCACAAGGTCCATCCTCAATGGCTCCTTACCGATCTCCCGTCTAAATGACATGGTGACACGTATCGTCGCGGCATACTACCAGCTCAACCAGGACGATCCCGATCGCTTCCCGCAAGAAGGCCCAAATTTCTCTTCGTGGATAGACGAGCAAGTCGGGTTTCTCCATCATGGGAGTGGAGAAGGCGAGAGAGGTGTTGTGAATAAGTATGTTGACGTTCAAGGCGAGGGCGAGGACGCGCATGGTAAGCTTGTGCGAAGGATTGGTGCAGAGGCGGTGACGTTGCTGAAGAATGAGGATGGAATCTTGCCACTGAGCAAGGATGGCTCAGGGTTGACGAGTGAAAGCCGGAAAGCTAGAGTTGCGATTATCGGGGAGGATGCTGGTGAAGGAAAGGGACCGAATTATTGTAAGGATAGAGGCTGCAACCAGGGAACGTAGGTCGTTCCTTTAATATTCCGCTTGAAATTATGCCTCATTTCCGTGTACATGTAGATTGGCGGTAGGCTGGGGCTCTGGCGCCACAGAATTTCCATACCTCGTCACTCCTGAATCAGCACTCCGCAGTTCATTCGACTCAAACCACGTCTCCATTACCTCCTACCTGACCAACTTCATGCCTCCGGCAGGTAGCATAGAAGATCAAGACCTCTGCCTTGTCTTCATCAACGCCGATGCAGGAGAAGGTTTCATAGCTCATGATGAAATATCAGGAGACCGAACAGACTTACATCCTCAGAAGGGAGGAGACAGGCTCGTTCAGAATGTCGCTAAGAGATGCGGGAGAGGAAAGGGCAAGACGGTTGTCGTGATGCATTCTGTGGGAGCAGTTATTGTAGAGAGGTGGATCGATATGCGCGAGGTGAAGGGTTTACTATTTGCGCACCTTCCCGGCCAGGAAAGCGGAAACTCGTTGGTTTGTATTGAGTTATCTGACCGATGTTTGATTTGTTTTAATTGATATATGTTCATTTACCAGGCGGACGTCCTTTTCGGAGATGTGGATGCTAGTGGTCGACTGCCTTACACTGTCGGCAAAAGCCTCAAAGATTATGGAAAGGCAGGGCAGATCATGACAATTCCGAATGGTATCATCCCGCAACAAGACTTCAAAGAGGGACTTTACATAGACTATCGGCATTTTGATAAGGTCAGCGTTTACGCCCATCCCGCTCTCCCAGGGTTTTCGTCTTATTAATCCCCATTTTTTTAGTACATGATTGCTCCACGATACGAATTCGGCTTCGGGCTTTCATACACAACATTCTCATATTCCGACCTAAACATCACTCTCATAAAGCCGAAGTCCTCATACCCGTCTCCGAGACCAAAAAGCGTTTCTCCTCCAATTCTAGACGAGACGATCCCGCCTGCATCTGAAGCGGTCTTCCCTGTGGGGCTTCGAAAGCTCAAAAAGTTCATCTACCCATACATCAATAGTGTCTCTGAGATCAAGACCGGGAAATACCCCTACCCGGAGGGCTACGACACTGCTCAACCACCTTCTCAAGCCGGTGGAGGCGAAGGCGGGAACCCAAGTCTGTGGGATGCATACGTAGAAGTGCAATTCAACTTAACCAACACTGGAAAACGCACAGGGAAGGAAGTCGTCCAGCTATACGTCTCTTTCCCAGGTAATGTCCATATCGGGGACGAGGCGTCACCTCCGGGTGTCTATCATGACTTCCCCGTACGAGTCTTACGTGGGTTTGACAAGGTCGAATTGGCTGCTGGTGAGAGCAAGGTGGTGAAGCTAGAGCTGACGAGGAAAGATCTGAGTTACTGGAGTGTTGTCCACCAGAATTGGGTCATGTCCACTCGAGGACATTTCAAGATCTCGGTCGGGAGCAGCTCGCGGAACTTGCCGTTGTCCGGATTGCTTTGATCTGTGCGTTGCAGATGTTTTCATTTTTGTTGCTCTGGGTGTACGAAATATTCATTTACTGCCAAATATGCAAGATCAACTTGCCTGCTTGAAGCACCCTGACGTTTCACTCAACGACCTGTGAAAGCCACGGTCGGTGAGGTACATTTACTAGGGAAGAATGATCTCATCTCATCTTAACACGATGGATATGTGGTGCCATGTACAGGCCGCCCTTGTATGACTTTCAGTGAAGGCGCTTTCAAAGGGTACCAGACAAGATATGTATTACTCCGGATATCCCTTTCCAATTCGGGTTCCACGAACAACACGAAGAAACTCTGTCGAGTCAAAATGGCCTCCCGAGCTTCATGCATTTCTCGCTTCCGTACCATCATAAATTGCCGACATTTTCAGCGATCAACACCTGTCGTTACTATCTTTCAGTCCGTTTCTAAATCCCGACTTGCCTCTATATCTCGACAGCGCAGATGAGTCTTCTATCCATTTGACAGCCAAGAGTTTCGACCTTATCCTGGACCCTCGCCTCAAAGCAGAGGAAATCACTTTCGGAAGCGTATGGGACGTGTGCGATTACATCTCAGTACTCAGTGTTATCCATTTCGTCCCATCCCTTCAATGCCTCGTAATGCATTCGACCTGATCCTTCACAGGGAGAGCTGGAGCGAAATGCATTTTGGTCAAGGCAGACTGGGATAATGGCGTATTCCCCGATAAACAGGCTCAAGAAAAAAGACGATGACTGCTGATACCTTGGAAATTCGAAATTCTTTGCAAACGTCCGGGCATTGAGTTGAGAATTGATTTGAATAGGATGGCTGTTACAAGGTGTACAGAATAGAGGAAAGTCTAAACCCTAGTTGAAACATTAACGTCTAAGTGACAGCAACTGCCACATGTCGTATATATATAAGGGAGGTGCTGTTAGTAGAAGCCAGCTCCTACGACAGTACTAGTAGACAGTATATGGAGTTGCGCATGTGAAGAGTGTATATTATTTTCTCGTAATTTAGTTTCCGCAAATACACTCTCATCTTCGCCATTTTTCCAATCCTTCTCCTACTCTGCTTTACCGAAAAGATCAGTGAATCGGTCTGTGTGGGAAGCAGCTTCTTTTTATGTTGATGTTGCAAGCATGGGCAGATAGGAATCTTCGGTCCATCTACCATCTAGGTAGGAAAGTTCGTAAAAGTCTATGCTGCTATCGTGATGAAACTTCCTAAAAACATTACTCTCCCATCTCTTATCTTGATGGGCTGATGGGATCGTGCGTGATGAACCTGTCGGTACTGATCGACTCATTTCGAGTCAGACTACTAGTACTCGCACTATATAATTCGATCTCTTCACCCTTCGCTCCAGTATTCCCTTTCAAAGATACTCGGATAAAAAGCTCGCGTCTCTTTGCCTCGACAATGATTTTCCCGTCCATTTACTAGTATATTGATCAAAGTTTTCGACGTCATCACGGACCCAAGCTTCAAACTTGAGGAGATAACTTTCAAAAGCTTCGGGGACATATTCAGCTACATCTCGGCCTGTGGAAGGCAAGCGATGGCAACGTGCGTGGCGAGCGAAACCGAACCGATTGCGCCTCCAGAGACTCGTGCGTATCTTATTCCACCGGCAGTCATTAGCCTTGCAATCGATAGGATGGTTGAGGACCGATTGCCACCGGGCACTCTAGCTATGGAAGATGACTGGGAAATTGCTTATGGAACGAACATGGCCGATTTTCACCCGATGAGTTTTGAGTGTCGTTCTTGGACGAACATTGCGCTTCGAGGCCTCCGTTGCAGAGCCATAATTCCGTATCACCAAATTGATAGCTTCCTCCTCAGCCCTCTGTGTGACCCTTGGATCACAGAGATGGTCATCTACTGGGCAGTTAGCAATGGCCATGACGGTGCTACCTTGAGCGATGTCGATCTTTTGCAAGCTCTCTAAGAGCGCATGCCAACGCTTCGGTCATTAGTTTTCATCACATCTTTGGTCTGGCCAATAGATGAAGAATGGGAATGGGAACGGCATGATGAACCACCTTTCAGGGTATCGAGCTCATTTCGGATCTTCTTGGCCTCGAAAACCTTTGGCTGGGGCAAGGCAGACTTTTCATCATGCCCATTAAATGTAGATTTACTTTCTCGACGCGTATTCGTCGCATAAGTCTACGACCACTGCCACAGCTGAGACCGGGCAAGGCGACGTATCTCGCAGTGGATGTTGTTGACTTCCGATGTGCGACACCCTGATAATTCACTCAGCGCTCTCTATGCATTCTCACGAGCGTTGAGTTACTAATGGCAGGGAAGATAGATCCACCCATCGTCCATCTCATCCTCTCGTCTCTCGAGGTGGGCGGTGGGGATGCTTGTTCGGCTGCGTTCGCAAGTCTATCATCCATGGGCGGGGCCTTACGAGGCATCTTACATTTGCATTCCTCATTCATGTTGAGTTGGCATTGCGCTGATGGGCTACTGTGCGTATGGAGCGTATTGGTTAGATAATAGATTGGTGAGTGATCTTCTGCGAGAATCGTCTATCTATATAGGTTTAGACGGTACTGAATGGCTCCCTCAACCCCCACCCTTCCGAATGCTTGTAGTTCTTCACTTGCCTCAATTATTGACCCTGCCGAAATCCGCTGTCAATCTGAATATGTGCGTCCGCAGAATGGCGTCGTGCCTCGTCCGCCTCGAAAGATGGATCGACTGGAATGTGTTCCAGGTCTAAGTCGGCGAACGTGTTAGTCGATGCCTTTTTTTCCCGCCCTTCGCAGGATGGTCGGATAGTGAGATGGATACCTGGAAAAGTTAGATTATGGGCCGGTCGGATTGATCAAGTTCGATGTCTGGTGCGACGTTCTCTCGTGCTGTACCTGAATCCCCTGTTATGCTGGTCCTATGGTCTTGCCGTAATGTTTTGGCATCATCGAAATGGGAGCCGTTGCGCAAAGATTTCGACAATCGTCCAGGATGATAGATGGAACGGCCATACAGTGGATGGGACCTACATCCAAGTTTACATACAGACGTCGGCAACTCGCATCTGATTCTGACGGCCTAATAGTCGATGTCCCGTGTATATCACGTATAGTTGACCGTCTTGATTGCATGGCCCCACCCTGGACACATTCCCTTTTCGACATCAACTTGTGTTGATTTCATTTTGGGCTTACCGTCGCTTCACGACGCAATATATACAGTATATACACCGTACACCGGTGATAAAAATACAAGAAGCGTCTGTACAAAATCGGTTCCGACATTAACATTGATACGTCATCGTCATCGTGCCAATCGTGCAATACATACGTGCAATACATCATCAAGAGAACAATCCAATTCGTGAAGCAAAAGAACGTTCATAAAGCGGTCATTGCAACTCAGGCGGCCACTCATGTCGCCTCCTCCAACGTCCATCTCTATCGAACCGGGGATTTGTCGGGTACGTCAGGCCATCACCTTCGCTCTTCCCGACAGGCACTACGCAAGCATAAAATTTAACTTAACGCAAAGTGATAGAGCCGAAAGACGTACATATCCACCCGATCCAACTTTTCCCCATCCTATACTCCCAGTTCGCTTTTGCGTTGCCTAACCACCAGATATTTCCCTCCGTGTGGAGCTCTCCCCATTCCCAATCCCACTCTTTTCTCTTGGCTCGTCGCTTTCTGTTGTATATAGGATATAAGTGCTCACAGAGCGCGATAGAAAGAAGGCGAGCGATACGTACGGACAATTCCAACATGAAACTATTCTGGTCAGAATTTCGCTTTCGCGCTCACGCATATGGGATACACCCAACGACTCGACGCTCGTCTCGTTGAAAACAATCATTCGAATGTGCGCTCCAAGCAAGACGCTGGTAAATAATGAGAAGAAAGCGGAGCTGACGATAACAGTCAGCAAAAACTGGAAAGATCAATAGCCTGTTCGCATACAGTGCAATGATAACGAGAATTTGCGGGTCAATACTTTTGCCTGGATCACTTGCGGTCGTTACTTCTTTGGCTAACAGCGTTGCGAAAACCCATAATGTCCATAACGTGCTCCATTCTAAGAAGTTTACGAAGAACTAAAAACAGTCACAGTCAGTCAGTTATTTTATTAATGAGGAACGGAACTAACTTTGTGATTATATGCTCCAACGCACTGTCCTATCCCTGTCATACAATTAGCCCACGGAGAATGGGTTTGCAAGAGTGTGATACGTACAAGGGCAGTGATGATCATACATCAGCACACACTAACGTAATCCAGAGTAATCTGTCAGTATGTTTACCATACTGCAAACAAGTCTCCTCACAGTCCCACATGCTCTACAATGATGAGCCCTCAGTGGCTTGACGATTCCATCCTTCTGGCAATATCTGTACTCAGGAAGCAGCATCGGATACGTCGGTGGACGACGGGAGAACATTGGCGGAGGGAGACCGTCTTCCGCACTTTTAGTATTCTGAGGAGGCTGATACTCCTTCGCATTCGCATTCGGACTGGGAGTGGAGGTTGGATCGACCATCCTTGCCAAGGGATGTAGAGGGACGCTTCCGGTTTCAGCAGATGTCACAGCTGTTTCATCTGTGCTTCGTTCGCCTCCGCTGTTATGCCTGACATTTTGGGAATGAGGGCTACTTTCGTATGTAGGCTCTGGCTCTGACACTCGAACCGGAGTGCGTTTCTTGCTGAGCTTGCGTACCGGAGTCTGAAAGGTAGCATTATGCGAAGAAGGCGGTTCGCGAGGGCGATGCCCCGCAGCAGGGACGTTCAGATCTGCATGCCTCTCTACATCCATTGGACGCTGTTGGTGAGTGGATGGAGTTTCGTGAGATGGAGACGGTGAAATCTCAGCGTAAGGAGTTCCACCGATAAAGTCGTCCTCATTCGAACAAAAATCATCATTACTGTCGTAACCATGCCCTCTCGATCGGAAAGCTGAGGGTGCAGTGCGGCTATATGTCTGATATTCGCTCTGCGGGGCTGGGGATTTCTGGACAAACTGGAGAGCATACAATGCTATTAGCTCGATCCATTGATAAGAACAGCTTGCTGTGAAATCGCACATCTCTTGCAAATCCTGGAGCTTGAAATAGCAGCTGAAGGGATTAAAGTTTGTTTAAAAGTTGAACTTTCATTAACGTCATTTATTCTCACCGTTACATACGTCCACCAGAAGATAAGTCCAAACAAGCAGAACACGATTGTAAATGCCACTGAAATATTGGGTCCATTCAGAACATGAACAAAAGATAGAAGAATAACACGAACCTCCCATCCCCCTTCCGCCCAAAGCATTCTCATCCCTTCTGAGCATCGGCACGCAAAACCGGCCTATATACACATACCACGCGTATCCAGCAACACCAATCACAATCCCGACAGTAAGCTTTCGTTCTACCCAATTTCGCGGTTTGTCTAAGCGCTGCCGACGTTTCATCTCCATACGCTCGGAGAAGCCGATGAACTTGTGTTTACTACGTCTACGACTAATCTTGCCTCTACCTCGGTTGTCCTCTTTCTGACCTCCATGTTGTTGCGCCTTCGGCTCTGTCGTTGTGGCGGAAGGAGCGCCATGTTCGACGGTCATGGACGGTGTACAAGAACAAGATGAAGACCGCCCTTGAGCAGAGGCTGGCTGAGTACAAGAGCCTGAACTTTAATTTGTGGCTGCGGGAGGCAATGACGTGCTACACGTGAATTACGTAACTTAAATAGGAATATTTTGCAAATCCTCCGTCGATCACTTACTTACTCCTCGTCCTTCAATTTCACAACATTCATAGCACATAAGAAATTATTCAATATGCCGCCTTCAGGAGGTCCGTTTATCCATTCCATAATAATGACTTGGTACTGATAACTCTTGGGTATCGCCACATCCATCGCTTTAACAGAACCCCGCGAGTCGCCCAAACCACAACCGATCGGTAACTACCCGCTCATCGCGCTCTTCACAATCTGTACACTCTGCGCTCTCTGCCTCATTTGGAGGCGTGCGAATAGCTTGCGTACGGTCGTCGCTCACCAGTACGTCTGCTCTCTCTTCATTTTCAGAAAGAACTTGCTAATATACACATGCTTGTGCTGTAAATAGACTGAAGACATGGACAGGCGACGAAGGTCGCATTCGCCTCTCGGAGGATGACGGACCGCCCGCCCGCAGTTTCGTAGATAATAACGATGAGGAGGACGAAGAGGACGCGGAGCCGTTAGCTGTAAGGGTTGAGCGGTTGCGAAGTCAACGTGCGGGGCAAGAGCCAACAACACCGCCTGCTACGTCGACACCTAAAAATACTTCTTTGCCAACTACACCTGCGACTGGTTCGGGAAGTGATCCATTGCAACTCGCATAAATCGCTGCTTTATTTTTGTCGTGAGTGTTCACATTGTTGCCTCCACGTACGTTTGGCTGATTGACTGTAATTTTATTCAAGAGTATATATACCCTTTTATTATGCTTCATCTCTCCGTGACTTGATACCGATCATCCCATCTCGATGCCCCAGCTGCGTTTGCAATACTCATAATATTTCTTCTTCCTTGTAAACTCAGCTTCCATCTACGTGCATCCATCTCGTCACCATCAAATGGACAACTCTTGTACTTATATAAAATAAACACGTGCACAGATTTCGTTAAAGGACATGAGTCGTGCTATGAGGGAATTTAATTTATGGCGTGTACATATCGCTGAAGAGTGGTGTCGTTCAGAAAACGTTTCAAGAGGAAGTAGGTAACTAATCGATAAATCAATTCATTTTGCTCGTTCATCCTCGTCCTAGATTTCTTCGCAGAGAGAATTTATAAGCGAACGCTCTCTGGAGGTCCGAGGTAGCTCGTGCGGACGTCGCCTGTGTCTATAACGATCTTCTGAATCACGACAGCTGGCTCAATCATCCAAATCTTTTAATGCGCCATCAGTACATGTACTCATCATACAAAATCAAAGCATCAGATGAACAGACCTTCAACGTATGCGCCCCTGGTGCCACCTCGCCCTCACTCGCATTGAAGTTCGTCTGCACGCTCACAATACTATTCGCCACAAACCCATCTAGTCCACCCCACCCATCCGGCAGCTCCCCAGGCTCGGCAAGTGGGATGAAATATTCTGACTGCGCAGGCAAGGCATCGAGCTGCACAGCGAATCCCAGCTGTCTGTCATCTCCATTTGCATTGAGTGAGGGCGAAACAAGGGTCGTCACGTTCAGTAAACCTGTTGTCGGGATGTTGAAAATGAAGAAATCATACTCTCTGCAATTCTAGATGTCAGTCGCTATTCTCAGATCGAGAACAGGAAACCGGGATGGGGACTCACAGACTTGGCCCCTCGCCGACGCTAAAGTTCGCTCCATTATTTGCCAAATGAGGTAGAGGGGTGACGCCCGAGACTGTCCTCCCATACCCGGGCAGCTCTGTCCAGGTCACACCTGAAACGCTTGTATTCCTCGAGGCATGGGCAGCCTCAATCGAAATCCCTCCATCACTTTCTACAAATCCACTGAACCCTTCCGATACGTTATAGTTTGTCGCAACAAAGTACACAGTGGTACTTTGCTTGACCTCATCCTGACCCTCAAGGGTTGCATTGAAGTAGATTGCTGCAGCCTGCGAGCCATTGGAGGCAGGTACTTGACTCCAGTCTACTGTTCCCTCCACGCGGATCTCCGGGTTCGAAGGTGAAATGGAACCCTCGGTAGGCATGAGCGTCAGCCAGGAGACGTTCGTCGTTGCTGTGAAAGTGAATGCATTTGGTCCACCAGCTCCGACGTCCACGTATTTCTCCTGGATCGGAGCGTAGCGGTCGAGGTTAAGCGAGTAGAGTGGACAGTTGTAACCTTCGGCGCACTGGTTGACGTTATCTCCAGGCCTGATTCTCAAACAGTAAATGATAAGTCTAGAAAAAAATGAATAAGCTGGCTCACCACGCCCCACGAGTTCCCTCAGGAGCAATCCGCATTGGACCTGCCAGGGCTTCTTTCTTTGCTTGGATCTTTGATACAGGAGGCATACTGGAACATCGGAAAATAAGCATGGAATCAGATGATGTGGAACGAGGAACCTCACGTGTTGGCCATGGGCTGCTGCCAGTAATAATACATAACATGTGTCTGGTCCATGATGCTAGTAGCATCGCGAGCTAGTCAGATCATCATGTAACTTTTGACGAGTCCATTGACTTACTGATTCCATTTGCCTGTGGAATATCCAGTCCTTTTCTGGTCTTGGTCAAGAGAGAAACTAACGCACCATCGAGGATACTATGGTACCAATCCTCAAGCTCATAGTCTTGCGCAAAGAGCTCCTCGACCTGACCTGCGAGATCATTGGTACTCAAACGCGCCTGGGACGCTCGCAACGTGTTCATGCCTTGATAAATCCACATTGCGCTGAGGACGTAGCTTGCGAGTACTGGATGGTGGACAGTCTGGAAGAATGTCGGTTTCGTCGATTCGGGCAGCTTGTCGTAGATGCTCGTGGAAGTTTTGACCAACGCCTCCCAGTCAGCGAGAACAGTATCCGCCCTATAAGAATAGGAATTGTTATAACAGATGCTTAAAGGAAAAGAATGTCAAGACACACTCGCGATAGTCAATCAGACTGTAGGTCGTCCCATTGAGCAATTCTGGTTTTCTTCGAGCATTCCATCGCGTCAAGTTTCCGATGATTTCGGTCACAAGCGATGCATCATTTTCATCAAGCTTGAAGTCTCGCTCGGCCCACTTATGGACAAATGTATCAAGGTTTGCATGATTCCACCGAGACGTATCCCAACCGTAAGTCAGGAAGAACTCCGTATTCAATTCGTAAGGCTTGAGATCTCCAACATTGACTATCCATACTGCAGTCGCCTCGCGCTCGGCTGCGATAGACATTTGTTCGTATGTCTAGCCCGCATTGTAAAAAAATAATCCTTGTTCGGATCAGGACTCATACCTTTGAAATTTGAGTGCTCTAAAGACCCGAAGAGCCAGAAAGTCAGGGTGAAAGAAACCAGGAACCGAATTTAATCCATACCGTAATCCACTTGTAGTTCCTGGGATCTCCGACCTGTAAAGTAAATGTGAAACTCCCTTCAGACGTTTCATGAAGAAACAACCTACGAAATCGAACTAAATCGGAAGACAATGTGAATAGACAGACCATGACTTCAGAGGAGTGTGCATGCGTACATGGTAGTATACACCAGCACCACCGGTTCTATTTCTCTCGCTTTCAATGGGATACCGACGGATGTTCCCCCAGCTGGTGGAAGAAATATAAGCAATGTCCGTATTTGATAAGATGGAGTCCGTACTGACTTATCATCTGCCCACAGTAGAATAACATCATCAGGAACTCGCATTCCATCCTCATAGTATCCTTGGACTTCTTTATCTGCAAGAAAGCCGTTGAGGATGCGACAACACGAGCGCGAGGATTATACCACGTACAAAGTGTCCAGAGCTGCGGAATTGTGGTGACGTCCGATGTATTGAAAACATCTGCCAGAATCTGACGCTGATCGGCGACAATCGTCTCCAGCAAGGCGATATTCGTTGATTCCTCGAGTGGAACTGTATCGTACTTCCTCAGATTTATCGTTGACGAATTGAACATGTATTACTAACGATCTCCCTCGCCCCGCATGCCAAGAGTGAACAGTGATTCATAAGGCCTCGCCCGCTCGGCACCTTCAACGAAATACTTGTATATATTTTCAGAGTTCGATGAATAGTTCCAAGGACCCTCGCCGAAGATGTTCCACTCGTTTGGCGAAGAGCGCATCATCGGTTCTTGATGGCTGCGAAAGCAAATTATAAATCAAACTAGTCTTCCGACTACATAAGGACAAATGAACGAACCTTGTCCCCATTACCACACCATACATGTCCGCAGTGTACTGATTAAGTGTATCATCAAGGGCGAATGCACTACCCCACATAGCCGGCCAGAGATAATTTCCCTTCAGGCGTAGGATCAACTCGAAGCTAAAAGAATGACATCATGATTATTTGCTGTTCTACAGAAAAAATGAGATGAATTTACAGCTTCGAGTAGAACTTGGAATTGAATGGCGAATTCATGAAGTACGACCCGGTTCCATTAGAGAACTTTTCCATAACCCAATTCTGAAGAGCGGGTTGTTCGTCATTAATGAAGATTCCCCTGTACTTCACTGTGGGAGATCCATGAGAGCATCCGGGACTTGAGATGAAGATACTTTCATGCTTGGTCGTCGGTACATCTGCCCACCTGTAGCGGAGAATTGACATTGATAATCTCGGTTTCACTTCGTTCAGTATTGAGTGACTCCTCACCAGTACCAGGGAGATACCCCGAATTGTTCAGAATGGTCGTACAAAGCGAAGATCGTGCCTCTCTTGTCCGAACCAACAATAACGTATGCAGAAGACACTCCAGGTAAGGGATTCGAGACTTGTCGCGAGACATAAGCTTCCCACTGCCCACTGATTGCAGACACATTGAGTTGAGTATTGTTGAGGACCGCGTCTATAAGTGACGAATGGCCAAGCGTGCCGACGATGATGACGGGCGTGTTTGAACTTAGCGAGCTTGAATCGGATGTTGATACATTTCTGAGCTCTGGCGTTACTCCTGTTACGCGATTGATATCCGCAACGAAGTCAGATGCGGCACGCTGAACCCCAAGCCAATCATCATCAGAGACATATACTGAAGCAGCTCTTCCATTATCGACAACAGGGAACGACGAATCTGATGCGGCAAACGTCACGCAGGAATCTTGCCCGAGTGCAGCAACACGAGAGACGAGAGCGAGCAGGAAGCTCGCCTTCGCGAATGACAGAATCATCGAGAGAGAAGCGGTTTCGCCGGCAGAAAGCACGCACAAAACTCAGCTTTACGGCCCATATCGATTTTTATTTTGCGATTAAGCACGGCGTTGAGAACCGAAAGCGCCTTGGCGAAAGGCTGAGGGACCATCCCGTGACCGCGACAAAGGGGTGAACGGGAATTCTTCGGGGCTTGGAAACGGAGGAAAATCGTAATATACTGTAAAATGCAATTCCGGTCGATCGACATTGAAATGGACGGTCCGGGCGGTCCAAACATGAGATTGTATGGTCTCAATTACGTCCTTTCTCCAGGCAGGTTAAGGACGTGAGGAATACAGTCAAGGCGGGGTAAGAAGCTTGAGCTTGAACTTCTCTCAAGTCCACTGGTTTGCATGCTTGTCAACCGCCAAGACCATTCGCAAGATGACGCTCCTTGATTATAGGTCAGTACATGTTTTCAACGATATGGGAGAAAGTAAAGAAATGGGTAACGTCCCGACGCGGCGTGCCATTACATGTTGTAGCCGGATGACTAAGCACGATGAAAATAATAATTGCATTGAATTGTTGAAAGCACGATCATTGAATACTACCAATTACATGATTCACGAAAACAAGACAGAAAGCGAGAGAAGAAAAGAGATGGCGTAATCAAATCGTTAAACCAGTTTCCGTTAGAAGTGATCAACATCGAAGGTCCAGGTGCCAGTTTCATGCACATAGGACTGAAATTGTGTGCGCTTCATGTTCGATAGCTTCCTCAAGTGTTTGATGTAGACTGGGCTCTCCGGGTCCTTCACAGGTTCCCCGGTTGCCTTATCACGGGCCCAGCAGCCGTGAAGAATAATTCGAGCGCGGACGTTGAGGCCTTCGCCTGGTGGAGGCTTCTCGTCATCACCCATAGCCGACTCCGGGTACACAACTACCTCCCTGTCACCAATGTCTACGAGTTTCCCAAGTAGATCTTTTAGCCTCGGCAACGTCGTCAAATCCACTGGATCCAAGAACTGGATCTCTCCATACCCCTTCCGGCCCACGACAAGACCTTCGATCGAAGACAACTCTTGGTTACTCATTTTGCGTAACACTTCGAGTGGCGGCTTGACATAATAATCCCCTTCCTGAAGATCAGATGCATCCTTCTCGGCGGTCGAAGGCTTCTTTGCAGTTGGCGTGGTCGTAGCAGGTTGCGTCGGTTTAGCAGCAGCTTCCTTCTCCCGGGCAGCCATACTCATGTGAGGATTGAACTCGACTTTAGAGCCATTAACACCGGAAGCTTTCGCCGTCGCTCGCCCGAACACCTCACTCGGGTCAATCTTTTTATCCAGCACGAGTTTCTTCGGGCTGAATCTGCCGTCGCTTCCGAGCGATGTGCTCTTCATAAAGGACTCAGGGCCAAGAAGACCCCTGCTATCAGACCTGCTGAGAGCGAGAGAGGTCGGTCCATTTCTTGAACGTGCCGCTGAAGCCGAAAGACCATTGCCCCTGCTCAGCCCCGCAGCAGATTGTGAGACGCCAAATCCGCGCAGTTTCCCCGTGTTAGTCAGACGGGATGTCGATATGCCAAGAGGAGTCCGCGTCGGAACATCGATAAAGAAGCTCGACACCTTCTTCGGTGGGGGAGCTAAGGAAACGGGCTGCGAGCTATTGAGTAAGCTGAATATAGGTAGATTTTCTTGAACGGGTTGTGCCACAGATGCCGTCAATGTTCCCGAGCTCTGTGGGCCCCCTGCGCCAGCCATGGACTGTCCTAATCCCCCGCCGGTCCCACCAAGAGTACTCGACCCAAGAAATGAGCTCCCAAACCCAGTTGAAGCTGGTTGTGCGGTCGATTGACCAAAAGTGGTCGTAGTAGCAGGCTTTTGCCCAAACAGTCCGAAAGCGTTTGTTCCAGGTGCAGCCTGCTGGTTCGTTTGTCCCAGAGGTTGGCCAAATAGGCCCGTTGTCGGCTGTGCAGTACCAGTATTTGCGTTCTGGTTGGTTGACCCGAACAGACCAGTGCCAAACGCTACGCATGAGGAAGTTACAAATGAACAGGTCAGCCAATGCAGCAGATTCGACATACCTGGCTTATTCTGATTAGTGTTTCCGAACAGACCCGTCCCGGTGCCCCCACCAAATAAGTTCGTAGAAGGTTGTGTTGCTGGTTGTCCAAAGACTAGACCGCTCTATATCAGATAGAATCCTCCCCAAGAGAAACTTCAACACTTACGGCCTGTCGGTTGCGCGCCTTGTTGTCCGGGTTGGCCCTGTTGCTGCTGTTGCTGGGTATTTTGACCAAACAATCCGGTACCTGTCCCAGTGCCTCCAAATAGCCCGGTCGAAGGCTGTTGAGGTTGTTGCTGGTTGGGCTGTGGTTGTTGTTGCTGATTAGTCTGGCCAAACAGGCCGAACCCTGTGGTTCCAGGCTGTGAAAGAGGTTGACCAAAGGCTGGTTTGTTGGCGTTTGCTCCTGCAAACCATCAGAAGCATGCACGTTTTTATCACACTGCTTACTTACCAAAAGAGCCAAATGCAGATGTTCCTTGATTCTGATTCGCAGGTTGCCCGAACAGTCCAGTTGATGGCTGTCCTGCAGGTTGAGTGGCAGTTTGTCCGAATCCAGTCCCCGAACCAAAAGTACTTGTCCCAGACGTCTGGCCAAAGCCACCAAACGGCTTTGGTTGGTTCGCAGTCTGACCGAATCCACCGAACCCGGTAGTCCCAGTTTGCGGCTGCGGCTGCTGTTGCTGTTGCTGCTGAGCATTCTGGCCGAACGCGCTGGTCCCGCCAAACAAGCCAGTGGATACAGGTGGTTGTTGCTGTTGCTGGGGATTTTGACCAAAGCCGCCAAAGCCAGTGGTTCCAGTCCCAGAGCCGAATGCTGATGGCTGTGATGTCGAAGGCTGGCCAAAAGCTCCGAAGCCGGTTGATTGAGTCGGCTGTTGTTGTTGTTGCTGTTGCTGTTGCTGCTGCTGCTGCTGCTGATTCTGTTGGCCAAAGCCGCCAAAAGCGCTCGTGCCAGTGGCGGGTTGGCCGAATGCAGTTGTCGTTGACTGCGAAGGCGCTAATCCAAATGTTGCGGACTGGCCAAACGCTCCTGCGGTTTTGCGCCCTTGAAGATAGTCTTGAACGCGGACTTCCTGGAAGTCGGATTAAGGTCAGGAATCTAGGAACAAACCATAGAAAAATCAATTACCTCAAAAGAAGTCCCGCGGTACGCTGGCATGCAGCTGATGCTTTGATAATTGAGGGTGACAGCCGGAGCATTCGCATCTTTCTCAGAGTAAACTTGATAAGGAGGATTTGAAGATCCAGTGGTCACTGGAGGAACGGTCCCGTCTGTGCCTGTAGTTGGCCCTGGTGAGGAGGAATAAAGAAAATCAGTACAACTTCTTGCGCAGGAATTTCCCGTAAATAAATGCGCAGTGAGAAAGGTAGCAATAATTACTGAGCGGACGCACCTGTTGATGTGCTACCAAACCCTGTGGTCGGAGCCGCAGGCTTCTGACCAAACAAACCAGTACCAGTTGAACCAAATGTGCTGGTCCCTCCCGCAGGCTGACCGAAGGCGGACGTGGTCCCGGTGCCTGCCTGCCCGAACGTACTACTACCACTTCCAAATGCTGACGTGCCGGTTCCGCCTGCACCAAAACCGCCAAAGCCGGAAGGCTTTGCGCCAAAAGCAGAGGTTCCGGACCCAAACGACGAACCTAGGTCGGATTCAGTACATTCCGTCTTTAGAGAGGTGAAGAATAAAGGTTTACCAAACCCAGTTGAGCCCGTCGTGCCTGTGTTAGAGGTCCCTCCGAACATCGGGTTCACAGGTGGTTGTTGTTGTGTCTGGCCGAACGCGCCAAATCCTAAGACCCGATTCGCGCCGCGATATCAAGAGAGAAAGACGCAAAATGTATGAACGAGCCACGATTTTCAGCCAGTGTGTTAGATAAGTGGGTAGAGAAAGGAAAACACGCGGTTAGCATGCTGTTGACGAGGCTAGTCACAATTGATCAACAAGGACGCACCCGGA
Source organism: Phlebopus portentosus (assembly GCA_037892935.1). Taxonomy (NCBI): domain Eukaryota; kingdom Fungi; phylum Basidiomycota; class Agaricomycetes; order Boletales; family Boletinellaceae; genus Phlebopus; species Phlebopus portentosus. Next base: position 466,956 of record JAYXKI010000009.1, read on the forward strand.
GTTCCACCTGAACCAAACGCGCTAGGTTGTTGCTGCCCGAACGCAGACGTTCCCGGTTGCGGTGGTTGCTGCTGCTGCTGGTTCTGCTGAGGATTCGTCCATGAGGTGTTGCCAAACATTGTGGATAGGGGACGAGAACGAGGATGAGGAAGACCATATCGTGCGTTTTGACTTGTCCTTTAGTGTAAGCGTGGGAATGGTTAGTCAGCCGAACTGGGCCACAACTTGAACAAAGGACTTGACTCGTTCACTCTCATTTCGATGTGACTCTAATGACCGGAGTCATCTACGATGAACATAACTCATTCACAGGACGCACTTATTTGTCTCCGGTCTCGGAGGACTTTGCTCATTACGTAAATCGGCAAAATTATTAATTATTGTTAAAAACTGCGATTTATCCCTCCAAGAGGAAAGACCCTGGAAAGAATTAAGACTACAGAGGGGAGAAGCCTCTAGCACGCAGTATAATGTCTACTACATTACTGATTGTTTCCAGTCTCGGATTTGCTCCGATTGATAGTGGTGACGTTCCGGTCCTTGTAGCAAGTCTCGCAGAAGAATGGGCAGCGGCTCTGGGGAGAACAGGCGTGATTCACTATAGTCACCTTTTTCAGTCGCGCAGAAATAGGCACTGTCGGCGGATGCAGAAATATTCGCCACCCTGGCATCCTTCTTCGCAGCCGATCGCCTGAGCTCTGGGTTAAAAAGCCCGTGCACCTGCCAATGATTCAACCCATGCCTATATATCTGCATTTCACGACACAGGCCACTTTCGTCCAAGAAGCACGGATTGCTTGCTAACAGAAGAGTGTTGCAAATTTTCGCTCCTCGTCTAGAGATTTTTGCGAGCGGAGGGTGGCGGAGTGCAAGTTGTGCTTATACAATCTCATATCTGTAGTCTCTGCGTATGTACATACATTGTTACCTTTCACTGGTCAGAAAGTCTTCAGACTTTGTGGTTTCTCCTCAATGTAGTAAACAGAATGATGGTATCTGGATGCCTCGAGGTGTCCAGTTCTTCAAGAAACTGATCCGGGTACAGACAAACAAAAGTTCAGTTCCGTTTAATCAGCATTTCAAAGCAAGAATAAAGCAAGGACAAAGCAAGGACAAAGCACGAACACAGCGATCATATGGTTATCGATAAGTCTAAGTCGGTAGACGCTTCCTCATCCGCGCACCGTGTTAATGCATCCGCACCCATTCAGCATCCTCACCTTCAACTCGAACCCACTTCTTGTCTTCGACGATCTTCGCCAATTTCTCGTACTCTTCGTCGTTGAAATCATACGGCAATCCGTACTCCTCGCCATCGAATTGGATGGTATCAAAAGACTTGAAGAGATTCGACCGTACTTTCGCCATGTCGCAAATGGATTTGATGACGGTGACATTGTCGTCGCCAAGGAACAACCAGTCGAGCTCGAGTGACTTAAGTGCGGGACATAAGACACCATCAGAGGCATCGCGCCGGCTCCGTATTTCGATTGACGTCGCATCAGGAACCGACGGATTCCCAGACGTTTCGGGGGCGGATGATGTTCCGAAAGACTTTGGGGCGTTGTCTGAGGAAGAGGATGTTTCCGCCCTACGAGCGGTTGCGTTCAGCACGGAGGCTTCTTCGCGATCACCCTCTCCCGATGATGAACTCCCAGATTCCTTGAGAACTTCATCCCGTGCGATGGAGCTGTCAAGAGCCTTGGAATTACCATCTGACGTGGACAATTCCTCTTCCACGTTAGGAGCATCTTCTGCAGAAGAACAGGCGGGAGTTCCGGGAGTGTCCTCCGTAACATGCACACTTGCGGAATTATCTTCCGATGCGGAAGGGCTTTCAACTCCAGGAGGAGTGTCAACCCTTGGAGTCGATGGATGAGGTTCATCACAGGTCATTTGAGGCGTGAATTCGCGGAAGAGCTGTGTCGTCAGTGCCATATACTTCAACCCAAGGTCTCGTAGCGCAGGCAATAAGCGGAGGATCGTTATCAGCTTGTCTTCTTCCAGCTCGAAGGTAGAAATCCATAGGTACGTCAAGGGCGGTAGCGAACGCTGGACGAACTTCAATAGGATATCTCCTTCCCCAATGGTGTCGTAGCCATCGTAATAGAGACTTTTCACAAAGGGCAAAGTCAACTTGTCGATAATGTAGGGTGCAGGATTGCCGTGTTCAAGGATGAGGAACTCCAACCCGTGAGTAAACGGGACGTCCTTTTCCTTTGGCAAGGGTTGCGAGATGACATTGGCGGCGCTGTGAATAAATGATCCGCGAAAAAGTTGAAGGTTCGGAGCAACCCTCAGGAGATTCAAGCATTGATGCTTAACGGAGTCGTCCGAATGTTCGCCGTAAAACTGGAGGTTTGACATGCTGGACATGTTGCGGATGGGCTTCCTTCCGACCTCAAGGACGTACGATCCGGAAAGTTTGAGTTCCTCCAAGTATGGGGAATGCGCAACATTAACTTGTGCTTCCAACACTTCTCCCTTGTATGTTTCAAAATTAAAGTCAAGATTCAACGACTTTAGCATCGGCATTCTCTGTAGTCTGATACCTGGGAAATCGAAGGAAACGAATGCAGAGCAATCCAGCCACACATTCTCCCAGCGCGCTTGGTGAGAAATCAACCTCTTGACCATATATTCCGCAGTCAAATGAGGTTGTGCGCCGTCGTCCTCCCCCAGAACACACTTGAGAGAATAATTAAGTGGAGATCTGCCTGATCTCTGGAGCCACGTGAAGAAGATATCCATCGTCACCTTCCACAGCTCCGGATCTAATGTAATATCAAGGAAGGACCAGAGCTCTCCGATGGAAAGAGCCACTTTGCGCCAACGCCGACAAACATGCGAAATAGTGATGGGTGAAGATATGGGAGCCGGCGCGCCGATGACTTGCGTCCGCGGCTCACTATTGAGAAAGATATTGCAGAGAACCTCGTCGGATAGCTTATTCGCATGCATTCTTCCTGATGATTGTGACGAGGGAGCTTAAAATGAACTGTAAGAGTCGCTCCAGAACCGAAAGTAAACGCGAAAATACGTTCAATATCTTGATCGTCGAAGAATAAATCATTAATATTGACGCACATCATTAGACCGGAGATCGCACCTACTCCTTGAACCAGGGCTCAGTAACTCACATCCATGGACGTTCAGCTAGGATACTGTGGTGGCTAAAGGCAAGAAAGTTAGAACCAAATCAAATGTACTCACGTGATATAACCGCAGTTTCCGTCACGACACGCGTGGCGAATCCTGATTCTTCACCGCTTTCCTCGTAACCGTCATGTCCGATCCAACAAGCATAGTCACTCCCACAGCTGAACCAACAACAGCAATCAACCTTGAGGATGCTTCGGGCACGAATGCCTCATTTGCCCGTCAACAAATTCAGACGGTCTACGAGCCAGAGGTGAGCTGGGATTCAGAAGCTGCTGTGTCATAAACGGAAGAATTGCTAATGCTGTTATTAGATCAATATTTTCGTCGCCGCTCAGCGAGGCGATTTGGACACTCTAAGAATGCTGATAGAGTCTGGAAAAGCCAAAGCAACTGATAGAGATGACCAAAATATCACTCCGTTACACTGGGCAGCAATTAATGCGCAGTTGCCTGCCTGCCGTTACCTCCTAGACCAGGGAGCTGAGGTTGATGCACTCGGTGGTGACCTCGTCGCGACTCCTATGCAATGGGCTGCTCGGAATGGGTATCTTTATGTTATTCAGCTCCTCATTGCTCACAATGCGGATCCAACAATCACGGATGCGCAAGGTTACAACACGTTGCACCTCGTTACCCATTCTTCGTCGGTCATGTCGCTACTGTACCTTCTTCATCAACCGATCAGTATCGACTCACGCGACGCTCAAGGACATACGGCGCTCATGTGGGCAGCTTACCAAGGCGATGCGCTCTCCGTTGATCTTCTATTGAAGCACGGCGCTGATCCAAACACCCGAGATGAATCGGATTTGACACCGCTTCACTGGGCGGTCGTTAAAGGTAATAGAAATTGCATACGCAAACTCGTTGAGAAGGGATCAGACATCAATGCCAAAACGCGAGAAGGCAAGACGCCGAGAGACATGGCAGTCGAGCTGAAAAGCCTTGGGGCTTGGAAACGTGCTTTGGAGGAGGGTGGTATGCTTGAGGATGGAACCAAAAAATTAAAACCGCTCAGCGAGGTGTGCTTGTCCGCGATTTTCTGTCTCGTTTCATTTGTCTGATTCCGTTTATTCTTAGCGGAATACGAAGTTGGCTATTTTTATTTTGCCGACTATCTTCTTCTACCTCATATTCACTACTTTGAGAGTCATGCCGTGGTATACGGGTATATTATTGGCTATGGCCGAGTTCTTCGCTATGCATCACGTACGCGCAGTCACTTCAAATTTCTTGCAATCGTCACTGATACGAAACTGTTCTGTTCATCAGATTGTCACCCGAGTCTTACTAAACAGCGCGAGCTATTCTGATGGAGTAATACAAAGTCCTTATTATGCGGGAATTATATTTGGCAGTCTAGTTTGGGTTGCATATTGTTGGACCACTCGATTAGTGCATCGTAAGTATTTGCAGGCTGTTTTGCGCTTTTCTCGAGTTTGACCGTTCGTGCAGAAACGTCGCATCACGCATTCGCTCATTTAATGTTCGCTCTCGCATATGGATTGTGTGTGTACAACTTTATACGATCTATCACCTTGGATCCCGGAACTTGCCCCAAACCCGCGAATGACGGGGAGCTGCGAGCGGTGAGATGCCTGATTCATCATATCTGGCAAGACATCTGATTTAATGTCTAGATCGTAGAAGAGCTCGCATCAGAAGGACGTTTGAATGGACAAACGTTCTGTATACAGTGCATGGTATGTTCTGGAGGATTCTTGGTTAAATTCACCGTCTTCATGCAGAGGTACAGGCCCGCAAGCCACTTCGTTCAAAGCATTGCCGTATCTGTGACAAATGCGTGGCTCGACACGACCAGTGAGTGTCTTGAGCTATGCTTTTCACCCGTATCTCATAACCATGTAGTCATTGTCCTTGGGTCTGGAACTGCGGTAAGCTAACTTGTTTCAGTTAAAAGATTCCCTGACGTGGCTTTCTCTTTCCCGTAGTTGGAGTAAACAATCATCGACAATTCATCCTTTTCGTCAGCACTCTTGTAGTCGGAGTAATCTTGTTCGATTATCTTACTTATGCTTGTGGGTCCTTACATGTGGATCATTGATGTCGGACCCGGTTGATAATAATTGCTTTCAGATTACTCGACCGTGAACATCGCATCTGAACCATCTTCGACTTGTCTCTTACCAGACGATCTTTGCACCATCACCGCATACGATCCATTCCTGTTCTCAGTGGCCTGTTGGTCTACTCTACAGCTTCTATGGACGTTCATTCTTCTCGCAAGCCAACTGTATCAGGTCATGCGCCAAATGACGACATTCGAGGTCTCAAATCTCGGTCGGTACGGCTTCATGGGTGGACGGGGTGGTCAGAGTCTTGCATCGCAAATGGGACACCGGCATCAGCACGCACCTATGGGTGCAAGCGAAGATGGGCCAGCTCCAGCCCACGCTCACCAGCACACAGGGTGCGGCGGGACGCTCTTGCAACTCACAGGTCTCGACATCTTCACCCGCGGTCGAGCGGCCGACGGGCTCGCACGCGCACGGAAAGCCTCCAATCCCTTCGACCTCGGCATCATCGGGAACTGCAAGGACTTCTGGACAGCCGGGCGAGAACTCGGCGTCGAGTACGACCGTTTATACGACGTTCCTCTTGAAGGGTTCCGAGAAGCCAGGAAACGAAGGGAAAGAGAAGAGGAGGACGAAGGGCGTGGACGAAAACCAAAGAGCCATTTCATGGGCTTCAGTCTTTCGTTCGGACGTGGGAGTCGGTCTGGATACGAACCTGTCAGCCAGGTGTAATTTCTGTATACTTAATGACTATGTGCATTTTAATCGGACATTTTATTTTCACGGCGACGTGGTTGTAATTTGACGAAATTCACGAATCCTGATGTGATGTTTTGCCTGACACGGAAGTTACCGGTAACAATTGACCGTTGGACTTGATAAAAGTCGTCCGTTGTATTCATCAATTATTGCGTGTAGAGCAAGATGATAGCTAATGAAAATTTATCCATGATCTCTTCACTGCACTTTAAAACAAGCCCTGCACAGAACCAAAGCCAGTAGGACAATTTTGCCTAGCAATGCTTGATGAGCCACTACGCAAATAGCAGATTTTTGCCGCCACGCATTCGTCCGAACACGGTGCCGTGCGTACCGAGCTTTTGCCTTGAAGAGTGTGGAATATCTAGGAGCATGGATGATATGAGAAACAACAGGTACGCAAAGATAAATGGTTTTGGCTCTTACTCGAACTAGATCCGTATTATTTTCCATCACTAAAAATGATTCGTAGGTTATACAGGCCTGTTTCGTATTCCGTGAGAAAGGAAAACACACCTTCCGTAACACGATGCCACCACGTAGCATTCAATGGATCGTTGGGTCCCCAGCCAGTGATATTCGTTCCATAAGTATCGCGTGTGCTATATTCATACGTGAATGTCGGACCGAACGTAATTTGATGGTCAAGATCAGGGAAAGCAGAGACGTCGCTCTTCCACCTAGGATCAAACTAGTGAGCGTCTTATTTACACGGTGAGGGATACGCGCCTTACGTATGTGCGTCGAGGACCTCAAAAGTCTGAAAATATACCAAAAGAATATATTTGCGGTCTGTGAGAAGATAGATGATATCTTAAGACACAAGAGCCTTACAGAAGAGTCGACTTCATACACGCGGAAGCCCGAATTCAGGTTTGATGCCGGTGTAATTGATGGTCCGTTCCATGAAACGACTAATGCGTTCTCTGCTGTCTTCACTGTACCATTATTCGTGTAAAATATCTTATAAGATGCGCAATTCAGCAATGCCCCTTCTGTTTTGGGTAAATACTTACCGAAAGCTCATCTTCGTGCGTGTGACCCCAAAAGATGCCTTTGCAGCGTATGTTCAATCGTGATCGAGAATGTAGACACTATGAGAGCTTACCCGCGATAACGTGCGGCGAAAATCGATCTACACTGTCTGAGCGTCAGCAACTAGATTTATAGCCAAAATGTTCCAAAGCATACATCTGATAAACTAGGGTAACAGTCAGTTTCGTTCCTTTTACTTGAGATCAAGAGATGCATCTCACAAAGATTTGACGGGTTGAACAGCGCGTTTGTACCATCCCATCCGCTCAAGACATGCCCCATAATCCAGACTGAGGGGAGACATCGCGTGAACCATGAACATACATACTAGTGCATCACTAAGATCAGAACTCACCACGATCGCCCGCATGTTCTGCATCCTGCAACTCGTCTGTGAGGAACCGCAGCATACCGGACGGATCCGAGGATGTCATGTTGATGTAATTGAACCAGTTCGCTCTGAATAACATGGCAGAAAAAAGAAAACGCAAAGTCAGTAAGATATAAGTGAGTCCGAGAGGATCCTCACCGCAGCCAAAGATTCGTATTTAGAGTGATAATCCGTAATCCGTCCCTTCTTTGGACCATATACGCGCCATAATGCGCTCGAGCAAGTTCGACTGCAGCCTCAGGAATCCAATCCTCGTGCTTCCAAAGACTTGAAACATGGTCATAATTCCTAGAGCAGTGTCATCAGTTTTAGCCAGGATAAAATAGCAGTCTTGGCTAAATTGAATAATTCACCAGTCAAATTGGTGTGCCAGCTCACCACCCAAAGAATGTGGAGCGTCTTGGGCACTAGAAACATGTCACTTATTAGTCTTCAGAATACTGTGAAATATTGATGTACATACACGCCAACAGAGTCGTGATTACCCAAAGCAACATAAGTAGGGCCTGCCTTCAGCATGCGCTTGATGAGGTCGAAGACCACAGTCTAATTCAATCGGTCCGATCCATGCTTAGATTCGAGCACGCTTGGTAGACGAGGAGTGATGACGTACCTCGGTGTACATCATATAAGCCCGCGAGAGCTGCTGGTCAGTATCATGCGCGAGAAGGTCTCCTGTGTATAGTGTCCAGGCGAACCCAGAGTCTTGCGTGCCCGTGAGGACTGGGATCGCCTCAAAGGCGGATAATGTCAGTGAGTATGGAGAGTCACTGAATAAGTTCGTTAGTACTCGGCGCATAAGTATGAGAATTAGCGAATTCGCACCAGAGGAAAGCACCAAAACGCGGCGCCGAGACCAGTGTCTTATTCGGACTAGAGGTTGCGACGTTGCCTTCTCGGCAACACAGTCCAGATGTACAGTTTGCCTCCGCTCCAGTTGAATAGCCTTTTTCCGCGTGCAAACGACGGAAAGGGTGGCCTGAGCCTCTAATACTGCTTGAGGATAAGGAGGTAGTACTCACGAGGATCAAGGTGGATATCCGAAAGATGCAATACCTTCAACCGTTTCCCGCTAGGCTTTCTACGAGCAGGCAAGAGATCAGGTTTGGGCTTTGCAAACCAATTAGTTAGGTTGAGTGGTGACGTTGGCGGCATCGGGCACGCGCTCAGGAAATTTTGGCATATCATCTGGAGAGAAAGATATAAATAGATCGGTCAACATGTGATCGCGTTCAGGCACATAACGACTCGGAAGCAATATCAAGGGGTTGATGCCATGACGAAGTGAGATGGCTGGGTTAAGGAAGAAAATTCAAGACGCCCTACCTGACCATCGTAGCCCTCGACATCCGCGAACGCGACAACCTGTATAAATTCCCGTTCATTATCAGGCCGTAAACCATTTTTGTTTCACTTTTCCTGAAACTTTCTTGCACTGACCTGGGTAATTACGCTCCCGAGATCAAGCTTCCCAAACGTGGTACTGCAGGATGAAGAGAGCCTGAATGCCTCGCACAGACCCACAACGGCCGCAGGACCTTGTTCCGGGGCAGCAAGCGCCACGAACTTGAGGACCCCAAGAGCAGTCTGACATCGTGCACATGTATCGTTGCGAAAGGGCGAGTTTGGCGTCTCTGGTGAGGCCAGAAGCTGAATTTGGCGGATGGCTTGTGCCAAGATGGCGGAATCCGAGGCGCGCGGTGGGAGGAAATGCGGGTCCGACGTGTCATTCTTCCAAAAAGCGGGAAATTAGCAAAAGGCGCAGACGCAACAGGTGGCAACTTGCCACTGGGATCTTGTCCGGGTTCGTCAGGTCGAAGGGATACACTGTATGCTAAAGTCTTTCTTTAGAAATGATAAATAAAATCAGAAAAAATGCGACGCTCACAGTAATAGGATCCGTAATGACAGGCTGCACTTGCTCACTCGTCTGAGTCGGATTATTGTAATATTTCCCGTACACGGATGTCGGAAAGGCCCCAGGAACAGTAAAAACCGTGGGGCCGAAATGGAGGGATTGAGCAACAGCCCGCCCGACCGTTCCCAGAGCAATGGCGACAAAAGACTTCTTCGCCAAACCAGACATAGCCAGTCAAGGACGGCAAGGAGCTTTTCTCAGCTCAAGTAACTTGCTGATTATTACCTTTCTCGCGGAGACCACTTCCCAAGAGGCGAGTCCGGGTTTCCATCGGCCATGCCTTGCATTTTAACCTTTTATCCTACCCATCAAGGTGGGCCGAAACCCGTGTGGAATTCTGTCCCACTCCGCTACGCGTGGTCGTGAAGGATGATCGCTGATGTGTTTTTTTCCGGGAAGAAGAGTTCCTATCTATCAGTACCTGTTGTGCATAAGCTCCGGTGAGAGAGAGCAATTCATTTTAATATCATAGACTTCCAATCACCACCTTCGATCATTAGACATATAGATCAGAAATGATATTAGGTCCGTCTTTCTCGGTGATTGTCATATAAGTACTCGTTGGCCCTGTGCCAGAGGACAATTGCCATAAGTAAAGACGAGCGAGCGTGGGAAGACAGATTAGCGCCTTCGTCGGCCTTCTCTTCACAACATACGCAAAGATCATGGATAGATATGACCGTCGACTACGCTATTCTCACTATTTTCAAAATTTATTCTATATCCACGTAGCGCCTTATTTCTAGTAGCGAAGGGGGAGAAACGCAAATGTTTCTCTTCACTTCTCGCCATCAAGTTCGCGGATGTTTCCTGTCAGGGCGGCTTATGGGTTTTCAGTATTAGTTCAATCCCAGCATCAATGATCAGTCGCGTTGCCATCTTGCTGAGTCAACGCTTTCACAACGTTTCATCCATTGGCGGTTTCAGCAGATAATCGACGCCTCGCGGTAATCACTTCAAGTGTTCTTTCTCCTTCCGACATTCTCGTACAATGCGCATCAGTCGCTCATGTGTACTTAGCCTTTGAAGTAAGTATCTCGACAATGAAAATCAGATAAGGGTAGCGAAGAGAGATTTGCTTTTAAGAAATCAATGAGCAAACTATTTCCTAATCGCACGATGGAAGTGCAGAACGAAGCCAGACAGGGACGAAAATTACCACATACCAAGGAGAGGTGGATGTATTATATACATAAATCAACACAGACAGGAAGGGTATAAGTTAAGCAATAAATTCATAACATCAACGTCTATACATACTGTTCAATACATTGTTCCGAATGCAGATTTTTATTCAAGCACCAGCCTTCCCAAGAAGAGCATATCCACTCCCTTGAGGACCGTAAAACTAAACACGAAAGATACGCAAAGCATTAATCATCCATTTAGAAGCATGAGAACAAACAGACGACATACCTTACTGTAGCAGCTTCGACAAACGACCTTTTCGCCCTTCTCCGCAAGCCTAGACGAATCAAGCGCCGTATTACACTCCGTACAGCGCAAGCAGGGTTTGTGGAACACCTTCCCGTTTGCCTTTACTTGTTCCGCGAAGTACACAGCTTTGGAGCATCGGGCGCACAGCGGGGTACCCGTTCCAGGCATAGCACGATTCGCCCAGGGACTTCCACGTAGTGGACTGCCGCCTGTGAGTGCGGCTCCATAGCGCGTTCCTGTCATATTTTGCCGAACCGGTATTGGAGAACCAGGGTGACCGGATGAGACAGCAGTCGGTGACGTCGGTGATTGAGGACGAGGGGTCACGCCGGCGCTCTGGGTTCGCATCAGGTGAGTCGGAGTGAGAGGTATGGTTCGCGGAATACCCGGCTTGCCGCGTTCCGGCTTAAGGTCTTCGACTTCTTCTTTGTTCTCCGAAGCATCGTCGCCTTTATTGCTTCCTTCGCTCTTCCCATCAACACCGCTTAGTTCGCCCATGGCGGATGAGTGGACTGTCCGCTCAACTCGTTCGGTAACCGCAAGATTTTCCATCTTCTTAGCTAGAGCCTATTAAGCAATACCGATAATAATCAATAGTCCATAAATATTCTTAGGAGCTATGACGCACTCTTGCCTGCGATGGAGACCCAATCTGATCCGGAGGGCCTCTCTTCGCCCGCTCAAATCTGGCTTCCGTCTCAATCTCCTCCCGAGTAGGTGAAGTGCTCCTATACGACCTAGCCGGAGATCCAGTAAATGCTGGTCTTACTGGAGACGATGGCGATGCTAATGGTATATCGTCGCGGTGCGGGAGGTTCGCTTGCCGAAGATCTCGCGGTCCGAAATTCTTAGTATAGCATTGTTTACTGGAAATGCGTCCAAAGTATATCAGACACTGAGAAACGCATACAATACAAGGTGGGGTGTACCAATATGGTTCTTTGTCGTGTTCCATTAAGGAGAGTGAGTCTAATCGTTTGTCACATGTTGTACAAGCAAGACAAGGCTGTCCAAATACCAATCAGTCCTCGTATGCGTACACAGAAACAACAGCTCCACCTTATGGTATAACTGAAATACGCCAGATGTAATGAGCACCCATGACAATTATTCGACACAACGAAGCGTACCATCCGTCCAGGACCCATGATCTGTCGAGTCCGGTTTCAGTTGCGGATTCGTGAACCAGAATAGACGACGAACCTGTTCTGCAGCGTATACAGCCCTCCCGCATCTCGGACAATATGGTACTCCGCCAAATGGATGCATTGTGTGTCCGTACTCAGGTATATATACAAGAAAGCAGCTGCACGTTGGCGAGGCCAGTATGTAGACGTTTAAGACAGAGATCGCCTGAACGCGTTGACGAAGGGGCTCCTTTCGGCCCGTGATCGACCCGTGAGATTATATTACGTCATCTCGGTCCGAGTTTGTCGAATGTTTTATAAGTGAGTAATGAACATTTACATTTTCCTATTTCTTTCATTATGTGCGATGTCACCCAGGTATTTTGGACCGGTTTAAACTACTGCTTTGATGGACAGCGATCCCATGTCACAGTCGAGTCATCCAACTTGAAAACATGGCATTGGTAAGTTCCGCCTTCCTTAAGGCGGCTAAACATCAGCCTGGCAGCAAGACTCGCGACAAGAATTAAGGAATTATGCAGATATTGACAAGAAATTCTAGGTCTGGCGGAGATGCGGTCCAGAGATACTAGATATTTTTCCGAAAGCACAATCTTGGGCGCTTTGATGTTCTCCCAGAGATGCTCGCTTTCGCCCTGCAAGATTAATGCTATCGGACGTCTTCTGCATCACATATACTCTTCATCACCACTTTTGGATATCACTGGAAGTACGTTCCAGTGAGCTTTTTGCTCGCCTAAGCGATCGAGTTATTGGGATTTGCTTTCAGCTTCATTCCATGATCCAACTAGTCTGATAAATAAATCGCAAACTGCGCCTGATCATGTGACTGGGAAACTGCATTGCGTACGCAGTTATCGACCGGAATGCCAATATGCAGGTAGTGCGCCTCAAGAAAGGGGCCGAGGAAATGCAGATTGACCGATATTTCCTCCGTAGACATTTATCAATGCCACTAGTGGGCGTATAGGAGGTCGATGTAACGCAGTTCACTACCTCTTCAGACCCGTTTAGATGTTGACCATATTCGTTTTAGAATCAGATTCGCTCCATTGAATACGTGCCTCAAGGCAAGATGGTAAAGTACAGTGACCTCGTCGTACTCGTCAGGTAGACACTAACGTCAATGATTTCTCTATTCGAAAGGCAATGCGTCTATTAACATAGCACCTAACATTTTTATCACGATTACATTCATTGATCTCGTATTCGATGAAGGTCAAGCAGTGGGGGCAGGTTTGATCGGTTGTCTCAACGGCCAGCGATCCCATTGCGAAGTGGACTCGAATAGGAAGAACGTGCGTTGAGGCGTACCATCTCCCTGCGATCGAGAAATTAATCAAAGCATACTCTTTCGAGAAAGCGTAAGACTCACGGTGAGGTTGGTTGGGAACCCAGGATCAAACGGAAGTATGCTCTCGAGATACTGAATCTGCTCGTCCGAGAGCGAGATTTTGAGCGCCTCGATATTAGCCATGAGTTGCTCGACTTTTCGTCCACCAATGATGGGGAACACGTAGGGGGTCTTCTGCATCACATATGCAATTGCGACGGCAGTAATGTGCTCCGTACCGACCTCATTCGCGACTTTCTCAAGGGCAGCGCTTATCTTCCTTTCATTCTCCGTACGCTTCCATTCCTCGCTGAATATCACGCGGCCTTTCTCACCGCTGGTCATACGTCTCTTTTCTTCCGCGTCGGTGCGCAGATGACCACTAGCAAGTACGTTCCACGGAGCGAGAGCCAGTCCGAGCGTGCGAGCCATTGGGATTATCTCCCGTTCAAAACTGCGCTCCATAACGTTCCACGCGCCTTGGTAGATCACAAACGGCGTCTTACCGTGTGCCTTGGCATACGCATTCGCGTATGAGACTGCCCATGCTGGAGTATCAGAGACGCCAAGGTACAGAACCTTGCGCGCGGCAACGAGATGGTGTAGGTTGTCCATAATTTCCTCGATGGGTGTTTGCCAGTCCCACCAGTGAACGTAGAGAATGTCGATGTAAGTCGTCCGGAGCTTCTTGAGGCTTGCTTCGACACTGACCATAAGCGATTTGGCGTTGTTACCAGTGTAGTTGACTTTGATTGGGATGTCATTCGCACCGCGCTTGTAATTTGTTGTATACTATTGTGAAGTCAGCCACAGCGCGGCAGCATCAGTGAGCATTGTACTTACCTTGGTTGCAATCACCATTTGATCTCGGATACCACGCTTTTCCATCCATTCTCCAATGAACATTTCGGACGTCTCGTCTTGACTATAATCACAGTAAGTGCCTCACCGAGTGCGGAATGAAACTGGGGCGTACTAATCATTCGCAGTGTCTATGAAGTTTCCACCTGCCTCATAGAAGGCATCGAGAAGCTTGAAGGATGATTCTTTGTTCATCGCACCCATTCCAATTTTCTCCCACTGGTCTCCAATGCTCATTGCTCCAAGCTGGAGTGGCGAGACCCGAATACCCGCCAGTGGGGATAAAACACGATAGAGACCAAGCGGAGTCGCAGGAGTGGGAGGCGATGGAAAAGCAGACATTGTCAAAAGTCAAGATAGTTTTTAGTAGAATGTAGCGAAGGTCTTAGAGAGGTGAGTTGAGGAGTTGTACTGAATCTGACTGGAATTTATAGTCCTGCTTGAAGATTTATTTGACATAAGTCGGTTTTCAACGACTGTAAACTGAATCATTGACATTTGCGGAACCGACGCCGTCCGTGGACGCGTCAGCTCACGGCAGCGCTGCTGTTGCTTCCAGGACATGTCGAGCGGCCAGACACGCACTTTCTTTCGACTTTTGTGGGGTAGCATTTGTAATACATGTTGGAAGCTTGTGTGAGCATGACGGGTTTTTTGACGAGATGTTCTATTACTTCACGGATGCAGTCCAAGCTCAGGAACTCGGGGGTATGTCTCAGATAAGGAAAAGGTATATATTACATGTACTTTCCGTAGTCACACCCGCGTTTGCCTTCAGTGGCCAAGAGGGACAAACCGAATCTACGTTGTTGTTGCAAGACCGGTCGGCTCTAAAGTAGTGATGTCGGGACGCAGCTTGAAAAGACCCGAATAGTATTTGAAAGATCAGTATTGATAGATTTTCGGATGAGGTTATATAATGTCATCATTCATGCATGACTAAGGCAATAATTCGGCACAGACCAGATGCTTGCGTCGTCTCTTGAGAGTCGGCACCTTATGTATGTCGTAAGGAATCGAATCAGCTGCATGACCAATCACCTCAAAAAATGTTGTGCATTTGCAATTACTATACTATAATACTGCACTGCTACATTATGATTATAACATTTCCTCTTTCAATATTCTCGAATGTTTGCAGTTTCCGAGTTGCCGACTCGGAGGTCAGTTAAAACTTGAGGATTGTGATACCTTTCAATGCCAAAGACAAGAATCGCACTAATCCCAGGCCCGGTACTCCCGCGTGAAACGCAGATCGCGTTGGACGAGTAGATCTCTCGACCGGAAGCGGAAGCCTGTCTGTAAAAAAGTCTGACATAATAACAGACAAACCAGACGTTTACATAATCAAAACATTGGTAGACACATAGACGATCTGGCGACAATGACAGGACTCTCTCATCTTCCTCTTGATCGAAGGATTCTTCTCCAATATCTGTCTATATTCGAATACCCCCCTGCTCCTGCTTGAATGTAGGGGCCATGTAAACACAGAGGGTGTTGGAGCGAGACGCTGAACAAATGTGTCTCTGCTAGATCAAATTTCTCGAGTTCTCACAAACAACTGCCGGACAGCTACAGACACCTGAATTCCGCTTCAGTCAAGAAAGGGAAAACACTCCATGGAATATGGTACGTTAAAGCTGATATATCGTGCATGCGCACTGTTGCTTTGGTTTGCATTGTACTTCTCGAAGCAAACTTACTAATAGGTCTCCTTGAGTCTGATTCTGTTTGGCCAGCTCTCCCATCTATTGGTACACCACCCAATTAGTCTTGAATTAATTCCAACTTCTGTCGGAACATTCTTTTGAAAATCGACACTCTTTTATGCCCACTGCTTCTTCTCGATGCCACCTTCTGACGTTACCTGATGAACTCATTTTCGAGATCCTTTCTTATTGTCCGGTAGAGAACATCCTCAAACTGGAAGGCGTATGTGATGACGCTTGTTCATCTCCTAACACCTTCTGACTCCTTTCTAAAGACATGTAAGCGTATGTATCAGATATGCCGATCTCACGCGATCTGGAGGTCTCTGGTACAGAGGCTTGACGTCTCCCAAGCTCCATCTACAAATCCTTTTCATTCAATCGAGTCTCTTCCCGAGCCTGAGCTAAGGTGGAAGGTCATCAATGCCGTCCAACGGCACCGCGTTTGGACTACACCAGGAAACGTCCCTCCAATGCGGGTTCTTGAACTGCCCCTGCCGCATATCGAGGAAAGCAGAATAATGAAAACAAGGCTGCTTCCAGGAGGGAAGGAAATACTTATATCGAATCATGGGAGCGTGGAATTCTGGTCTATTGAATCTATGGAGTGCCTATGGTCCATACCTGCCCCCGAGGATCACATAGACACTGTAGGCTTTGACTTTGATATCGTGGACAATGGCGAAGTGCTTGCTATTGCGATTGTCTGCGAGGATGGCGTATTTCCGGATATGTGAGTTGCATTCTCCGCTGAGTCTTGGTTCCTGTCCGAGATCCGTATTTCCAGGTCGCTGCTGCGCCTGTACAACTATACTTTCGCTAATCGCAGTGTAAACATGGTCCTGGAACGTAGACTGCCGACGTTGTCGCCTTCTCGGATTATGCTTCAAGGAGAATTCTTTATTTCTTCAATCCCGCGACTCTTTCAGAGTGTAGTCCTTAATTGGAGGTCCGGGAGCGCTTTGATACTCGATTTTGCCGACCCTATGGTGAGTTCTTGTCTAACATCATTGTATGATGCTCATCGTCTACTTTACCAGAGAGTGCGGACTGACGTTCGGTCAAAACTTGTAGCTGACAACAATTTGATCGTCTTCCTCCAGGAGGCAGAATTAGGTTTCTGTGCCGCAAAGCTTCCCCTGTCTGCGCTCAATGAACGTTGGTCTGATGAAGTGAATCACAATGCTTGGCAACATGTCCTATTCCGTTCCTTAGATCGGGACTACTCGTTACTTCCTCTGCCGTATTCTGAGGACCAAGACAGTGCTCAGAATGGGAACGCAGGGTACGGACTTTGGGTCTTGGCTCACCACATCTTCAAGCCTTCTTGGCAGCCGGATGCACCAACAGAGATCTTCGTTGTTGCTTATACTGTTACTCCTGGTGGAAGGAAGCCGATGCGCCTGATCTCCTTCCGGCTGCAATTATCACACTCCGAGGGTCAAGGATCTGAAAGGGATTCGGGTACCCTTAAGCTCGTCAGGTCGAGTTCAGCGCCAATTGGACGACTTCCCAGGAATCCACGCAACGTCTCAAACACAGGGCTGATGTTCTCTTTGAGGCAAAAGCTCCAGGTCATTACCCTCTTTTCCGAGGATGGACAGCCGATCAGTGAAGTGGATCTCGGAGCTGATGTGATTCCGGAATTTGAGGAGTTCGACCCAAACGTCTCCTCTGTTGACCCATGGAGCGGCGCGATTGCAGTAAGGATCCTCGGTTCGATGAAGGTTCTTTACTTCGATTAGCCAGAGTATATATTTGAGATGGCCTGAATTGGATGAAAGAATCTACATTCTGTCTCAGTGTTTGATTCAGAGTCGCGGTGCTGAACCCGACATTATAATCAAATTTCATTTCGCCGGGCTTTAGGTTTCTGGCGTTAAGCTGCACGAGACTCTCAAAACGGCCAAACTGCTATCTGAGCAAAGGTTAGAGCATTTAACTGCACGTCCTTTACCTCGTATTTTGTGATATCAGAACAAGGATTGTCAAGAGGTTCAATACAATATCGCGCTACTCTAGCGAATATGAAAGCTGAATGTGATTCCCGGCATTTAAAATTTCCCACCCAGGCAAAAATGCCAATCACTGATGATGTACAGAACAGTTCCGGGACAATGGCTCAGGAGTTTGCACGATTCTCAGACCATCTTTCTGACAATCCTCAAACTCAGGACGCTCGGAAATGGGAGGCAAGGACTTGTAGCTATGGAACAATTTAAGAATCTTTAGTGTCCTAAATCCGCATTCGTCGTCTACCTCTGTTCTCGAATCCTCCTTAGTTTCCCGTGCACTTACGATTGAAATGCATGTTCGAGAACGACGAGAACGCGAAGAAACCATGCTCGCCAGGACTGGAAGGGACGC
The DNA here is from genome assembly GCA_037892935.1 of Phlebopus portentosus. NCBI lineage: Eukaryota > Fungi > Basidiomycota > Agaricomycetes > Boletales > Boletinellaceae > Phlebopus > Phlebopus portentosus. The sequence goes on from JAYXKI010000009.1 coordinate 485,115, forward strand.
TTGACATGCATGAAGAGACAACGTTTCCAGACCAGGGCACATAGGCAATTGGGTGTTGTCGCTAGTACGAAAGTTGGAAGAGTCAGGGCTGCTTAGCCGCTGCAGAACATCATCAGACGTGAGCGCATCATCAATAGCAAGAGACTTCATCCTCGGAGCTAGTTCAAGGATATCTAAAAGTTCAGACATGGTCATTGGCGTTCCTAACAGCTCGAGTTCTTCCAGAGGCGGACCAAAGCGTTGGTTAGTCCTAGAACCAGATCTACGAAGGAGATTAGGGACATGGGGCCAGCCTTGATCTGAGCCAAAAGAGCCATCCATGAGAAGTCTGAACACACGCAAAGCCGGCAAGCACAGAAGACTGAGGAAAGAAACAGGATCCGAGGGTTCCTCATTAACTCCAGAGAGGCAAATCAGAGTGACTTGTCTCAGATGATTCAAGGTAAGAGGCAATCCGTGGGGTAGCATAAAAGGTGGGGCATTGAAGAACCTAATCGAGACTTCCTCAAGATATGGGCTACATTGCAACCATGTGAATGCATCCGTCTGAGACGAACTGGTATTTATGGCTAGAGAGGTCAAGTTTCCTAGTGAAGCATCATCCGGAAGGAAGGGATTCAGCCGAAGTTGGGGACACTGAAGAACAACGCTTGCCAAATTCGAACAGCGTGCAAGATCAAGTATATGCTCGATGCGTGAGTTGTCTTCTTCGGACTCGACACTCTGAGTGACGCTAGGAGGTGAGATCACAATAAGAAGATGTCCCAGAAAGGGCGCTCCAAGGACGAGAGACATTAACAAAATGGTGAGAGCTTCAACGGAGCGACATCGTACGACTGTGATGCGCCATCGGTGACGAATTGCGTCTAGTATTGACGTCAGACGGTGCATTCCAGCGATGTGCACCTCCATAGTACTATCAAATTCTTGAGACCGATGTTCTTCGGCTTGAAGTCCGCCATAGTCAAGTGCGAACGAAAAGGAGAAGATGTTTCCGCTTCTTGAGATATACAACTTGAGAAGCTCGGCATCTCCATTCGCTGGGTTTGGATTGGGATTTGCATTCCTCGATCGTTCCCTAGGGAGTGCGATAGAGGTCCAAAGCTCAGGAGTAGACAGGGACACTCGACGCCATTGCGAGTTCACCCAAGAGAGGTTGAGAGGCGCGCTCGTACGTTCAGGTCTTAGGAAAGAAGAGTTATCCGACCCATAGGAGACGACTTCACGAAACAATAAAGAAAGGAGTTCATCAGGGAGTGTGGGTGCACCGTGGTCGCGCTGATTTTCCATGTAAATAGCTGAAGAGAATCCAATTAGAGAAAGATAGCGCAACGATAGTCGCACTCTATTCGCTTGTAATCAACGAACAGTAGTGCATAGGGTTACAAGGCCCTAAAATTGCGTGTGGTAGGATGTCGTAAACGCCCCAACTTTGCGAATCACTGTTGCAAACCACGCGCAGGATGTACTTCATGCGATGCCGTAGATTACATCCTGCCTAGCAAGCAAGAACGGCCGTCTTAAGTTAGGAGTCTGATTGTGAGACACGGAGGCAAACAGACGTAATGCGACGCGACGAAGATTCTGTGACGAATGGATACTCGGTCACACCAAGAATTCTCCTTTGAGCTCAGTTCACACGTCTACTGACTGGAATAACTGCATTATTGTGTATATAACGAGAGGGAAGAATCCCCCTTACATATCGCTATCTACTTGCTATTTAAACTGCATAACGTGAGGGAAATAAAACTATACTTAATCCGACTTTCCTGAACTTAGGTAATCGGTACCCAGATAATACAAGTGACTGTTACATCGTCACAAATTCTCACGTTGATGACGTTGCAGTTTGTTTTCAAAAGACAGCATCTGCGCAGCAGCAATAAAACTTTACGACGACGCACGAAGCGACAGAATTCATGTCTGTGACATGCCCTTCAATCATGTTGTTGTAGCTGAAACGCTATTGATAACTGTCTTACGGTTCGTCTCAGTGCATTTCCGCTCGTATCATTCGAAGAACGATCTGAGTCGCGTTTCTGCCAACTTTATGCAATACAGAACTGCGTGTTTCTATGCATGCGCCACCCGTGTGCTACGCTCAGTATACCATGACCTGCAGGCTCTTGCGGGCTTTGCTTCAAGACAGCTAGGCGGTGATTCCGACGAGGAGCTGGAGTTAGAATCTTTACCAGCACCTAGTACCGCAAATGACGGACCTTTGCTTGCTGGATCCAACAGTTCTACGCATCGGACTCGAGGCGGGCACGGCTTGAGAACTCTATGGAGCTCAAAACATTCGAATATTTCTCGTTTATGTTTCTCACTTTGTTTCTCCGAAAGTTGTACTTTGTTTTTCCTCTTCATGTGTCAAGAGGTCCATATATTTGATCCTAGGTGCGTTTTCAATTAAGTCAGGATCCTTTCCTTGTATAGGCTGCGGAAACTTCCCGGGATTTCCAGTCGGCTATTGCTGCTCCAGCTTTGAAGATGTATTTTTTTCCCCGATCCAACATGGCCCTAGCATCTGATAAAAGATAAAAGCTTCTATCAATGCTAGGGCCTTGTTGGATTGAGGGGAAAAATGCCTCTTTGAAGCTGGAACAGCAATAGCCAACCGGAAATCCCGGAGTTTCTGCAGGTACTTTTACCTGCCTAAAACTGTACAATAGAATTGCGTCTGCTCCGTATTTCTCCTCTTGGGCTACAACAAGCGGATGTCTGACATGCGACATAGGAGTCGAATGCTGAACTGGCGACTATCACTTTTCGTTTTGCTGCTAGTGATTCTTTTCTTCATCCCGTTATCCCTGAATTATCTCTTGACCTACCAGTCTCCACTAGGTGAGAATACTCAAGCTCCATTTTGAATGCTGCTTTCGCTCAACTGTCATCGTCCTTTCCCGGTCAGGACGTTTATCGCGAAACCGTTCAGTTTCAACACGGGTTATGATGGCTCTCATACCCTACGTGGTCTATCTCTTTTCCTTCACATTGATCCCACTTCCTGAAAGTCTTTCAAATGCGAACTCCGAGATAACCACCCAAACGCTTTCGAGGCTCATAGTTCTTGGAACATTCATAATCGGACTTCTGTCGGGTTTCGGCGCCGTAAGGAACTCTTGGGACTACTTACCGGTGCTTTTGAAGTCGCGGCGGTGAGTTGTTTGCATAATACCGGCGTGTTCTCTAATCCCTCAATGATAGAAGAAGGACTCCATCAGAGCAGGAGATACGTACAGCAGAGGAAGCGCTTGAAAGAATACGGAATGATCTTGTAGTGCGCAAGGCGGATGAAAGGAGGTTGCAGAGTACGAAGGTGGCTTGTGAATCAATGTGGTACATCGCATTTTCTAACGACTTGTGCGTTGTACAAAGACGTCGGAAACCACTTCTTGGATGTCGCGCGTCGCCTCCAGCATCACAGGAAACTCAGGTCTAGCTCATTGATCCGAACTGTTTCCGAAAAAGCTGACGTGGTCCAAATTATATAGAGCTCACTTCAGTCCAGCGTGAGATAAGCGGCTTAGTGGCACTCGAATACCAAATGGACAGGAACTTGGAGGAAATGCGGAATCTATATGCGAACTCCCGATATGACCGCACGCTGCAAGGGAGGATTATTCGTTGGGCCGGTTTTCTGTTTGCACTTTACTGTGCATTTAGAACCGTAAGCGTAAGCCATTTTTGTGTCTTTTCGGAGAGCATCGTTGGATTATAAGTCTGGTGTTTTTTTTCTTCCAATTATGCAGTGTATTCTGGATACACTCTCTTCCTTCCAGTCTTCATCCAACGATATCCCAAGTGAAGAATCCAAGTCATCCTATACTGACTTAATCGCACATTTCTTGACTTATCTGGTTTCGTTGCTGCCCTTCGTGTATCTCAATGCAGGAGGTATTTCGGCAATCGCGCGGCAGGTCAGTTTGGGTCTTGTGGGCATCATCATTCTCAGTAGTGTCCGCTTTGTGCTTAGGGCGGTTTCAAGAGTGAGTAATAAATGGCTAAGGACAGTTGACATACTGATGTAACGAATAGATTCTAAAAATAACGAGTCAAAATCTCGGCGCTTCCTTGCTTTTGCTCATCTTGGCCCAGCTGATGGTATGTATGCATACGACAGGAAGTTACTCTTCTGATTACTTGACCTGAATTATCTAGGGTACATATTTACTTTCCACGCTTGTGCAGCTACGCACCGCCTTTCCTCCAAAGAATGCTGACAGTTCAAACGTGTTCTCCACATTACCTTCGTATGAAGTGTTCGGTGCAGCTTTCGATTATTCATACCTTCTTTCTGCGTTCGCGACCGTCGCGTACCTGTGGTTGGATGAACGGATAAACAGTGGGGGATCACACTTTGGTGAGTGACCCTGATGATGATCTAAACAAAAGCTGATGCATGATATCGCATTTTCATGTCGAAAGACGATGTATCTAGTTAATCATATGTACAGTAAGACATGAAGAATGTTAGAATTTTCGCGACTCAATTATCCTGTTGGTGATAAAAAAGTTTTGCAAAGCTAGTTCGTCGTTATAGTATGCTTCCCTCCCGAAACAACGAATGTTGTCTTCCCATTTTTCGTAGATTTTGACTTGAGTGGCTTGCCATTTACTCTGACGGACTTTCCAAGTCCTGCAGGTAGAGTCACAGTACCGGATGTCCCTTTTGGCGTCTCGACGACGAATTGAGTATTTTTCCTCCCGGATAGCTCCCAAGAAGCACCGAACCAACCGAGTGGTGTCTCGAAGCCTCCCTGTGCTGCAGATAATCCGGATGTATGTGGTTCGAGAGTCCAGTCTTGACCCTGCGGAGTCATAATCTGCAGCCCAAGAACGTAGAATGTCAGCGCAGAAGTTGGACCGGAACTCCATCCGTGAGCGTGCGAGGTATATGCAGGGTCGTAATTATAACCACGATACGATCGATACCTATCAGAACGTTCAGTCTAGGCGAGGAGAAAGACAAAGGCGAGTTCCGCACCCCAATGAACCATTGGCGGTATAGCCTTCAAGCAAAGTCGATTGAACGCTGAGATTGGTGTACAGCATATAACCCCATTCTCGACGCAGCAAGTCCATTGCTCGGTCATCATTCCCTGAGACAAAATGCGCCTGCAGCTCAAAGCCGCCGATAAAGGGCGATATTGTATCAGGCAACTCAGGCGCCACTGCACCCAGTTCGTTCCAATTCTTCTCGAGCCCGGCGCTTACAGAATTCGCTTGTGACGCATTCTGCGTGAGGTTGAAGAGTACTGCAAACGAGTTCGCGTCCTGTGGGCATAACGTGGTCGAAGCGTTGTCTCGGTACATTCCAAGCGACTCCACCCAGAACTCATGATTAAACGCAGACTTGACGATTGACGCGTTCGCCGAATACGCTGACGCAAGCTCTGTGTCATTCAAATATGCAGCAAGATCTGCACTGTTCGTGAGGACCTATAGGTCGTCTGTCAAATATCCCGATTACTTCGATTACATTAACTGATCTACTTACTTTGTAGTATATAGCATTGCCTTCTGCGTTGATTCCTCCGCCACCGAGACGCGCCCAATCTCTCAAGCCAGTGATATTGATGAGGCCAGACGGCACGGACTTTCCGGCCAAGAATTGAACAGCTTTGGTCTAGGATTTTGAAAAGGTAAGAGGCCTAAAATGGAGACTCCGATTCTTGCGCTCGGGGCTCACATAGTTCGCCCACACAGTTTGCAGCCATTCTGTATCTCCGGTATACAGATAATAGTTGTGCGTACCAATAAGTGTCCACCCGTGATATGTGTCGCTGTCCAGTTGACTGAGTGGAGGTCCACTTTCTGGTAGTGCACCCGTCACGGGATTGATCGCCGCAAACATCGTAGAAAGCGCGTTTCTGACAGGAATCAGGTCATTGGTGCTAACGAAAGCGGTCGGAACAGCGATACCCATATCGCCTAGAGAAATTGTGAGGATACTTGACTCTCGATGGAAAACGAAACGCAACTCACCTGGCCAAACGGCCCTGTCCCGTTTCGCGCCGTCGACAATGATTGGTCCTGCAACCCCAAGAGTAGCATTATTGGCCCAGCCTTTGCAAGATGTCATATAAGCAAACATACTTCGTAAAGCTTATCAAGAAAGAAACCTACCGGGAGAAGGCACAGAGGGAATCTGTCTTCCGGTATGCAGAGGAACGATATTGGTCTGAACAGTATACGCGCCAGCATACCAGAGTTTCGTAAGGAAATCCGAGTCAGTACAAACCGGATCTTTTGCGTAAAAGAAACCTGAGTAATCTCGCATATTATCCACATGTGGCATGAAGGAGATTTCGCAGCTGATGTTACTAATTGTCAACGCGTCGTCAGAGTCGGAGACGATCGTTACGTAGCGAAACCCTCCACGGAGTCGTTCTGCTGGTTGTGTCCAGAGCCCAGACGCGAGCGGCGCTAGAACGGGCTCGATCCCATCATACGATGCATTGGGTGCAGGGTACGTTGAGTCATCAGAAGCGAGAGTACTGACGTAGACGGATGACTCAGAGAAGGACAGGGAGAAAGCACTGCTATTGGAAGACGGGGAAAGGTTTATCGTGATTAATCCTCCAACCTTATGAAAGCACAATAGTAAGCCGGGATTACAAAATATAGGCGACCATACTGACTTCTTTCCCAAAATCCAGAGAAACAAAAGAGCCTTTGTTAGTCAGCGTTGCCTCGTCCGACTCCGAAAGCAAATTATCTGCGTTAAAGATTGATCCTTGTATCTTGAAAACTGATGTCGGACGAACAGCTCTAGACTCTGGCGCATAGTTAAACGCGTCCCAGGCCCCACTTGGCGCAGAGGCAGGGGACAAGCCAATACAGGCGCAGATAATGAGGATGGTTTCGAGGGACGAACGAGCCATCATCATGGTCCCGATGAAGACACCGTCTTTCCAGAGCCATATTATACGCGGAATCGCTACGATATTTCAGCTTCCAGCGGAGCCATGATCACTAACTTCTGACCAGTAAAAGGACCGTCTACTCCGTCACGGGACCGCGCAAAAAGGGTGGCGGCCCGGGCATTAGTAGAACGCGTGATCACAACATGTCTTCTTTGAACTGGGTGATGAATAAAGCCTATATGATATGACGTTTCAGAGACCTTCCGTTTCTCCGCAGAATAAGTAGTACATATGCAAGAAGAGTCATGGAGTAAGCGAGAGTGGTCTGGAATACAAGTCATTCAGAATATCACAGTTTCCGGGCTGCCGTTAGAGTTAAGAATTTCAGGTCGGCTTGAGCGTATGTCTGTTTCTATATAATACTTACGCGATCCACAGGTGGCACTTCACCAGATATGATTCAGTGAGCTGGCTCGACTGAAATTGTTCTTCAGTGTAATCGGGATTCGTCCCGATTCTATTGTAGAGCGACTCAGATGTGTCGAACTTGAAAGCTTTGATGCGCTGACTCAGTGGTCCGAGGAGAGCCCCAATTCAGACTGAAGCCCACTTTCTGCCAATATCTAGAGCCTGCGGAGACAGAAAGTGTTAAATCGGGTTTTCCCCATGACTACATGTAGAAGAACGGTGTTTTAGTTTGAAATCAAGTTTCCTAGTGCGACCCGACGCAGATGATAGTACTCACTGGAAAGGAGGTTGTTAGCTGAGGGGCTGCATATCTTTCTTTTTTGGTAGTCGGTAGTTTCTGGGGAATGGTCTAGTACAGGCTGGATATGGAGTAGCCTAGCGTCCCTGCATGCATGTAAACTTTCGCACTTTTCACAGTAACAGACACTGTAGATCCAATCACAACTTGGACGATCCACACATGTCACAAAACAAACATCTGAGTCACGGACATCGATGATGTAAGCATACCCTTAACCTCTGACTGAGAAATTTGTTGACTCGACACGCCTCGTCTTTTCTCTTTTCATCCACCATCTCCGTGTGCTTCGCTTAGCATTGCAAAATGTCCATCGGAACACTTTGGACTGTACCTTCGCAAGCGCCAGGCAAATATGTATGTAACCTTCTTAAATCTCAGCAAATTTGGGTTGACTAGAACTGTACGTGCCTCAGATTCGTGCCGCTGCTGCTCTCGGCGGTGTTCAGATAGATCTTCCTCAGTCTTACACCCACTTTGAAGACAACAAAAAGCCCGAATTCCTTTCAAAGTTCCCTCATGGGAAGATTCCTGCGTTTGAAGGCAAAGATGGGTTCCTGTTGACCGAATCTTACGCCATCGGTCGCTACAGTAAGCTTCTTTCCATCTTGTGTGCGCGTTTGTCTCGCATCTATATAGTATATCCATCAAGATGAGAATATATACCGTTTCAGTTATCCCTGTCTTAATCTCCATGTCGAGATCGTGAAAATCTGATTATCTCTTTCATCCTTTTGCATTCAGACAAGGAGGGTTTGCTAATTGCACTATTCTTCCAACAGTTGCTTCTCTAGCTCCGAACTCTGGGTTACTGGGATCGACGCCTCAGGAAGCTGCGCTAGTTGACCAATGGTCATTCTTCGGCGCGACAGAGATTCAGCGATACATTGACTTGTCTTTTTGGCTGGTCAAGGGAATCGTCACACCGTACAACAAACCCGTGCGTCATCTTTTTGTTTGCTCAATTTGTTTATTCACATAGATCTAGATCCACCAAAATTTCAACGATCGGGCAGTACGGAGCTTCAAGACCTTGAACTCGGTCCTTGCATCGCGTACCTTCCTCGTCGGGGAACGTATCACGCTTGCTGACCTTGTCGTTGCCAGCACTTTACAGAGGGCGTTTGGGCTGAACTTCGATGCTGCGCTTCGTTCTCAGCTTACTCACGTTGTTCGCTATTTTGAGACTGTCGTGAATCAGCCCAAGGTCAAGGAGATCTTCGGCGAGACGGAGTATACCGAGAAAGTGGTTCAGTACACCCCTCCACCAAAAGAGAAGAAGGAACCAAAGGCGGAGGAGAAGAAACCTGAGAAAAAGGCGGAGAAGCCTAAGAAACCTGTAGAAGATGAGGAGGAGGATGAAAAACCTGTTGAGGAGCCTAAGCCTAAAAACCCGCTTGATCTGCTTCCCAAGTCGACTTTCAACCTTGAAGACTGGAAGCGAGCCTACTCCAACTTGGACACTCGCGGAGCAGGAGGCTCACTAGAGTGGTTCTACGAGAAGTTCGAGAATTTTCTTGATTTACTTATTGTTTTATTTATAAGATTTATCTATAGATTCGACAAAGATGGTTTTTCCACATGGCGCTGCGACTTCAAATACCCTGAGGAGCTGACGCAGACCTTCATGTCGTCGAACCAGATTGGTGGTTTCTTCAACCGTCTGGAGGCGTCACGTAAATACCTCTTCGGGTCGCTGGGTGTGCTCGGCACGAGTAACGACTCCCTCATCAGCGGCGTCTTTATCCTTCGTGGACAGGACTTCAAACCCGTCATTGAGGTCGCACCAGATTGGGAGTCTTATGAGTACAAGCGGATTGATCTTGACAATGCGGATGACAAAGCATTCTTCGAGGCGGCACTAGCTTGGGACCTTGAGATTAACGGCAAGAAGTGGGCGGATGGCAAAAACGTGAGTCCTCCGTCATTTCCTTCGCATTCAGTTCAGAACTGATCATGTTGATATCTTTGACAGTTCAAGTAAAAAGAGAAAACGACGTTCTGTATCCTGTATTGATCAATCAACGTTTTACTGATCTGATGTAACTGTTTTCATATTTGAGTTTGGATGTAGTAGACTTACTTGACTTACCTGTGTTGCTGTGTTGTTGTGTTTCCTCATACAATCGAGAGACAAGGTATCTGAAAATGATTTGATACGGAGTCCCTTGACCCTTTATAGGTGCACTGGCTCATAGAACCATACACGTTCGCCAACTGTTGTCAAGACCGAACGAGAAAGTTCTACCCAGTTCTGGCTTACAGCACGATTTAGTATCTCAGCCAAAAATGGTTGTGATGGGGAGAGCATTCATCAAAAAGAATAACAGCTATGGTCCTAAAGAGCATGTGGAACCTGTGTTCGCCTTCATCATCTCATAAGAAGCATCGCCCTCCTCAGATTGGGATACCTCCTTAAGCCCGCCACACGAAATGGTCAATAATTGAATATCTCGGAGATAGCCGGAAAGAAAGATGAGCGGCGTTCTTCTTTGTTCTTGCGTGCGTAAGACCTACCAATGAAAACTCGCAAACCCCTGAAAGAGTCAAAAGACGACTTTCCGAAGAATAGAACAAAGGTAAATTAAACTATGAGTTTATGAAGATCAGAGACATTCGAAGGCCAGGAAGAACAATAAAGGTAAGATGAACGTAAGAAAATCATCAAGCCCTGATTTTTCGAAGAGGAAACGCGTGCGGAGACCTTGCGGTCGACTCGCGATGTCATCATCTCAAGATGGTGTATGCATCAGTGGCGGTTCCCTTACCAGACAAGTATCGTACACATAGACAGACAAAGCAAGGCTGTTCAGGCTCTGCCCCACGTCTTATGGAGACGGTAAGCGAAGGACTTATGGCTCTCTCCTCCGCGTGGATGTCATAGCGCTTACGGTTTACTGGGCACCAAATCTTACTTTCAAAGAATGAGATGGAGGTGACGGTATCAGCGAGAGTTGCACGTTGCGAATGCAGCCCGCATAACGACAGGGAAGCGCATAAAGGCATGTGATGATTGTGTAGGCATCGAACTTCGTTCAGAAGAAAGCAAGGGAAGAAATAGTCGCCAAGATCGATGCATCGACTCGGTGGATTGGAGACACCGTCCATTGTAGGAATCAGAAGATATATAAAGTTGGATAGAAATTTCATTGTTTCCGTACGTGTATACATTTCCCAAAACTATATGCTTGAATGCAATGTGCAAGGGCGGACGGCGACCTGCAAAAAAGCTAGCCCGGTAGGAATAAAGGTTAGACGTTGACGAGACACGAGATACAGGAACGAACCTTAACGCAGACCCCACTCCAAGTAGATCAAATTCATAGAGGAATTTTTGTCAGTCGGTGAATGCCTAGGATTTAAGCAACGTTCGCTCATCTGAAAAAGCGCCACCGTCGCCTCTCCAGCCTGAGTAACTCCGAATCCGAGGCAAGCTAGCCAAAACTTTCTGTGACAGGGTTGAATCGAGGATATCGATGAGATCCGCAATGCCAAGGATTAAGACAACTTTCAGAGCAACGCGGGGTTAAGCTTTTTTATTTGAAGCCGTGGAAATCGGTATTGAGAGCCTTGTACACGAGTGCGAGAATACTGAGATGTCGAGAAGGGAGGATGGAAGGACTTGCTGGATCGTTCTTGAGGGATGGTACTATGGCCGGCGCCTCGGCCATGGTTTCTAGAGCGATAGGTACAGTTACAAGGCTGCTGAGTGTCTTGCACTGCACATGTTGCGGGTAACAACATCGACGAGGAGTGATACGGAGACGAATTGACACCTAACTGAGCCCTTGGAGCGTGCCACAGACACAGTGCTTTGCCTGGACCATTTTTAATTCGTGGAGCTATCGATTCACAGCGTAAGCCTGGGCCAAGCTGGACTGAAGAGCCCCATAAGATCGATATGTCAAGGTAAAATTACTGTGGGAAGGAATACGGAAAGACATGAAAGTGAAAAGGTTCCGTTTGTCGGTATCGTAATGAAAGCGCGGCTCTAAGTACGATCCGAGCTCCAGAAGAAACAGGTATCTGCGGGGCACTGAGGCCGCCGCCGGCTGCCCGAAGCTCGGAGGAATCATAATTGCTGAGACGTTCAGATCAAAATAGGACGAGGTAAGGTTGTTTCTGAGTCGTTGCTACTTATCAACAATTCCAGCGCTGGCTAGAGCCCGCTTGATATCGGACTGATGGGCTTCCGAAATATAGTGTGCATATTTTATCAATCTGGCAGCAGAGTTACGGGAAACTGTGCACGCTAAAGTAAAACTCGCGCGTCTTGGCATTGACGGAACCAATTCGGGGCTGAGTATTGAGCGATGTATGCGTGCAATCTGCATAGAGAGAATGGGGCCAAGACACGCCCAGAGTCGATAATTTCGACACGCACCCACGTATTGCTATCCCGCCAGGAATATCTGGCCGATTCCGAATAGTAAGAGTAAACATTTCTCTGAGAGCATCCGATGAGAGGCCACTATAAATTTCTGGACGACACTGAATCCGCTTTCGTCGGGACATAAACCTCTCGTCTTCATACTCACACGCCCTTCAAAGTTGCGCCCGACGTACGCAATACAAATTAATGCACAAGAAAGTAATGAAATGAAAGAATCGGAGCGCTCAAGGATTTACTGAGCGATAATCTAGACTGATGGGGGTTGCACTGTCCCACGAAAATCCTGTGCTGTAAGATTTGCAGTTACCTTGCCAAGCTGCATGAGTTTATCGCCATTTTGTGACTATACTGTCGCCATGCGCTCCGCCATCGACTTGGAACGGAATCAATGGACGCAGTGGCCGCTTAGCAGAGGTATATCTGGCATATCAGTGTATATCACGGATACCCGTCCTCGGAGGTAACCTGTTGCCTGCTTCCAACAATGGTTAGCATTGAAAGAGGATCCTAGTATCGCACTGATCTCTATTTGACTATATTGCCCGAAAAGCACGGGCCTGGCTAAAATCTGGAAAAAAACGTCGCGTCGGAATTAGTGCGAGTAATAACCAAAGAAAAAAATGAATAGGAGGTTCGAACGTTTCGACAAATAGGCGACAGATTTTTCACGCATGGAGGGGGTCGCGTACATTGATTCGATTCGATTCATGACTTCTGTCAAAACATGTTTTATATTTTGGAATTTCAGGGAGCGCAGATCTGGGACTACGCGTAAGTACGTTATGACGTTGTCTACCTGAAGCTGAGGCATGAATGAAGGAACTAGCGCTCCTCGATGGGCCGTTTGATAAGTAAAGGAGGTGATAAATTGATTTTCTGTAGAGTTGTCTAGATTGTCGGGTACCCTTGGAATGTTATCGACTTTTGGCCAAGCACTGTAGGTATCGGAAGCAAACGGATGCAACGGGCTCTGCGATTCTAACGGCTTCCGTCCAATAAACGTGAGTTCGCTTGCAGAATTGTGGAAGATTGTCGATCAAAGGTAGATCTGGCGACAGAATCCGAGAGAAATGTTTGAGAAACGCACGAAATGCGTGAGGTCGGAGATCGATCGGCGTTGTTTGGAGCAGTCACATGATGCAGATCCCATCGCGTCACGACGCGTTGGAGTGCACGTGCCATTTTGCTCTTTTCTCTACGGCTACGCATCCAAAAGGAGTTGGGTTCGGTTCGAACAATATTGTCACCGCCTTCGCTGAATGTCCACTGCTTCAAAATCAAATCTAGGCGAATCTCTGGGTTTCGGCTGACTGACTGACTGGACGTGCGTTGCATTATATGCATTTTCGGTTGGATACCCGAGCGTTCTCGCTGTTCCGAACGTTTGGAGATGATAGACTCGGAAATGCATTGATTTCTGTGATGATGGTTCCGCCGGTTCGCACGCTACAGCTTCTGGGAGGCGCTTCGCACATCAAGATGAAGCAGGACTCGATCCAACCAGGATTGGCCCAGTGAATACGCGGAAACGGGAAGGTGAGGAGCCGCGCTATCGCCGAAGTTCGATAAGAATCAAGAGCGCCCATATGACCGCCGAAGAGAATACCGCCCTCTCGTTCCTCATGAGACCGGCCCACGTGCCGGAGGGTGTATGCATGGATTGACAGATGGGCGTGCGGAGGGTCAAGGACGTTGGGTACGGAAGGCGGATGGGGCAGGGTAGGAGCGTGTTGGAGTTTTGGAGGAAGGGTCGGGGAGGCCGTGGGACAGCGACGATCACGATAATTGATGGTGATGATAGATGCTTTCTCTCTATTTTGTCGTATTTTCTGAAGCGAGTTCCCTTTGGGCCGTCGCCTGTGATGCTCGAGCAATCCGTACTCGGGTTGTTTCCCCTTGAGGGGTGAGCGATGCATGTGGAAAGAGGCTATGATCCGGGAACATAGCTAGGCGGGGCAGGCCATCAGCCATCAAGCGGGTCGTCCTGGTCAAATAGTGGGAATGGTGTGGACTGCTTGAACACCAGTCACAGACGCCCACCTCATCAACCACTTAAGCTTCGCACTTTTCGCATTCATTCAATCTCGTCGACGTTCCTTCCTTTTGCTGATTTGTATTTGCCAACTTTCTTATTTAACTTATTATTATTATCTTCGGTCTTCTTCTCCTTCTCCACGCTTCCCATCTTCTGCTTCTCCACCCGTTAACGCTTCAAACAGAATTCTCGAATTCGAAGGCACATATCCCCCCGCCTCCGTCACACAAGACAGCGCGGACAGCACAGGAGCCATCGAAGAAGACAATGATCAGCGCTCTCCAACAGCCCCGACCTCACAAAAGCCTCGACGCGCACACTGCATCCAACCACGCGTCCCTCAAGTTCAATACTCGCGCCAACCTGCGCTCCCACTCCTTGCCCACCCCAGCACCTTCTCCTTCGCCCTCGCTTTCGCGGTCTTCAGCGTCTGTTTCTGCGTCATCTTCAGCGTGCTCTAGTCCTCTTGTCAACATGCTTGCACTTGGCAATTCCGCGGGACCCTTTGCGCCGTTTTCCCGCTCTTTTTCGCCGTTTGCGCCTTCATTCATCTCTCAGCCTCGAGTGCGTGCCTTGCGACAGTGTATGCCCGTGACGCCCGATGCGTTGTGCTTGGCACTCCCGACTTTCGAATCCGAGGAGTTCGAGTCCTTCCGTGCCTCGAAGAGTCGCGTGTTGCGTGTAAGTACTGTTCTCTCACCTTTCATCTCCGCTCAGTCTGCCCTTCCGCTGCAAAATAGATGCCTTTACTGACTTGTTGGCCCTTCGTCCTTGTTTCCTCTATTTATGTCCTGTTATGGTCGCCGCTGGACGCGTGCCCGAATTCGTAATACCTTCAACTTGATTTTGATGGTTTGATCTCTGCAAACCACCCAACACAACGCGGACGATAACGATCCACTATATTGATATCCGATAACGTATTCACGCGTTAATATCTCACCAAAATCCTGAATTACCGGCCTTTCGATCTGGCCTGTTGCTACCTTCCATATGTTGCCATATTCGTCAATGGCAATGCTCTTTCCAATTCGACGATGCCTCGCGTTTTGCGCGCTTCAATAACTTTGTATGGCGCGATGGTGATGCCGACGTCCAACAACGGATCCGCGCTTACTCTTTTACCCCTAATTCAACCGCTCACTCTGGTCTATCTTTGCACCCGTACCTATGCGTGTATGTTGGATTGCTTCCTTCGGATTTGGTGGCGTGGACGTCATTTTCGCTTTTCCATTCAACTTTCCTTGTTCAATATAAACTTGGCGAGGATAGTTGAGCGGTTTCCCCCTTTCTGCAGACGCCTTTGCGCGCGCACTCGTCTCACTCTTCCCTCTTTTTTTCTCGCACCTGTCCATCGGCGACACAGCAGACGGAAGTAGCAGACCTACACCGGTCAGAATGTGGACTCTGCGGCCAAATTCGATTGATCAAGATGGCGAGCGGCCAGTATGGGCTGTATTTGCAAGCCATGAGGAGGCAAGTCGGTTCTCCTACTCCCATGCACTATTTCCTTCACTCTATCATCCTGAATTTCACTCGCCATTATATGTTCAATTGTGAGACGGGTTTTAATTGGTTGCTTGAGAACGAAAACGGAAAGGTCGTTTATCAGTCAATCTCCGTCAACGATCAAGGTGCTATGTTGAGACGGATGGTATTTCTCTATCCGTGACCTATCGGTATGGATGGAGACGTCCTAGGTCGGGTATAGCAGGACATAACCTGCACCGAAGCGCCTCATTGAACTTCTTTGCCTTCTTCGCGCCAATATATTGATCTTCTCCGGATTCTCCGCTTCTACTTACTAATAACATGTTCTTCTACGTTGACTCTTATCTTGATGTGATTTGCTGACGAGAAAAAAAATCGATCAGGCGTATGCCGCACTATCGCTTGTCGCCGGGGCGGGTATCGGATATCCCTCGATCAACGTCATGCCCGCTCTCGAGTCGGAACTGGAGCCCTTCTTAAAGCTCCAGGCATTCAGCCTCAAGGATATTTCGAACGTTGGCATGGTGAGCTTCATTTCAACAAGTTTCCTTTTGTTATGTTTCTCTTTTCTGGTGCGTTTTCGCTTCGGAAGACGGAGAACGGAAGTCACGTGGCGGCCGACCGAGGCTTGGTACTTGTGCGAGCGAGTAGACGGACCCGAGAAGACCGTACCCTTGATACATACAGGATGATCTTTGGGCGTGATGGCTGCTTTGAAGAGTGATGCGGTGCTGTATGGGAGACCGCGTCGCGATCGCTTGCGACATCCTAGGGACGTCTATGCGTGCATCGCAGTGTTACCTGTCACATAGCGAGAAGCTTGATGAATGCATCTAGACCGACATCGCACGACCAAATTCTTATCCCTGTTTCTCGCTGAACTGAGAACGGCGCTTTCCGACTAGCCGTATTCACGCTTGGGATTCGAGAGATTTGGAATGGATTCGAATTCGGAGTTCGGGGCTTGGGAATGAATTGCAGGGCGTCAACTTCCGCACTTCTGATTCCTTGATATGAAAGAAGCGGAATGTAGTAGAAGATGGTAGACGGAACGTCACGCATCTTGCGGTGTTTTGACTCCTTTATCCCAGTCTTCTATCTTTAACATATAATGTCAGCGTAGAGGAATCTCGTCACTGATCCCCCAATAACTTTACTTGCGCAGGATTTGACTCTTTCGACGCAATCCTCGATGATGGGCGTACAAATGCCCACGCGTTACCCTCCATCTCCTCCATCTTCCAATGTGACTGATGCCGAGACGGAAGCGGAACTGTTTTTCCCCGATGCTCGAGATGACTTGGACTTCATTCGTGGATTTACTTACGGTTTTAACCAGTCTCAGGCTTCCGGCGTCGGATATAGCACAGCTAATACGGGAGCGATGGAAATAAATACGCATGAACGACCAGCTCATACTGTTGATGCACTTCAGGCGATGCAAACATGCGGCTTCATACTATCCTCCAATCCTTCAAAAACGCGAACAACATTCAGACACGGTGATTGGATGTGAGTGTTCTGTCTTGAATTTTTTTTACATCTTTTCTCTATCATTTCTTCTGACGGCTCCGCGCGTGACGTATTATCGATCAACGCGGATGCATGAGACGAGGTGGTATAATACCACGTCGTTCACGCGCGCAGTTGACCCCTTTGAATATGAATAAATAAATGCTGGCTGGGATGAGGAACGGATCGGCGGCCGGGCCGTAGTTGTGCCCGATTCGGCTTAATCCCGATCGGATCAGGGACGAGCTGAAGTCAATCTGACTACAGCGGCTCGGCCTGCACAGCCCTGAGTGCCGTGATCTTCCGTGTTGGGGATGATAGCCGGGCGTAATGTGTCTGTCAGAATGTGTCTCGGAAAACGGCGTCATCGTTTCGATAACCGAGAGCCGAAGACTGCTCCGCCGAGTCGATGTTAGGCGTTTAATTCTATCTGTTTCTCCTCTTTCTGCCCTATGAGGATCGCTGATTTCATCTGCGTTTTTTATTCATTACAGCTGTGCCGTCCCTGTCTGCGGCGCTCACAATTTCGGGTGAGTATTTTTCTTCGTCATGCCTCGTTTATAAGGGGATCCGCGCGTCGGGTCGTCTGTTTCGCTTCATTCTCTTTCCACCTTACCGCTCCTCCGCGTTGTCTCAGTGTATGGCAGTTGCTGACATCTACGTTTCCTCCACGCCGGCCTGTTCCCGCCCCCATAGCCGAAACGTTACTTGCATCCAATGTTCTTCACCGCGTCCCTTGAACCTTCCTCGAGTCGGTGCTAGCTTGGCACAGAATAGTGTTTGCTCGAACAATACGCCAAACGCGAACTGTGGACCAATTAACTTTCCTTGCGCACGAAACATGTCGCCGCGTTTTGCGAGCCCTATGAACATTCAGTCGCGTACGCAGAGTCTGCCGCAGCACCAGCAACAGGAACCGCTTATGAAGACACAGTTCCAGACGCAGGCTCAAGAGCAGACGCATCCTCTGCTCACGCCAAGTGGACGGGCGTTTGCTGTTGGTGGCGAAGTGCAGAACATCTCACCGGATCCCCTCGCGCCTTGTGTCATGTTTTGGCCGGACAACGAACCACTTCCCGAGCCTGGACAGATCCGACCCGCATCTCTTTCTAATGTACCTGTATGTTTCCTTCATTCCGGAGATGATGGTAACTAATTATCTGCATCTTTCTAGCAACCTCCTATCATGAATACTGGAAATAAGGGTCCTATTGAGCGACAGCCTGGAGACTGGGTTTGTCGGAAGTGCCAATATCTGAACTGGAGGCGTAGGAAGGTGTGCCAAACGTGCTTTCCATGTAAGTATTCTTGTCTTCTGTGCTGCGATCATCTTCACCTCCTATTTGGTCTCCTTCGTCTGACTCGATGGGTAAATTTTTAGACGCCGAAGGTAATGGTGACTCGGTCTCGGCGACTATGCACGCAGAGCGCCTCGCGCTTCTTGCTGCGGTCTATGGACAAACGCACCCACAAGTCACAAATTCACAAGCTCAAGCCTCTCAGGAGTTCTCAGGTCGGATGTCGAGTAATACCAATACACTGCAAGCTCCGTTCCATACGGCTTCATCGCAACTTTCGTCTACTGCTTCTAAATCGCCTGGACTCTCTTCACTTCCCAACTACCCCTTTAACGCCCCGCCTTCTTCGCTCCGCAGTCAAGTCCCGTGTGTACCTGCTCATTTACACCGAACACCAATACCCTCCCTATCAATCTCCACTTCCGTGATGAACTCGCATAGCAGCGGAGGAATGTGTCAGCCATTGTCTGCACATCGTATTCCAGCAACCACTGAGAAGTCGCTTGGGACAGGTAACATTGTATACCAGACTCCCCCTTCTCCTGTCGTCATGCGCCCTCCAGCTTCGATTTCCAGCCCGCTCGCGCTTACCCGCGACTGCGCATCACCGCAAACTGCATCGTCAGCTGGTCCTTCGCTCCCGTCATTCATTAAGCAAGAAGTGCAGCAACGTCGCACTGCATCTCGCCCTTTCATCAACCCGCTTTCGACTACGAACAACGGACCACGCTCCCCCGCTTCTCTTTCGCCCGCTTCGTCGACGAGCGCGGATCTGCCCTTCGACGACCATGAGGCTCCATCAAAGCCTGTTGGAGTGATCGGAAGTGGTAGAAATGCTACTTTCTATGCGCTACCGCATGACGCGAGCTCAGGCTCCTCGATGGGATCATCATCCAGCCTCACATTGGCGGGAGGCGGTAGTATCTGGAGCCTTGAGCGCGATGAAAACAAAGCATGGAACAATGGTGTACTCAATACCGTGGAGGCCCTGAAGGGCATGACTCTTTGAGTCGTTGACTTCACTTTCCTTCTCATCTGTCCACTTTGCTCTGAATTTCAGTTGATTGCTTTTCTCATCCTCTGTTGGTGCGCGCCTTTCTCTATCGCAGACTTTGAAATACGGTCATACTGACACTTATTGGAACAGTTACTGATTGAAGTGAACCTATTTATGTGTCTTACCGGATCTTTACCTCAAGAAAGTGCTCATCATAATCGCTCATACATGCATGCTGCGTTATACGTATATACATCTCACATTCACATCATGCGATCCATGTCGTTCGAGGAGACTCACGGAGTATCCGATCTGAATTTGTTGAATCCGGCATGCATTGCTGGAGGATGGAACTGGTAGTAGGATATTTTATTATATTTTTACTCTTTATTCCCGACTCTCTCATCTCTCTGTTTCTTTCTTCTTTCCGCATTTGAGTCTAGTCTCTCGCGCTTTTCATAGCTCGAGCTCGGTGGAGGGACAGAACCCCTCGCGCGCGAATCACGTCCTTCTTTTCCTTTCTGAGAAGAGAGAAGAGATTACTGTCCCTTACCCTATCCCGTTACCCGTTTTGTCGAGTGTTCAGGTTTCCCTTTCTTGACTGTTGTCCTCCGAGACCGTAACACATTTGGTGTCTCACCCCTTCCCGCTTTGATCATTCCCGATGTCTCTCTCCGTGCTTATCTCGATATCATCTCCACTTCAATCTACGCCTCCATGCTAATGGCGTTTTCCTGTTTCCCCCCATTCTTTAGAGGCAATAGGGCATGTTACCGGTATCTCCCGTCTATTCATTCACATCTTCAGAATCTGACCATTTACCGCTCGCTGTCTGCGCCTTAGTCTCTGCATCCGTGATTGTATTACACCGTACTCTGTGTTCTTGGAATTGTCGTATATAGCATAAGTAATCAATTGAGCCGGTTGTCGAGACGTGGTCTGTCGAATGAATTGTTTCTCGTACGTGCTATTATTATTCTGGCCATCCAAGGTACAGTAAAAGGTAAACAAGCAAGCCCGAATCGAGTCGGTAAGGCGTTGCCTGACACTTTCCCAGAGTTTGGGAATGTTGGTAAATATTCAGGCCGGAAGACTGCTATCTTGGCAATCCGTTATTCAAATTCAAAGATGCGAACCGTCGGAGAAGCGGAAACGAACCAACGCTTGCATTAAGGTGGTAGGTGCAATGCGGATGTAAAAAAGATATGCTTCGTAGACATGTGGTAAAATGAATCCGGTGTTGCTACCTTCCATATGGTCAACGAGTACGGTACCCTCAAGTACCCCATGTACAGCAACTCAGCCACTTATTCAGAATCTGCCACCCCGTAAGTTCCAGTCAATCAGATGCATTCCAGACTATCTTCAGGTTCCTGTACTAATCCTAGGTTAGAAGGGATAAATAGGTATAGTGTGTCCTTCCTGGGAGCGGCATAGTTATCAGAGGTGCAAGTGCTACGAACGAGAATGTGTTAGATGCTTGTGGATGTTGGACTAATCATTTATCAAGTGAACCTGCTTGCCTCTTCCCAAACACGCGAGAGCAAACGTCAGCAGACGGTAGCCGAGCAGTACTAGTTGTTGAGAGTGAATGTTATTGAGAAAAGAACGAGCATGTGGTCTCATATGTGGCCTTCGTCCAGAGAAACACCATACAAGGTAACGAGAAGACATTGATCATTTCCATATATTAACCAGAGAAGTTCGTTTAGAAGGAGTAGGTCCTGCTCAAGCCTGCGGATATTCGGTTGAGCTCCCACGGAAGAGCCAGAGCTGCGAAATGCAGTGTCTTCGGTTGTTCCCAATATCCTCGGTCCCTTTCTCGTACGAGGCACGTTTTTCGACGTCCGATGCATGCAGTCGGACCGTCATAATCACCTTTGACACTATACACCATTTCGAGGCCGATCACCGAGTATTTCTTTACCCGTACACGATAGCACCTTGGCTTGAATGTTTTCCCGCCCTTGAAGCTGGAGCACATTGAAGTCCGACCGCATTCAGATTTTCTCCGGTAGTGTAGTATAGCCGGATTCTCGTCGAGAGTCCGCATTAGAAAACACAGGAGAATTGGCACAATTAAGTTTGCAAAGAGTAGGCCAATAAGATTTTTGCAGTTTGAATCGAGTGAGAGGAAAGTGACTTGTTTAATAAAATAAGAGAGAGTCTTGTGTTACGTAAGTCTACTGTAGAAACGTGACCGACTTGCCTTTTCGAGACTTACCGAGTCGCATGCACCGTGTCTGTTGGGTTCTCAACATCTGGTTTGCTCATCTTCTTCTCGGACCTTGGTCCATTATCTCGATCGCAACGTAGTTGACTTATCTTCAAAGCACTCTCGGTGGAACATCTTTTTCGAAGGGAATTGCGTTGCATCATTGCGATTTGCGTCACGAGAGCCACGGGCGTTTGAACAAAACCACACCGGTTGGAATTGTTTCGACTAATGGATGGCGCAGCAAGTGCTCTGCTAGAGTCGATTACCCAGAAGACATTACATGCGCATAGCTTCAATCGTGCTTCAACACAAGCAACGCATGTGCTTACCGAACTGTTGACTCGATATGTCTCGCTTCTTACGAGCACCTGTGCCCGATACGCGGAACATGCAGGCCGCAGCTCTGTATCCATTCCGGATGCAGTCCTCGCACTCGATGAGCTTGGTGTTTCCGTTGAAGAGTTAGTAGACTATGTGCAAGGAGAAGGACGCGAACTGCTTTCATACGAGTACGCGAGAATGACGGCTCGTCGGGCGGAAGAGCTTTCATTATTAAAAGGTCATTATCGTCGGAGACGCTTTTTTAACGTCCTGCTGATACTATTTTTCTCTTGTTCAATTCATAGAATCGTCGAACGAAGGTCGAAGGATGGATTATGATGATGCGATGATGCTTGTGTACGCAGAATTACCGGAAGCAGACATGAATGGATTCTCGGCCAATGAGGAGGATCTGGACAGCGAAATAGACGAAGAGGAAGAGCACTATGCCAAACGGAAGGTTAATGGAGACGCAGCTCGCCAAAATGGATCAGATAAAGGAGATGGCCGCATGGCATCTCCGACTCTACCACCCTCACCAATATCCAATCCTTCCTCACCTTCGCGGAAACGTCCACGATTATCGACCTGGGACCCGCCGTCTCACGTACCAGACTACCAGTTACCGGTAACAATTGACCGTTGGACTTGATAAAAGTCGTCCGTTGTATTCATCAATTATTGCGTGTAGAGCAAGATGATAGCTAATGAAAATTTATCCATGATCTCTTCACTGCACTTTAAAACAAGCCCTGCACAGAACCAAAGCCAGTAGGACAATTTTGCCTAGCAATGCTTGATGAGCCACTACGCAAATAGCAGATTTTTGCCGCCACGCATTCGTCCGAACACGGTGCCGTGCGTACCGAGCTTTTGCCTTGAAGGGTGTGGAATATCTAGGAGCATGGATGATATGAGAAACAACAGGTACGCAAAGATAAATGGTTTTGGCTCTTACTCGAACTAGATCCGTATTATTTTCCATCACTAAAAATGATTCGTAGGTTATACAGGCCTGTTTCGTATTCCGTGAGAAAGGAAAACACACCTTCCGTAACACGATGCCACCACGTAGCATTCAATGGATCGTTGGGTCCCCAGCCAGTGATATTCGTTCCATAAGTATCGCGTGTGCTATATTCATACGTGAATGTCGGACCGAACGTAATTTGATGGTCAAGATCAGGGAAAGCAGAGACGTCGCTCTTCCACCTAGGATCAAACTAGTGAGCGTCTTATTTACACGGTGAGGGATACGCGCCTTACGTATGTGCGTCGAGGACCTCAAAAGTCTGAAAATATACCAAAAGAATATATTTGCGGTCTGTGAGAAGATAGATGATATCTTAAGACACAAGAGCCTTACAGAAGAGTCGACTTCATACACGCGGAAGCCCGAATTCAGGTTTGATGCCGGTGTAATTGATGGTCCGTTCCATGAAACGACTAATGCGTTCTCTGCTGTCTTCACTGTACCATTATTCGTGTAAAATATCTTATAAGATGCGCAATTCAGCAATGCCCCTTCTGTTTTGGGTAAATACTTACCGAAAGCTCATCTTCGTGCGTGTGACCCCAAAAGATGCCTTTGCAGCGTATGTTCAATCGTGATCGAGAATGTAGACACTATGAGAGCTTACCCGCGATAACGTGCGGCGAAAATCGATCTACACTGTCTGAGCGTCAGCAACTAGATTTATAGCCAAAATGTTCCAAAGCATACATCTGATAAACTAGGGTAACAGTCAGTTTCGTTCCTTTTACTTGAGATCAAGAGATGCATCTCACAAAGATTTGACGGGTTGAACAGCGCGTTTGTACCATCCCATCCGCTCAAGACATGCCCCATAATCCAGACTGAGGGGAGACATCGCGTGAACCATGAACATACATACTAGTGCATCACTAAGATCAGAACTCACCACGATCGCCCGCATGTTCTGCATCCTGCAACTCGTCTGTGAGGAACCGCAGCATACCGGACGGATCCGAGGATGTCATGTTGATGTAATTGAACCAGTTCGCTCTGAATAACATGGCAGAAAAAGAAAACGCAAAGTCAGTAAGATATAAGTGAGTCCGAGAGGATCCTCACCGCAGCCAAAGATTCGTATTTAGAGTGATAATCCGTAATCCGTCCCTTCTTTGGACCATATACGCGCCATAATGCGCTCGAGCAAGTTCGACTGCAGCCTCAGGAATCCAATCCTCGTGCTTCCAAAGACTTGAAACATGGTCATAATTCCTAGAGCAGTGTCATCAGTTTTAGCCAGGATAAAATAGCAGTCTTGGCTAAATTGAATAATTCACCAGTCAAATTGGTGTGCCAGCTCACCACCCAAAGAATGTGGAGCGTCTTGGGCACTAGAAACATGTCACTTATTAGTCTTCAGAATACTGTGAAATATTGATGTACATACACGCCAACAGAGTCGTGATTACCCAAAGCAACATAAGTAGGGCCTGCCTTCAGCATGCGCTTGATGAGGTCGAAGACCACAGTCTAATTCAATCGGTCCGATCCATGCTTAGATTCGAGCACGCTTGGTAGACGAGGAGTGATGACGTACCTCGGTGTACATCATATAAGCCCGCGAGAGCTGCTGGTCAGTATCATGCGCGAGAAGGTCTCCTGTGTATAGTGTCCAGGCGAACCCAGAGTCTTGCGTGCCCGTGAGGACTGGGATCGCCTCAAAGGCGGATAATGTCAGTGAGTATGGAGAGTCACTGAATAAGTTCGTTAGTACTCGGCGCATAAGTATGAGAATTAGCGAATTCGCACCAGAGGAAAGCACCAAAACGCGGCGCCGAGACCAGTGTCTTATTCGGACTAGAGGTTGCGACGTTGCCTTCTCGGCAACACAGTCCAGATGTACAGTTTGCCTCCGCTCCAGTTGAATAGCCTTTTTCCGCGTGCAAACGACGGAAAGGGTGGCCTGAGCCTCTAATACTGCTTGAGGATAAGGAGGTAGTACTCACGAGGATCAAGGTGGATATCCGAAAGATGCAATACCTTCAACCGTTTCCCGCTAGGCTTTCTACGAGCAGGCAAGAGATCAGGTTTGGGCTTTGCAAACCAATTAGTTAGGTTGAGTGGTGACGTTGGCGGCATCGGGCACGCGCTCAGGAAATTTTGGCATATCATCTGGAGAGAAAGATATAAATAGATCGGTCAACATGTGATCGCGTTCAGGCACATAACGACTCGGAAGCAATATCAAGGGGTTGATGCCATGACGAAGTGAGATGGCTGGGTTAAGGAAGAAAATTCAAGACGCCCTACCTGACCATCGTAGCCCTCGACATCCGCGAACGCGACAACCTGTATAAATTCCCGTTCATTATCAGGCCGTAAACCATTTTTGTTTCACTTTTCCTGAAACTTTCTTGCACTGACCTGGGTAATTACGCTCCCGAGATCAAGCTTCCCAAACGTGGTACTGCAGGATGAAGAGAGCCTGAATGCCTCGCACAGACCCACAACGGCCGCAGGACCTTGTTCCGGGGCAGCAAGCGCCACGAACTTGAGGACCCCAAGAGCAGTCTGACATCGTGCACATGTATCGTTGCGAAAGGGCGAGTTTGGCGTCTCTGGTGAGGCCAGAAGCTGAATTTGGCGGATGGCTTGTGCCAAGATGGCGGAATCCGAGGCGCGCGGTGGGAGGAAATGCGGGTCCGACGTGTCATTCTTCCAAAAAGCGGGAAATTAGCAAAAGGCGCAGACGCAACAGGTGGCAACTTGCCACTGGGATCTTGTCCGGGTTCGTCAGGTCGAAGGGATACACTGTATGCTAAAGTCTTTCTTTAGAAATGATAAATAAAATCAGAAAAAATGCGACGCTCACAGTAATAGGATCCGTAATGACAGGCTGCACTTGCTCACTCGTCTGAGTCGGATTATTGTAATATTTCCCGTACACGGATGTCGGAAAGGCCCCAGGAACAGTAAAAACCGTGGGGCCGAAATGGAGGGATTGAGCAACAGCCCGCCCGACCGTTCCCAGAGCAATGGCGACAAAAGACTTCTTCGCCAAACCAGACATAGCCAGTCAAGGACGGCAAGGAGCTTTTCTCAGCTCAGGTAACTTGCTGATTATTACCTTTCTCGCAGAGACCACTTCCCAAGAGGCGAGTCCGGGTTTCCATCGGCCATGCCTTGCATTTTAACCTTTTATCCTACCCATCAAGGTGGGCCGAAACCCGTGTGGAATTCTGTCCCACTCCGCTACGCGTGGCCGTGAAGGATGATCGCTGATGTGTTTTTTTCCGGGAAGAAGAGTTCCTATCTATCAGTACCTGTTGTGCATAAGCTCCGGTGAGAGAGAGCAATTCATTTTAATATCATGGACTTCCAATCACCACCTTCGATCATTAGACATATAGATCAGAAATGATATTAGGTCCGTCTTTCTCGGTGATTGTCATATAAGTACTCGTTGGCCCTGTGCCAGAGGACAATTGCCATAAGTAAAGACGAGCGAGCGTGGGAAGACAGATTAGCGCCTTCGTCGGCCTTCTCTTCACAACATACGCAAAGATCATGGATAGATATGACCGTCGACTACGCTATTCTCACTATTTTCAAAATTTATTCTATATCCACGTAGCGCCTTATTTCTAGTAGCGAAGGGGGAGAAACGCAAATGTTTCTCTTCACTTCTCGCCATCAAGTTCGCGGATGTTTCCTGTCAGGGCGGCTTATGGGTTTTCAGTATTAGTTCAATCCCAGCATCAATGATCAGTCGCGTTGCCATCTTGCTGAGTCAACGCTTTCACAACGTTTCATCCATTGGCGGTTTCAGCAGATAATCGACGCCTCGCGGTAATCACTTCAAGTGTTCTTTCTCCTTCCGACATTCTCGTACAATGCGCATCAGTCGCTCATGTGTACTTAGCCTTTGAAGTAAGTATCTCGACAATGAAAATCAGATAAGGGTAGCGAAGAGAGATTTGCTTTTAAGAAATCAATGAGCAAACTATTTCCTAATCGCACGATGGAAGTGCAGAACGAAGCCAGACAGGGACGAAAATTACCACATACCAAGGAGAGGTGGATGTATTATATACATAAATCAACACAGACAGGAAGGGTATAAGTTAAGCAATAAATTCATAACATCAACGTCTATACATACTGTTCAATACATTGTTCCGAATGCAGATTTTTATTCAAGCACCAGCCTTCCCAAGAAGAGCATATCCACTCCCTTGAGGACCGTAAAACTAAACACGAAAGATACGCAAAGCATTAATCATCCATTTAGAAGCATGAGAACAAACAGACGACATACCTTACTGTAGCAGCTTCGACAAACGACCTTTTCGCCCTTCTCCGCAAGCCTAGACGAATCAAGCGCCGTATTACACTCCGTACAGCGCAAGCAGGGTTTGTGGAACACCTTCCCGTTTGCCTTTACTTGTTCCGCGAAGTACACAGCTTTGGAGCATCGGGCGCACAGCGGGGTACCCGTTCCAGGCATAGCACGATTCGCCCAGGGACTTCCACGTAGTGGACTGCCGCCTGTGAGTGCGGCTCCATAGCGCGTTCCTGTCATATTTTGCCGAACCGGTATTGGAGAACCAGGGTGACCGGATGAGACAGCAGTCGGTGACGTCGGTGATTGAGGACGAGGGGTCACGCCGGCGCTCTGGGTTCGCATCAGGTGAGTCGGAGTGAGAGGTATGGTTCGCGGAATACCCGGCTTGCCGCGTTCCGGCTTAAGGTCTTCGACTTCTTCTTTGTTCTCCGAAGCATCGTCGCCTTTATTGCTTCCTTCGCTCTTCCCATCAACACCGCTTAGTTCGCCCATGGCGGATGAGTGGACTGTCCGCTCAACTCGTTCGGTAACCGCAAGATTTTCCATCTTCTTAGCTAGAGCCTATTAAGCAATACCGATAATAATCAATAGTCCATAAATATTCTTAGGAGCTATGACGCACTCTTGCCTGCGATGGAGACCCAATCTGATCCGGAGGGCCTCTCTTCGCCCGCTCAAATCTGGCTTCCGTCTCAATCTCCTCCCGAGTAGGTGAAGTGCTCCTATACGACCTAGCCGGAGATCCAGTAAATGCTGGTCTTACTGGAGACGATGGCGATGCTAATGGTATATCGTCGCGGTGCGGGAGGTTCGCTTGCCGAAGATCTCGCGGTCCGAAATTCTTAGTATAGCATTGTTTACTGGAAATGCGTCCAAAGTATATCAGACACTGAGAAACGCATACAATACAAGGTGGGGTGTACCAATATGGTTCTTTGTCGTGTTCCATTAAGGAGAGTGAGTCTAATCGTTTGTCACATGTTGTACAAGCAAGACAAGGCTGTCCAAATACCAATCAGTCCTCGTATGCGTACACAGAAACAACAGCTCCACCTTATGGTATAACTGAAATACGCCAGATGTAATGAGCACCCATGACAATTATTCGACACAACGAAGCGTACCATCCGTCCAGGACCCATGATCTGTCGAGTCCGGTTTCAGTTGCGGATTCGTGAACCAGAATAGACGACGAACCTGTTCTGCAGCGTATACAGCCCTCCCGCATCTCGGACAATATGGTACTCCGCCAAATGGATGCATTGTGTGTCCGTACTCAGGTATATATACAAGAAAGCAGCTGCACGTTGGCGAGGCCAGTATGTAGACGTTTAAGACAGAGATCGCCTGAACGCGTTGACGAAGGGGCTCTTTCTTTCGGCCCGTGATCGACCCGTGAGATTATATTACGTCATCTCGGTCCGAGTTTGTCGAATGTTTTATAAGTGAGTAATGAACATTTACATTTTCCTATTTCTTTCATTATGTGCGATGTCACCCAGGTATTTTGGACCGGTTTAAACTACTGCTTTGATGGACAGCGATCCCATGTCACAGTCGAGTCATCCAACTTGAAAACATGGCATTGGTAAGTTCCGCCTTCCTTAAGGCGGCTAAACATCAGCCTGGCAGCAAGACTCGCGACAAGAATTAAGGAATTATGCAGATATTGACAAGAAATTCTAGGTCTGGCGGAGATGCGGTCCAGAGATACTAGATATTTTTCCGAAAGCACAATCTTGGGCGCTTTGATGTTCTCCCAGAGATGCTCGCTTTCGCCCTGCAAGATTAATGCTATCGGACGTCTTCTGCATCACATATACTCTTCATCACCACTTTTGGATATCACTGGAAGTACGTTCCAGTGAGCTTTTTGCTCGCCTAAGCGATCGAGTTATTGGGATTTGCTTTCAGCTTCATTCCATGATCCAACTAGTCTGATAAATAAATCGCAAACTGCGCCTGATCATGTGACTGGGAAACTGCATTGCGTACGCAGTTATCGACCGGAATGCCAATATGCAGGTAGTGCGCCTCAAGAAAGGGGCCGAGGAAATGCAGATTGACCGAGATTTCCTCCGTAGACATTTATCAATGCCACTAGTGGGCGTATAGGAGGTCGATGTAACGCAGTTCACTACCTCTTCAGACCCGTTTAGATGTTGACCATATTCGTTTTAGAATCAGATTCGCTCCATTGAATACGTGCCTCAAGGCAAGATGGTAAAGTACAGTGACCTCGTCGTACTCGTCAGGTAGACACTAACGTCAATGATTTCTCTATTCGAAAGGCAATGCGTCTATTAACATAGCACCTAACATTTTTATCACGATTACATTCATTGATCTCGTATTCGATGAAGGTCAAGCAGTGGGGGCAGGTTTGATCGGTTGTCTCAACGGCCAGCGATCCCATTGCGAAGTGGACTCGAATAGGAAGAACGTGCGTTGAGGCGTACCATCTCCCTGCGATCGAGAAATTAATCAAAGCATACTCTTTCGAGAAAGCGTAAGACTCACGGTGAGGTTGGTTGGGAACCCAGGATCAAACGGAAGTATGCTCTCGAGATACTGAATCTGCTCGTCCGAGAGCGAGATTTTGAGCGCCTCGATATTAGCCATGAGTTGCTCGACTTTTCGTCCACCAATGATGGGGAACACGTAGGGGGTCTTCTGCATCACATATGCAATTGCGACGGCAGTAATGTGCTCCGTACCGACCTCATTCGCGACTTTCTCAAGGGCAGCGCTTATCTTCCTTTCATTCTCCGTACGCTTCCATTCCTCGCTGAATATCACGCGGCCTTTCTCACCGCTGGTCATACGTCTCTTTTCTTCCGCGTCGGTGCGCAGATGACCACTAGCAAGTACGTTCCACGGAGCGAGAGCCAGTCCGAGCGTGCGAGCCATTGGGATTATCTCCCGTTCAAAACTGCGCTCCATAACGTTCCACGCGCCTTGGTAGATCACAAACGGCGTCTTACCGTGTGCCTTGGCATACGCATTCGCGTATGAGACTGCCCATGCTGGAGTATCAGAGACGCCAAGGTACAGAACCTTGCGCGCGGCAACGAGATGGTGTAGGTTGTCCATAATTTCCTCGATGGGTGTTTGCCAGTCCCACCAGTGAACGTAGAGAATGTCGATGTAAGTCGTCCGGAGCTTCTTGAGGCTTGCTTCGACACTGACCATAAGCGATTTGGCGTTGTTACCAGTGTAGTTGACTTTGATTGGGATGTCATTCGCACCGCGCTTGTAATTTGTTGTATACTATTGTGAAGTCAGCCACAGCGCGGCAGCATCAGTGAGCATTGTACTTACCTTGGTTGCAATCACCATTTGATCTCGGATACCACGCTTTTCCATCCATTCTCCAATGAACATTTCGGACGTCTCGTCTTGACTATAATCACAGTAAGTGCCTCACCGAGTGCGGAATGAAACTGGGGCGTACTAATCATTCGCAGTGTCTATGAAGTTTCCACCTGCCTCATAGAAGGCATCGAGAAGCTTGAAGGATGATTCTTTGTTCATCGCACCCATTCCAATTTTCTCCCACTGGTCTCCAATGCTCATTGCTCCAAGCTGGAGTGGCGAGACCCGAATACCCGCCAGTGGGGATAAAACACGATAGAGACCAAGCGGAGTCGCAGGAGTGGGAGGCGATGGAAAAGCAGACATTGTCAAAAGTCAAGATAGTTTTTAGTAGAATGTAGCGAAGGTCTTAGAGAGGTGAGTTGAGGAGTTGTACTGAATCTGACTGGAATTTATAGTCCTGCTTGAAGATAAATTTGACATAAGTCGGTTTTCAACGACTGTAAACTGAATCATTGACATTTGCGGAACCGACGCCGTCCGTGGACGCGTCAGCTCACGGCAGCGCTGCTGTTGCTTCCAGGACATGTCGAGCGGCCAGACACGCACTTTCTTTCGACTTTTGTGGGGTAGCATTTGTAATACATGTTGGAAGCTTGTGTGAGCATGACGGGTTTTTTGACGAGATGTTCTATTACTTCACGGATGCAGTCTCAAGCTCAGGAACTCGGGGGTATGTCTCAGATAAGGAAAAGGTATATATTACATGTACTTTCCGTAGTCACACCCGCGTTTGCCTTCAGTGGCCAAGAGGGACAAACCGAATCTACGTTGTTGTTGCAAGACCGGTCGGCTCTAAAGTAGTGATGTCGGGACGCAGCTTGAAAAGACCCGAATAGTATTTGAAAGATCAGTATTGATAGATTTTCGGATGAGGTTATATAATGTCATCATTCATGCATGACTAAGGCAATAATTCGGCACAGACCAGATGCTTGCGTCGTCTCTTGAGAGTCGGCACCTTATGTATGTCGTAAGGAATCGAATCAGCTGCATGACCAATCACCTCAAAAAATGTTGTGCATTTGCAATTACTATACTATAATACTGCACTGCTACATTATGATTATAACATTTCCTCTTTCAATATTCTCGAATGTTTGCAGTTTCCGAGTTGCCGACTCGGAGGTCAGTTAAAACTTGAGGATTGTGATACCTTCAATGCCAAAGACAAGAATCGCACTAATCCCAGGCTCGGTACTCCCGCGTGAAACGCAGATCGCGTTGGACGAGTAGATCTCTCGACCGGAAGCGGAAGTCTGTCTGTAAAAAAGTCTGACATAATAACAGACAAACCAGACGTTTACATAATCAAAACATTGGTAGACACATAGATGATCTGGCGACAATGATAGGACTCTCTCATCTTCCTCTTGATCGAAGGATTCTTCTCCAATATCTGTCTATATTCGAATACCCGCCTGCTCCTGCTTGAATGTAGGGGCCATGTAAACACAGAGGGTGTTGGAGCGAGACGCTGAACAAATGTGTCTCTGCTAGATCAAATTTCTCGAGTTCTCACAAACAACTGCCGGACAGCTACAGACACCTGAATTCCGCTTCAGTCAAGAAAGGGAAAACACTCCATGGAATATGGTACGTTAAAGCTGATATACCGTGCATGCTCACTGTTGCTTTGGTTTGCATTGTACTTCTCGAAGCAAACTTACTAATAGGTCTCCTTGAGTCTGATTCTGTTTGGCCAGCTCTCCCATCTATTGGCACACCACCCAACTAGTCTTGAATTAACTCCAACTTCTGTCTCTCATTTTGACGGAACATTCTTTTGAAAATCGACACTCTTTTATGCCCACTGCTTCTTCTCGATGCCACCTTCTGACGTTACCTGATGAACTCATTTTCGAGATCCTTTCTTATTGTCCGGTCGAGAACATCCTCAAACTGGAAGGCGTATGTGATGACGCTTGTTCATCTCCTAACATCTTCTGACTCCTTTCTAAAGACATGTAAGCGTATGTATCAGATATGCCGATCTCACGCGATCTGGAGGTCTCTGGTACAGAGGCTTGACGTCTCCCAAGCTCCATCTACAAATCCTTTTCATTCAATCGAGTCTCTTCCCGAGCCTGAGCTAAGGTGGAAGGTCATCAATGCCGTCCAACGGCACCGCGTTTGGACTACACCAGGAAACGTCCCTCCAATGCGGGTTCTTGAACTGCCCCTGCCGCATATCGAGGAAAGCAGAATAATGAAAACAAGGCTGCTTCCAGGAGGGAAGGAAATACTTATATCGAATCATGGGAGCGTGGAATTCTGGTCTATTGAATTTATGGAGTGCCTATGGTCCATACCTGCCCCCGAGGATCACATAGACACTGTAGGCTTTGACTTTGATATCGTGGACAATGGCGAAGTGCTTGCGATTGCGATTGTCTGCGAGGATGGCGTATTTCCGGATATGTGAGTTGCATTCTCCGCTGAGTCTTGGTTCCTGTCCGAGATCCGTATTTCCAGGTCGCTGCTGCGCCTGTACAACTATACTTTCGCTAATCGCAGTGTAAACATGATCCTGGAACGTAGATTGCCGACGTTGTCGCCTTCTCGGATTATGCTTCAAGGAGAATTCTTTATTTCTTCAATCCCGCGACTCTTTCAGAGTGTAGTCCTTAATTGGAGGTCCGGAAGCGCTTTGATACTCGATTTTGCCGACCCTATGGTGAGTTCTTGTCTAACATCATTGTATGATGCTCATCGTCTACTTTACCAGAGAGTGCGGACTGACGTTCGGTCAAAACTTGTAGCTGACAACAATTTGATCGTCTTCCTCCAGGAGGCAGAATTAGGTTTCTGTGCCGCAAAGCTTCCCCTGTCTGCGCTCAATGAACGTTGGTCTGATGAAGTGAATCACAATGCTTGGCAACATGTCCTATTCCGTTCCTTAGATCGGGACTACTCGTTACTTCCTCTGCCGTATTCTGAGGACCAAGACAGTGCTCAGAATGGGAACGCAGGGTACGGACTTTGGGTCTTGGCTCACCACATCTTCAAGCCTTCTTGGCAGCCGGATGCACCAACAGAAATCTTCGTTGTTGCTTATACTGTTACTCCTGGTGGAAGGAAGCCGATGCGCCTGATCTCCTTCCGGCTGCAATTATCACACTCCGAGGGTCAAGGATCTGAAAGGGATTCGGGTACCCTTAAGCTCGTCAGGTCGAGTTCAGCGCCAATTGGACGACTCCCAGGAATCCACGCAATGTCTCAAACACAGGGCTGATGTTCTCTTTGAGGCAAAAGCTCCAGGTCATTACCCTCTTTTCCGAGGATGGACAGCCGATCAGTGAAGTGGATCTCGGAGCTGATGTGATTCCGGAATTTGAGGAGTTCGACCCAAACGTCTCCTCTGTTGACCCATGGAGCGGCGCGATTGCAGTAAGGATCCTCGGTTCGATGAAGGTTCTTTACTTCGATTAGCCAGAGTATATATTTGAGATGGCCTGAATTGGATGAAAGAATCTACATTCTGTCTCAGTGTTTGATTCAGAGTCGCGGTGCTGAACCCGACATTATAATCAAATTTCATTTCGCCGGGCTTTAGGTTTCTGGCGTTAAGCTGCACGAGACTCTCAAAACGGCCAAACTGCTATCTGAGCAAAGGTTAGAGCATTTAACTGCACGTCCTTTACCTCGTATTTTGTGATATCAGAACAAGGATTGTCAAGAGGTTCAATACAATATCGCGCTACTCTAGCGAATATGAAAGCTGAATGTGATTCCCGGCATTTAAAATTTCCCACCCAGGCAAAAATGCCAATCACTGATGATGTACAGAACAGTTCCGGGACGATGGCTCAGGAGTTTGCACGATTCTCAGACCATCTTTCTGACAAACCTCAAACTCAGGACGCTCGGAAATGGGAGGCAAGGACTCGTAGCTATGGAACAATTTAAGAATCTTTAGTGTCCTAAATCCGCATTCGTCGTCTACCTCTGTTCTCGAATCCTCCTTAGTTTCCCGTGCACTTACGATTGAAATGCATGTTCGAGAACGACGAGAACGCGAAGAAACCATGCTCTCCAGGACCGGAAGGGACGCTTGACATGCATGAAGAGACAACGTTTCCAAACCAGGGCACATAGGCAATTGGGTGTTGTCGCTAGTACGAAAGTTGGAAGAGTCAGGGCTGCTTAGCCGCTGCAGAACATCATCAGACGTGAGCGCATCATCAATAGCAAGAGACTTCATCCTCGGAGCTAGTTCAAGGATATCTAAAAGTTCAGACATGGTCATTGGCGTTCCTAACAGCTCGAGTTCTTCCAGAGGCGGACCAAAGCGTTGGTTAGTCCTAGAACCAGATCTACGAAGGAGATTAAGGACATGGGGCCAGCCTTGATCTGAGCCAAAAGAGCCATCCATGAGAAGTCTGAACACACGCAAAGCCGGCAAACACAGAAGACTGAGGAAAGAAACAGGGTCCGAGGGTTCCTCATTAACTACAGAGAGGCAAATCAGAGAGACTTGTCTCAGATGATTCAAGGTAAGAGGCAATCCGTGGGGTAGCATAAAAGGTGGGGCATTGAAGAACCTGATCGAGACTTCCTCAAGATATGGGCTACATTGCAACCATGTGAATGCATCCGTCTGAGACGAACTGGTATTTATGGCTAGAGAGGTCAAGTTTCCTAGTGAAGCATCATCCGGAAGGAAGGGATTCAGCCGAAGTTGGGGACACTGAAGAACAACGCTTGCCAAATTCGAACAGAGTGCAAGATCAAGTATATGCTCGATGCGTGAGTTGTCTTCTTCGGACTCGACACTCTGAGTGACGCTAGGAGGTGAGATCACAATAAGAAGATGTTCCAGAAAGGGCGCTCCAAGGACGAGAGACATTAACAAAATGGTGAGAGCTTCAACGGAGCGACATCGTACGACTGTGATGCGCCATCGGTGACGAATTGCGTCTAGTATTGACGTCAGACGGTGCATTCCAGCGATGTGCACCTCCATAGTATTATCAAATTCTTGAGACCGATGTTCTTCGGCTTGAAGTCCGCCATAGTCAAGTGCGAACGAAAAGGAGAAGATGTTTCCGCTTCTTGAGATATACAACTTGAGAAGCTCGGCATCTCCATTCGCTGGGTTTGGATTGGGATTTGCATTCCTCGATCGTTCGCTAGGGAGTGCGATAGAGGTCCAAAGCTCAGGAGTAGACAGGGACACTCGACGCCATTGCGAGTTCACCCAAGAGAGGTTGAGAGGCACGCTCGTACGTTCAGGTCTTAGGAAAGAAGAGTTATCCGACCCATAGGAGACGACTTCACGAAACAATAAAGAAAGGAGTTCATCAGGGAGCGTAGGTGCACCGTGGTCGCGCTGGTTTTCCATGTAAATAGCTGAAGAGAATCCAATTAGAGAAAGATAGCGCAACGATAGTTGCACTCTATTCGCTTGTAATCAACGAACAGTAGTGCATAGGGTTACAAGGCCCTAAAATTGCGTGTGGTAGGATGTCGTAAACGCCCCAACTTTGCGAATCACTGTTGCAAACCACGCGCAGGATGTACTTCATGCGATGCCGTAGATTACATCCTGCCTAGCAAGCAAGAACGGCCGTCTTAAGTTAGGAGTCTGATTGTGAGACACGGAGGCAAACAGACGTAATGCGACGCGACGAAGATTCTGTGACGAATGGATACTCGGTCACACCAAGAATTCTCCTTTGAGCTCAGTTCACACGTCTACTGACTGGAATAACTGCATTATTGTGTATATAACGAGAGGGAGAATCCCCCTTACATATCGCTATCTACATGCTATTTAAACTGCATAACATGAGGGAAATAAAACTATACTTAATCCGACTTTCCTGAACTTAGGTAATCGGTACCCAGATAATACAAGTGACTGTTACATCGTCACAAATTCTCACGTTGATGACGTTGCAGTTTGTTTTCAAAAGACAGCATCTGCGCAGCAGCAATAAAACTTTACGACGACGCACGAAGCGACAGAATTCATGTCTGTGACATGTCCTTCAATCATGTTGTTGTAGCTGAAACGCTATTGATAACTGTCTTACGGTTCGTCTCAGTGCATTTCCGCTCGTATCATTCGAAGAACGATCTGAGTCGCGTTTCTGCCAACTTTATGCAATACAGAACTGCGTGTTTCTATGCATGCGCCACCCGTGTGCTACGCTCAGTATACCATGACCTGCAGGCTCTTGCGGGCTTTGCTTCAAGACAGCTAGGCGGTGATTCCGACGAGGAGCTGGAGTTAGAATCTTTACCAGCACCTAGTACCGCAAATGACGGACCTTTGCTTGCTGGATCCAACAGTTCTACGCATCGGAGTCGAGGCGGGCACGGCTTGAGAACTCTATGGAGCTCAAAACATTCGAATATTTCTCGTTTATGTTTCTCGCTTTGTTTCTCCGAAAGTTGTACTTTGTTTTTCCTCTTCATGTGTCAAGAGGTCCATATATTTGATCCTAGGTGCGTTTTCAATTAAGTCAGGATCCTTTCCTTGTATAAGGCTGCGGAAACTTGCCGGGATTTCCAGTCGGCTATTGCTGCTCCAGCTTTGAAGATGTATTTTTTCCCCGATCCAACATGGCCCTAGCATCTGATAAAAGATAAAAGCTTCTATCAATGCTAGGGCCTTGTTGGATTGAGGGGAAAATGCCTCTTTGAAGCTGGAACAGCAATAGCCAACCGGAAATCCCGGAGTTTCTGCAGGTACTTTTACCTGCATAAAACTGTACAATAGAATTGCGTCTGCTCCGTATTTCTCCTCTTGGACTACAACAAGCGGATGTCTGACATGCGACATAGGAGTCGAATGCTGAACTGGCGACTATCACTTTTCGTTTTGCTGCTAGTGATTCTTTTCTTCATCCCGTTATCCCTGAATTATCTCTTGACCTACCAGTCTCCACTAGGTGAGAATACTCAAGCTCCATTTTGAATGCTGCTTTCGCTCAACTGTCATCGTCAATTCCCGGTCAGGACGTTTATCGCGAAACCGTTCAGTCTCAACACGGGTTATGATGGCTCTCATACCCTACGTGGTCTATCTCTTTTCCTTCACATTGATCCCACTTCCTGAAAGCCTTTCAAATGCGAACTCCGAGATAACCACCCAAACGCTTTCGAGGCTCATAGTTCTTGGAACATTCATAATCGGACTTCTGTCGGGTTTCGGCGCCGTAAGGAACTCTTGGGACTACTTACCGGTGCTTTTGAAGTCGCGGCGGTGAGTTGTTTGCATAATACCGGCGTGTTCTCTAATCCCTCAATGATAGAAGAAGGACTCCATCAGAGCAGGAGATACGTACAGCAGAGGAAGCGCTTGAAAGAATACGGAATGATCTTGTAGTGCGCAAGGCGGATGAAAGGAGGTTGCAGAGTACGAAGGTGGCTTGTGAATCAATGTGGTACATACATCGCATTTTCTAACGACTTGTGCGTTGTACAAAGGCGTCGGAAACCACTTCTTGGATGTCGCGCGTCGCCTCCAGCATCACAGGAAACTCAGGTCTAGCTCATTGATCCGAACTCTTTCCGAAAAAGCTGACGTGGTCCAAATTATATAGAGCTCACTTCAGTCCAGCGTGAGATAAGCGGCTTAGTGGCACTCGAATACCAAATGGACAGGAACTTGGAGGAAATGCGGAATCTATATGCGAACTCCCGATATGACCGCACGCTGCAAGGGAGGATTATTCGTTGGGCCGGTTTTCTGTTTGCACTTTACTGTGCGTTTAGAACCCTAAGCGTAAGCCATTTTTGTGTCTTTTCGGAGAGCATCGTTGGATTATAAGTCTGATGTTTTTTTCTTCCAATTATGCAGTGTATTCTGGATACACTCTCTCCCTTCCAGTCTTCATCCAACGATATCTCAAGTGAAGAATCCAAGTCATCCTATACTGACTTAATCGCACATTTCTTGACTTATCTGGTTTCGTTGCTGCCCTTCGTGTATCTCAATGCAGGAGGTATTTCGGCAATCGCGCGGCAGGTCAGTTTGGGTCTTGTGGGCATCATCATTCTCAGTAGTGTCCGCTTTGTGCTTAGGGCGGTTTCAAGAGTGAGTAATAAATGGCTAAGGACAGTTGACATACTGATGCAACGAATAGATTCTAAAAATAACGAGTCAAAATCTCGGCGCTTCCTTGCTTTTGCTCATCTTGGCCCAGCTGATGGTATGTATGCATACGACAGGAAGCTACTCTTCTGATTACTTGACCTGAATTATCTAGGGTACATATTTACTTTCCACGCTTGTGCAGCTACGCACCGCCTTTCCTCCAAAGAATGCTGACAGTTCAAACGTGTTCTCCACATTACCTTCGTATGAAGTGTTCGGTGCAGCTTTCGATTATTCATACCTTCTTTCTGCGTTCGCGACCGTCGCGTACCTGTGGTTGGATGAACGGATAAACAGTGGGGGATCACACTTTGGTGAGTGACCCTGATGATGATCAAAACAAAAGCTGATGCATGATATCGCATTTTCATGTTGAAAGACGATGTATAGAGTTAATCATATGTACAGTAAGACATGAAGAATGTTAGAATTTTTGCGACTCAATTATCCTGTTGGTGATAAAAACGTTTTG
The DNA here is from genome assembly GCA_037892935.1 of Phlebopus portentosus. Taxonomy (NCBI): domain Eukaryota; kingdom Fungi; phylum Basidiomycota; class Agaricomycetes; order Boletales; family Boletinellaceae; genus Phlebopus; species Phlebopus portentosus. The sequence goes on from JAYXKI010000009.1 coordinate 524,290, forward strand.
CACAGCTAGTTCGTCGTTATAGTATGCTTCCCTCCCGAAACAACGAATGTTGTCTTCCCATTTTTCGTAGATTTTGACTTGAGTGGATTACCATTTACTCTGACGGACTTTCCAAGTCCTGCAGGTAGAGTCACAGTACCGGATGTCCCTTTTGGCGTCTCGACGACGAATTGAGTATTTTTCCTCCCGGATAGCTCCCAAGAAGCACCGAACCAACCGAGTGGTGTCTCGAAGCCTCCCTGTGCTGCAGATAATCCGGATGTATGTGGTTCGAGAGTCCAGTCTTGACCCTGCGGAGTCATAATCTGCAGCCCAAGAACGTAGAATGTCAGCGCAGAAGTTGGACCGGAACTCCATCCGTGAGCGTGCGAGGTATATGCAGGGTCGTAATTGTAACCACGATACGATCGATACCTATCAGAACGTTCAGTCTAGGCGAGGAGAAAGACAAAGGCGAGTTCCGCACCCCAATGAACCATTGGCGGTATAGCCTTCAAGCAAAGTCGATTGAACGCTGAGATTGGTGTACAGCATATAACCCCATTCTCGACGCAGCAAGTCCATTGCTCGGTCATCATTCCCTGAGACAAAATGCGCCTGCAGCTCAAAGCCGCCGATAAAGGGCGATATTGTATCAGGCAACTCAGGCGCCACTGCACCCAGTTCGTTCCAATTCTTCTCGAGCCCGGCGCTTACAGAATTCGCTTGTGACGCATTCTGCGTGAGGTTGAAGAGTACTGCAAACGAGTTCGCGTCCTGTGGGCATAACGTGGTCGAAGCGTTGTCTCGGTACATTCCAAGCGACTCCACCCAGAACTCATGATTAAACGCAGACTTGACGATTGACGCGTTCGCCGAATACGCTGACGCAAGCTCTGTGTCATTCAAATATGCAGCAAGATCTGCACTGTTCGTGAGGACCTATAGGTTGTCTGTCAAATATCCCGATTACTTCGATTACATTAACTGATCTACTTACTTTGTAGTATATAGCATTGCCTTCTGCGTTGATTCCTCCGCCACCGAGACGCGCCCAATCTCTCAAGCCAGTGATATTGATGAGGCCAGACGGCACGGACTTTCCGGCCAAGAATTGAACAGCTTTGGTCTAGGATTTTGAAAAGGTAAGAGGCCTAAAATGGAGACTCCGATTCTTGCGCTCGGGGCTCACATAGTTCGCCCACACAGTTTGCAGCCATTCTGTATCTCCGGTATACAGATAATAGTTGTGCGTACCAATTAGTGTCCACCCGTGATATGTGTCGCTGTCCAGTTGACTGAGTGGAGGTCCACTTTCTGGTAGTGCACCCGTCACGGGATTGATCGCCGCAAACATCGTAGAAAGCGCGTTTCTGACAGGAATCAGGTCATTGGTGCTAACGAAAGCGGTCGGAACAGCGATACCCATATCGCCTAGAGAAATTGTGAGGATACTTGACTCTCGATGGAAAACGAAACGCAACTCACCTGGCCAAACGGCCCTGTCCCGTTTCGCGCCGTCGACAATGATTGGTCCTGCAACCCCAAGAGTAGCATTATTGGCCCAGCCTTTGCAAGATATCATATAAGCAAACATACTTCGTAAAGCTTATCAAGAAAGAAACCTACCGGGAGAAGGCACAGAGGGAATCTGTCTTCCGGTATGCAGAGGAACGATATTGGTCTGAACAGTATACGCGCCAGCATACCAGAGTTTCGTAAGGAAATCCGAGTCAGTACAAACCGGATCTTTTGCGTAAAAGAAACCTGAGTAATCTCGCATATTATCCACATGTGGCATGAAGGAGATTTCGCAGCTGATGTTACTAATTGTCAACGCGTCGTCAGAGTCGGAGACGATCGTTACGTAGCGAAACCCTCCACGGAGTCGTTCTGCTGGTTGTGTCCAGAGCCCAGACGCGAGCGGCGCTAGAACGGGCTCGATCCCATCATACGATGCATTGGGTGCAGGGTACGTTGAGTCATCAGAAGCGAGAGTACTGACGTAGACGGATGACTCAGAGAAGGACAGGGAGAAAGCACTGCTGTTGGAAGACGGGGAAAGGTTTATCGTGATTAATCCTCCAACCTTATGAAAGCACAATAGTAAGCCGGGATTACAAAATATAGGCGACCATACTGACTTCTTTCCCAAAATCCAGAGAAACAAAAGAGCCTTTGTTAGTCAGCGTTGCCTCGTCCGACTCCGAAAGCAAATTATCTGCGTTAAAGATTGATCCTTGTGTCTTGAAAACTGATGTCGGACGAACAACTCTAGACTCTGGCGCATAGTTAAACGCGTCCCAGGCCCCACTTGGCGCAGAGGCAGGGGACAAGCCAATACAGGCGCAGATAATGAGGATGGTTTCGAGGGACGAACGAGCCATCATCATGGTCCCGATGAAGACACCGTCTTTCCAGAGCCATATTATACGCGGAATCGCTACGATATTTCAGCTTCCAGCGGAGCCATGAGCACTAACTTCTGACCAGTAAAAGGACCGTCTACTCCGTCACGGGACCGCGCAAAAAGGGTGGCGGCCCGGGCATTAGTAGAACGCGTGATCACAACATGTCTTCTTTGAACTGGGTGATGAATAAAGCCTATATGATATGACGTTTCAGAGACCTTCCGTTTCTCCGCAGAATAAGTAGTACATATGCAAGAAGAGTCATGGAGTAAGCGAGAGTGGTCTGGAATACAAGTCATTCAGAATATCACAGTTTCCGGGCTGCCGTTAGAGTTAAGAATTTCAGGTCGGCTTGAGCGTATGTCTGTTTCTATATAATACTTACGCGATCCGCAGGTGGCACTTCACCAGATATGATTCAGTGAGCTGGCTCGACTGAAATTGTTCTTCAGTGTAATCGAGATTCGTCCCGATTCTATTGTAGAGCGACTCAGATGTGTCGAACTTGAAAGCTTTGATGCGCTGACTCAGTGGTCCGAGGAGAGCCCCAATTCAGACTGAAGCCCACTTTCTGCCAATATCTAGAGCCTGCGGAGACAGAAAGTGTTAAAACGGGTTTTCCCCATGACTACATGTAGAAGAACGGTGTTTTAGTTTGAAATCAAGTTTCCTAGTGCGACCCGACGCAGATGATAGTACTCACTGGAAAGGAGGTTGTTAGCTGAGGGGCTGCATATCTTTCTTTTTTGGTAGTCGGTAGTTTCTGGGGAATGGTCTAGTACAGGCTGGATATGGAGTAGCCTAGCGTCCCTGCATGCATGTAAACTTTCGCACTTTTCACAGTAACAGACACTGTAGATCCAATCACAACTTGGACGATCCACACATGTCACAAAACAAACATCTGAGTCACGGACATCGATGATGTAAGCATACCCTTAACCTCTGACTGAGAAATTTGTTGACTCGACACGCCTCGTCTTTTCTCTTTTCATCCACCATCTCCGTGTGCTTCGCTTAGCATTGCAAAATGTCCATCGGAACACTTTGGACTGTACCTTCGCAAGCGCCAGGCAAATATGTATGTAACCTTCTTAAATCTCAGCAAATTTGGGTTGACTAGAACTGTACGTGCCTCAGATTCGTGCCGCTGCTGCTCTCGGCGGTGTTCAGATAGATCTTCCTCAGTCTTACACCCACTTTGAAGACAACAAAAAGCCCGAATTCCTTTCAAAGTTCCCTCATGGGAAGATTCCTGCGTTTGAAGGCAAAGATGGGTTCTTGTTGACCGAATCTTACGCCATCGGTCGCTACAGTAAGCTTCTTTCCATCTTGTGTGCGCGTTTGTCTCGCATCTATATAGCATATCCATCAAGATGAGAATATATACCGTTTCAGTTATCCCTGTCTTAATCTCCATGTCGAGATCGTGAAAATCTGATTATCTCTTTCATCCTTTTGCATTCAGACAAGGAGGGTTTGCTAATTGCACTATTCTTCCAACAGTTGCTTCTCTAGCTCCGAACTCTGGGTTACTGGGATCGACGCCTCAGGAAGCTGCGCTAGTTGACCAATGGTCATTCTTCGGCGCGACAGAGATTCAGCGATACATTGACTTGTCTTTTTGGCTGGTCAAGGGAATCGTCACACCGTACAACAAACCCGTGCGTCATCTTTTTGTTTGCTCAATTTGTTTATTCACATAGATCTAGATCCACCAAAATTTCAACGATCGGGCAGTACGGAGCTTCAAGACCTTGAACTCGGTCCTTGCATCGCGTACCTTCCTCGTCGGGGAACGTATCACGCTTGCTGACCTTGTCGTTGCCAGCACTTTACAGAGGGCGTTTGGGCTGAACTTCGATGCAGCGCTTCGTTCTCAGCTTACTCACGTTGTTCGCTACTTTGAGACTGTCGTGAATCAGCCCAAGGTCAAGGAGATCTTCGGCGAGACGGAGTATACCGAGAAAGTGGTTCAGTACACCCCTCCACCAAAAGAGAAGAAGGAACCAAAGGCGGAGGAGAAGAAACCTGAGAAAAAGGCGGAGAAGCCTAAGAAACCTGTAGAAGATGAGGAGGAGGATGAAAAACCTGTTGAGGAGCCTAAGCCTAAAAACCCGCTTGATCTGCTTCCCAAGTCGACTTTCAACCTTGAAGACTGGAAGCGAGCCTACTCCAACTTGGACACTCGCGGAGCAGGAGGCTCACTAGAGTGGTTCTACGAGAAGTTCGAGAATTTTCTTGATTTACTTATTGTTTTATTTATAAGATTTATCTATAGATTCGACAAAGATGGTTTTTCCACATGGCGCTGCGACTTCAAATACCCTGAGGAGCTGACGCAGACCTTCATGTCGTCGAACCAGATTGGTGGTTTCTTCAACCGTCTGGAGGCGTCACGTAAATACCTCTTCGGGTCGCTGGGTGTGCTCGGCACGAGTAACGACTCCCTCATCAGCGGCGTCTTTATCCTTCGTGGACAGGACTTCAAACCCGTCATTGAGGTCGCACCAGATTGGGAGTCTTATGAGTACAAGCGGATTGATCTTGACAATGCGGATGACAAAGCATTCTTCGAGGCGGCACTAGCTTGGGACCTTGAGATTAACGGCAAGAAGTGGGCGGATGGCAAAAACGTGAGTCCTCCGTCATTTCCTTCGCATTCAGTTCAGAACTGATCATGTTGATATCTTTGACAGTTCAAGTAAAAAGAGAAAACGACGTTCTGTATCCTGTATTGATCAATCAACGTTTTACTGATCTGATGTAACTGTTTTCATATTTGAGTTTGGATGTAGTAGACTTACTTGACTTACCTGTGTTGCTGTGTTGCTGTGTTTCCTCATACAATCGAGAGACAAGGTATCTGAAAATGATTTGATACGGAGTCCCTTGACCCTTTATAGGTGCACTGGCTCATAGAACCCTACACGTTCGCCAACTGTTGTCAAGACCGAACGAGAAAGTTCTACCCAGTTCTGGCTTACAGCACGATTTAGTATCTCAGCCAAAAATGGTTGTGATGGGGAGAGCATTCATCAAAAAGAATAACAGCTATGGTCCTAAAGAGCATGTGGAACCTGTGTTCGCCTTCATCATCTCATAAGAAGCATCGCCCTCCTCAGATTGGGATACCTCCTTAAGCCCGCCACACGAAATGGTCAATAATTGAATATCTCGGAGATAGCCGGAAAGAAAGATGAGCGGCGTTCTTCTTTGTTCTTGCGTGCGTAAGACCTACCAATGAAAACTCGCAAACCCCTGAAAGAGTCAAAAGACGACTTTCCGAAGAATAGAACAAAGGTAAATTAAACTATGAGTTTATGAAGATCAGAGACATTCGAAGGCCAGGAAGAACAATAAAGGTAAGAAGAACGTACGAAAATCATCAAGCCCTGATTTTTCGAAGAGGAAACGCGTGCGGAGACCTTGCGGTCGACTCGCGATGTCATCATCTCAAGATGGTGTATGCATCAGTGGCGGTTCCCTTACCAGACAAGTATCGTACACATAGACAGACAAAGCAAGGCTGTTCAGGCTCTGCCCCACGTCTTATGGAGACGGTAAGCGAAGGACTTACAGCTCCTCCTCCGCGTGGATGTCATAGCGCTTACGGTTTACTGGGCACTAAATCTTACTTTCAAAGAATGAGATGGAGGTGGCGGTATCAGCGAGAGTTGCACGTTGCGAATGCAGCCCGCATAACGACAGGGAAGCGCATAAAGGCATGTGATGATTGTGTAGGCATCGAACTTCGTTCAGAAAAAAGCAAGAAGCCGTCTCGGGTGGTGGTTGCCACGGCTTTGGCTTTGACTTCGATCTCGACCTGTAATTGTAAACTTAAGGGAAGAAATAGTCGCCAAGATCGATGCATCGACTCGGTGGATTGGAGACACCGTTCATTGTAGGAATCAGATAAGATATATATATAAAGTTGGATAGAAATTTCATTGTTTCCGTACGTGTATACATTTCCCAAAACTATATGCTTGAATGCAATGTGCAAGGGCGGACGGCGACCTGCAAAAAAGCTAGCCCGGTAGGAATAAAGGTTAGACGTTGACGAGACACGAGATACAGGAACGAACCTTAACGCAGACCCCACTCCAAGTAGATCAAATTCATAGAGGAATTTTTGTCAGTCGGTGAATGCCTAGGATTTAAGCAACGTTCGTTCATCTGAAAAGCGCCACCGTCGCCTCTCCAGCCTGAGTAACTCCGAATCCGAGGCAAGCTAGCCAAAATTTTCTGTGACAGGGTTGAATTGAGGATATCGATGAGATCCGCAATGCCAAGGATTAAGACAACTTTCAGAGCAACGCGGGGTTAAGCTTTTTTATTTGAAGCCGTGGAAATCGGTATTGAGAGCCTTGTACACGAGTGCGAGAATACTGAGATGTCGAGAAGGGAGGATGGAAGGACTTGCTGGATCGTTCTTGAGGGATGGTACTATGGCCGGCGCCTCGGCCATGGTTTCTAGAGCGATAGGTACAGTTACAAGGCTGCTGAGTGTCTTGCACTGCACATGTTGCGGGTAACAACATCGACGAGGAGTGATACGGAGACGAATTGACACCTAACTGAGCCCTTGGAGCGTGCCACAGACACAGTGCTTTGCCTGGACCATTTTTAATTCGTGGAGCTATCGATTCACAGCGTAAGCCTGGGCCAAGCTGGACTGAAGAGCCCCATAAGATCGATATGTCAAGGTAAAATTACTGTGGGAAGGAATACGGAAAGACATGAAAGTGAAAAGGTTCCGTTTGTCGGTATCGTAATGAAAGCGCGGCTCTAAGTACGATCCGAGCTCCAGAAGAAACAGGTATCTGCGGGGCACTGAGGCCGCCGCCGGCTGCCCGAAGCTCGGAGGAATCATAATTGCTGAGACGTTCAGATCAAAATAGGACGAGGTAAGGTTGTTTCTGAGTCGTTGCTACTTATCAACAATTCCAGCGCTGGCTAGAGCCCGCTTGATATCGGACTGATGGGCTTCCGAAATATAGTGTGCATATTTTATCAATCTGGCAGCAGAGTTACGGGAAACTGTGCACGCTAAAGTAAAACTCGCGCGTCTTGGCATTGACGGAACCAATTCGGGGCTGAGTATTGAGCGATGTATGCGTGCAATCTGCATAGAGAGAATGGGGCCAAGACACGCCCAGAGTCGATAATTTCGACACGCACCCACGTATTGCTATCCCGCCAGGAATATCTGGCCGATTCCGAATAGTAAGAGTAAACATTTCTCTGAGAGCATCCGATGAGAGGCCACTATAAATTTCTGGACGACACTGAATCCGCTTTCGTCGGGACATAAACCTCTCGTCTTCATACTCACACGCCCTTCAAAGTTGCGCCCGACGTACGCAATACAAATTAATGCACAAGAAAGTAATGAAATGAAAGAATCGGAGCGCTCAAGGATTTACTGAGCGATAATCTAGACTGATGGGGGTTGCACTGTCCCACGAAAATCCTGTGCTGTAAGATTTGCAGTTACCTTGCCAAGCTGCATGAGTTTATCGCCATTTTGTGACTATACTGTCGCCATGCGCTCCGCCATCGACTTGGAACGGAATCAATGGACGCAGTGGCCGCTTAGCAGAGGTATATCTGGCATATCAGTGTATATCACGGATACCCGTCCTCGGAGGTAACCTGTTGCCTGCTTCCAACAATGGTTAGCATTGAAAGAGGATCCTAGTATCGCACTGATCTCTATTTGACTATATTGCCCGAAAAGCACGGGCCTGGCTAAAATCTGGAAAAAACGTCGCGTCGGAATTAGTGCGAGTAATAACCAAAGAGAAAAATGAATAGGAGGTTCGAACGTTTCGACAAATAGGCGACAGATTTTTCACGCATGGAGGGGGTCGCGTACATTGATTCGATTCGATTCATGACTTCTGTCAAAACATGTTTTATATTTTGGAATTCAAGGGAGCGCAGATCTGGGACTACGCGTAAGTACGTTATGACGTTGTCTACCTGAAGCTGAGGCATGAATGAAGGAACTAGCGCTCCTCGATGGGCCGTTTGATAAGTAAAGGAGGTGATAAATTGATTTTCTGTAGAGTTGTCTAGATTGTCGGGTACCCTTGGAATGTTATCGACTTTTGGCCAAGCACTGTAGGTATCGGAAGCAAACGGATGCAACGGGCTCTGCGATTCTAACGGCTTCCGTCCAATAAACGTGAGTTCGCTTGCAGAATTGTGGAAGATTGTCGATCAAAGGTAGATCTGGCGACAGAATCCGAGAGAAATGTTTGAGAAACGCACGAAATGCGTGAGGTCGGAGATCGATCGGCGTTGTTTGGAGCAGTCACATGATGCAGATCCCATCGCGTCACGACGCGTTGGAGTGCACGTGCCATTTTGCTCTTTTTTACGGCTACGCATCCAAAAGGAGTTGGGTTCGGTTCGAACAATATTGTCACCGCCTTCGCTGAATGTCCACTGCTTCAAAATCAAATCTAGGCGAATCTCTGGGTTTCGGCTGACTGACTGACTGGACGTGCGTTGCATTATATGCATTTTCGGTTGGATACCCGAGCGTTCTCGCTGTTCCGAACGTTTGGAGATGATAGACTCGGAAATGCATTGATTTCTGTGATGATGGTTCCGCCGGTTCGCACGCTACAGCTTCTGGGAGGCGCTTCGCACATCAAGATGAAGCAGGACTCGATCCAACCAGGATTGGCCCAGTGAATACGCGGAAACGGGAAGGTGAGGAGCCGCGCTATCGCCGAAATTCGATAAGAATCAAGAGCGCCCATATGACCGCCGAAGAGAATACCGCCCTCTCGTTCCTCATGAGACCGGCCCACGTGCCGGAGGGTGTATGCATGGATTGACAGATGGGCGTGCGGAGGGTCAAGGACGTTGGGTACGGAAGGCGGATGGGGCAGGGTAGGAGCGTTGGAGTTTTGGAGGAAGGGTCGGGGAGGCCGTGGGACAGCGACGATCACGATAATTGATGGTGATGATAGATGCTTTCTCTCTATTTTGTCGTATTTTCTGAAGCGAGTTCCCTTTGGGCCGTCGCCTGTGATGCTCGAGCAATCCGTACTCGGGTTGTTTCCCCTTGAGGGGTGAGCGATGCATGTGGAAAGAGGCTATGATCCGGGAACATAGCTAGGCGGGGCAGGCCATCAGCCATCAAGCGGGTCGTCCTGGTCAAATAGTGGGAATGGTGTGGACTGCTTGAACACCAGTCACAGACGCCCACCTCATCAACCACTTAAGCTTCGCACTTTTCGCATTCATTCAATCTCGTCGACGTTCCTTCCTTTTGCTGATTTGTATTTGCCAACTTTCTTATTTAACTTATTATTATTATCTTCGGTCTTCTTCTCCTTCTCCACGCTTCCCATCTTCTGCTTCTCCACCCGTTAACGCTTCAAACAGAATTCTCGAATTCGAAGGCACATATCCCCCCGCCTCCGTCACACAAGACAGCGCGGACAGCACAGGAGCCATCGAAGAAGACAATGATCAGCGCTCTCCAACAGCCCCGACCTCACAAAAGCCTCGACGCGCACACTGCATCCAACCACGCGTCCCTCAAGTTCAATACTCGCGCCAACCTGCGCTCCCACTCCTTGCCCACCCCAGCACCTTCTCCTTCGCCCTCGCTTTCGCGGTCTTCAGCGTCTGTTTCTGCGTCATCTTCAGCGTGCTCTAGTCCTCTTGTCAACATGCTTGCACTTGGCAATTCCGCGGGACCCTTTGCGCCGTTTTCCCGCTCTTTTTCGCCGTTTGCGCCTTCATTCATCTCTCAGCCTCGAGTGCGTGTCTTGCGACAGTGTATGCCCGTGACGCCCGATGCGTTGTGCTTGGCACTCCCGACTTTCGAATCCGAGGAGTTCGAGTCCTTCCGTGCCTCGAAGAGTCGCGTGTTGCGTGTAAGTACTGTTCTCTCACCTTTCATCTCCGCTCAGTCTGCCCTTCCGCTGCAAAATAGATGCCTTTACTGACTTGTTGGCCCTTCGTCCTTGTTTCCTCTATTTATGTCCTGTTATGGTCGCCGCTGGACGCGTGCCCGAATTCGTAATACCTTCAACTTGATTTTGATGGTTTGATCTCTGCAAACCACCCAACACAACGCGGACGATAACGATCCACTATATTGATATCCGATAACGTATTCACGCGTTAATATCTCACCAAAATCCTGAATTACCGGCCTTTCGATCTGGCCTGTTGCTACCTTCCATATGTTGCCATATTCGTCAATGGCAATGCTCTTTCCAATTCGACGATGCCTCGCGTTTTGCGCGCTTCAATAACTTTGTATGGCGCGATGGTGATGCCGACGTCCAACAACGGATCCGCGCTTACTCTTTTACCCCTAATTCAACCGCTCACTCTGGTCTATCTTTGCACCCGTACCTATGCGTGTATGTTGGATTGCTTCCTTCGGATTTGGTGGCGTGGACGTCATTTTCGCTTTTCCATTCAACTTTCCTTGTTCAATATAAACTTGGCGAGGATAGTTGAGCGGTTTCCCCCTTTCTGCAGACGCCTTTGCGCGCGCACTCGTCTCACTCTTCCCTCTTTTCTTCTCGCACCTGTCCATCGGCGACACAGCAGACGGAAGTAGCAGACCTACACCGGTCAGAATGTGGACTCTGCGGCCAAATTCGATTGATCAAGATGGCGAGCGGCCAGTATGGGCTGTATTTGCAAGCCATGAGGAGGTAAGTCGGTTCTCCTACTCCCATACACTATTTCCTTCACTCTATCATCCTGAATTTCACTCGCCATTATATGTTCAATTGTGAGACGGGTTTTAATTGGTTGCTTGAGAACGAAAACGGAAAGGTCGTTTATCAGTCAGTCAATCTCCGTCAACGATCAAGGTGCTATGTTGAGACGGATGGTATTTCTCTATCCGTGACCTATCGGTATGGGTGGAGACGTCCTAGGTCGGGTATAGCAGGACATAACCTGCACCGAAGCGCCTCATTGAACTTCTTTGCCTTCTTCGCGCCAATATATTGATCTTCTCCGGATTCCCGCTTCTACTTACTAATAACATGTTCTTCTACGTTGACTCTTATCTTGATGTGATTTGCTGACGAGAAAAAAATCGATCAGGCGTATGCCGCACTATCGCTTGTCGCCGGGGCGGGTATCGGATATCCCTCGATCAACGTCATGCCCGCTCTCGAGTCGGAACTGGAGCCCTTCTTAAAGCTCCAGGCATTCAGCCTCAAGGATATTTCGAACGTTGGCATGGTGAGCTTCATTTCAACAAGTTTCCTTTTGTTATGTTTCTCTTTTCTGGTGCGTTTTCGTTTCGGAAGACGGAGAACGGAAGTCACGTGGCGGCCGACCGAGGCTTGGTACTTGTGCGAGCGAGTAGACGGACCCGAGAAGACCGTACCCTTGATACATACAGGATGATCTTTGGGCGTGATGGCTGCTTTGAAGAGTGATGCGGTGCTGTATGGGAGACCGCGTCGCGATTGCTTGCGACATCCTAGGGACGTCTATGCGTGCATCGCAGTGTTACCTGTCACATAGCGAGAAGCTTGATGAATGCATCTAGACCGACATCGCACGACCAAATTCTTATCCCTGTTTCTCGCTGAACTGAGAACGGCGCTTTCCGACTAGCCGTATTCACGCTTGGGATTCGAGAGATTTGGAATGGATTCGAATTCGGAGTTCGGGGCTTGGGAATGAATTGCAGGGCGTCAACTTCCGCACTTCTGATTCCTTGATATGAAAGAAGCGGAATGTAGTAGAAGATGGTAGACGGAACGTCACGCATCTTGCGGTGTTTTGACTCCTTTATCCCAGTCTTCTATCTTTAACATATAATGTCAGCGTAGAGGAATCTCGTCACTGATCCCCCAATAACTTTCCTTGCGCAGGATTTGACTCTTTCGACGCAATCCTCGATGATGGGCGTACAAATGCCCACGCGTTACCCTCCATCTCCTCCATCTTCCAATGTGACTGATGCCGAGACGGAAGCGGAACTGTTTTTCCCCGATGCTCGAGATGACTTGGACTTCATTCGCGGATTTACTTACGGTTTTAACCAGTCTCAGGCTTCCGGCGTAGGATATAGCACAGCTAATACGGGAGCGATGGAAACAAATACGCATGAACGACCAGCTCATACTGTTGATGCACTTCAGGCGATGCAAACATGCGGCTTCACACTATCCTCCAATCCTTCAAAAACGCGAACAACATTCAGACACGGTGATTGGATGTGAGTGTTCTGTCTTGAATTTTTTTTACATCTTTTCTCTATCATTTCTTCTGACGGCTCCGCGCGTGACGTATTATCGATCAACGCGGATGCATGAGACGAGGTGGTATAATACCACGTTCGTTCACGCGCGCAGTTGACCCCTTTGAATATGAATAAATAAATGCTGGCTGGGATGAGGAACGGATCGGCGGCCGGGCCGTAGTTGTGCCCGATTCGGCTTAATCCCGATCGGATCAGGGACGAGCTGAAGTCAATCTGACTACAGCGGCTCGGCCTGCACAGCCCTGAGTGCCGTGATCTTCCGTGTTGGGGATGACAGCCGGGCGTAATGTGTCTGTCAGAATGTGTCTCGGAAAACGGCGTCATCGTTTCGATAACCGAGAGCCGAAGACTGCTCCGCCGAGTCGATGTTAGGCGTTTAATTCTATCTGTTTCTCCTCTTTCTGCCCTATGAGGATCGCTGATTTCATCTGCGTTTTTTATTCATTACAGCTGTGCCGTCCCTGTCTGCGGCGCTCACAATTTCGGGTGAGTATTTTTCTTCGTCATGCCTCGTTTATAAGGGGATCCGCGCGTCGGGTCGTCTGTTTCGCTTCATTCTCTTTCCACCTTACCGCTCCTCCGCGTTGTCTCAGTGTATGGCAGTTGCTGACATCTACGTTTCCTCCACGCCGGCCTGTTCCCGCCCTCATAGCCGAAACGTTACTTGCATCCAATGTTCCTCACCGCGTCCCTTGAACCTTCCTCGAGTCGGTGCTAGCTTGGCACAGAATAGTGTTTGCTCGAACAATACGCCAAACGCGAACTGTGGACCAATTAACTTTCCTTGCGCACGAAACATGTCGCCGCGTTTTGCGAGCCCTATGAACATTCAGTCGCGTACGCAGAGTCTGCCGCAGCACCAGCAACAGGAACCGCTTATGAAGACACAGTTCCAGACGCAGGCTCAAGAGCAGACGCATCCTCTGCTCACGCCAAGTGGACGGGCGTTTGCTGTTGGTGGCGAAGTGCAGAACATCTCACCGGATCCCCTCGCGCCTTGTGTCATGTTTTGGCCGGACAACGAACCACTTCCCGAGCCTGGACAGATCCGACCCGCATCTCTTTCTAATGTACCTGTATGTTTCCTTCATTCAGGAGATGATGGTAACTAATTATCTGCATCTTTCTAGCAACCTCCTATCATGAATACTGGAAATAAGGGTCCTATTGAGCGACAGCCTGGAGACTGGGTTTGTCGGAAGTGCCAATATCTGAACTGGAGGCGTAGGAAGGTGTGCCAAACGTGCTTTCCATGTAAGTATTCTTGTCTTCTGTGCTGCGATCATCTTCACCTCCTATTTGGTCTCCTTCGTCTGACTCGATGGGTAAATTTTTAGACGCCGAAGGTAATGGTGACTCGGTCTCGGCGACTATGCACGCAGAGCGCCTCGCGCTTCTTGCTGCGGTCTATGGACAAACGCACCCACAAGTCACAAATTCACAAGCTCAAGCCTCTCAGGCTCAGGAGTTTTCAGGTCGGATGTCGAGTAATACCAATACACTGCAAGCTCCGTTCCATACGGCTTCATCGCAAATTTCGTCTACTGCTTCTAAATCGCCTGGACTCTCTTCACTTCCCAACTACCCCTTTAACGCCCCGCCTTCTTCGCTCCGCAGTCAAGTCCCGTGTGTACCTGCTCATTTACACCGAACACCAATACCCTCCCTATCAATCTCCACTTCCGTGATGAACTCGCATAGCAGCGGAGGAATGTGTCAGCCATTGTCTGCGCATCGTATTCCAGCAACCACTGAGAAGTCGCTTGGGACAGGTAACATTGTATACCAGACTCCCCCTTCTCCTGTCGTCATGCGCCCTCCAGCTTCGATTTCCAGCCCGCTCGCGCTTACCCGCGACTGCGCATCACCGCAAACTGCATCGTCAGCTGGTCCTTCGCTCCCGTCATTCATTAAGCAAGAGGTGCAGCAACGTCGCACTGCATCTCGCCCTTTCATCAACCCGCTTTCGACTACGAACAACGGACCACGCTCCCCCGCTTCTCTTTCGCCCGCTTCGTCGACGAGCGCGGATCTGCCCTTCGACGACCATGAGGCTCCATCAAAGCCTGTTGGAGTGATCGGAAGTGGTAGAAATGCTACTTTCTATGCGCTACCGCATGACGCGAGCTCAGGCTCCTCGATGGGATCATCATCCAGCCTCACATTGGCGGGAGGCGGTAATATCTGGAGCCTTGAACGCGATGAAAACAAAGCATGGAACAATGGTGTACTCAATACCGTGGAGGCCCTGAAGGGCATGACTCTTTGAGTCGTTGACTTCACTTTCCTTCTCATCTGTCCACTTTGCTCTGAATTTCAGTTGATTGCTTTTCTCATCCTCTGTTGGTGCGCGCCTTTCTCTATCGCAGACTTTGAAATACGGTCATACTGACACTTATTGGAACAGTTACTGATTGAAGTGAACCTATTTATGTGTCTTACCGGATCTTTACCTCAAGAAAGTGCTCATCATAATCGCTCATACATGCATGCTGCGTTATACGTATATACATCTCACATTCACATCATGCGATCCATGTCGTTCGAGGAGACTCACGGAGTATCCGATCTGAATTTGTTGAATCCGGCATGCATTGCTGGAGGATGGAACTGGTAGTAGGATATTTTATTATATTTTTACTCTTTATTCCCGACTCTCTCATCTCTCTGTTTCTTTCTTCTTTCCGCATTTGAGTCTAGTCTCTCGCGCTTTTCATAGCTCGAGCTCGGTGGAGGGACAGAACCCTCGCGCGCGAATCACGTCCTTCTTTTCCTTTCTGAGAAGAGAGAAGAGATTACTGTCCCTTACCCTATCCCGTTACCCGTTTTGTCGAGTGTTCAGGTTTCCCTTTCTTGACTGTTGTCCTCCGAGACCGTAACACATTTGGTGTCTCACCCCTTCCCGCTTTGATCATTCCCGATGTCTCTCTCCGTGCTTATCTCGATATCATCTCCACTTCAATCTACGCCTCCATGCTAATGGCGTTTTCCTGTTTCCCCCCATTCTTTAGAGGCAATAGGGCATGTTACCGGTATCTCCCGTCTATTCATTCACATCTTCAGAATCTGACCATTTACCGCTCGCTGTCTGCGCCTTCGTCTCTGCATCCGTGATTGTATTACACCGTACTCTGTGTTCTTGGAATTGTCGTATATAGCATAAGTAATCAATTGAGCCGGTTGTCGAGACGTGGTCTGTCGAATGAATTGTTTCTCGTACGTGCTATTATTATTCTGGCCATCCAAGGTACAGTAAAAGGTAAACAAGCAAGCCCGAATCGAGTCGGTAAGGCGTTGCCTGACACTTTCCCAGAGTTTGGGAATGTTGGTAAATATTCAGGTCGATCGTCCCGGAAGACTGCTATCTTGGCAATCCGTTATTCAAATTCAAAGATGCGAACCGTCGGAGAAGCGGAAACGAACCAACGCTTGCATTAAGGTGGTAGGTGCAATGCGGATGTAAAAAAGATATGCTTCGTAGACATGTGGTAAAATGAATCCGGTGTTGCTACCTTCCATATGGTACGGTACCCTCAAGTACCCCATGTACAGCAACTCAGCCACTTATTCAGAATCTGCCATCCCGTAAGTTCGAGTCAATCAGATGCATTCCAGACTATCTTCAGGTTCCTGTACTAATCCTAGGTTAGAAGGGATAAATAGGTAGGTATAGTGTGTTAGCGGCATAGTTATCAGAGGTGCAAGTGCTACGAACGAGAATGTGTTAGATGCTTGTGGATGTTGGACTAATCATTTATCAAGTGAACCTGATTGCCTCTTCCCAAACACGCGAGAGCAAACGTCAGCAGACGGTAGCCGAGCAGTACTAGTGTTGAGAGTGAATGTTATTGAGAAAAGAACGAGCAGGTGGTCTCATATGTGGCCTTCGTCCAGAGAAACACCATACAAGGTAACGAGAAGACATTGATCATTTCCATATATTAACCAGAGAAGTTCGTTTAGAAGGAGTAGGTCCTGCTCAAGCCTGCGGATATTCGGTTGAGCTCCCACGGAAGAGCCAGAGCTGCGAAATGCAGTGTCTTCGGTTGTTCCCAATATCCTCGGTCCCTTTCTCGTACGAGGCACGTTTTTCGACGTCCGATGCATGCAGTCGGACCGTCATAATCACCTTTGACACTATACACCATTTCGAGGCCGATCACCGAGTATTTCTTTACCCGTACACGATAGCACCTTGGCTTGAATGTTTTCCCGCCCTTGAAGCTGGAGCACATTGAAGTCCGACCGCATTCAGATTTTCTCCGGTAGTGTAGTATAGCCGGATTCTCGTCGAGAGTCCGCATTAGAAAACACAGGAGAATTGGCACAATTAAGTTTGCAAAGGGTAGGCCAATAAGATTTTTGCAGTTTGAATCGAGTGAGAGGAAAGTGACTTGTTTAATAAAATAAGAGAGAGTCTTGTGTTACGTAAGTCTACTGTAGAAACGTGACCGACTTGCCTTTTCGAGAAGTACCGAGTCGCATGCACCGTGTCTGTTGGGTTCTCAACATCTGGTTTGCTCATCTTCTTCTCGGACTTTGGTCCATTATCTCGATCGCAACGTAGTTGACTTATCTTCAAAGCACTCTCGGTGGAACATCTTTTTCGAAGGGAATTGCGTTGCATCATTGCGATTTGCGTCACGAGAGCCACGGGCGTTTGAACAAAACCACACCGGTTGGAATTGTTTCGACTAATGGATGGCGCAGCAAGTGCTCTGCTAGAGTCGATTACCCAGAAGACATTACATGCGCATAGCTTCAATCGTGCTTCAACACAAGCAACGCATGTGCTTACCGAACTGTTGACTCGATATGTCTCGCTTCTTACGAGCACCTGCGCCCGATACGCGGAACATGCAGGCCGCAGCTCTGTATCCATTCCGGATGCAGTCCTCGCACTCGATGAGCTTGGTGTTTCCGTTGAAGAGTTAGTAGACTATGTGCAAGGAGAAGGACGCGAACTGCTTTCATACGAGTACGCGAGAATGACGGCTCGTCGGGCGGAAGAGCTTGCATTATTAAAAGGTCATTATCGTCGGAGACGCTTTTTTTAACGTCCTGCTGATACTATTTTTCTCTTGTTCAATTCATAGAATCGTCGAACGAAGGTCGAAGGATGGATTATGATGATGCGATGATGCTTGTGTACGCAGAATTACCGGAAGCAGACATGAATGGATTCTCGGCCAATGAGGAGGATCTGGACAGCGAAATAGACGAAGAGGAAGAGCACTATGCCAAACGGAAGGTTAATGGAGACGCAGCTCGCCAAAATGGATCAGATAAAGGAGATGGCCGCATGGCATCTCCGACTCTACCACCCTCACCAATATCCAATCCTTCCTCACCTTCGCGGAAACGTCCACGATTATCGACCTGGGACCCGCCGTCTCACGTACCAGACTTCCTTCCTCCATACCCTATGGCTGCAAAAGGGGATACGAGTTTGCCGTCATCACCCCAGTTAAAGTTGGAAGCTGAGACGATGCTCCCGCCACCTTCAACAGGTCCAGAAAGAGAACGTGTCTCCGCACCTTTACCTCAGCAATTATCAACGGCGGCTTCCGCTGCGGATTATCTGACTCCTGTCCCTTACAACATGTCTTCGCTATCCTCCGTTCCCGAGACTCATCTTCCAGATCGAAATGCCTTCAAGAAGCTTTTGTCTGGTTCGGGTCATGCCCTCCAACTCCAGCCTCGTAAGCACCCAACACCAGATGTCACACCAGCACTTTTAGGGGCATATCACCATTTACTAACGAATCCCCCGCCGCCTCATCCTTCGATGAATCCTGCGCGGCATCGAGTTGCTCTCGCAATGCTGTTTCAAACATACACTACTCCGCGATGGTCGGCGCCAGACACTCTATTCGGAATTGCAACCGCACCAAAGCCGAGAGTTGTGGCTCCAGGGCCGTCATTTCCTGTTCCCATTGGCAGTAAAGGAAAGGATGAGCAACCATTGCCCATGCCATCCTCATCATCTCGACCGATTGTGGTCAATGAAGCTGTGGTCTTACCCAGTTTCCAGCCTAGGTCGCGTATCCCGGATATCGCTGGAACAGTCCTTCCGGTATATCTCTGCCTTCTTCCTCACTTTAGAAACTAATCGTACTTTAGGGACCTTGTTTCAGTCGAGCAACTCGGGTTGTTCCCCCACCTCCTTTGGTGAACAATACGACAAAGGATAAATTCCTCTATGGTGTGGGTATACCAGCGGTGTGGAATTCCAGCTCGGGCCCTCAAGCTCCATCAACTCAACCGCGGAAGGCTAAAGTCGAAGATGACGAGGATGAACGACATCGGGACCAGAAGGACAAGGACTCTAGTATGTCGCTTCCAGATGCAGTACTGCATGCGACTTGGGACTGGGAGACGCACGACTACCGACAGCCTATTCCACATCATAAGCGCACTAGAGCAATGAGTACCTTCGGTGTCAACTCGGTCGGCAACAGCGGTGCGGATGGCGTAAACCAGCATAGTGCCCCTTTACGCAAGAACTCGATTAAGATAGGTAAGGTGAAGTAGAACATGGAAGTTGACGGTTACCGGCTTGCTTGAGGTTGCATTGTGTTCTTTTCAGTAGACTCTGGTCTCTTTTGCTGTCACGAAATATATTTCTTTCGAATTGTTTGTAATTTCGCGCTTTTAAAATGAGAGCCACGTACTTTCAGTTCACGTTACTCACGTGACGTACATACCTTAGGACGCGTCTCGAACCCAACGCGTCCTTTCACGAGCTATTCTAACTTTCATGTTCCAATGTCCTTAGCGATCAGAGTCTTACCGAACGATGCTCCTATAAGTCTCAATGCTTATACCTGCTCAAATTCCTCGGGTTCACGCCTACTAGAGTCTATTCACAAACAGCAGCCCTCAACTTCACGACCTTACGAATCAGATCTTCTCAAATCCGTTCGTGCCGCTCTTCAAGGCTCAGGAAAGGAGCCATGCCCATCATTCCGCAAGACCACGTCATCTGCGATTGACGGCCAAGATGGTGAGGAGGATTTGACGTGGGATGACTCGACGGTAGTATATAGCACTGGAGGTACTTTACGACAATCTTGGAACTTTGAGGAGGAGGGCCAACGGATCCAATACGTTTGCTTCGGCTGGCTGTTGATTGAGGGAACGGTGCATCCAAGCAACCACGGAGGCGGTGCCCATCACGAAGACGATGTCTTACCTTTTGCTGCGTACATCGAGCAAAAGTCTGAGCGAGATCCGTTTGGACCTTTCTTCCGTGCTCGGAAAGCAGGCATGCGAACTGTCGAGCCGACCATGATCGCCCGAGGAATATATGTCTTCCTCCGTAGCTTTGGAAAAGTGTTCCTCATGAATGGACTCGAGTACTCCTTTTCTTTGCCGTTCATCGTACACCGAGCTTGGCCATTGTCTCCGCATGGTGTGTTGCTAGAGCGCGTAATTGAGCCTCCTGAACTGGATGAGCCCGATCCCTTGCCCAGGCTCTACAGCATGACGAATCCGTTTCAGGAGCCACGGCCTGTTGGGCTCACCGAAAATATTAAAGGTGGACATGGTTTTAGTCTTACACCGGCGGAAATCGCAGCGCATGAACTGGAAGGTGTTGCGCGAACTATCCATGCAGAAGAGCAAGTCGTATGGATCGCACCACGAGTGCAGGATACATCGGATTCAGACAACATAATCACGACGCTGGACAGAACTAAGAGAAGACTGTCCTTCTGGAGATACATCTATATCCCTCCGAATGCTGTTCCCGTCGCTAGCCCTACCACCACTCAAGATAAGCAAGGTTCCTTGCCTGGAGACAAGGCACGTACATATACGAAAGTGACGGGCCACAGCGGGAAAGATATGATAGCCAGAAGCGATCGTATTCGTGCACCGTCGCCAGAACTGGACCTGTCGCAACCTCCGGAACTTGGGGAGATGCCTCCACTATCAGCCCTTCCAGGAATGGCGCCGACATTGTCAAGTACAATGACACTTGCATCTCTCGCAAGTTCTGGATCTACGATGTCGCATTGGCCGTCCTCTGCTCCAATACGCGGCCGGAGAAACTCGCTAACAAGGAACGATCTAACGTCTACTATGGATCGCATGATACTTGGCCGTCGTAGCGAAGTTCAGAATCAGCCTACGTCGCCGGTTGTGAATCAATCGATTTCGCCTGTGTACTGGGCAGAGCGACTGTACGAGTACCAATTAAGCGAGGAAGAGTAAGTATTGGATTTTTCCCTCTATGTTCATTGTTAGGTCTCATGGTTTTATTTAGTTCGATAGCGTGGCAGAATTTGTCGTTCGCAACGTATGACCAGCGATTCGATGGAAAGCAACCGAGATCACTGGTCGCCTTTTGCTTACCAGCATCTCAATTTTTGGTCGTACTAAATCTCGCAACCGCCTCAGACGAAAACACACTGAAGATGACATTCTCTTCGACTCGGCTGAGGATACAATCGATAGTGCCCGTGAAGTCCACAAGGCCTCATACTTGGGATCTGCTCATACTCAAATCGGATGGCAACCTGTCATTGCTTGGTTTTGACAATATGGAGATACCGCTAAAAATCAACATTTCTGGTCTCGGGTATGCAGAGGCAATGGCAATCGACTCAGATGACGTCTCAATGTCTGATGAGCATAGCGGCTCTTCAGCTACCTCTTCGGGCAGTCCAAAGGTCATTGGTGTATCTGATCCATTGGTGTCTACGGTCAAACTGATCCTTGACGACGGTCGCTTGGCACGGCTAGCACTCGACCTTACTCCGACCGATCAGCTAGTTTTCCATATCATTCAGGTCTTGACGGTATACTGTAAATCGGATGACTACTTTAGGATCTACAAGTCGTTCATTCATTCCTGGATGGAGAAGCGCAAGAGTGCATCTCCAGATGTTCAATTTGATTGCCTAGCAGAAGCTATCTTGAAGAACTGGGGTGTCGGATGGGTTTCCACGGAAGACCCCAGCTCGAGCGCCGCACCTACCGATGCTTGGTCCGAACTTCTCAGCACATCCACACACTTCCACTTACGCGACGATACCGCTCTTGCGACGATCATGCCAGTATCCCCACCTCCGCCTCGGCTTCCGACAATCCGTGACTTATCACGATCGGACAAAGTTTCGCTGCATTGCGTACTGATGGGCCTGCATGTTCTTGGAGAAGAGTACCGCCTTCTGATTCACAAACACGAACCGCTTCTTAGGCTTTCAACTTTGACGCTTCGATTAGCCCAACTCATTCGGCCTGGCTTTTCTGACTTGCTTAAGAGGTTGTATCCGACTTCTTCGAGTGGTTGGACTACGGGTGAGTAGATGTGATTTTACGAAGAATATTTCGCGGCCTAAAATCTATCTAGGTATTGATATGACACCTAAAGGGGAAGTGATGCTTCCTCTTGATGTGTCCTCAGCGCTTTATGCACGCCTAGCACAGCCTGAACACAAGTCCACGCTACTTGAGAACACAGCAAACCGTACGAATCTATCTCACGCGTTCGGGCGAATCGATCCACATCCGATCCTACGAGAGTTCACTCAACTTTTTACTGTTTATTCAGATATTAAGCAAAATGATGGACGTAAGCGCGCAGAAGCCACGGTATTGATGATGGCGCAGCGCCAATTCGGTTTCGACTATCTCAATCTTCTTCCTCTTGCATTCAGCGCTCCGCTGCGAGAAGCGGCTCGCACTTGTCAGCTGGGGCCACCACCCGACTGGCCTATACACGCATACGAATTCGTCGGACGTACTGATCTCACCGAGTCAGGGAAAATCAACGGAGACCTCATGTTTAACGATGGTTATCGTTCAATGAAGGATCATCTGGTTCGTTGTTGCTGTTTCTTTCCTAGTTCCGTTTCTACTTTGCTCATAAGTAACGGCTTTGTCGCAGAAAAAAGGTGTCCCTCGGAAGTCTTACCGGCTGTTATTCGAGGAAGTTCACAGGGCAGTCGATCATAGCGAAGAATCAGCCACTGGCGTAGAGCTTGAAATAACCGACTTCACCGATGTCCGATTCGGTCAGGACCGTCGAATTCAAGAAGTTGCGAGGATGCTGCGATCGTCCAATATTCCGTCCATCCGCATGATAGACAGGCCAGACCTGAAGTGCGTATCTAGGCTATTTTTTTCCTTCAGAGCGTCCTGTTGATGGCTTCTATCCCTAGTGAACATGACTTCGCGAAAGAACAGCAAATGCAAGTCCTGAGGACTGCCGAAAGAACATTGGCGTTGCCTATTGGTCGTGCAATGTTTACATACTCTACTGTCCCTGTCGTGACGAAAGAGGTCTACGTCGTACCGAAAATCGAGCTAGCGATCCGACTTCAGCCACAGAACATCGTCATTGCACCTGAACCTGGTAAACTGCCTTTAGATGCAACTAATTGGGCGGAATTCCATAACGGTGTCGCAGCTGCACTGCGTATTTCTCCAGCAACGGGAAGCGTAGATAGCTCCTGGATATCATTCAATCGCCCGACAGAGCTCACTCCTCAACACGCTGGATTTTTGTTCGGGCTTGGGCTGAATGGTCATTTGAAAGAAATGCTCACTTGGCAGTCATTCGGATATCTGACTCCCAAGCATGAACTGACGTCTATCGGTGTTCTTCTGGGTCTTGCAACCGCATATATTGGGACTGGGAATAAACATGTGACTAAACTATTAGCAGTCCACACACCTGCGTTTCTTCCAACGCCAGATGTTGATCTCAACGTACCGCTCACGACGCAGGCTGCAGGCCTGGTTGGCATGGGTCTATTGCACATGGCCACAAAGAATCGGAGACTAGCGGAGGTAGCGTTACATCAAATCAGCCGCCATGACCTCCTGCTGCCGGATATTACTAACGAGTACAGAGAAGCATACACGGTAGCAGCCGGGGTATCTTTCGGGATGATCATGCTAGGCAGAGGGACAACGACGGCAAGCCCTGCCGATGTTGCCCTTTTATCTCGATTGCGCGTCTTGATTCATGGTGAAGGACCCGCGGTCTTCCATACTAAATCCGTCAAGCAGTCCTTCGACATCAACCTTACATCACCGGCGGCCACCATAGCGTTGGGTCTGATGTATCTCAGGACAGATCGGCAAGCTGTGGCAGATATCCTGACGATTCCGGACACAGTTGCAGCACTCAATCATATCCAACCCAACTTCTTACTGGTTCGTACCATAGCTCGAAATATGATTATGTGGAGCGACATCAAACCTACGCGCGAGTGGTTACTTAAGCAAGTACCTCAACCGATAATGAGGATAATGGAGACTCGACTGCCTTACCAAACAGTTGATGATGCTATAGAACTTGCGTATTACCACATTACCGCCGGAGCGGTTTTCTCTCTCGCGCTAAAGTATGCTGGTACAGCGAATCGTGAAGCATATGCAATGATTGCGGAGTTCTATGAATTCTTCAGAAGAACCTCCTGGCACAGCAGTATGTAATCTTAACCGCTGCTGTTTGAGCTACACTAACGCGGACATCGCTAGGTCCATCCTTCGATCATCGCATTAAGCGAGCTGCGTCAAGAGACGGCCTGAATCTGGTCACACTATCGATGGGCATGGTTATGGTCGGTTCAGGTGAACTCAGTTGTCTGAAGCGCCTTCGCCTGGCTCATGGGATGTATAACCAACCCATTCGTTACGGTTCTCATATGGCAACCCATATGGCGTTGGGTCTACTCTTCTTAGGCGAGGGACGATTTTCACTTGGCAATTCCGATGCAGCTGTTGCGTGCATGATAGCTGCCTTCTACCCGCACTTCCCAGCACTATCCTCGGATAACAGAGCTTATTTGCCTGCTCTGCGTCATCTTTGGGTGTTAGCTATCGAGCCACGTTGCCTCATTGCCCGAGATGTCGACACGAAGGAGGTCGTGTACCTACCTATGAAGGTCAAGGTCAAGGATGAAAATGGCACTAGTATTACTCAACTTATAGCTCCGACGTTGATTCCAAGCCTGGACCGCCTAATTTCCATCAAGATCGACACGCCTCGATACTGGCCTTTCCTTCTCGATATTGCTAATAACACTCGACATATGGGTGGTCTCCTCCAGTCCCAAACAATATTTGTCAAGCGCCGAACGATGTTCTTGAGCTATATGGAAGACCCGAAGGGAAGCCGAAGCTTATTCGTGCGGTCCGGAATGTCCACAGCGGACGCTGCGACGCTCGACTTCCCTCGTCTGACCGATACGAGTGCTCACCCTGCAAGTGATGTTCACCATTACATTACTTCACACTCCAACGATATTTCTTTCATCTCATTCGCTGACCGACTGTGCCGTGAAGACGGCATAACCGACAACGAGAAGATCTTCAATAAATTCTGCCATGCTGCGTTATTGGATTGTATCATCCAAGACAAGCCTCAAATGCTTTCGTCTTACCTTGCTCTCTACCGTGCTCGGGTCATTAACCCGCCATCACGATACTTCCAACTAATCCAACAAGACTTGCTCCGTACAGACGATTTCTACTCTAAACTCTTCGAGCGTCGATTCAGCGGACGCGCAGAGGGTATAACCCGCCCGGCACTACTCAGAGAAAACTCCGTGTCGGGAGCGCTTGCAGCCATCGACAAGAAGCTCGAGGAAAGCATACAGGAGAACAGACTCAAATTCAGACACGCGCTGGCTGTCTACTGCCAAAATCAATCTAATAACGAAGCCCTCCGAAACAGCTCCGAGTACCCGACCGCCGAGCAAGACCTTGCTTGGTACCTCCAGCGCCACGCCGTACCCTACGCGCCCTACTTCCCCGTTCTGCAACAACTCTCGCGCGAAACGTACGACAAGTATGCAGAAGAAGAGGATATAGCCGATGGATCGGATGAGGCTTGCTTGTTAGATAAAGGGATCAACCTTGTATATCATGCTTCTGTTACAGGCTTGGTTCGCCCCTTCGGAAGCTGGACAGTCGAGTCGTTCCGTGAGATTATCGGAGAGGACATGACACACTAGATAACTTATTGAGAATGTAGATAATCTTCCTCTTACATGTTTGTAGCATTGTCACTAGTCTGTCCATTCATTCACTCATTCTTCTTGTACGCATCGCATAGCATGTAGGCACTATACGTATATTGCTTTTGGGATAAAGATGACACGCTACGGGGTAATAGAATGATGATACAACAAATCCGGTACGGTGGCAAACGAGAATCAATCGAATAAAGTACGTGCGCGATGAAAGAGAATGGTCGTATTGGGGACTGCAAGTGCTGATGACGGGGGAACCACAAACGCGAGACAAAGGCATTAAATAGTACACGAACAATTCCGGAACTGATAGAACTACATAATTAATGAACGATCGCATGGAAGGCTGAACGGGGTAACTCGAGCAAACTCGATAAGACGTGGTTGAGGAGAATTAAGGGCGAGAATGCGAAGTGAAGAAGACGTAGCGCCAAAGTCAAAGCCAAGTCGAGTATGTCAATATCAGCGCGATCTTTAGTCGCAGTTATGGTCGTAGCTTCCGCAACGAGGGTATGGCTCGAATCGCTGCCAACACATCCACATCCGTCATTCACTGCCGTACCGTCTTTGTCCTGATCTTGCGACTCTTGGTCTTCTTCAACAATGGTCTCGAGGGTATGCGAACGAAACTTCCCATGCGATGGTGTAGCAGGTGTCGGGGAAAGTTTGCCTTTCTCGATAGTCGATGCAGAGCGTTCCGTTGACAATCCGAGCTGTCTAGCGACATTGCGCGCTATATTCCACATCAAAGCCGACACAGTCCACGGAAATGCTAGGACGTCCCAGAACACCGCTCTAAGCCTCGCACCCCTCAGATACGTCTCTTTCTCGTGGATCCTCGTCTTCTTATCCTTGCTGTGCAAATCAAGCACGTACGTCTCCAAAACTCCGATTCTTGCATCCCACTCCTTCGCCTTCTTATTCGATTCACTTTGATACTTCCGAACGCCTAGTTCAATGGCATCAATAGCATCTGCCAAATCGTCCCATTCGCGTGAACTTGAGACATCGAGATCCGTCAGTCGTTTATCCACCGAGTCGAACTTCCCTCGCAAGTCCGAAATTTCCCTGTCAATCTCTACTTTCGGATCCTCTTCATCATCGGGTTGATCATCCGGATCTTGTTGTTCAACAAGTGTTTTGAGCGCCCTACTCCGGTTCTTCAGACGTTCCGTTAAATGCGACCAAGGGCGTATGCCTGTCGCCAGGACAAAGAGTGACGTGCTGAACCACGAAAGGCTGGCTGGGTCTCCCGAAATTGCTGTAGCAACGAATCTGAGAAGAGATCCTCCCAGGAACGGTGAGACGACTGTGAGGACCAAGTAGAATATTTCAAGCGAACGAAGTTCGGCATATGCTGCGAGCTTTGCGGGATCTGTTTCCTCCGAAGGTGAGAAAAGGCCTTCTGATGGGATGGACGCGAGATATAAATTCCATGGGACTATAATTCATAACAAACGTTTTAGCATCCAGCATTATAATTATAATCCTAAAATAGAACGTACCTTCAACGAGTTGGTGCAGATAATAAATAAGAAACAACAACAAAAGGATATTCCTAATGTGATCACTTCCAGTCAGGATATTCCCTATTGGTGAGACAAGAGCAACAATTATGGACAGGTCGTAGCCTAGCCATGACCCGCTGGATGAAGCTGAGCTGCTGCCGCTTCTCGTTCGCTGGATAGGGCGGAGACTGCTTGTGCCACGCCGTATGGCGCTAGGTAGACTCTTTGATGGTCCACGAGAAGAACTTGAGCGTGTTGCTTCGAGTTTTGGAGATTGGGATGGATTTTTAGAGGGCTGTTCTTGCTGAGTCGACGTTGCACCATTCGCTTTTGGTACCTCTGTACCCCGATCATGCTCATGCTCATGCTCCGAATCATCTCCGGCACCTCCGCTGCCACTTGAGTGCTCCGAAATAGACGAGAACGAGCGAGACAAGCTCTCGCTCAAAGCGTCGTCCACCTCCTTGACGAACGCATGGTCATGTTCTTCTTCTTCTTCTTCTTCTCCGTCGCGACGCTCGTCCTCAGCATGCAGCACGCGTATATCCGAGACCGGCGAAGACGTGAGTGGCTTCTTGAACACCGCCAGACGCTTTCTCAATCCAGATGACATTTCTTTTGATCCTTTAGAAGAGAGAGTGTAGAGCAAAGAAGGAGATGATGCCCGTTGAAAGTGAGACGCTACGGGATGTTGTTCATGGTCTACATGCGGTAGACACGCCAGTTAGGTTAGGAGTGGCACAACTATGTATTGGCACGCGACCGGCGATCTTCAACGTCTCGGGCGCACGAGACAAGCGTCGATCTCGGCTTCCGAAACAAGGTCTTCATAGTGATCGGCATTTGGCTGCCTCAGCCCACAGTTCAGATGCTTTTATTTTTTTAAAAAAACAAGAAGGAAAGTTCACGAGCAACCGATTCTCAAGTAATATTACATCCATATCGTCTCTATGCCAGGAATTTATGCATAGTTCGACCCGGCAAACCGTACTCAGCGAAAACACCATACAGTCATCATTGAGTCAGTAGCGAATCGGCATTGAAATGAATCCGATTTCTTCTACTTCTTCTTCGTCACGCATTCGTAGCCAAGACTTACGGCCGTAAAGCTCGGTTCAGGAGTAAATGCTATTACCACCACAATTCCTCACCGAGGATCATTCCCAAACGATATTATCAATTTTCTACAATGGCCAGCAAGCGAAGCTATATGCATTTGCACGTGCATGATAAGAACCCGATTTCAGCCCAGAGGTACTATTAACCATGTAATACAACATTAAGACAATCACTTTTTCATCCAATTCCTACGTACGCTTCTATTCACAAATCTACGCGAACCACGAAAACCATCAGCCAAACCAAAACTGGAACTAGAGTATCCCAGAAAATTTTCAATGTACACCATTTTGCAACTGCGCAATCCGTGGGTTCGCGTTGACCGACTTCAGCCCATTCGCTATGACACCCCTCTCGAATTTCAGAGCCCTCCTCGCTCTAACAGCATCGTTGAGTTCGTTGAGCATCGCGCGCGTCACCTCGTAGTCCACACACGCATCCGTGATGCTCACGCCGTACTGCAAGGCTTTCGCACCGCCTAGTTCAGGTGCCGGAACGTCTTGTCGACCAGCTCGGATGTTCGACTCGATCATTACACCTGTGATAGACGACTCGCCGGCACGAAGTTGCTCTGCGATCGTATGCACCACTTTAGGTTGGTTGTTGTGGTTCTTTTGTGAGTTTCCATCTATCGACAAAAGAGCGGATTGAGTAAGAAATGACTAAGCCGACGAATGACAGACGGACGACAGACAAAATGGAAAAGTCTTGGTACTTACGGCTACAATCGACCATGAGGGAAGGGTGTAAGCCAGGGCGTGCCTTCTTGATTGCAGCGGCCGCAGCCTGCACGCTCTCCGCATCGTAATTCGTCCCTCTGCTTCCCCCTCTCAAAATAACATGCACGTCTTGATTTCCACGCGTCTTCACGATCGCCGCAAGACCCTGCTCCGTCACGCCCATGAACGCGTGCGGAGCACTCGCAGCGCGCATGGCGTCAACGGCAACACCCACACTGCCGTCCGTGCCATTCTTGAAACCAATTGGGAAAGAAACACCTGAAGCAAGTTCACGGTGGAGTTGTGATTCGGTTGTTCGTGCACCGATTGCACCCCAGGAGATGAGGTCCGCGATGTACTGAGGAGAGATTGTGTCGAGCAATTCTGATCCGACCGGGATACCTAGATCTGTCAGGTCACAGAGAAGTTGCCGTGCCACTCGGAGACCTTTGTTAATTTTGAAGGACCCGTCAATGTCAGGGTCGTTAATGAGACCTTTCCATCCGACGGTAGTCCGGGGTTTCTATAAAATAACAGACTCGTTGGGAAAGTACTTGATTAGGTAGACGGATTGCTATTTACCTCACTGAAGAGTAGTTCGTCAATATACACATTCAAGACCAATTTAGCAAGTTAATAACTTACAAGTAAGAGCGCATGATAATCAGCAGTCCGTCCCATTTAGGGATATCTTCTTTGAGCATTTTAGCGTACTCAATAGCCTGTTGGGGGCAATGAATCGAGCACGGGCCGACGACGACGATGATCCGCTCGTCTTCACCAGCAATGATCCTCGAGGCGGCGAAGCGCGCACGAGCGATGGTCGCCTGAGCGGCAGGTGAGGAGATGATCTCGTGTCGGATGAGCGCGGGCTGGATGAGCGGGTCATACTGTGGGTCGTAAAGTGCGGAAAGCGACATGGATGGTTCGGGTTCGAGTGGCATGTGTCCCATTGGCGTGTCCAAGTTTGTGTGCACGTTCGTCGGAGGTGTAACACCATTATTGATACCATCAAGACCAGTCGAAGGGGTATGCGGAGGAGCATACGCAGCATGAGCAGAGAAAGAAGAAGAAACATCGTCTGAGAATTCGTTCTTATGCGGAGAGGAGGAAGAAAGAGAAGAAAGAGAAAGAGAAGAAGAATCGGGAAGGAGAGGGGTACCCACACCAACTACACGCCTGTCCGTGATGTACTTGTGCATACGCTCTGCATCCGCCTCGTCTGGGAGAGGCGTAGACGGCATATGTGCCTGATGCTTCAGGTGGCCATTGGAGTTGCTGTTACTGTTGACGAAGACTGTACCAGGCATGATGTTGTTTCTATGCTCTTCGGGGACGGCGTCTGCACCTCAACACAGGAATAATAGGGGGAAGGTCAAGGGAGGGGAAAGAGATTGAATGAGCACAGAATGTCCAAGGCTTGTGTTTTATAGGCGACCAGAAATGAACGCACCGTTTTTGGGAATACCAGGCTGAGCAGTGGCACAGAAACTGATTGCGGCCGCTGATTGTGACGGCACCTCCGCGACACTAGCAGCCACACCAGTACTATTCGGCATTTTGTTTATTTTATTTCAGATTTATTTTTTTGATTGAGAGAGAGACGAGAACAAGAAGTGCGGTGAACCCATGATCTGGTCACCATCGTGTAA
Source organism: Phlebopus portentosus (assembly GCA_037892935.1). NCBI lineage: Eukaryota > Fungi > Basidiomycota > Agaricomycetes > Boletales > Boletinellaceae > Phlebopus > Phlebopus portentosus. The sequence goes on from JAYXKI010000009.1 coordinate 554,943, forward strand.
AATTTATGCACAGCCCGAGTCATGATCATTTACTGCTTTTATACATCACATGCACATTTATTCCCTTTTCTGGATTTCTCAATGAATATTAAATGGACACGTTCGTCGCTCAACACAGCTGCCAACGCATCATCCGAGTCTAAGTCTGAGGATCTAAACGAGAATCTGAGCCCGCCAGCTTCTCATCTTGACACGTACCCACACTCCCACTTCTCCTGATCTCTATCCCGCTCTTTGCAAACGCGAAGGTGAACAGAACAGCCTTCGTTCATAACCTGAAACCGACTACTTCGGACTTAAAGAATTATACCTTAAACCGTATATAGACGAGATGACACATAAAGGGCTCCACACAACACACAACCTGTCCGAGTTGAAACAAAATAGCCATAGTCGGATGGAATAATATCATATTGTTTCATCCCCCGATATGTTAGGATCGTCAGAATTAGAAGGCCGAGTCGTTCATCGCCGCCGACTCGGGCTCCAGCCAGCCATCTTCAGAAAGTCATTCGTCCCCAGTGCTGATATCAGGATGCATCTTTGGACGCAAGCTTACTCTTGAAGAGTGTATCTGGACTCTGGTTCCGAAGAGAAATTCTTCAAGCAGACATATCTTCCGATTACACCGAAATTACCAACTTCTTCTCTTCCACACGCCATTCAGCACGTGCATTCTCAACGTCAAAGTCGCGTTGTCTTTTGAGTCTTAACGCCTGCCCCGCATTGTGTCCTCTCACCCGCAGCGCGTCTACTTGGATCGCTTCCGCCAGTACAGTATCCTCTGCGCCATCTTCCAGGCTCTCTGCGGGAACCTCTCCCATCTTACCGATCTGTGCGTCAGATAGGTCAAGATTGACATCCAGGAAATGTTTCTGAGGAATGTGCAAGAGGATTCTCCTCGGTTCGATATCCAATGTTGATTGCGCATGGAGTTCGCGCGTCTGATAGATTCAATATAAGATAAGAATTAGACTTCCATGTCAACGACATGCTGTTTGAGGATCTCACCATCTCTGGCACGTCGATTTCTACCCTCAATTTCTCCCCTTCCTTACTCCAACTCCATCGCAGCGGCGGCAACGCCGAGAGTATATTCACATCCGACCCAGGGCCGGTGTCCGCCGAAACTGAATGATTCGAATCCACACTACGTATTTCTTCAACGAGCGGCTTTTTCTGTCTGCCGTCTACGCCCGCAGACGTCGTCGAACCAGAGCCATAGACAACGCCTCCAGATCGAGAAACAGGAGCGTCTAGACCCACGTGCTGGTCAACTCCAGCCGCACTTCCAGCGTTTGCGGCAAAACTGCTGCTCGTAGAACTAGGTTTCAGAATTGATTTTAGAGGCTTCTGATTCGTAGATGAAGCAGCCTTGGATGATGAGGCGTTCGTCTTATCGGTGCTCCCATTCGTCCTTCCTTCCTTGCTTTCTTTATCCCCACTTGAACCAGAATTGTTTGGAATCTCCTGGACGAGCGGGGACAAACGTGCCCCTGATTTGGCTCTGGAGCTAACAATACTTTCTGAGCCTGAGCCTGCGTCAGCTAAGGACCGGGGCATGAGCACGGTCCGCGGCTCCAGCTTGCCCTTTGATGTAATGTTCGGTGTGCCGACTTGTCGCGAGAGCGTCATGTGCGATTTCTCTTCAACGTGTTCCAAAGCAAGCTCTGTACGTCCATATGCGTGTTATCCGGTCAATCATTTGCGAATCGAATTGCAAAGATGCGTGATAATTTCATGTCGGCATCATTTCCAGGACCAGCATCGACAAGGCAGATGTCCAAGTCGAAGATAAGGGCGATGTACGGATTTGGCGAGGAAGACCATTCCCAAATGCCATGAAGCAAAACAAATGAGACAAACGGGTAATGTAGATTAAGCATTGGTCCGGACAAGAATAGACTTACCAATCAGGTACAACTTAAACTCCTTATCCTTCAAACATCTCGACCTAAGCACCGAGCTGAATACACAGTCAAATACAATCGAGGGTTTCCCGCTCTACACATCCTCATCCAGCCAAACAAGCAAACATCAGCTCACTCATGTACATAGAAACCAACTCAACCCAGTCATATCTCACCTTATCCAAATCCTCCCTTGGTTCGCTAACAATGACAGGGACATAGTATCCTGCTAACCCGTGTCGCTCCTCATCATCTAAATCCGCGCCGGCCATGGCCTGCCGAACAACTTCCTCACTTGCTTCAGGCGGAGCAGGCACGCGCCTGTCCCACGCGATGTTCAAAAACACCTTCGTCCCTACCTGAATTTGCAACGTCCGCGTAGAGACTTTAAATTCTGGTTCCAACAGGTTTGACCTCGTTTGCGGTGTTTGCTTTTTGGATGAGGATGGAGATGGAGGAGGAGGAGGAGCATCAACGTAAGTATAGAACCCAGGTTCGGTCGTCAAAGACTTGATACAGAAACCTGCACTGGGTGTGAGAGGGACTCGTACGGTATCTCTGAGGTTTGAGTGGGATGATAAAGACGATGAAGAGGATGCTCCTTGAGTTGGTGCTATTAGGCTGGCCATCGTCGCTGGATTGCGGACAGTGTCCGCTGGGTCCAAGTAGTACGTACGTAAGTACCAAGACACGTTACAAATCTTGAACAAATTTGGCAATCATGCCGAGCACCTGGCAATATTTGCCTTTTCGGGGACCCTTCCGGCGGATCAGATTGTTGGACGGCATGTTTTGCGCTGCTTCTTTCGACTCATTCAATGTAGCACGGTGAGTACACGGAATCCTTGTATTTGAATAGTGATCCTGGCTTACATAAATATATACAAGCAACTCAGCAGATGATTATATGAGGTTCACCCTCAGCCCTGCCGGGAGGGAGGCAAGCTCATCCTTGAAAGTTGTAAACTCTGAGCTGAGAAACGTGGAAAGTGTCTACGGTGCGTCATTTCCATTTGTAGCTCGAGACTACCAAAGGATTAAGCCACTTTACAGACAGATCGAATGCAACCAAAGTACCAATCAAACTTCAAGGGTTTAAGCCAGCGCACGTCCTACATCTGGAAGCCCAATAAAGCTACAAAGGCTTTAGCTGGTAGATGCGTCTCTTTTCGATTTGGAGGCTGAAATATTTACGTTCTTATGGTTCTCAAGCTAAGCACTAGCATGTCATTGAATCAGTCTGATGAGAGTGACAAGCTGGAATCGGTCTACGATCGCGCTGCTTCCTCGTGGAGACGTTTCAAGCAAACCGGAAATCGGGAAGATATCGATCTAACCATTACTCTCGGCCAATCCCTGCTCGATTCTCGTCCTCACGACCATCCTATACGTGGGAAGCTGTTGCACGATCTTGCGAACTCCCTCGTAACTCGGTACGAACGATGGGGAAATGCGGAGGATCTGGAAAATGCGATCACGCTTCGGCGGGAAGCCTTGGAGATCACTCCTGATGGACATTCCGATCAATTCAAGTCACTGATTTACCTAGGAAATTCGCTTTTAACTCGCTTTGGGCGCGATGGCAGCGTCGAGGACCTTGATGAGTCCATCACTCTCTATCGTTCTGCCCTTGCTCTTCGACCCATCGGCCATCCCGATCGCTCGTTATCACTAAACAATCTGAGCAATGCCTTGAAGGCTCGCTTCGAGGAAAGCGGGCGAGCCGAAGACCTTGATGAGTGCATCGAGTTGCAAAGTGCTGCTGTCGCTCTTCGACCCGATGGACACCCCTCGCGTGCCTCATCACTTAACATTTTGGGTAATGCTTTGAGAACACGTTTCGAACAGCGTGGAAGCCCCGAAGACCTTGACGAGTCTATCGCCTTTCACCGTGCTGCCCTAGCACTTCGACCAGACGGCCACCCGCATCGTCCCATATCGCTGAACAATCTTGGAACCTCTCTGAAAACCCGCTATTCTCAAAGTGGCCGAATCGAGGACCTCGATGAGGCTATTTCTCTGTACCGCGCCGCCCTCGCTCTTCGACCAGTTGGTCATCCTGATCGTTCCATGGCGCTGAACAATCTGGGAGGTTCGCTTTTGGCTCGCTTCGAGAAATATGGGGAAATCGAGGACCTTGACGAATGCATCGAATTGCAGCGTTCCGCTCTCGCTCTCCGACCTGACGGACATCCGCTGCGATCCTCAGCACTTAGCAATCTCGGAAATTCTCTGAAAACTCGTTTTGGCCTCACTGGCCAAATTGAGGACCTCAATGAGTGCATTGAACTGCAACGTGCTGCCCTTGTCCTCCGACCTAAGAGCCACCCTGATCGTTCCTTGTCACTGACTAGTCTGGGCCGTTCGCTCTTGACTCGCTTCGAGCAGGAAGGGCAAATCGAAGACCTCGAGAGTCCATAACTCTTCACCGTGCTGCCCTCGCTCTCCGAACCGACGGTCATTCCTTGCGCGCCTCCTCGCTCACCAGTTTGGGAAACTCTCTGAAAGCTCGTTTCGAGCAAGGAGGCCGAGCCGAGGACATCGATGAGGCCACCAGTCTACACCGTGCCGCTCTCGCTCTTCGACCCGACGACCACCCCGAGCGTCCCACTTCACTCAATAATTTAGGAAGTACACTTGCGATTCGTTTCTGCCAAACCGGCCAAGTCGAGGACCTCGATGAGTGCATTGAATTTCATCGTGCCGCTTTGGCTCTTAGACCCGAAGGTCATCCGACTCGTTCTTTGACGCTGAGCAATTTAGGGAGTTCACTCTGTACTCGCTTCGAACAAGTAGGTGCTATGGAGGATCTTGACGAGTGCATCGGATTGCATCGAGCCGCCCTCACCCTACGACCAGACGGTCATCCTGATCGTTCAATGTCACTGAGCAATCTGGGAGCTTCACTCTTCATTCGCTTCGAACAAGTCGGCCAGGCTGAAGACCTCGACGAGTGCATAGAATTGCAGCGAACTGCTCTCACTCTTCGACTGGATGGCCATCCTGATCGTTCTGCGTCTCTGAATAATTTGGGAAGTTCACTTTTGACTCGCTTCGAACAGTATGGACGACTTGAGGACTTGGACGAGTGCATTGATCTACAACGGGCTGCAATCGATCTTCGACCCAAAGGTCATCCTAATCGCTCCTCATCGCTGAACAACTTGGGAGGTTCTCTGAAAACTCGCTTCGAGCATACTGGACGAGTCGAGGACCTCGACGAATCCATAACTTTGCACCGTGCCGCGCTCGCTCTTGAACCTGACGGCCACCCTGGTCGTTCCATGTCGCTGAACAGTCTGGGAAGTTCGCTATTGATTCGCTTCTGGCAAGACGGCCGAGCTGAGGATCTTGATGAGGGCATTGAAGTACAACGTGCTGCCCTCGTTTTTCGGCCTGATAGCCATCCTTTACGTTCCTTGTTACTCAATAGTCTGGGGAGTTCTTTGGGAACTCGCTTCGAGCATAGAGGCAGTTTCGAGGACCTTGATGAGTCCATAACTCTTCACCGTGCCGCCCTTGAACTTCGACCCGACGGTCATCCTTTACGTGCTTCCTCGCTCAATAATCTGGGAAATTCTTTGAGAGCTCGCTTTGAATACGGCAGCAGAGTGAAGGATGACCTCGAAGAGTCCATCGTCACGCACCGTGCTGCCCTTTCTCTTCGACCCGACGGTCACCCAGATCGTCCCGTCTCGCTCAACAATCTGGGAATTTCACTCTTGGTTCGCTTCGAAAATTTTGGCCAAGTTGAAGACCTTGATGAGTCCATTGATCTGCATCGTGCTGCCCTTACCCTTCGACCCGAAGATCATCCGGATCGTTCCAGTCCACTACATAACCTTGCAAATTCTCTTTATGCTCGATACCAGAAGGATGGCCACAAGGAAGACTTCGAGGAGTGTATCGACTGTTTGACTCGCGTTGCCGCCGATGTGCTCTCAGGTTCACTAGATCGTCTAAAAGCGGCGTGGAGATGGACGACTCTGGCGCGATCCCACAATCATCCAACTTCTTTAGATGCCTACAGGACGGCGATATTGATCCTTCAACGCGCTCTTGCGATCATGCCTACTTTATCCTCTCAACACGATTTCCTTGCCAGCTACTACAGTATCCAAACATTTGCTCTAGATGCAGCATCGTACCTTATAGAGAAGAGCGAGTTCGCTCAGGCTATTGAGCTCCTGGAGCAAGGGAGAGCCTTGCTTTGGTCGCAGATGAGAGGATTCAGGACCCCACTTGACCGACTTGCGGAGGAAAACAAGGCTCTTGCTGACAGGTTGAGGGAATGTAGTCAACGTATGGAGGCTCTCATAACCTCGTCTTCGGCACATATAGTCGGTCTGAGTACGAACGAAGATGGCACTTTAGAGAAGCGGAATTCGTCCGACGAGACTGTGCTTCGCATGCGAAAGCTTTCAGAGGAGCAAGAAGCTTTAGTCGTCGAAGTCCGGCAGATTCCTGGATTTGAAGACTTCCTCAAAGCTTCACCATTCGAGACGTTGAAGAAGGCTGCTGTAGAAGGACCCGTGGTCGTTATTAACCACTGTGAACATCGATGCGACGCTATCATTGTCCTTGCGCATGAAGAGACACCGTGTGTATGCATCCCTCTCGATAAGGACTGGTACACTGAAGCAAACGAACTATACGATGAGCTCGTACTATCACGCAAAGAATTCGGGGTACACTCGACCAAATATGACCAGGCGCTTCGACTCTCAATGAAGGTGCTGTGGGATAGAGTCGTCTCCAAAGTTATCGAGAAACTCCGAGAATTAGGACTCGTCGAAGGGTCGCGCATCTGGTGGTGCCCTACCTCAGTTCTGTCAGCACTCCCTTTTCATGCTGCGGGACCTTACATGGGCACGGACGGAAGTACGAGATATCTTATGGACGAGTACATATCATCGTACACTCCAACTCTCAAGTCCCTCATCACTGCGCGTTCTGGAATACGTGTCAACGAGGAAAAGCTTCTCTTCGTTGGAGATACAAGTCTTCCCTCCGCCACTAAAGAGAGGAACGCCATACGACAATACAAACGTATCGACAAGCAACTCCTTGACCAACGTGCTTCTCCCAAGTCAGTGATGAAGGCGCTTCAGCGTGCAGAATGGGTGCACTTTACGTGCCATGGGCGTCTGGATCGGAACCTTTCAAATCGTCGCTCAAGCTTTTCGGAGGAGATCTCACTTTACTCGACATCGCTCGCGCCCGTCTACCCAATGCGGAGTTCGCCTTTCTTTCAGCTTGCCACACCGCCGAACAGGATCCCAACTTCGCGCAGGACGAAGCGCTCAACCTGGCCGCCGCAATGCAGTTTTGCGGATTCCGGAGCGTCGTGGGTACGATGTGGAAGCTGCTTGACAGGGATGGTCCTTTCCTCTCTCTCGCCGTCTATGCATATCTCATGCTCGATCTGGAAGATGGGGAGATAAGATGTAAAAGGGCCGCGGCTGCTGTTCGCGAGGCTGCATTGAGGCTCAGGGAACTGGGCGACGAGACGCCAAATGGAAGCAGGGTGGAAATGATGGCAGAGAGATGGGTTAACCTCGTGCACATTGGTATTTAACGTTCTTTCTTATGTCTATGTTCACCTGTTTCGGTACCTTGTACATGATTAATCCGGTATACAGTAATGAGTAAGAAGCTCTTCGCGTCATTCTTGAGTAAGGAAAGCTATAATCGCCCTTATATCCTTTCACTTTTTTTTTCTTTTCAACGCATTCACTGCGCGCGGCGGTTAGCTGTTTACGATTGCGCCGTAGCTACAAGGACTACGTAATGTTGGGTCACCCTAAGGGGAGTATAGAAATAACAGCAGGGATGGGTTGTACGGTATTCAGCAAGGTACGACACCGTGAAGATGGGACTTCTCATTTCCAGCTCATTACAATCGCATCAGAAGAAAAATCACGCTTCTTTGCAAAGAGAAAAAAAAAGAAATGTTGTATGTTATAAATGCATTTGAAATCCAGATTTGACGGACAGGATACACTCATACATACATACACAGACATCTTGCTCTTAATAAAGCACTTGGGATAAAGGGGAAGAAAAACGAAATAGAACAGAAGCAACAATCTCTATCTCTATCAAAGGGATAGGAAGCTTAATCAGAGCCAGGGCAGGAAAAGCACAAGAAACAATCAGGCAGTTGAACGGCCATTCCCAGTGAGGTTACGGAGGGACGAAAAGCCTGTTGGAAGGAGCATATAAGGCTTATCGAAAGGATCATCAACCGAAACGTTGAGGGACGCGTAGGGAATATCAAGAAGATGAGGAACGACAACAGATACAGAACAGAGATAAAAAACGATGCGAAAAATCATAATTCAGTCGATTTGAATCAGTCAATTGGCAGTTACAAATTGTAAAGAAACCTCCAAGAAAAGAACACATGAAGAGACGGAAAAACATGTAAAGGATACGATGAACGAATAAAGAATCGACTGAAATGTATGTAAATGGAATGACAAAAATGTGTGACTCGTGAAAGTAGCTGAGAGACTGGTTATACATGTGCGATGTGGAATGGTGATGTACAGTGTACAGTTGATTTGTTCGTGCATACTGTACAAATTGCCGGGTAGGTGATAGATAATACAACGAGAGCACAGTATGGTGCTTCACTCGTCTGTCGTCTTCGTCTTCGTCTTCATCTTCTTCCGACGCTCGTTTGAAGCGTCCTCTCTTCAACTTCAGACCACCTGTTTACGACTTGCCCTTCAGACCCTTCACAAGCGACCTGATCCCCCCAAACCTCGCTTTCGAAGGCGATCGACTCGACCCAGCCGAAGACGCAGGGGAAATAGAATACGCATCCTGGATCTCCTTCTGCCTATGACTCCTATAATGATGCCCGTGTCCAGAGTTAGAGTGACTCGCATGGTGGTGATGACTCGCAGCATCAACCGCGAACCCCATCTTCGACAGCTTATGCGCCGCACCCGTCCGCCGGGTAGTCGGGTCCGAGCGAAGCACGCTACTGCTCCCTCTCGCGTTGTAGCTCCCGCTCCCGCTTCCGTATCCCGCTTCGGAATCTTGTAAGGGAGCAGTTGCAACCCGCGTGAGCGGCACGCCGAAGTCGTCCGTCGATGCTGATGGATCGGGGTCGGGCGTACGCGATCGTAAAGGCAAGGAAGGACGCGTATCGTCAATTGTGTACCTTGTGGATGGGTAATCGTGGTCCGCGGGAGGTGCTGCTGCTGCGCTTGGTGAGGGTGAGATTCGCGGAGCGACGCTGTCGGGGGTCGTTTCAGGTGAATCAATAGGCGTAGCCGTCGTCTCGATAATCGCAATATCAGGTAATTTCTCAGACTCTTTGCTGATGTATAAAGGCGTCGATGTTGACTGCGAGTGGGAGTGGGCGTGCACTGTAGGAGATGTTCCAGTGCTATGAACCGTTGTGTCAGCTGCCGTCGGCGAACAAGAGGTGGAAGCTATAACGACAAATAAGATAATCAGCATCTCATGTATGAGAAATCCATAGAAGAATTTAGTAAAGAGCACGGACCAGCAGGAGAGCTGAAGCCCCAAGATGCCTGAGGTGCACCTTCTGCCGTATGAGGGCGCTTCTGTTTCGCTGGCCTCGCAGGAGGCCTCTGTCTCAAACTCGACGCGCCAGGTCCCAGTGCAAGTCCAACAGCAGCATCCGTCGTCGCTCCTCGCTGCCGAAGCACCGCAACGTCCCTCTTCTTCTGCGTCAGCGCCATCCTCGCCTCTTTCGCAGCCTCCTTCGCCGACTTTGGGGTCTTCACTTCCCCACTCTCGTTCGCGCTGGCATTGTGCTGTTCGCTGCCACCAACGACTTCGGCTTCCCCGTCCGAATCATCCCGCACAGACCACAACTCGCGCTGTTTCTCTCCACGCGCGAAGCGCCTCTCGAGAGCGAGGATCTCACCATATGCTGCTAGCTGTGCTGACAGCGGAACGTCGGGACTTTCGGGACCATCTGCCGGCAGAGAAGCGCTCGCGAGGATCGCCTGCTGCGCGCGCCGCACAAGCGCCTCTGCTTCCGCAAGGTTACTAATCCCACGAAGGTCAAGGTCGGGAGGAAGAGGCGTAGGCGTCGTCGGCGAATGCGCGTTCTTCGTCCTTTGTAATTGCTCAGGCGATTCTTGCCCATCTGGGTTGGACAAGCCAAGCTCTTCAAGCGAGGAAGACGGAGAAGCGTGCAGGCATACGTCGTTGCTCGTCTCTTTCGCATTCGTGGTCCGCAACGAGTCATCCCTCATCCTCATACTATCGGTTGGGACTTCGGTGTCGTTATCATCCCCACTAAGTATGCTCGTCATACGCAGATCCGTACCAGGACTCGGGGTAATGAGGTTGCTCGTACTCGAAGTATCCGCCTGACTAGGCTCACTCCTGTCCGTCTCCACGCTTGAGAACGATTCCCCTCTCGCACGCGACTCCGCAACGCGTTCCTTCGTCTCACTCGTTGCGTCTTTATTATCACCTTCAAGAAGAGCATCATCGGGAAGACTGTAACGCGTCGTCACAGACGCTTCCGACGTAACAGAGACAGGTGTACGTGGAGGCGGGCCATCGATGCTGAATGGGAATTCATTGCGTTCATATCCGGCGTTTCTGTTCTCCGGAGATACACCAGGCGATGAGGACGAAGCTGTCGACGCGAACGAAGCTCCTCTCGCTCGTCCGGCAGACACATACTGTGCGTAATTCACAGCTTCCGTCGAAGGGTCTACACCCTGCTCGCCTTCTTCCAGCATCGTCGTCGACTCTTCAAGCTCAGCATCATCATACCGCAAGGCCGTCGACTCAGAGGGGTCGATGCTTGTCCCATAGTCCTCCTCTTCGTCTTCTTCATCCTCGTCATATCCATACGAGTGTTCATGCCGGAGCGAGCTCGCGCTCCTCGTTCCGCGAAGCCTGATCGCCGAAGCATTCCCACCCATCCCCACGCTCGCACCAACCGGCGAACCCCAGCGCGGTTCGGGACTCATACTCGAAGTCTCAGCCGGACTCGCAGTTGCATCGAACCTCAACGTCCGCGTCCCACCAGGCGTACCCGTGCCACTCGAGCTCTGCGAAGACGCCGAGCGGTTATGACTCCTACTCTGCCCCTGTCCTCTCAATATACTCGGTCTAGCCGAAAGTCGAGGGGCGACCACTCCAGGCCCTGGCGCTGATCCCGGCACTACGTCTCCAAGGCCATCTGTGCCGGTAGTAGCGACACCACCAGCAGCTTCGTCTTCGAATTCCTCATGCAACTGTTCCTGCGAGTACCGATGGTGCAGTTCCACAGCGGAGGGGACGAGCGGACTTCGCGGGACGGGTACCGATCCCGCACCTTCGCTTCCAATGCGCTGACGGTACCACGACCCAGGCCTCCCACCTCCACCGCTCATAGGCGGGGGCGAAGGTGCGAATGAGGCAGACAAAGGTGACGCCGGGGGCGATGCAGTCCCTCTCGCACCAGCGCTAGCAGAAAACGCATGATTGTAAATCGGTGCGGAGTTCGAGAATGATGTTGACGCAGAGGCCGAACCCGAGCCGGGCTCGCTACCGCTGAGGTTCAGACTCGAGTTTGCATTCACATTCGCGTTCAAGTTTGTGTTTGAACTGACGCTCGGTTCACCCCCCGCGCGCCTGAAAAGGTTCCTCAATGAAATTTTGCTACTCAGCTTCCGCGTCGTTCCCGTCCCCGTATTCACATTCGTGTTGCTCAAGTTCGTCGGGTACCCACTCGAGTACCCACTCGAGTACCCACTCGTCATCCCGACAGCAGCTAAGCGACTTCCGCTTCTGCTAACTCCGTTCGCGTTCCCACTCGAATTAGCATTTCCATTCCCATTCTCCGCATTCGCACTTCCTTCCTGTCCAGCATCCGACCCCGCGGACCTTGGTCTCCGCTTCCGGCCCGAGAGGCGACGCTGGAACGGAGACGCGGGCTCGTTGAATATATGCGGTAACGATGGTCGTCGATTCCCTGGTACCCCAGCTCCGAGGCCATCGAACGGACTGCTAATTAAGTTCGAGTTCGAGTTCGGGTGGAGGGACGAGGATGACGTCACGCTTGCACCCGTGCTGAGGGAGGGTCGGAATAATGCGCTCTCGGTAACGGAAGCGGATTGCGACGTAGATTGCGAGTGCGGCTGAGACTGGGACGAGGCTTGCGTCTGCAGCTGCGACGTCGAATGCGAGTGCCCGTGATGGAAAAGCGAATGCAAATGTGAATGCGACGATGGACTTCCACCATGCGAATGGGAATGAGAATGTTGATGATGGTGCGAGTAATGATGTAACGGCAAAATCGAATGCGAGTGAGGGTGCGATTGCGATTGCGACTGTGGGTGTGCCGCAGCGGAAGGTGAAGGTGGCGACTTGTCTCGCTCTCGCTCTCGATCGCGTAGCTGACCATGCGATCCATGATGATGCAAAAGCGGTGTCTTGAACAAATGCAAGGCATTGTCAATCGATCTCTTCATATGCAGCCTCCTCGATCCGCTCTGTACCATCTCCGAAATCTCGCATCCGTCCTTGTCTTTCTCTTTCTCGCCAGTGGAGCTCACAACGGTATTGGTATTCCCAATGTCGATCGCAGACCCATTCCCTCGACTCCCAAAAGGGTAATTCGGTCCAGAGACCGATCCGGGACCAGAAGCTTCCTCCTTCCCGCCGGGCTGCACGGGAGGCAAGTCACCCGCTCTCCCTCCGCTCCACGCAGCCAGTATGTCAGCACATTCGACCCATCCGGTATTGCGCGCGAGCATCTCGGGAGTGACGCCGTGCTTGTCCGCGCGATCCGGAACGGCGCCATGTGCAAGCAGGAGCTTCACTACTCCCAAGTGTCCGTTAGCTGCGGCGAAGTGTAATGGTGTTGATCCTGGAAATTGAGTACGTTGTCAGCGTTACTCGTGTCACGGACCCAAGCCAGGAAATGTGCGAGGTCGATAATAGATGTACACGGGAAGGGGTAGATTGACTACACCAAATCCGTCTTTCTCAACGCATCGCGTGCACACAAATCTCATATCCAAACACCGAAAATAGTCACTCACCACTAGCTCCAACAGCCAATCCGGATGACTTGTGTTTCTCATTCGAGTATCTTCGCGGTATCCTAAATGACAACGACAATGACGTTTCGTGTGCGTGAGTACGTTATCAGATACAATATGTCAGTGTCCCGATTCAGACGCAACATGACCCACGGCAACAAACCAAGGCAGTACTCACCTAGGGGCATTTACATCCGCGCCTTCGTCAATCAAATATTTGACCACGACTTCGCTCCCACCCGCGCAGGCCGCATGCAGGGGTAGTACTCCGTTTAGGACCGAGTTAATCGGCTGACCATGGCTCAGAGCGAACTCGACGAGCCCCAGGTTCCCCGAGGCGGCAGCAAAGTGCAAGTCATATTGAGGGACTAAATAAATATATAATAAGAAAATATCAATAAATAATCATAAAATTATTAATTGCTATGTGCGATGGGAGAAACAAAAAGAGAGAGACAAAGACAAGAATTGGAAGACCAAAAAAAAAAGTGAAAGAGGATATGGAAGGACGAGGAGAGGGACGTACACTGCGTAGTGACGTTATACCGAGCCTCCGCCTTTTGCTGGGTACGCGAAGTGCCCGGCATGGTGTTATTCCTGTCTCTCCCAAAGGCAGAGCGACTTGCCATGCGCTACTGATTCCTTTGTCTTGTCGCCTTTAAACCAAGGCGACCTTGTTCGGTCTGAGATAGAATTAAGAGGAGGCTGGGGAGTACGACGAGAGAGGATGATGGTGGAGAGAAAGAGAAGATTGAGAGGAAGAGGAGAGGATGAATGATGGACAGATTGGGATTTCCAGGCTCAGCGGGGCCCAGAACGAGATGCAAGGTAGGTATGTGCTACTAGAACTAGGCTGGGAGTGATCAGATGGTCGTGAAAGGATATGAGCTATAATTAATTGTGATAAAGGCAAGGATTACTTACAACGGAAATGCAGGCGACTGTCGGACTGGACGAAGTGATTGATTGATGGGCTCGAAGAAGAGGACAAGGGAGCAGTACGTCGGAGCACAGCGGGGCCCGAGCCTACCAGCACCAGCGAGCTCGGGAGCAGACTCTCCTCCACGCCAGGCGCTACTATTAACTTAACGCTTCCTTCTATAATATAATCCTCCGTTTTGATAGGACCAACCAGCCTCCGGCCAATAGCGTGCACAGACACCTCGAGAACGAGCAGGCGCGGTGCTGCTCGTCGTCTCCGTCGAGTGACGCGGTAAGTAAGAAGGTAAAGAGGAAAGACGAGTCGGTCGGAAAGGTGGGGAAAGACAAAGACTCGAAGATTATAGTAGCACCCAAATCGGGAAATATATAAACACTGATCCACTGATCCACATCTGTCACACCAATCGCGACAATCACAACAATCATCTCTGAATCATCTCACTCCCCATCTCACAAACACACCCCATCTTTATTGTCCATTCATTTCCATAAATAACATAAAGTCAAGTATATATTCGGCATCCTCAGGTCTGCCTTGATTTGATGGAATGAACAGAATGATTTAGGTCTATTCAGCGCGCTGGCCCTATCCCGCCCGCGTTCTAACCTGACTGGCTTTTTTGTAGTAGATAGAAAGACGTAGACGTCCATGTGACATCCACCAGCGGCGCAAACATGAATTCCACGCTCCCCCTGCATTCCCCGCTGTTTTGCATGCCTTCACCATATGGTGTGTCCACGCACGCCGACACACCGAAGATCCGGTGAATTTACCGTAGTCGTGATGTCGTGACAGACACAGGATGTCATGCGTGCATTGTGTCACTCGACGACTAATCTACATATTTACCTGCTACCTCACCTCGATTGTTTAGCGCGGGGACGGGGACGTTCTTCGTTTTGTTTCGTATACAGCCTCGTTCTCTACATATCTAGGTCTGGAATTTCTCCATCACCACGTTGCCGGACGGACGCTGTATTCATCCCGGGCTGTACGACGACTTACATCATTACAACCATCGCCATCGCCATCGGCAACCCAACAACAAATAAGTGCACCACAGACGCTCCTGCATGCTCCCTAGATGCACAACAAGACACACAGCAAATACATCACGGGCTTATGGATTATCTTCATCTGATCAAACGAATAGGGGGGAGTCAAAGTTAAGACACCACACCACGTTCTGATTATGATCTATCTGGTCCAGTAAGAAACCAGAACTCAAAAATTTTACTCCCGCCCGCCTCGTTTTCTTCTGTTTTCTCCCGAACAAATTTTCCTATACAGGCTTAGGGATGACTCTGGCTCTATCTCTTCTAACCGTCTCAGCCTATTCAGCAAGCTTCCCGCCGGCTTCCCTATTCCGGTCCAATTATAACGCCACGCGTTCCCAGCCCTTCTCCCGCTATCTAGCCGAATGGATCTCTCATCTCTCCCTATCTCTTCTTTGACTTCCTGTCCTCCTCACGGGCAGGACGAACCGACCGCGTGCAAGTGTGCTGCGGGCGAGCTAAGTATATCCAGGATAAATTCGTCATCTACATACATATATATATAGTTCTGTGGGGTACGGTGTGGTGCGTATACTAAATTATTACTTACTATGACGACCATACAATGCATTGACGTTCTGACGTTCGCACACCACCCGCGTCAGGCCTATCTATCTCTGTCTGCTTCTTGTTGCTCTCGTTCTGGTTCTGGTTCTAGTTTCCAAGGTCCAGGTTACACGAACTCAGCGCATTGATGCATTGCTGACGTCCTCGTGACGCATAGCATGATGCACACATATCATCTGAATGGCGATTCTTGTCGCCGGTACTGTTATGGATTGATGCTGCGGAACCAAAGGACAGTTAGGTGAGGCTTGAGGGTCTGATATGATACGAATTTGGAAGCGCACGCGCAATCTGGGGAGCCCACGAGCCGCCTCGCGTCTGTTGGCCTATTCATATCATAACACATAACATAACATACACAAGTTTACGTTCAATCTAAAACCTTACAGCTACATGTCTTTCCGCTAATTGTGTAGTGCCGGATGAACACGCACCTTTCCGCCCATGTGCCCCGATACCCTTCTATCTATGAACGGGTCAACTCATACTGCCTGGGTCTAAGACTGATGTGGCGTTCGTTGGTTCTCTGGACGGATGGACAGATGGAATGATAAATATGACGATATGCTTTCGCATATCAGATTATGATACATGGGTGCGCACTTGATGAGTGTGCTGCTTCTATCTGTCCGAAAGCGTTTAACCGATCCCAAAGCATCAAACTGATATTCATCATGATCAATCACCTACATCTTAGTTGCCACGATGTCAAGCAGTCACATCTGTGCAGCCCAAGAAACGATCGTAGTGTATAGAAACAACGATCTCAACGACCCCAAACAAAATCTGAATCGGAATTCCAAATCCAAATTTGAATTCATTAAATATCAATGATATCATACCCCGTCCAAGGCAATAGCGTGATGCCGGGCTGCACGTACCGCAGCGATGGTGATAGTGATGGTTACCGTTCAGTGTATTGGTCATCTCAGCTCCTCACCTTGATGCTGATTTCAACAGAACGCAGAACAATCTGAAAGCTACCGCTGTATCAGTTATCGGCGTGTCGACTTGGCGACCCCATTGTTCTCATCATAATTTGAGTAAGTAACGTTATACTCAGGTCCATCTCTGTCCGTATATATGTGTTTGAAGTTCCTATCGTTTCTGTAATCAATATGCTATTGATCTTACGCTGAATTTATCAACTTCTGGGGAGTTCGGATCAAGTTTAAGCTGTGTCACGACCGGACGATTCGGTAACTTCAGAAGTACGAATGGCTGCATCATTTCCTCACTTGTTTCCGAGTGAAATTTACTTCAACGTATCGCGATCCCTACACAATCATCTTGCTTTTCAGCATGTTCCCGTCAAAACGAGCAACAAAAGCCCGACTAAAAAATCACTTGAAAGGTCTCGACTCTCAGAATAGTGAATAATTTAATGCTAATTTCATTATCTACACCTGTGCAGCAGGACAGAGGTACGAGGAAGGCACGAGAGTCTAGTATCTGAATCCGGTGAAATTATAATGATCTGCCAGGAGTGTGGTTCTACGGAATCTACTACTGCAATTTGCTTCCGGCTTTGTCTTTGTGTTCCTGTTTCCGTCCGTTCGTGCCTAGACCTCTTGCTCTCCGGCGTTCCTGCGCTTTTATTGCCGGGTTTGATAACACTTGCCAAACGTCTTTGTGTGTGAATTCGACCGTGTGAACAAATTACCAAACGACACGAATTCAGTCCATCAGGTCCGATGCAGCTCAAGTCAAGTAGAACGATATGGCTTTCCATACTCTCCATAATTCAGTATTAATATTGCTCTGGCCTTCATACTAATAATACTTGGGAGAACGTGTGGGCACAAGGAGTTATGTAAAACTTTTTGAAGCAATACTTCCCATTGCTACAAACATGCCATCCGAGTCTGGTGAGTCTCTCGAAGACGCCCTGTACGCCATTCCCAAATTTAGTTCTCTCACTGTTTCCCCAAGAACTGACTGCTTTCCCTCAATTATAGTCGTCTGGATTTACTCATGATAATGAGGAAAACAGGGAATACGAACGATTTGTCCTCTTTCTCAAGATCACCATCGTTCCCTCGCATGAAACGTATTCAAGAGCAAACCAACCTGCACTTTGCCCTGTATCTGATCAGCTACGTTGTGCCATACGAAGCTGGGCTACATCGGATGGGTGGTGACTTTGCGCAGAGCACACCAGAGGATTCCTCAAATAGACGCCACACGTGAGAAAGAAAAGCAATACTGGCAGGTTGCAATATCTGCCGCATTCTATGTTGCACCTAAAGAACCAGCTCGTGAACATAAGACCCGTCTGGTGAGTTTGCATAGTACTACCTCTCTGGAAATTAGGCGCGCAATTCGCGGATGACCGACATTGAACGGTCCTCGCCGAAGGATGCTCGGAGAGTATCAGGAGGAAAGAAAAACCAGAGAGGGAGAAAGTAGATGATGCTGGTGCTGCAAGGGCCCGAGATCGAGACCGAGACCAAGATAGACGGATAGGGAAAGAGGCGTCTCCTAAAGGGGTGGTCAACGACTCGACGAGAAGAAAGATGGAGAAAGACGTTCTGGAACCGGGGGCAGAAGTACGATGGGCACCTCCCGAAGATGTGTACGAAGTATTCAGGACTACAGAATCGAAGAAAGTGCCACCCAGAGAGAAGACGAAGAATCGTATCCACAAAATCCAGCGTCCGAAATTGCCTCCGCTTAGTATCGGTCATGCTGTCGATCCAATCTATTCCCATCACGTCGCATCTCCTGCTCGGACGCCTGTCACTCGAACCGCTAGCGTGTCCTCCATTAAAAGCTTGACGTGTAAGCTCGGAGAAAAACTTAACTTTAACCATCAGGTGTCCGAAAACTCTCCGAAGGAAGGATCTCCAACAACAACAAAGGGAACTTTCAAGCAGCGTTATAAATGCATAAGCAAGATCGATAAAGGCGCCCAGGGGAAAGTATACGTAGGTCTTCTCTCAGATCTTCAATATGATAGAGGTGTACTGATTTCTCTTTCTTCTACCATTTCTATCTGAATAAGCTTTGCGAAGACATAGATAGCCATAAAACATATGCAGTTAAGGTGCTGGTTTCAGCCACTGAAGAACGCAGGAAGAAACGACAAGATTTGGAGAAGAATATAATGCGCATGCTTCGCGATGATCCGAAACGTCCTGCCAGCATTGTAAGTTTGTCCTTCAGAAACTTCGCCGACATTTTTGTACATTCGGTCCCGATATGTCATCTGATGTTTCGGCACTGTATAGGTTGAGTATGTTGAAAGCTTTGAGGAAGACGAGGATCCTCTTACGGGTGAAAAGCAACCGAAGATATGCCACGTCATGGAACATTGCAAAGGACCTACACTTTATGCCATCCTCAAGCATAACAGGTTTTCCAATGCAGAGTTAGTCAGAGTGATTAGCCTGTACGTCCATCATTGAATTGCCTTAACGAAGCATAGTACA
The DNA here is from genome assembly GCA_037892935.1 of Phlebopus portentosus. Lineage (NCBI taxonomy): Eukaryota > Fungi > Basidiomycota > Agaricomycetes > Boletales > Boletinellaceae > Phlebopus > Phlebopus portentosus. Next base: position 573,882 of record JAYXKI010000009.1, read on the forward strand.
AATACTCATCTACCCCCGCTATATAGAGACATTGCGAATGGATTGAGTTTCCTACACAAAAACCGCATCGTGCATTGTGATTTGAAGTTAGTGAGATATCCTTCCTACCTGATTTAATCCACCAAATACGTTCTCACTGTGCATTCCGAAAGGCCAGAAAACATCATGTTCAGTTCTGAGAAGCAAGGTAGAGATGCAGACAGCTTTCACATAAGGATTATCGACTTCGGACTGTAAGAGACCTTTTTTGCAATGCACCTACGCAGGTGCAAGCCTGCTGTGATCACTATTAAACTGAACGCTTCTTTTTGTAGTTCAATCCAACTAAAGACACCCGAATTGAACAAAGACGTAGGGGGGACGCTACTGTACCATCCTCCTGAAGTCTTCGGCCGTGAAAGGATAGTTAGTGTAAAGATGGACATGTGGGCATTCGGGTTCGTTCCTACATACTATTCAAGCGCCGATTGCTGAAACCCGCTTTTTTCCAGCGTTGTTATATGGGAAATAATCCACGGTTTAAACTCGTTTCCCATTAAGCCGATCAGTTATTCGGGAGCGAAGAGAAGAGCAGAAGCTCGAGGGATCAAGGGCAATGGTAAGCCTCGTTCAACCGCGTTCAAAGACGAGACATCAAACTAAAAATCAACCGCGACAGACAATATACGTAAGTACTGGGAGGAATACAACGAACGACAATTCAAGAAAGAACTCAGACTGAATTCAGACCGATGGAAGTCGATGCCCGATGGTGAGCGCAGTCAGACTCTACATCCGACTGCTCGTGACTCACTTGATTTCTATGACCTCAAAGCAAAGAAGTTAGGCGAGTTATTGCTGCTGATGGACCCACACGAAAGGTTGGCTGCCGACGCTGCGTTACCATTTTTGGAGAAACCTGTAAGCCTTGCTTCCTCTGAATCCACTGGCATTAATGACCTCATTCAATGCTCACACAGTGGAGAATGCAACCTTTCGTCAGTGCAAAGTTATAACATTTGTCATCGTATACCCTATTTCGTGTCCTTTTCTTCTGCGAAGTCAACGTACTCTTCCCGATTGCGCACTGTATGATATATTCTATATAGCATTTGTTTTTAGAACTATGTCGAATAGCGATTTTAACGCATTTCCTTTACTGAATCCAAAAGTTAGCACAGCTAACCCTCCAAGGTTCGCTGTAAGTGAGCTCTCCTGTCAGTGACGGTACTTTCTCGCTGCTAACTCACGCGCTTATGAAACTACAGCGTCCTCGCACCACTGGAGAGCTGCATGATCAGCGTCTGGAACTCAACCTCGATCCGGACGAATGGATGCTTTCCAACCTCATTATAGTATCGCTCCATGCATGCGCAGCCCCGTAGTCCGCATGAGGAATCGATTCGACGACAATTCGTCACGAACAATTCCGATGAGGACAAGTATAAGAACCGTCATGCATACCATGAAATGGGTACTTGTGACTCATTTGTGTAGAACTATCAAAGGGGGAAGCACCATGAATTGCCTTCATCCATTTCAATCGGCAGTGGGAAATACTTCTAGCGTCCTTTGCGCACCTGCGTTGCTTTACATTTTACTGCAGCAAACTTGCAATGTTTTATATTGATGGTTTGCCATAAAATCATGCTTCAAGAGCAAGTTCTATTGGCATAGCGTTGAGATAACGATACGTTTGCGAAAAATCACTGATTTTGCTTGAATAACTGCTTCGGAAGAAAGCAATGGGCTTGAACAAAAGCCTGTAAATTGAGAGCGCCTGATCCCGACTTCCTTGTACTCTGATCTACTTCGCCTCACCAAGTACTGTTCATTTCTACGCTCTTCAGAAATGTCCGATAAACAGCCTGCTAGGACGGGCGGCACACCAATGAAGCGTAAATATGAAGGAGAACAGGGTCCAGACAGTGAAAGCGAACATGGGGATGACCCAGGGTACTGCAAACACACAGACGGTGACCTGGAGGCGGAAAAGAAGCTCTTTGAGATGAAAAAACCCAGAAGCCAAGATAGGAAGCAGGAGGCGCCAAGAGGAGACCATTCGGAGCGGAAAACCACAATAAAATTCGCGAAGTAATTTTCGAACAGTTCATTAGTTCATGTAGAGGGCGTAGCAGGCTCAGGGTAGTTTAACGATAATAGAAAAAGGAATCAAATATTCTTCCGTTTCAGAAACAGCGACGACAGTGCCGGCCGTGATGCGAAGAGCTGCAAGATATCATCATGTTCAGTACGCCAGTCTTTTCATGAGTGTGTACTGCGGAGTGCGATAGAAAATATCGAGAAACAGCTCTAGGAGCAGAACTACATTCACCCCGGAACTTCTATAATATGCTCCATCTATATGCGTTCCCCACCTTGAGACAAACCTCATCTCAGTACTGATGTATAGAAATCCAAAATGGACGAACTATTCTTGAGATGGTTCAGATTCCGGCGCTTTGCCCTTCCTTTCAGTCAGAACGCTGCAACGCCAACCACCATAACTTATAAGTCGGGAGAGTACGCAGTTGATCCGTTTCTGAAGAGTGTACTTCCCGGCTCATGCCTTGTAGTACCTTTGCTTTTAGCTTTGCACCCTACGGTTCATAATGCTTACGAGACGACGCACATATCGGTAGAGTCAAATATGAGCTGCTACGAGTAGGGCCTAGTTCCGCTGCTGCATGTGTTCAGATAACACTTCTACCAGACAGAATAGCCGAAGTTTGCAGACATCCGCGCCTGACGGAGCAAGCAATGCGAGAAATGCAAGGGTTCAGTGGGCGTATAAATTGACGGTAGGACCTAAGACCCATTATCCGTACATGAACAACTTGTGAAACAATGCCCAGCACCACTTAAAAGAAACGCAGCTACGCAGAAGGGCCTCGGCACAACCCAGACAGTGATATGGAAGAAGAATCGAAGAAGCTCACAAACGTACGGATTCAGAACTAGACGCAGAACGGGAGCGTTATCACGGGAAAAGCAAGGATAGAGCTAGGAAGGAGGAACAACAAACCTCAGACAAGTAGTAAGGGTGAAATTTAGATATTGATCTTAGACCCAAGTAACTTCAAAGCCTCTAGTTTGCTGTATTCTGAATGAAAGAAACAAGGTCATCGTTAAGGTTGCATTCTGACTTCCGTACCCAATTCTCAAGTACTCTGAGGCGACCCTAATAAGTAGCCTCGTCACCTCCATACCCGATGACCTAAGATCAGTGAATATATTCTATACCGCGTCGGAGACTTTTGATCGATTCCGGCAATGCGTCTCGACAGCAGAACAAACCTTCCGCGACACATGGCTCCAAAAGCTTTCGAAAAGCCCCCGCTCCCTGCCCCGGCGCCAGATTCCAATGAGAACCCAAAAGCCTTGTCCTTTCAGGTGTTTATGGTCGATAAACAAGTCCACTATCATTGCCGGTGGATCTGCGGTTGTCAGCATTGAAACGGGATTTCTCTCTCTTCGTGCCTTTCTCGACCACGAGTTCCTTACTGCCGCGATACGAATAACTTTCACGCCTTCATCCGCCACAGTGGGCGTCCCCATTCCACTGCTACTGGAAAAATGGGATCGCGGTGCAATGCTTTGCTCGGGAAATTTTACGATCGAAATGTCCGCTAGTGGCGTAAGTACGCTCAGGACAATGTCACAGACAGTACAAAGGTTCAGAGCATCGCAGTCGATCAGTGGCTGCTCGAAGTTATTATGAAGGGGTACGAGGGCGTGGTGCGGTGCTGGGAGATCGCGGGTAACCATCTAGGAGTTTCAAGTTAGCAATGGAACATGAATTTTTGATATGGTACGCACATCTGGTAATCGCACGTCCGAAAAGGACCACGCAATAGCCCACCTACGTGTCTGCCCTTGCACAAGTTCTGTAAGCGCATAATTGTCTATCTGGTTAGCTCGCAATACTTCAATGATCTTCTCCAATGATGAAAGCTTTCCGAGCATCGAGGTGAACCATCTAGATGCAGTCTATCAGAGATCCGTTCCTGGCTTTGGTGAAAGAAGCGGAAAAATCCCACAAGCAACGGTCCTTGATTCCGGCACTTGTGCTTTCCATAACCATTCTCGCCACAAATGTTTCCTCTCCTCCCGGAGTGATCATTTCAACCTCAGCCCCAGTACATGCAGAATTCGGTTCAAGTTCTTTGCTACCAGCGCTCCTCTCGATCTCTTCCGCATCCGCGTAGAAGGGCGGATTACACATGGTAAATGTGAACCTGTTGGGAATTGGCATCAAACGCTCCCAGGTTTGATACCGTACACGCACATCCTATTTTGCTCCATCTGAAAGGGTACAAAGATGAAGTCTGGGGAAGCGACTTTCATCACCATGATTCGGTCTGCGAGGTTGTTTTGTTGCACGTTGTCGACGGCAGATTCAAACGAAATAGGATCAATCTCTAGCAACCACATCAATATCCTTGAGTGGAAAGGAATGGTGGGTACGCTACCTGTTCCGACAAACTTCCAACGTGGGTCGGTTTTGCACCCAAGAAGCGGATAAATAACAGAAGCACCTGTTCCACTTACTATCTTTCGTACTCAGTTACAATACAGGATGTAACACACTCTCACATGTCTATTCCAACAATCTCAGGTGGTACGTCAAGAACCCTGAAACTTTCTGCTAGGATATCTTGAATCCAAAGAAGATAGTTGAGCCTTTTTTATGTCAGTCTCTCCTGATGAATCACTAGGAGACTGGAATTCGACTAACCTGTTTGGAACCGGGGGACACAGTCTTCCCTGAGGCAAACCGAATTTGAGGCGAAAATCGCGCCATAGTAGAGCTTCCGTTAGACATCTGGCTATTTCGTTGAATAAGGACGTTGCTTCGATAACAGATAAAATCGGCGCGCCTTTGCGCTTCAGCGTTCTTGAAGTCAAGTGTGTACGCGTTTGTTTCGCGAACTTTCGTCAAGCTTGAAGACAGATTTAGTATAAAGACAAGTCAAATAAGGTCTTGCGCACAAAATTTTGAGCTTCGGATATTGGTCAGATAGCGAAAGAAAGTCGATAGGCGTTTTGTACGGGTTCCGTTCATGCATGTGGACAGGAAAGCTCCGATTGGATTGGGCCAAGCATTATCGGTCATTTTCGATTGGATGGATGACCAATCCCAGTCACGTGCGGAGAGAACTGACGTCAAAACTTGAAGAACGAACGACGCTCTTCCGTTTCCGAAAGCTCGAGAGGTATCTTGACACCTAACCATCACCATTATTGCAGTGTCGACAATGTTTACCACCATCTCGCGCAGTATTGCCCGTCCTTCGTCATCACGCCTCTTCGCAGCGGCTGCTGCGAGCTCGTTTCGTAGTGTCCATACACTTCCTCCTTTGCCGTATGCTTACGATGCGCTGGAGCCCTACATCTCCAAGGAAATCATGAATCTCCATCACACGAAGCATCATCAGACTTACGTCAACGGTTTGAATGCCGCAGAGGAGGCGTATGCCAAGTCACAATCCATTCAAGAGAAGGTTGCTCTCCAGTCTGCTCTCAAGTTCAATGGCGGTGGTAAACTCATTTTCTCTTCTTCATGTCTTAGCCAAAGATGACTTTAGCTTGTACTTCTAGGACATATCAACCACTCTCTTTTCTGGAAGAACCTTGCTCCTGCATCGGGAGAAGGTGGAAAGCTGAGTGACGGTCCTCTCAAGCAGGCTCTCGAGAGCGATTTCGGTTCCGTTGAGAACTTCAAGAAGGAATTGAACACCAAAACAGCTGCGATTCAAGGTAGTGGTTGGGGTTGGTTGGGCTACAACAAGTCCAACAGCAAGCTAGAGATATTGACGACAGCTAACCAGGATCCTCTTCTAAGTGTGTATTGTCGTTTTTCAGTCCGCTATCATTAACTAACGGTAACGAAACGTTAGCTCATGTTCCTCTTATTGGCATTGACATTTGGGAGCATGCCTTTTACCTCCAATACAAGAACGTCAAGGCTGACGTGCGTACCGTTTCTTTGGAATAGCTACACGTGACTAAATTTTATCCTCTATAGTATTTGAATGCGATCTGGAATGTTATCAACTTCAAGGAAGCGGAGCAACGCTTAACCGAGGCCTCGAAGTAAATAAGAAGCGGAGCATAAAAGAGTTCCAACACCTGACACAAGAGGACATGTACCAACTTGCATTTCTATTTCTAATGATCAATATACTTTCACATCTTCCATTCCTTTGTGGATGATCCCGTGAACGGACGTTCTTCTTAGCTCTGGGAACGGATAGAGGATTCGTGGAGTCCGACGACAGTCCAGATCTTGTCTCATCAGACCTCATCAGACCTCATCAGACCTCATCCGGGTCGGAGCCGTCTTATAGAGTTTCTCGCAAAGTAATCACACCCACCTTACTCACTGTTACTTATCCAGAACAGTCTCACCGATCCTGCCAATAGGCCACATTATCTCTCTCTTGGCTCTGTCTCGGAACGCCATCAAAGTGCGCCCAGGATGAATGACTCATTATGACGCTTCTGTATTGGTGGTCTACCCTGTTGGCGCTTGGGACTTATGAAGAGATTCTTACGAAGACTCAGATTCAATATTATTCTATGCCGAAGGAATGCATCATTACTGGTGAGTACATGTTCTTTTGACAGCGGCGTCTAGCGCACATATATATGCCCGTGGGGACATCTGTTGGCACCATTAACTCGACTGTCCACACAAGAACGTCTTAATGGTCTCTTATGTTGTCGTTGGTGCATCGCGCAATCTTGGGGTGAGGTGCGCACTAGAGTTTTACAACGACGAAACTAATCACCTCTTTAGTTGGGCTTTGTGCGCTACTTAAGCTCGGATTGGAAGAACAAAGTTTTTGCTCTCGTTCGTAACAAAACAACGGCAACTCAATTTCAGGAATTCGTCGATTCGGATGTCAACAAGTACAAAAATGTGATTGTGATAGAGGCGGACCTCAACGATTACAAGTCCATAAAGGTAGGGAATGTGATTCTCTAACGTATCTTATTCTTTACTTCAATTGCTGTGATTAACCGGGTTTCTGACAATTAGCAATAGGCAGCGGCGACAGCAGTATCGGAAGCGACAGGAGGCGAATTTGATGTCCTGATCAATAACGGTGCTCTTTTACACCAAGAGAGAAACTGGATGACAATAGACGGATTGTAAACCTTATTTTGAGCATTCAAGTCGCCCTATGGTAATTTCTGCATCTAATACAGCCCGGATGAAGAAACTCTTGAGGAAAATTTTCTTACCTTTGTACGTTGTGCATTATTCCACGTCTTCGGACTATTGATCGCTGTGATGTATTCAGTTCAAGACCAACGCCATCGGAGCCACGCATATAATCAACGCTTTCATCCCTCTCCTCTGCGCTGGTAAAACGAAAAACGTCCTGGCTGTCACGTCCTCCTTGGACTCTCCGAACTTTGCTTTGGTAACGGACCAGTCAGCTTGTCCAGCTTATTCGATTTCAAAAGCCGCATTAAACATGGACATTGCCGGGTTCGCTACAAAGTTCAAGGATGATGGGTTCACATTCCTGGCTGTCTTGCCTGGTCTCATCAAACCATGCCCGGGCGTAAGTGACATTACTTCAATTTTGTCTGTGAGCTCCATATGCTGATCTTCCTGAATTATATTTTCCCCCAAAGCGCCTGATGTCGTCGACAAAATTTATGAAGGAGTGATAGTCAAGTTACGTCAGACAAATCCAAACTTCGGATTCGTCTCTGTCGAGCAGTCCGTGAAGGACCAGATTTCTCGTTTGGAGAAGATGACTCCCGCTGTCTCAGGGCCTTCGTTCACGCCAATGGTGATGACGCGAATTATCCCAGCTATTAGTCTACTGATATTTGGTAACAAACCTTGTCAATAAATGTTCAGTTCCGTGCTAGTCAGTCTCGAGACGAACGAGCTTCAGTTAGCGGTGAATAAAGAGCTCGCTTCATTAGTCACGGAAGCTAAAGTGTATCCAAATTTGAATTCCGGAATGAAAGCTGATCCTTTATTCATTGTACTACCGTAGTAGTGTCATTAGGGTTGCTTGGCGACCTAAATCTGAAGTAATTCCTGACTGCGCCTAACCTGAATCCTCCTGAATCCCCGCGCCTTCTCGGGCGCAGGCGCAGTTAGAGATAAGGATTGATGACATACGCGCACAGGGGGCAAAACCCTATCTCCAAACCTGAAAAAAATTGATCCGGAACTGAAATCCAACCAATCAGAAGCGAGCTTTCCAATTCTGTTTCCTATATAAGCGGCTCAGAAACGTAATTCTGTCCCCTCTGTGCGTCTGTTCCGTGCCGAAGAAACACATCATCTCCTAGCGCCCATGATTGATTTTGTATTATCAGAAACATCTAGTGCGCATGCCGTGCTTTGAAGGGCCACATCATCGTCTTTCCTCATGAAAACGATTGTCAAAAATATAAAGGGTCGAGGAATAGCTTGTTGCCTCCAGCAACTTGGTCGTATACTTCTAAACCACGAAAAAATGGTCTCTTACGTTGTCATCGGTGCATCACGAGGCATAGGGGTGAGGTCCTTCGGCATGACAAAGATAAAGGACAAAAATAACATTTGACCGTTCATTGTAGCTCGGCTTCGTCCAAGCATTGAGCTCAGATCCCGAGAATATCGTGTTCGCTTCGGTCCGAAATAAATCAACCACAACTCAGCTCCGGGATTTTGTCAACTCGGAAGCAAACAAACATAAGAACGTCGTTGTTCTCGAGGCGGACCTCAATGACTACAAATCTTTAAAGGTATCTAGCTCTCCTATAATGGCGAATGAGAATGGTGGAATGCTGATCTTCCTTGTTAGACAGCGGCGAAGGAAGTGTCGAAGGCTACACAAGGAGAGCTGGATGTGCTCATTAACAATGGTGCACTGTTTTATCATGAACGAGGCAGGTTGGCAATGGATTCATAGTGAGTTTCTCTGGTGCTGCCAGATTCCTGTCGCCCAATCTTATTCTGCGTTCCACCCAGTCCAGACGAAGAAACTCTGGAAAATGATCTACTAAGCTTCGTGGGTAATACGACTCGATTCATTTGCTTTGAATGAGCAATGATAAGGGTGTACCCAGTTCAAGACCAACGTTGTCGGGACAACACATGCGATCAACGCTTTCATTCCTCTTCTCCGCGCTGGAAAAACGAAGAAGGTCCTGGTTGTATCGTCTTCCATGGGCTCTCCAAGTTTTGCTCTAGCGACAAATGCCTCGACTGCTGGACCTTATGCAATCTCGAAAGCGGCATTGAACATGGTCGTAGCCAAGTTCGCAATAAAGCTCAAGGATGAAGGCTTTACTTTATAGCCGTTTCTCCTGGACTTGTCAGGACTATGCCGGGACGTAAGTTCCTTTACATCACAATCCTTTTCGAATTTGGCGTGTTACCACTTAATGCTGACTCATACCTATTACAATTCGAAGCCTCCGATCAGGTGGACAAAATCTACGAGTCAATAGTAACTCAAAAACGCCAGGTTAATCCAACGTATCTTGGTGCCATCTCCGTCGAGCAGACCGTCAAGGACCAGCTGTCACTGTTGAAAAGGATGACTCCCGCAGATACTGGAGCCTTCGTCCATGCGAATGGTGAGGATGCTAACGATCCGACTTATTAGGTTCGTCGGTATCAAAGAGAGTAGCTCGACAAAGACATGAACAGTTGTATCATACGATCAGCTTTTAGGAAATCAGAGAATAACGCCCTTTCGGGGTACGTCAGTGCACAATCTTACGCCACGTAGGCAAACAACCAAAAAGGACGGATCACTTGAAAGAATCGAGGTATGTACGCGCTGAGAAGGCGGAAAAACTCGCAGTGCGAAGCTTAAGCAGATAGCATACTTTAATACTATAGACGCGGGCAGAAAGATTACATCGAGGATTGGATTTCAACTGTATTTCCTGAACGGCTCGGTTCCCGCGTCTAAATGCCATTTATGCTTATACGTTAGAGTTTCATCAACTATGTGGAAATAAGTCGCTAGATCATTTGTGAACGTAAACATGGAATTCCCGCACGGGTGACTGCTTTGCGGAAGCGTCCGAGGGGGAAGGCTTTTTCGTCCGAGGATCAGATCTGAAACCCAGAATAAAGCGTCCGAGTCCCTTATCAATACCTAATGAAAATCTTGTTTTTGTAATTACTGAAGTCCGCCGCAGCGCCTATTCAGATCCCGAGGGTTCGGGCAAGACAAGGGAAAGAGTACTAGTCAAGATGAGGTCAGTATTCTTGTGATATTAGACGATCTTAGTGTACATAGAGATACTGAACACGTTCATATTTAATACATGTTTGGAAGCTCTTGGTTAACGAGCTCCACGTGCTTCGCGCTCCGCGGGACAATGTCACACTTAAATGGCACTGGCTGGCTGGAAAGAGTTGCTTAAGAGTTAATAGGTTTCACCCGCGAGTAATGCTCTATACTCACCTAGCGAAGCCAGTCATAAAATCTACGACTGGTTTTGTTCCTTGCCGGTGACAGGGTCAACCGGTGCCCGTACATCAAAGACTGCAAGAACATTCGCAATGGTCAACCAGGCATTTGTATCTGCGAAGAATCGCCCAGGGCAGGCTCTAGAATAGTGTTAGCATAACTCGACTACTTTGATTGGTCCGCCAAGATTTACCTTCGACCAAAGCCGAAAACAAGCGAACTAGGGTCGTCTACACTCATGCCGGTAAGCCCATGAGAATCTCTTCCTGTCTCATTCTGCGTTTCGATACCCTGCACAACCTTTGACAGGAATCGTTCAGGCTTGAAACTCTCGGGATCTGGGAAATGACGTTCATCGCGCATCATATGCCTGAGTGTCGTTGAAAGTCAACACCGTCTAAGACAATATCCAATAGACGCAGAAGGAAACTCTCACCAAATGTTAGGTATGATCATCGCATTTGCAGGAATTCTGCTTCCCCCGTAAACATCGTCAGTGATGGAGGAATGTGCCACGCCTAAAGCATCAGTTTCAGCATACTCGTGCGGTGGGAATGACAAAAAAATACTCGCCCATTGGAAGCGGTGGGTTTGTTCTAGAGGAATAGTGACAGTTCAACAATCCTGGCACAATACAAAGCTCCACAGAGACGTACCTGTAGACTTCCTTCAGGATGCACTCAATATAGGGTAGGTTGGGTCGGTCGTCGTGCGCGGGAAGACGGTCTGTACCAATGACCTGATCGATCTCAGCTTGAGCCCGCTTGACAACTTCAGGATGGCAAGCCATCATAAGTAGGAATGTGCTCAAAACGATCTCCGACTGGGACAGAAAACACATCAAGCCGCTGCAGAATGCTCGGTTTCTTTCACTCACTGTTTCGACTCCGGCTAAAGAGAGAGAGATGTCTATAAATTTCCTCTTTCGTGATTAACACGAGACGACTCACCGGAATAAATTACTGAGGCGACATGCTTCATGTTGATTTCAAAGTCTTCGTCCCCAAGGTATTTGTTCTCGTAGACGTCCAACATTTTGCTCAGTAAAGAAGGAACTGCCTCTCCCGCTGCCTGGAAAGATGATCAATTTACACGTAAAAATCAGCATGGGTTGTTCTCTTACCCTGCGATCTTGGACCTCTTTGTAAGGAACATCTCGAGCATCTTCTTGAGCTCTGCGAGCATAATATGCTCGTTTCTGAAATGATGCACCAGGGAACCACGCCGGGAGGTAACGCACTAGATAAAGAAAACCATGCGTTGAAATAGGGTTAGCTCTGAGCTTCGGGCAAGACAAGTCACTCACATATTGGGATGAAGTCTACAATCGTAGCCCCAGGTGTCCCTCCTTCTATAAAACGAATAGCGGAATCGACTGCAAGCTTCGTAATAACATCGTTCTCTGAGGTGACTTCATGTCCATATGTAGCCATCACCAGAGTACCAGCGGTAAATCTGATCAATATCAAGTTCGTCCGAGATCCGGTCAGCTGCAAAGAATAAATATAGCTAAATATACCTTACGTACCTGTGCATATGCTGCCTAAACCGTTCTGGAGATTGAACGAGATTCTGAAGGAATATTCTTAGCTGAGAAGTTTGAAGCGGGATGAATGATGTGATCGCTTGAGAGTTGAAATATTGCTGCATGAGACGGCGTTGCGCACGGAATCGGTCTCCGTATGTTATGAAGGGCATCAGTTTTTCAGTGCCATAGCTGCAACCAGCATTAGATATTGTTCTTACTGAAAAAAAAAAAAAAAAAAAAAAAAAAAAGCGTACAGCTCGCCATGGAGTATAAACCGCGGCCTGTCCGAATAGTTTGCGGCACGTTTGTCAAATAAATCCCGTGCAGCTTCGGCGGAATTGAGAACGATTATAGGTTTTCCGATAATGGAAACGTAGATTACATCCCCTAAGGAACGTCGAATGGATCATCAGTCGACAAGGCTTGCTCAGGAGAGACCAGGAGGGATGCTCACCAAGTTTCTTTCCCCACTCAGTGAATGTTTTCCATTGAAATTCGGTGGGCATTACACGTAGATTGCCAATTATCGGTTCAGACGGGGGGCTGGGGGGCAATGGAAAGCCAACATGTTTCCGTATCTTGTGTGCCACAAGGACGACAGAGCAGAAGGTCAAGAAGACGAAAGCCTTCGGATGGCGATCGAAGGCGGAAGTAACGAAGGTCAACGGGGCATTCATGGTTAGTCGAAGTAACATCTGTTGCTCCGGGAGGATTCTTATATATCAGATGCGCGGCACAAATAGAAGATCGTCCTTCCCGTATACATGCGTATTACGTATCTGTGATTGAAAGGTTGCTGGGATGCAAGAGAAGTCGTCCATGCCTTTTGTTCTTCCCGGTGAGACCATTCACGTTTCAGCCGCAATTCAGCGTGCTCTCTGCCTCGTATTGGTGTCAAATATTAATGCTATTTTGGAGTCAAATTATTGCGTGACTCATTGTACTACCAGAACAGCCACCTACATTTATATCACGCCAGGGCAACTGCACGGGAATAAATTCTTCAGCCTCAAGCAGTCGAATCCTGGGATGTTTGGGCTCGATATCGTACATAGATCTCGAAACGGAGACAGATGAAACATATCAGGCGTCCACGATAGGAAACTTGATACCGTCAATAAAGACAACGCTGAAATCAGGACGGAGAGAAGAGAAGGCGTTGGGTTCTCAAAGCGAACCTTGACGTGAGCGCGATTGAGAAACTCCCTTTTGGTATAGCATTCCTGTGTCTTCTCAGGCAGAAGAGTCAGCTGGATGGAAGCCAGGAATGAAATTGCCCCAGAACAAACCGACGCAGAGAAATATTACGCAGAAACAAACACGTCGAAATCATATCCAGCCACTGGATTCTCGCCCTGGACGATCAGATCCGAGTGTCGGACAAAAGACACGATACTGAAAACTCTTGACGGGGAGTCGTAAACATTGAACGCAAGGTAGACGAGACTAGAAGCGACGTGCACACGATTCAAGGATGGTGTGAAAGAGAACGTAAGCAAAGAAGACTCGTTTACGGCAAACTGAATGAATTGTGTAATAAAATTTCGCAGTTAGCAGTAAAGATAAGACGAATCCCAACACCAAAACGACACGGTGTCGTACTTAAAGAATAGATACAACACGATGACAGAAGAAGTTTTGAAAACAACCAGCACTTTACGCGAAATTTGATATTCTTATACCTGTGGAAGTCCAATAAACGAGCGAACAACGTTGCGTTTTGCAGCAAGATCGCCCTGGATCGGGAGTCCATATGCTTTCATCAAGCCTTCATAACGCTCCTCTACCATTCAGCGGAGTATTCGCCATTTACACAATCAGAAGACGGTAAGCAAGAGAAAACAAGAGCTTACTCACTTGTAAGGTGCTCAAACTCTCCACGCGTGGCCGGGAATAGAGGCGGATTTTTCCCGGAGTTATCAGCCACTGGTTTAATCGCTCCTTTCGAAACCGTTGCGAGCGCATTATGCAGACGTGCCGGAAGGCGCTGTTGTCTACGGCACAATGTAAATATCTGATGCTTCTTGGCAATGTCCTCGGCGCTCACTCAAGCCTGAATTCCGCAATACAGTCATCAAGCTGTTGTTGAAATTTCTCGGGCCGTTCGGTAATCGCTCGGATTTGTTGTCTCAACTCCTCCAGCTCACTCTGGAGTTTCTCCTGCGTGTCGGAAATCTCCTCCATTCGAGCTTGCAGTTGCGTGATTTGCGTGTCCGGGAGAGGCGGAATTTGGGCTATGGCTTGACTCGCAGCAGCAATTTGATCTGCCATAGCGTTGAATGAGGCGGAAACGCGGTGTGTCCAGAATGGGTCACCAATGTTCATGCGGAGCGGTGCGCTGGCTGATGTGGTAGATACCGGAGTACTGGCTTCCTGAGAATTATCATACCGCGAACCTAAGGACGACGATGGCGATTCGCGATGTTCTATGTGTATAGTTTGAAGCTTGTCAGAAACATGCTCAACCAGCTGCGAGGATGGCTGCCCCTCCATATCCCAGTGCGTCTTGAAGTCAGGTACAGATGCAACGCAGAACCGGTTATAATACACTCGAGCATTATAAGGATGGTCGGCACCTTGCGTATTTGAGAACTGCAGCCGCTCACGGAGCCAACCAGGGACACTTCCCTGATAGCATACGCCAGATCGGTATAATATCTCCTATCGGATTGCTGGGTGAGATCAACTGAGGGTCATTTGCCGGAGAGACACTGATCTTACGCACCGGCATGACAGTGTGGGATACATTCTCATTGGCGTGAGTATTGTTACACAAGAATATACCCTTCACAGTCTGAGGCCCTATCATAGACTAGTAGTCCCTGTGATTTCATAGCTCGTAGGAAAGGTCCACCGAATCGCCAGCATCATTTCTCGCCCGTCAGCGGAAACTGAGATTATGGACTTCGTGCGACGATTCACGCCATCGATACTGGCAAGGCAAGGCATTTGAGACAAATGTTCGCATTCCAACTTTTGCAAGCCAAACTTCCCGAGTCCCATCTGAACCGATGGACGACGCGTTGAACACAAGTGAAGGCAGTTAGTTGGCTTGCAGATACCACAGAGCAGAGGGTCTAAGCTATGTTACATAATCATCACACGACAACTTCAGAAATGCTGCCTGATATCCTATCCTGCTGCTCTGACCTTAGGAAGCCTATCTCCGCATACCGGACAAAAACCTTATCAGTAAAGGTTTTTCCGAACGCAACGACCATGGGGCTTTATATAAAGGAATCATGACAATGTGTATCCCATGACTCCCTGGACACTGGTTCTTCAGGATTCGTGCACGATATTTGCTTCACATAAGGAGTTTGGAGTGCTCTTGTGGGAACCATTGCTCGAAATTGCGTGCTCATCCAGAGACGTACTTGCTTCATCCCCTCTATGACGACTACTACGATAACTGCGACTACAAGCGGCGTAGTCGGATGCCTGCGCTTATCTGCCACGAAGCCTGTTAAGATAGGTTCATTGACATGCAGACCTATAAACCCGTCATTTGGGGCTGAGTAGGTTCTAAAACCACTATGTCTGACTGAGTCATCATTGATTTGGTCCTCCTAGGATTGAAGGTGTTGATTTCTCCAAACCTATCGGACCTGCTCAAATCAAGGATATCATCGAGGCCCAAAATCGGTACGTCTAATGTCCGCATTTGTCGTTATCGGACTCTGAGGAAAGCATCTATCTTTGAAGCTTTGGAGTAACGATCTATCGCAATACGGGCTTGACCGATGAGGCACAGATCGCATTCAGCAGGCAACTTGGCGAATTAGAGACGTCGCCTAAGATTCAAGGCTTGAGTGAGGCGGATCGCTTTGGATATCCCGAACTGTTTGATATTGGCAATACAAATTCTGATGGAAGCATTATTCGTAAAGAAGATCGTCGTTGGTGGTTTAACAAAGGCAAAAATGGACCTAATAGCATCGTTGGACCAAGTCTTACATATTCTATGCCACCAGGAAATTCTTTATGGCACACGGATTCATCATTCAACCAACACAGAGCGAAATATTCCCTTCTGCTTGCCCATATCATTCCTAAAGAAGGAGGCGATACTGATTACGCGGATGTTCGTCGAGCATATCGTGATCTTCCCGAAGAGCGTAAGGCGAAGCTTCGTGGCCTAATCTGCAAGCATGAGTGGGTAGCATTGATCGGGGAACTCTTGATAGCTCTTATTGAACTCTCGTTTTGCTTCGATATTCAGTCTTTGGCACTCCCGCAGAATAGCCGCGCCAGAAGCCTTCAAGAGCATCTCCAAGGAAGAGTTGAACACCAAGAAGCCCGCTTATCACAAACTCGTCCAGATCGCACCAGACGGTGAAGAGGTGGTTACAACATGTCTCTTCTGAAAACCTTCTCTGATCGGATCGAGAATTACAGACGCTGTACATCGCCTCCCACATCTCGGAAGTCGTCGGCATGCCGAAGGAGGAAGGTTCGAAGCTTATCAAAGAACTTATAGATCACTGCACGCAGCCTCAGTATACAATAACCATGAAATGGTATCAACCTGGGGATCTCGTGAGTTATCGACAACATTGATTGATATCTGTACTGAATCAGGTTACAATAACCAGGTCTTCTGGGGTAAGTATATTTCTGCTCTCTAGATCGCTTATGATTAGAATGCATGGGTTTCAGATAACCGTTGCACGATGCACCGGGCAACACCATTCAGCGATCAGATGGAAGTCCGCGATATGCGGCGGACTACGGTCTCCGATGACGGTCCGTATATGTACGGCGTCCCTAATGCTGAGTCTCCGTAAGAGAAATAGGAAGCGGTTATCGTTTATTTATGATTTCCGAGGCCTGAAATATCTCAAATACAGTCACCATTTTATCGTAAGAGACTTCACATATGTATATATGTAGCTCATCTCAAGGTTGAAAATCACACAAAGTCGACGTATCGTTAAGTATGTTACAGTATATCCATATGATCCATACAACCTATTCAACCCTTTCAACACTCCCAATGGCCACGCCGACGGATGATGACTTTCCATCCTCTGATTCCAAAGTAATCGGTCGTAGCTGGATGACTTTTGATAAACGTGTAAGAAATTCAAGAATATCACCGAAATGGGATACAACTGACATGCGAATTTACGAGCCGGAATGCGCTCGATGAAAAGTCTGCATTATATATCAGTTTAAACAGGATACTACTGGAGAACTGATGGCGCTCACTGATCGAGTTCCTCGAGACTCCTTCCCTTCGTTTCAGGTATGAAGAAGACTAGAGTGATTTATTTATTATTCTGGTTATAGAAGGAATACGCTGGACTTACATATGAAAATAAGCGTAATTAGGTTGCATGGTGCCCAGACCCAAGCAACTTTATACTGAATTTAGCCGCATCGAAAGCAGATAAGACTGATTACTCGCCTTTCGCGCCCCAATTCAGGTTTTCAGGATTGATGAAATACGGTGTGGTAAAGACTGTAAGCCACGCGAAGAAGAATCCTATGGCCATGGAGACTCCAAATGCATGACTACGTAGCCTATTGGCCGTCATCTCTCCAGTCGCTACCCAGCTAAGTGGCCCGATCGTTGCACCGTATGACCCATTGAATAAACAAAGTAGAGCCACGAGAGCCTTTCCAACAGCTGGTGTCCGATGCGAACTTGTTGCTGTGTACACGATGGCAACACTGAGCATGGAAATGAAGGTCATTGCGAAACCTGATAGGAGTAGGGTTCGACGACCGAAGCGACGGGCCAATGGTAGCGAGCAGAGTGACGTGAAAACATTGACGCTTTGTAGAATGACAGTATCAAGGAAAGGGTCTCCTGTGCCAGCCAGCTGAAAGAAAAATGTGGCATCTACAAGATTCCCGGATAAGTATAGGAGAGTTCAACAAATGAACCATCGTACATCCAACAAGGACGTTTGCTCCGCATGCAGCGTGGAAGGTTGAGCATGCGATACACAACAAAGTTCGACGCTAAAGACAGATGTCATCAGCTCTTCAAGTACAGTATGAGAAGGAATACCAAATCTGTCCCCTTCCATATGTCACTCCAGACAACATCGGATTCCATTTGCTTCTCTGCGAATATTGCATCCTCGATAAGTTTTACCTCTTCTTCGATTTCTTCATATGTAGTTTCCTTTGGTCGAAGTTTGACTAAGGAACGCTCAGCGTCCCGTTTCTTCTCATTCACAAGCAGCCATCGGGGTGACTCTGGAACCAGCCAAACGACGAAGAATAGCCAGACAGGAACAACGTATAGTATGCACAGTTGTGCCTGGTAGGATAACTTCGATAGATTCTCAGAAAATGCGTCTGAGACCACTGCGCCAACGAAAATGCCGACGTTCACAAAGGGCTGATACAAGGAAACCATAAGACCGCGCTGCGAAGAAAGTTAATTTCGATCGCGTGGCACTAGAGAAGAACTGGAGGCTCACAAGATGAGCTGGTGCGATTTCACTGATATACAGGACTGTTGAATTAACGTATAGACCATTTGAAGTTCCTCCACAGGCGAAGTATACAATCAACTTTAACGTCCACAAGTAAAGAAGAGATAATTTACCAAGCAACAGACGACCAATATAGACAGGCCATTGGCTCGTTACTAGAATCTGAATCGTAACTCCAGCGCAACCAAGGACAGACGCTACTACAAAACTAGCACGACGTCCAAAGCGTGCGGAAAGTGGACCATTTATTAATGAACCAATAATAAGACCGACTTGGAGTAAACTGGTGATCAGCTGCTGGAATCTCGTCTGTAGAACATCAGGATTTGATCTACCTCCTGCAACATAAACAAATACCTGAATAATATATTTTCCGGAAGGCGTCTCGACTCCAAAGACTCGTAGAAATCCTTGCATAGCTTGGAAGCCATTGAGTATCTGTAAAATTCAACGCGCTCGTCGGTCAGGCAATTCACAAGCATGAACACAAAACAAAGCACCCCAGTATCGAAACCATACTGAAAATTCGACACAGCTACAACAAGACAAATGATGAGACACTGCGAACTCGATCAGTTATAGAAGAATCAAGTTCTATGTCAATATTACCTTGATGTTCTCCTTCAATGAAGTCTTTCGAGACGCTGATGATTCCGACAGCGGGGAGACGGCGTATACCATAGTTGATCGTCAGCAACGCCTGAGTGCTTTCCCACTAGAATAAATACTGGAGCACTTCGCCCATGCTTCCAGCCTTCTTCGAGCAGTCACCAGACTCAAGTTTGTCGGTATCATTATTCTATATATGACCACAGACATGCAATGCATGTCCATTTGCACCATTGAGCGGTGATCAGAAGTCAAGTTCGCCCTCCAATCAAATGAGTAAGTTTCTCTCTTGCGGCTGTCTTGTTGGCGGGGAGCGAAATACATCCCAGCACAATCAGACAGGTTGAGCTGCAAAACTTGACACAAGACATGAGCCCATTCAACAGAGTTCCTGGTAATAATGGACACGATGAATGCAAACATAGTTTCACGCGGGGTATGCACTTCTGACTTGGCTGGCTCACTAGTGGGCGAAGTAATTCGTGTCGAAAAAAGTGTTGAAACGCAAGAATCATTATCCGATTGTTCCATTCTCACGGTCACGATATCACTTTCACGGTGCTGAATTTTCTTGAGCGACATTTTTTCCTGCTCACGATCAACCTCGTCCCAAACATCTGAAGGTTCAGTCCAAGTTGCTGATGCCTTTGCGTTATGAACTTAGGTGTCATGAATGCGTTGCAAAATCCTATTTACATCTTTTGATTCAAACTGTTATATGGTTTACCAGTTGCTCCCATGACTCCTTCAGTTCTTCTCGGTGCAGAAGTCACAAGGAATACTCAGAACCAGTCAGTTTCAAATAAGAAATACTGCGCAGGATACCCCTCGTCGATATCTACCGCTTGTCCGCTAACCATCTAGTTTCTGTTGAGTCATGTCGACCACAACTATCACTGAGACTCGTGCCCCGGTTCTCCCTGTTCGGGCGGTCAATGGTTCGACCCTTGAGCCTATAAAAATCGGCACCCTGACTTGCAAGCCTTTACATCCCACATTCGGCGCCGAGTACGAATCAAACGCTAATTCACCATTTGATGCGCATTTCCCTGATCGTTTCCTTCACAGAATCGAAGGTATTGACTTCTCTAAGCCAGTCCCGGATTGGCAGATTAAAGAGGTCATCGAAGCTCAGAACCGGTTAGTCAGAATCAGAACATCTGCGAATGCCATTTCTCTCACTCCTATCTTTTGCTTGCCCTAGCTTTGGAGTAACGGTCTACAGGAACACAGGCCTCACTGATGAGACTCACATCGCGTTCAGCAGGCAACTCGGAGAGCTTGAGAAAGTTCCCAAGTTCAATGGGCCGAACGTGCCAGATCGGTTTGGACACCCGGAGCTATTCGACGCTGGGAACACCAACCTCGATGGGACTATAGTCCAGAAGAATAGCCGCCGGTGGTGGTATAACAAAGGTGAGTTCACTCCGAGTCTCCGAGTAAACAATTAACTTGTGCACTCATCAACAAATGCAGGCAATGCGCTTTGGCACACGGATTCTTCCTTCAACCAGTACCGCAGCAAGTATTCTCTCCTGCTCTCCCACCGCATCCCCAAGGAAGGCGGTAATACCGACTTTGCCGATGTCCGTCGTGCATACCGCGACCTGCCTGAAGAACGGAAAGCGAAACTGCGCGGTTTAGTTGTGAAACACGAGTAAGACTTTGGCATTTCGCACAGACTCAATGGAGCCAATGTTCACAGGTGCTTGTTCTCTGTTTAGTCTCTGGCACTCGCGACAACTGGCTGCGCCGGAAGAATTCAAAAATATCACGGAAACTGAGAAGGCAGCGAAACGGCCTGCGTACCACAAGCTCATACAGATCGCACCAGATGGAGAAGAGGTGGGCAAATATGTGTGCATGGATATTCTCAGTGACTCACTATCCGTAGACGCTTTACATTGCCGCTCATGCCGCAGAGGTCGTAGACATGCCGAAAGAAGAGGGTCCGAAGCTCATCTGGGAGCTGATTGATCATTGCACTCAACCTAAGTACACTCTTTCAGTCAAATGGCATCAGCCAGGCGACCTTGTAAGTCGTCGTTTTGACGAACCTTCTTTGTTCTCTTTGACTGATCTCGTTCTTGTGCAGGTTTTCTGGGGTAAGAATAATCCAAAAAGAATACAGGTGAAGACCTCTATTCATGTCGGTTTTCCTTCTTTTCTCAGACAATCGCTGCACAATGCATCGTGCGACTCCGTTTAGCGACCAGATGGAAGTTCGCGATATGCGGCGCACAACTGTCTTCGATGATGGACCCGAGAAGAATGGTGTTCCTGAGGCAGTTGAGACCGCGGTTGAAGCTTGAGTGGAGGTAAAGTCAGGGCAAGTTGACAACTTACTAGATGCAGGTCCTAAGCTGAACGTTTGCCGGTGGTGGACGGCAATCCGACTGGTGCGGTCTTTACTGTCCTACCATCAAAGCGTATTCAAAAATCCGACCTGTAAATATGCATTTCATACACATTTCCTTGGATCCTCGTATCCGAAGGGACGATGCCAATTTTCCTATTTGAAGAACGCAAAGCTAGAGACGACTGCAATCTCTTGGTTGTTGCAGGCAAATCGAGTAAAGCAAAAACCCGATTCCCAATGCTATGAGTTGCAAGATCCACAGCTTACATCCGTACGGCTTGGACTTCAGGACTTTGGGGCTAGGATACTGGGATAGATTTACGCCATTCCTCTGTACAGAAACGCAATTATTCTAGCCACCCAAGTCAAGAATCGGAGAAGGAATTCGCGGCATCCTCCTCTGTACCGAACTGCGCCCCGTCCAAGTCCAAGTTGACAACTAGCTGCCTGCTTCACGGAAAGATCAGACCTTTCATGACTCAATTACTGAAAAAAAAATCACTTGCGGACACAACATCAGTACACAGGGACCAATAAATTCATGTCTGATAAGACGGTTTATAAATCCATCTAAAGCCATCAATTCGGTGAACGGACTTACCACCACTTACCGATGCTCCCGCTCCCGTGTTTTCCCATGCATTCAGTCGAAAAGCAGGAAGAAGCGGGAAGAAGCCGGATAAGACGAGTAAGTATCTGTAAGTATCAGGGAATCGGGGAATCGGATCGAATGGTCAGTTATTTTTGTTTTCAGGTCCACCGGCATGGGAGTCGGAGGGGCAGCGAAAGATCGCAAAGAATCAGAGCTAGAATGGCTCGAACGGAAGATAAATAGCCAACCGTATCGTCTAGTCGTAAAATTCGAAATTGTCCTTTAGCTGGCCGGGTTCTTCTAGCTTCTTGCCCTCTTCTCACCGATCCTTTTTTCGTCGTTACGTGTCTGTAGTGCCTGGAAGATTGACCGGAAGACTAAATAGGGGAGATCCAGAATAAGTAAGGCAGAAAGACGCGCTGAGATGCGCCGGCCAGTGAAGAACGAAGCAGGAATAGAATAGAATAGAAGCAAAGGTATCAGAGGAACAATTGAGTGGACGACATGTCGGAACCGGAAGCTGCATTCAAAAGAACGAAAGGTATGTATGTATGTAATTAGATAGTCGGCCCACTTTTGAAGGTATGTACCTCCTTTTCTTCTTACTTGCACATTCCAAGGTTCGCGGCGTCAAGGGCGCTGAGTAATTCCAGGTAAACTCCTGTCGTCCTCCGATTGCACCAAGATTTAATGGTGCAGGTACGTGCACGTGTAGATGGATGAATACGGATGGGCCCACATCGAAGACTTAGGAAGATGATGTACCTGATCCTTTGGAGCTTGCTGAGCTTGGCTTTCTATTGATTTGGAGAAGACGCTGTTGAAGACACCTCATCAGTTGCATCAGTGCATACTTATCGTGCCCCAATTCAGATTCCGATCACTCAATTGAAAACGGACCGTTTTGCTTTCCGCTGTCAGCCAGAGTGGTCTTCGCGGACCGATACCGATTCGCATTCTTCGCTCCTAACTAAGCACGGAGGGCGGGGACGCATCGCCGCGTACGTGCCCAGGCAGAACTTTCAGCACAGATATGATCGAGTACCGAGATGTTCCAGCACATTCGTAAATGATGAGTTGCAGAAAGATCAAGAACTGGATGGAACTGGATGGTCAACAGTCACAGTCAACGCCATCGACGTTCCGTTTGATGGGCGGCAGTCACCGATGGACGAAACGCGGGCAGGGCATTCAAATAGTGAAAGCTAATAGATATATCGGCAAATAGGCTTCCTGATAAAGGAAGCCGCAGAATTGTAAACGCCTGAGCTAGAAGACTGGCGGATCTGGAAGGGATCCTTCATCGAGGCTGCCTCAACATCGGTTGCTGATTGCATAGAAAGTAAAAGAAATAGAGTTTATTTTGCGAGGATTTAAATGAAGATAAACTTATGGATAGTAGAGATTAATAGGACCGAATAGGAGCTGGAAGAGAATGAGATCGAGAAATGGAGTTGTGCAGTTTCATATGGGATACCGGCCGGGTAGATGAGAGAGAGAGAGACGCGGGTACCGTGACGCGGCGGCTTACGCAAGAATACTTGTCCAAGAGGTTGTACAGCCTTCGGTCCTCCCTCAGCACAGCACACTCACCTCCCATCCAACACTTCACAACTTCTCCTGCTCATCTTGCTGTTCAGCTTTCAGCCAGAGCGAGCAACAGAGCAGACATCCTTACTGACGTGACACGACCTTCCTGTTCAGCGCTTTCCTTGTCATCGCCATTGCCAAACGCGTTTCGTGCCGTATCGCCCTGCGCAGCATCTTCCCGCCGTTTAAAGGCATTCATCGCCCCCATTTTTTTACGTTTAACCGACGTGCTTGCTCCTTTGCATCTAAACCATGTCATCCCAAACGCCTGTGAGTATACTTCGCATTTGCATCGACTTACCTCGGACAATGTGAGGTGGTGACCGTTATGTGATCATCGTCATGAAGTGCTACCTCTATCACTGTTTACTTGCTTTTAGTGTTTTGGATTGCTGATCACCCTTGCCTTTCATCACAGATTAGGAGAAAGCTTGTTATTGTTGGTGATGGTGCGTGTTCCCAGTAAACATTGCCACGTCCCAAGCTGATCACAGCTCTGCCATGCGCTTCGCTCTATTTCCAAATCACGATTAAATCGCGCACAACAAATCTATCCTGATGCTCATGACCCTATCTCGCCTCATTTACGCGTACTGACCTGCTTGAACACCGCAAACGCGCGGTGGTGCCTGGACGTTTGGTGCAATGACGTATTGCTCATATGTTTTCTGCGCCGTAATTCAGGCGCATGCGGCAAAACATCTCTGCTCTGTTGCTTTGCCCTTGGCGAATTCCCGAAAGAATACGTGAGTCTGTTTGTTTCTTATACATATGATCGTCTTTCTGATACCATACGTTACCTTCTCATGCTCCTTTGCACATGTGTTGAATCCTCATTCAACACGAATCCATCCGACCTATCGCGGGAATAATGTTACTCTTATGTTCGCTCTTTCGAACGGCTTCAAATATTCTCTCTCGGCATCTTGTCGACGTAATTCTCATGGTTATGATCTGCCACTGCAGCAACCAAGTACGTTGTTTTACCCTTTGTCACAGTATCCTCCCAGTTGGGCTACAAGCACAAACTCCTATTTATTAATCTCTTCCTTTCGTTCCCAAAAGCACGAATTCCGCCTCTTCCTTTCCTTTCCTTTTTGAGCTATCGCGGCCGCGCTTGTTTGTGTTATTTGTGTATTTTTGCTCACGTGTTCGCTATTTATAGCCATCTTCGAAAACTATGTTGCGGAGATCCGATTAGATGGGAAGCCTGTGCAGCTTGCCTTGTGGGATACTGCGTAGGTCTCTGTTTCCTTTGTCATTGCTTTTCGTGGCTCATCGTTGATTGCTCTTTTACCTGCTCCACTTCACTATATATAACCCCTTTTTGTCGCTCTTTTCCTACACCCGACTTCTCACTTCTTGACTGGTGTTTCGGCAACATTCAGAGGGCAAGAAGAATATGAGGTGCGTCATTATGATGCTTGTGGCAGAAAAGAAGCGTTCGTTCAATTTTGCTGCATTAGCGATTGCGACCTTTGTCGTATTCGAAATCCCATGTGATCTTGATTGCCTTCGCTCTTGATACACCCGACTCGTTGGATAACGTAGTAGTGAAGGTTCGTTATTCTTTAGATATTCTGTTCTGTTGCCACTGACCGTATGTATGACGCGCTGCAGTGGATTGAAGAAGTTCGATCCATTTGTGGACCATCTATTCCTGTCATTCTCGTTGGATGCAAGTCCGATCTACGTCCACCTCCCGGTTCTCCACTCGCGCATAACTACGTGCAGCCGGAGCAAGGAGCGGAAGTAGCGCGTGAGATTGGTGCGAGAGCGTACAAGGAGTGCAGTGCGCTGCGTGGTGAGGGCGTTGACGACGTGTTCGAGGCTGCGACACGTGCTAGCATGCTTATGCGCGAAGGTGTTCCCGGTCATGCGAGTTCTCGACGACGTAGGAGTTCCGGCGCTGGTTATCATGGCGGTAGCGATTCCAAAACCTGCTGTGTCGTCTGCTAGGTTTTGTGTTTTCATGTTTTCTTTTGAGAGAGCGTTGTCTATACTTCCCTGGGTCAATCCGTTTGATGTGGACTCTTGGAGGATGGTTCGTTCAAGTTGTGCCCGTTCTGTTCTGTCTGATTGATCGATCATTTTGCACGTTGTACGCTAAAACATCCGGATAAAAAGTGCTAACTACATAACATCCTTACATTCCATCATCCGTGCGTCCCGTCCCGTCCAATCACCACCATTATCACTGCCCCTTAGCCCTTTTTTATGTTGTAAAAACAGCAATTTATTTTCTCCCCTTTACA
The DNA here is from genome assembly GCA_037892935.1 of Phlebopus portentosus. Lineage (NCBI taxonomy): Eukaryota > Fungi > Basidiomycota > Agaricomycetes > Boletales > Boletinellaceae > Phlebopus > Phlebopus portentosus. Next base: position 599,694 of record JAYXKI010000009.1, read on the forward strand.
TTTTTCTTCTTTTGTTTTCTCCTTTCATATATATCTTCCTCCTGTTCGCTGCTTATACCGAGAATTCGCATCCTTCGGTTCCCTTATTCTCCACACCACACACATATACGTAGCAACTCATCTCTCGTCTTGCATCTAGCAGAACAAACATATTACCCATCTAACATTCGCCCGTCCCGTCCCATGTCCTCTCATCTCTGACGTCGTTCATCCTCTCGCATGTCCATGCTGCATACAGTAGTAATACATACATAACCCAACCCGACCCGACCCACCTCCCGAAACTCATTTGCTTTTCAAAGAAGACAAACCCTGACTTCCTTGCTCTCCTCTTCGTGCTTTCTTGAATTTCCGTTTCCTCTAAACTTCCGATTTCTTCTTGCTATCTCCATCCATCCATAAACACTTCTTTTGGCGGCATACACGGACAGCACAGTACTAGCTAGTATGGAACATTTTCCTTTCTTGTTCGTTTATCGATTTATTATATTATTGTCACTACGCTTCCTTTTCCGTGGTCATGGACTATGTAAATAGATTCGGATAATTCGAGCTGTGATACGTGGTGCTTTGCTATAAAAAAAATCGAGTGCTAGTGCTATTATACCGGACTGACGTCGTTGAGCGCGTTTCTTGGCGTCATGCCAATTATTATTGTCTGTTCAAGCTCTTTCAGGAACCCCCTCGGTACCGGGTTTCAATGCCGGTACACTACTATTACGATACTCTATGTTTTCTCGCAATAGTTTATACGCTCGATCATCGAGGAATCATTTTCATTTTCAACTCTCGGTCGGGTTATTGATCGGCTCGTCCCTTCGTATCCATGCTCAATAATACTACTAATATATGGAAGTGAAAGCGCTATTCGGTGTTTCACTCGGCGGAGATTCCACTATTTTTCTCTTTTCATATTCCAGGGGTAAATAAGAGTAAGGTCTCTATGCAACTGAATCCGCACAATTTCCCCTTAGCCGACCGCCGCTCACTCCACTGCCGCTGTTCATTTCTATGTCTCTCTCTCTCTCTGTGAGAAAGATTCGCATTCAGATTGAAAGAGAGCGCCTCGCCCGAATGACGATTTTCAATATCGAGTCTCCGAGTCAGCTTCATTATTGTAACATCAATATCGAGTTCGTCCCGCCCGTCACGTAGATTCAGACTGAAAGAGAGCGCCCTCGCCCGACATCCGATATTCAAACGTATGCGTGAAGTCGGATGAATTCATTCCACACCGGCGCGACCCGACTCGAAACAGCTCGAAAACCCTCACTGGCTCTTAAACCTTGCGCTCTCGATTCTCGGATCTTCACTAAACCGCACAACTCGGAGAAGGGGAGATTGTGCGTCGCGCGCGTCTCGCAGTTGTAAGCTCATATCGTTGCAACCCCCCTCGTTACGCGCTTTACGCACAGCGCACATCCAAACATCCCAAACATCTTCCCGAATATTAATACTTACGTATGTTCGAACATTCAGAATACAGCATAGGCCGATCAGTTTCAGAATACGTGGATGGGCCGCTGCGGCGCCGCAAAACCTCCTAATCCGTAATTCCTAATGTTAATCGATTCAATTCGATAGTTGTATAGGCGAAGTTATTCTATGCGGGCCGATGACCTGGGTATCAGATTCCAATCCATAAGAAGTGACTGTCAATGAAGTCGAGTTTGATGTTTTGATTTTTCATAAAGTCCAAGTCCGAGTAAATAATACGTTTTATTGTGTATAGCGTAGTTCACGGAATACGCACAAGTAACTAAGTAAGTAAGTAAAAGAGAAAGAGGAAGAGGAAGAAAAAGAGAAAAATGGTTTATGAGATGATAATATACTGTACATACACGGATTATTCAATAGATTTCTTCATGCGAAAAATAAAGAAAGTAAAAACAAAAACAAAATAGAAAGGAGGTTGTGATTTTGAGAGTGAGATCGAGAGCGAGATGAATTGAAAACCAAGTCGAGAGTCGAGAAACGAAGATGGAGGAAGGAAAAAAAAAAGACGTAGTAAAACGAAATGAAAGTGAGTGTGTAGACGATCAAAGATGATCGAGATCAAGTAGTGATAAGACTTGCTTATTTTCGGAGTACGCAGAAGCTCGTAAAGATGGAACTGGAGATCTGGTAAAAAAAAAGGCGAAGGGGGCGCGTAGCGTGTTGCCACGCGCCTTGCTCAATAGTGAGCTTGGTGCGAGTCGCCGGACAAACGACTGCGATAACGAGGAAGAATAAGAAACGAGAAAACGAAATGAGAAAAGGGGTATACTCTGAACGAAAATCCACAAAAACAAACCGAAAGCCGAAACGAACTCGAGAGAAAAGAGAAAAGTTAACGAGTGTGATATCTGAAGTAGCTCAGACGTAAAACCGAAGATAAACAGAAGGGGGGTGGGGGTGATCATTCGACGTCGAATGGATCAAACAGATCAATAGGCCGATAATAAATCGGGGAGGATTGAATGCACGAGGGGGGACATGCTGCAGAGTAGCGATAGGAAATAGGAATAGGAATAGCAAGGGAAGGAGAAAGGAGCTCTACACGAACACAGACGACTGCACCAATCTCGCATGTTTCTCACTCCGCGACTTCACAGTGCACTTGAATGGTTCCGGGTTACTATAAAATCACTCTCATGAGTATCACACTCCTCGGAAATGAAACACAAACACAAGAAAAAAAGGCATCAGTCACAATCGAGGAGACAAGACTTACCTCGAAGTACCCGAAGCGAAGACAACAGGTGGCGGGGCGTCCTGCTTGCCCGTCTCAGGGTCTACGTACGGCGAGATGTCGAACGCCGCGAGGAAGCACGCGTACGTGAGCCAGACGGTCACTTCGGCAAAGTGGCGGCCGGGGCATAACCTGTGAGAGAGAATGAGAATGAAAGAAGAAAGGGGGTTTGGTTAGATTCGTATATGAGCGTGTGTGTGGTTTAGGCGATAAAACGAAGAGAAGGAGAGAAGGGAAGGGAAGGGAGAAGGAGGAAAACGTTGTAGGGTGTAAGCAGAAATAGGCGAAGGGGCGTGAAAAAGAAAACATCACAAAGAACAAAAATTAACAGCACATGTACATACCGTCTCCCAAAGCCGAACACCATCGTCGTCGGGTCGTCCTCTTTCAAGGTCATCGAACCAGCAGCCGAACCATCTCCCTCCGACGCGCTCAGATCCGATTCGTGATCCCCGTCCACAGATGAGCTCTTCTTGCTCACAAACCGCTCAGGGTCGAATCGCTCCGGGTCGGGGAAGTATTGCTCGTCACGCATCATCTGCCATATGTTGGGGAGGATCATCGACCCGGAGGGGATCGTCCATCCGCGGTAAACGTCGTCTTGTGTGGACTCGTGTGGGATGCCTGCCAGCGAGAATGTCCAATGCCAGATGTAAAAGAAATGTAAGAATCGAGCATGTGCACAAGTATGCAAGTCGTCGAAGGGGATCAGCGATCAAAGGTTAAAGAAGTAAACGTCAACAACGTCAACGACCCCGGCACGTCAAGTCCACAAGTCCACATGTAAACCCGCATGAGGGTAAGGCAATTCCAATTCCAATCCATTCAAAGAAGAACAAACAAACAAGAAGTGGATTAGCGTCGATCACTCCAGGAATCGCAGATCCTTACTCACCAATAGGTACGGCTGGGTTGAAGCGGAAGATCTCCTTCACGATGCACTCAACATACGGCAACTTCGGGCGGTCCTCGTACGTCGGGAGCCGGCCCGAGCCGACGACTCGGTCGATCTCCTCCTGCGCACGTCTCGCGATTTCCGGGTGCCGAGCCATCATTAGGAAGAACGTCGCGATCGTCGCTTCACTCTACGGAATAATATATTCTAGTTAGAGAATTGGGATTCCTTTGATGCAAACACGTTGTAACTCACAGTTTCGACACCAGCTGTGAAATTAGAAAGAATGAGAGAAGTCAGCGAAAATAGAACCGGCTTGTCAACATCCTAGGCGCGAACGCACCGGAGTAGATCACAGCGCCGATACACCGGATGTCCTCCTCATGTTGCTTGTCCACAACTCCCCGGCTCTCATACTCGTCCAGCAGGTGGTTTACGTAGCAATGTGGTGCCTGTCCATTTGCCTACACGACACATAGAACCCGTTAGCATTAGAAGGATAGAAGCAAGAAGCAATACGTACCCTTTTCTCCTTGAGCTCCCGAAGAGGCATCTCCATAACCTCAGCGACAAGCTGCGCCGTCGCTAGCGCATGGCGTTTCAGTCCAGATCCAGGTAGCCAAGTTGGTAGGTGGCGCACTATATACGGAAATAATAGAAATAGCTCATCAGTTCCACTATCTTACATTTCCTTTTCCGTATTGCACAAGCGATACTGGGCGGTATTGCAAAGAATTTTAACAGCGAAATGGGATACATACGGATGGGGAAGAGATCGATTATGGTGCCACCGGGGCTCCCGGAGTCGGTAGTCATTTTTGTAGTCTTCTTCACGAGCGCGATGTATTCATCTCCATCGACAGATTTCATCTCGTGCCCGAAAGTTACCAGAAGGATCGTGCTTGCAATGAGTCTGTACCCAAGACCCACATTAGCAAACCATAATTAAGAGAGTAGCTTTTGAAATACAGAGGAACTCACGCATGGACTTGCTTCTGGATGTTATCCGGCTTGGACAGTAACCCGTGCAGGAATCGGTTCACCTGTCCTTGTTGGATAGGTCGGAAAGCCGCAACAGCCTTCGCATTGAAGTGCTGCTGCATCATTCGGCGGTGCTTGCGGAAGCGCTCTCCGTATTTGAGGAAAGGAAGTGTGTTCGACCAGCCCATCCTGAAAACATTTATTAGCCATTCTCTCCGAAAAAGTAACCTTGGCGCATAGACTCACAGTTCACCCATAACCTCCATACGCGGTCTGCTTGAGTAAATGGCGCCTTTCTTCTCCATAAGATCACGAGCGGCCTGCGCAGAATTGACGATGATCATGGGACGTCCTAGGACGGATACATAGATGAGGTCGCCTTCATTAAGTACACAAGCATTAGCATTGAGCTCAATCCGGACATTATACCAATCTCGAAATCATACTCACCGTATTTCTTTACCCAAGCGCCAAAGGTCTTGTAGGCATACTCGAGGGGCATAACCCGGGCATTTCCAATGATCGGGTCTGAGGGAGGACTCGGGGGGAGCTTGCGAGAAGAAGGGGCGAAGAGGATTTCCTTTGTGAATACGACCACCGCAAGGACGGCGAGGGAGAGAGACACGAAATTGCTGTCGAGTGAAAGCATTGACGAAGACAACGGAAGAGAGAAAAGAACGATGCTGCGAGAGGATAAGTAAACAAAGACGGAGGACGGGGAGGACGGAGATAATATAGATATAGAGTAGGAGGGCTGTGATCCTGGAATATATGCGGTATTAATAGTGAAGCAATAAGGCATCAGCCAGCGGGGATGTATTCCCATTTACAGCTGTTCCGTACTTGGCAGTTAGCTTGTCTCCTCTCTGTGCTTCGATTCGCGCGAAATTAAGCTCGTGGACCAGAAGCAGTCACATTACTAATCCCCTGTTTCCCGCACGCACTCTTCCGTCTGCACCGGCAGATAGATAGTCGATGTATGTGTGTGTGCTTCTCCGCCCTGTATTCCTTCCCTGCTTGTATACTCCTTTCAATCCTCTCTCGGCCATGTCAAACACTTTGTCTCCCCTCCCCTCCGCGCGCCTGTCGCCATGTAAATCGTTCTGCCCATCTGTTTCGGGTGCTAGGAGGCGTTACGGAATCAGTCCCCCGCCATCCCTATGAAGGAGATAAGCCGTAGTCGTCGTGACAGCAAGTCCCGTTGGGTGGACACAGTGCGGGCGAACATATCCCACGAGCCATGAGCCAAGAGCTTACCCTTACACAAACACACGGACACACACAAAATCATCAAGACCGGCTGTGTATGGTAGAGCGCCGGATGCCTCGTGTTCCTGAAGAAGCAGCCCTCAGCAGCTTCTTGCTTCCTGAACCCTCTGATTTTTTGATTTTTTTTTTTTTATAATGCCATTCTCGTCCTGCCTTGATGATTACCCTTCACGCTCTTCTGGTGGTGGTGTTACGTCTTCTGAGTGTTCTAGCTTCTATCCGAGCATGTCGGTGATAGGCCGCCCGCTCTTCTAGCCTCGTCCGTCCGTCCGTCCGTCCCTTCTTTCAAATTGCTCGTGTTTCGTGTTTCGTCCTTCGCGTACGCGGCAGACGAGCTTCGCAGCGAAGACAGGCGAGCGGGGAGAGAGCGCCTTGGCAACGACATGACGACGACGTGGGTGATTGCGTAGTTGTTCGCTGTCGGTCAGTCGATTGTTGACTTGTGTACAAGTGTGTCAGTGCAAATCCAAAAGAAGCCCCGGAAGTGTCGTTGTATTTTTTTCCTTCACTTTCTCACGCGCGTGCTATTGTGGTAATTTGCTTCCGCCGCCTTGGCTATCGCAGCCTATCGCTGGCCCTTCCCATGATTCCCATCATGATAGCTAATCCTCTCTCAGCAACAAGGCACGACGAAGGAGAGGGGGCAATAAACTCTACGTTTGTCTCGGCCCGCAATCTTAATCTTCTCTCTCTCTCTCTCTTTCTTCAAATTAAATTGAAAACAATGTGTGCGATTTCGGATTCTTTCTCGTAACACGTCCTTGATACAACCATACTACTAGCTGTGCGGCATTTCCCTAGTCGCATTGACGAGAAGCGCTGACGGGCTTCAAGTTGAGAACCGTCCTCAGAATCCCCGGATGAACTTGAGCTTGTCCGACTAGTACATCCTCCCTGCTGCCGCCTGAATATTTAGCTTCCGCTAGCCTCGTCTCTCCGTGCCCTCTCATCAGCCCTCTCATCCTCAAAGCGACTTTCATCTTGCTCGGAAACGGTCCATTCAGTGCCTAGCAGGCTACTTAGCTCGATCGCTCATGCACATTATCCCAATGGATGGACATAATCCCCCGAAATTCCGACTGCCGCTTCCCGAATTCACAAATCCCGTCGTCCTTACGTTTGTCATGATTAGTACTGTGCTCTTGCTTGTCGTGTCGTACCATCCGACCTGCCATGCTCAGCCGAACATTGCTAGTACTGTACTAGTATACCGGGCAGCCACGGACCTCGGATATTTAACGGATTATAACCGCGGTACTGACGCTTGCGCTAGTCCTGTCGATGGTCAACGTTCGCCGTCTGACGGAAGGTAAAAACATTAAGCAAGACGGTCTCGGCACTCAAGAGAATGAAGAATATCCTTCTCGAACCGACGCTTGACCGCTGTACGTACGTGTACGAGTGTACGTCGAGATCGCTCCGAGAGACGTGTCGATCCCCGGAGCACTCGTGCGTGCTCCTCGCAGGTCTGGGAAAGCGAATCCGGCGGGTAAACACCTGTAAACACCCGTCCATCCGTCAAGACAAACTATGTCTGACGTTTTGTGCTAATCGTGGCGCAGGGCATCTAAGTATAGTATAACGATAAGGACAAGTCCGAGTCCGAGCGATAACGCGGCGGCAAACAGCGTGTGCGTGCGGGGACGCCACCACCGACGTCCGTCCGGTCACCTGCATAGTCGTCGTTCCGGCTACTTACTTATTCACTCACTTACTATGGACTGGGATCTGTGGCGGCACCGTTACACATGGCATGGAACCCCCGCGTTCACATTCGCATTTCGCATTCGTGTCTGTCCTCCCCGAGTTCCGCAACGTCGAGCTGACTACTGAGCTGGTGAGATAGCGAGCACTCCGAGCCCCGGTGCTACCCGAATCAATCAATGCGAAAGTCTTGAGACCGCGCTGTTCAGCTATCTTTCCTTCCTTGCTTTGACAGGCGTCAGGACTACGGTAGTTGTTACGGAACTCCGGCGACGTTCGTCCGTGTCCCGTGCCTTCTTCTCTTTCTTCTCTGCCAGTGCTAGTGGCTTCGGATCGACGTTACATGTACAGCACTACGTATAGACGGATGACGTTTGTCTCTGATCTGACAAGTTCATACCGGACGCCATGCTAGACCCTTTTACTCCAGCCTAGTGTATACGGAGGTTCGGAGCGGGAACAAAACCCTTTCTCGATCGCGCTATAATTATCTACAGCTGCTACGGACTGACTGACTGACGGATCTCCCTGTTACAGCGTCGGGGGGTTCCGAGACCAAAATATATTATACGGATAGTCGGGTGCGCGGGTAAACTCCCTATTGATGCGCGTTCCGCGGGTCTACATACGTCGTTCGTATTTACAAACTTAAAAGACTTCAAGATCGAGCTGGACTGGGCACTTTGAAACACCAATACTACCTAGGAAGATATTATCAGTCGGTCGGGAGAATCAACAATATCAGTCCTAATATAGTGGCAAGAACGAACGGATCTGCGTATCTACATATCTATATGCCCCACAGGTATCTTCAATCGTTATCAATAGCGCTCGTGGAGCCGTCGACTTGTTCTATCGCCTCGTGTCTTCGACTGAGGCGCTACCTCCTAAAACTCTCAAAGTGCTAATATCGCCCGGTATACAATGTATATTGTACTTTCCGATAGACCATCGCCTCTGACCACGACTCCGACTCCAAGTCCGACTCTGACTACGACTCCGACGCGTACGAAGCTTCTTATATCAGACCTTCTTGATCACGAAGATTGAACTGATCTGGATGGGATTCAATTCAAATGTCCAATAAAGGAGAGAAGCGTATGTTCCTCATCTTAAGCTTCAAGTTTGTCCCCGTCCCCAACGCCTCGATCGCATCCGGCATCCCCAGCGCCCAGCGAGAAGTCATACCGTCTGATCATGGATGTATGTACATATTCATATAATAAACCCTTCATGCACATAAATCACCCGACTTTATCTATCTATCTATCTACTTCTTCTCGCCTTACTGTAACTTACCGGAAGAAGTCCAGATCGTCGGTCCCCTTTCGCGCTACTTCACTTTGGATCTGTAGGACCTATTTCTAGCTTTATTTCAGGCGCAAGCCGCTCTCACTTTGCACTTGCACTTGCACTTGCACTCAGCACTAGTGACTAGTGTCCGAGAATTAGAATCAGAATCAGGACCCGAACAACTCACGGAATAATATTTAGGAAGCTCGGCATGCACGGAAAAAAAAGGAAGGAGAAACAACAAAACAGTACTAGACCCACGGACTCATACTTACGGTCCGCGTCGAATTTTGCCAACCGAACAGAAGAACCAAAAGAAAAAAGGGGGGAAAAAAAAAATCAGACCATCTTGCTGATACGACCTGGCTAGAAGCACTACGGTTCCTGAAGGCGTTCGGAGGACTCGAGCAATTCCAATTCCAAATCCAAATGCCGTGAATTGGAGGAAAGATAGAAATGGAGAATGTGAAAGCAAGGGTTACAGTAATGCTTGGCAGTCCACGACTGCTCTGCCATGGCGTAGATGGGTGTAGTATCCAGATCTGGAGAGTTCTTTCTGGACGGCTGAGAGTTCGTACGTACACACTTACAAACCCTCCGTATGCCAAAGTCGCGACCTGGTCTTTGAAAGGCTTTATGAAACGCAATAAACCGTTTTCAGTCAAATGATACGTATGTATTGCATAATAAATTGCATAGGCATTATAAGCACATAATAATCTTGAGTGAGCGGTGAATCAAAGCAAAGTAATTCGTTCAGACTCGGAACGAATTACTGGCTGACATTGAAGGAAACAGGGGAAGACGAAAGTAATTAGAATTGAAAGCGAAAGACATCTACTACGTTCTGTCTATTGTACTGTAGACCGAAGCAGAATTCTACATGACGTTCTCATCTACTCGGTAAACCCGTTTTCGACGCTACCGTTCGCATTCCCGTTCGCATTAGCAAACCCATTCACAGAAACACCTCCAACGAACTTGGGTCCAACGAAACCCTCCGGGCCCTGACTCACGCCCAAATCGCGCAACCGCCCACTCTGGAGCTCGTATATCCACCCATGGACATACACCTTCTTCGCCTCCCCGTTCGTCGCCCGCGCCCACACGTTCCGCATAACATCGCTATTGCAGATGTTCTCCACTTGCACGCGGACGTTGGCTTCGCTGAGTGAGTTGAGCGTGTCGCCGTGCTCCATGCCCTCGCAAGAGGCATGGAATTCCGACGACCCCGCCAGGGCGACGAGCGGACCGAGCCATCGTGCGAGTGCAGAATCGGCTTGGAGATAATGTTTTGATTTTTTTTTCAGGGTTTACCATGGCGGATCAGATGTTGAGAGGAGGAAGTAATGTTGACGGAGTTAGTTTGTGATGCATACAGATAACGGAATGCAAGAAACAAATTTGGAAGGAAAGGATGGTGGCGTTGGAGAAGTAGTCAAGGAACACATGGAAGAAAGAAAACAAGCTCGAAGTACACGCGGTAACTCGAACTCACCTTTCGAGGGCTTCCCGTAAGAAGGTTTGTTGGCTGCATCATATGCGCCCGCAACGCCGCCACACTGGGTATGACCTACGACGACGACTGTTCGTTCGAGAAGAAAGGCAGTTAGGTTTGCGGCGATATATCAACTACGGAGGTAAACATACCATGTTCGACACCGAGATGTTCTACAGCGTACGTAAGAACAGATTGTGCCGAGTCGTCATGGAGGTGGAACTGGCTGAAGAGAGAATCTTCTGATTCAGGATAATTCTCTATCGAAAGGTTGAAAAGGTAGCGACTTACTTCGCGATGTTCCTATGAACAAAGATTTCACCAGGCTTGCAAGCCATAATCACGCTTTCGGGAACGCGTGAATCGGCACAGCCAATCCAAAGCACCTGATTCGCCCAGCGGAAGGCACGGATTATCAGTAAATGAACACATATCAGAAATGGACAGCAGCCAATGAGAGTGAACAACATTGACAGCCAATCAAATCAAGTGGGGTTAAGCGCTTGACCAATGGGAATGAAGGACGCGAGAGCTATACGGACCTTGGGTGCTTGCCCCTTTGCACACTCCGTGAAAAATTCAGGCTCGTACTTGGAAACGTCGGCCGCCCATTGCGCATTAGACGAGAGCAGACGGTTCAGTTCTGGAATGTGGGGCACAGTCGTCATCGTGAGCTTCTAACAAGCCTGATTGATGTAAAGAAGGGGGAAGAGCAAAAGCAGGCGGGAGAGAGAATGATTGGGAGCTTATTGCGTAGAAGAAATGGGAGTTGAGGAGAGAGAAGGAAGAAGGAAGCTATAAGTACTGTGTCTGTGAGCACGGTCGGCAAGCTCAGTGTGAGTGCCGATGCCGGTGGTCGTCGGACGGTGGTTTGGCAACGGCTGGGACTGGGAGAGGCCAGACCTGTTCTTATAGCTGAACAGTGCGACCGCGGTACCGGCAGGGTTATCGTGCTGCAGGTAATACCCGTCCGTAGGTGTGCGCGCGTGTATATAAAAATAAACAGGCCAGAGGCATAAAAGGGCCGAAATGGCCGTAGAAACACGGAAACGCAGGAGTAAGCGGTGGTTAGCAAAAGAAGCTCTGTGAGGGTGAGTATTGCAATAAAGACGCAGGACGTACGTAGCGACGAAATAGCTCGAAGAGGGCGCGAAGAACCATGCAGCATGAGCTTTTTAAACAAACAAAAATGTGGCGAGTAGAAGAGCAGCTAGTCCAATGCCAAGAACAGGAAACCCAAGAACTCAAGAATTCAGACTTTACTTTGACAGAAAGATAATCCTTGGGTTTAGATACCTTTACTGCCTGCTTTCGATGATCAACGGATCGACGCTTATTCGAGGATTACTTCATGCGGAAATACCTCTCTTGTTTTCTCTCATGACTTTCACATCCGTCAAAGGGCCGTGAAACCTCATCATCATCACAACAATTTGATCCCGGTATCATACAACCATGAGAGCAATTATTGTCTATCGGATAGAAAGGGCCCCGGCGGACTCCGAACGGGCTCTCGTAACTCTCATTATAACCACCGATCGTCGCTTGTTAACTATGGTCTTCAGCACTGTCAAACAGCTCACTTCCCGTTTCATGCATGTTATCAAGCTTGCGTGATGGTATATAGTAGTTATCTTCAGAAACGGTGATCATGAAGACTATTCAAACGAATCAATTGACACTCAGTCATCCAATTGTCTCTGTTCCCGCATCTTGGATTAATTAATTGCTGTAACTCTACGCTAACCATAAATCATGAAGACATTCCTAGAATGCGGGAATCTACCCCGCAATAAAACACACTACAAGAAAGCTTGGCCATCCCCTCAATCGCCCGACGAATCAGAACTACATACTGTAGCAAAGATCATCCACTCCTATTTGACGAAGGCGACAGAGATGACTGCCATGAGGCACTGGGAACTCAGAAGACTCCAGAAGGCGTCTTGATAACCCTTGAATAACCCTTGAATAGTTTAGATGCAGGCACATCTGGAGGTAAACGGTTGTTGACGCCTATGGAGATCGTGGTCATGACTGCGTATTATTCGTTGCGTCAAATCCTTCCGAGTCCTTCTGGAATTCAGAGTATAGCTAGGACTCACTGGCTAGACCGATCGTCGCTCCTAGCTGGATGGAAGTATTCACCAATGCACCGACCACTCCCTACACACGAAATGTCACTCTTGATTTCATTGACGGATAGGGGCTGGTAATCCAGACACGACGTACCTCTTCTCCCGCCGGTGCACTCGCCATAACAGCCACGTTGACTTCAACGAATGCAATTCCAATCCCGATCATTCCGACTATCATTCCGGGGAATATATGACTCCAGTACTTATCCGGGGAATCGCCCAGGGCAAATAAAACGACCGACGCGGCCATGAATATTTGTCCGACGAAGAGTAGTTGCCTTCGGGGAAAGCGGGGGCCATAGATTCCGCTGAGGGTGGCGGAGATACCGCCTGCGACGCCAATTGGTATACAATGCAACGAAGAAGCGAGTGGGGGACCACCCGAAGATGTCCTGTTTGACCCACGTTAGACGTGAAGGAATCTACTGATCTGGGTCGAATGGAAGTACCTGGAATATTTCGACCCGCTGGAGCTCGGATCCGTACAGGAACCAATAGATGCTTCAAACCCGTGTCTATCAGTCACAGCATAAAGATAAGTTCATACAGCTCGAAGTATACCTCAGTGCATACACGAACAGAGGTACGACATTGGGGGTTCGCCATGTCCTCGGAGGGACAGCCGGGTCCGCTACTCTATACTCAACGAAGAAGAAGGCAACACCACAGACGACAGAGAGAACCAAGGTAGTGATGATTTGTGGTTTGTCCCAGCCTACGAGCTCGCCGATGTAGCCGATGTTGTCTAAACGAGCTTACAAGAATGGCTACTATCAGAGATGGCATAGAATAGGATGAGACAGGCCGTTACTACGCCTACACCCGGTATGTCTATCTTACGGTTCTTGTCTGCTCGTTCACTTATATTGGAGCCAGGTAAGGCGAGAGCCGAGAAGGCACATAACGGCAAGATCATAATAGCCATGAGGTAAAACACTGCGAAAATAACGTTTCAACTTAGCAAATAACATAATGCGACGCGCAGAGCGAACTACACGTACCCCATCTCCAGCTTATTCTAGACGTAAGCACGCCGCCCAGGACAAATCCAGCAGCATTTCCGACTGCCCCGCTAGCTCCGACTGCCGCTAGAGCGGAGAGGATGGTAAACGCAGCTCCTTCAAATCAAACCAAAACAACTTTTCATCAGCATCCAAACATACATACACACGTATCTGAAGGGGAAAAAATCGCTCACCGATGCCCTGTACGGCTCTGAACACGATAAGCATTTTCGGATGCACGTAAACTGCGCAAAGGAGACTAAATATCCCGACAATCGCGAAACCGGAGACGAATATCGGCTTGGCGTGGTAGATATCTGTGAGCCCCCCCCCCGGATGAGTTGGAAGGACGCGAACGTCAGGGTGTATGCTCCTACGACCCATTGAAGCTCGGATGGTTTGAAGTCTAGTGCGTCGCCAATCTAATGCCGGGTACGTACTCAGCTACTAATCCTACTTGCAAGGAGTTTCAATTGATGAATACCTTCGGAATTGCGATGATCGTAGATGAGGAGACGGCGATGTCGAAGAATTGTGCGGAGCATAAGAGGGGACGAGAAGACGCCGTCGGAAGCCGCTGAGCTCCCCTTAGTCTCTGCCTCTCCTACTACCTTCGCTATTCATTCCTCTCTTTATCCGCCTCAGGTGCGCAGTCTTCAGCAACATCACCCTTCTGCACACTGGATTTTTCAATGTCCAGTTTCGCATTGTCCCCAGCTTCGACGCTGTTCATCGACATTGTAAAGGAGGTGTTTTCGCTATTTTGACTATAGCCTTCTCTAGGAGCGAGAGTATCCACTAGTCCGTTCAGAGGCTCGAGGGGAGGTTGTCTCTTTTTGGACAGAACGTCTTTTAGCGAGAAGGCTTAAGTGCTATCTGCGAAAGTTGCAAGGCATTTCACTGACAGGATTTTCTGTGCTGACTCACTCATGTCCATCGGTAAGCGGATTATGGATAGCTCTATGGAGCCGGGAGGAATATGGACGAGTTTGAGGACATGTAGTGATTCGCGTGAAGATTGGAACGCCGGAGGGGTGCTTACAACGAATCGAAGGATTAATCACATGTTTATTGCTCCGACTTGCTATCGAGAAAGTAGTGTGATACCTAAGAATTCCAGCAGTGAGAAACTCAGCATTAGATTAACAGGTTGGTCTCGAAGTTCGATCGTGCTTTCAGGCCTAAAGTTGAAAAATATATTTTGACCCTTAAGTGCGAAACTGCTTAAGTGCGACGGACCAAAGTCGTTACACCAATCTGCGTCTTACCATCTCGAACTCGTCGTGGTCAATTACAGGCCAATTAATATTCAACAAACAAGCTCGCCAATACTGAATCCAGATCTTCACTTGATTCCGAGAACCAGACAGCTACATAAACAACGGAATCTCATTCACGAGACCAGTTATCAACAAAACTTGCGTGCCTTGAAATTCCACTTGGAAGTTCCGTTAGAATACATAGCGCCCCAGCCAAGCACAGTGTCGTCCCAATTGCGCCACATCCAGCCGATATTCTTCGGTTTGAAGAAGTCTTCGCAATGGCGGTCTAGTAGGTCCAGTATGCTTCTTCTGAGTTGACAGATGCGACCACGGCTGGACTGTTAGGCGCGTACTGTTCTTCGTTACTTGGCCAGCCCGTCTAAATGGAGTACCAGGACGTTAGTATACGGGATATCAAAACCATTCTTCAGTCTGAACGCACCTGAGTCACCAATAAAGGCTTTCCCTGTGCAATACTCGCGTAGTAGTCCATATCATTGAAAAAATCCGCCCAGGACGTATTGCTTCCACCACTCTGAGCATCGAACGCAAAGTACGGGAAATTGTTGATCATGAAAAAGTCGACCGCGTCGACCATGGCAGTTATGTTTCCGGATATCTGCCATCCGTATGCGAGCTCGGACGTCGAGACAGGTATATCGGAGAGGCCCGCAGCGGCAAAGTCGGCTTTCATCTGTCGGATGTAACTCGCGAGGTTATCAGCCGAACCGAAGTCGTTATCGAACAGTGGCTATTTAAATTATTGAGTCAAATCGTTTTATGCGCAGATTCTAGTGCGATATACCTCGTCACCTATGGAAGAAGACGTAAATTTCCCGGTCTTTCAATTCCGGACGATTCAGCATACCGAGAGCAACTGCTAGAACAGGTCCAGGATTTTCAATCACAGCCTAGCGATTCAAGACTGATTGCTGTGGTCCGAATGCAATATATAAACAAGTACAAACGAACCTGAGTAACAGCTCTTATTTTTGGAACAGCTGTGCCAGCAAGCGTTTGGTTACCTATCAGAAGTGTCCAAGCGAGGGGTATAACGTTCAATCCAGCAAGGCCAGCAGCTTGAATGACCTCTGAAAGAAAGACGCTTTATAGACCGACATGCATGAAACCTGAATCACGAATAATACGCACGTCCGTAGTAAGATACATCGGTCCCGTCACCACAGTACTCAAAGGTAATAACGTTTCGTGCACCCTTCAAACGCATACGACTAAAGTCCTTGAATAACTCGGATTTCGAAGGGCATTTCTAATAGATAATCATCAGTTAAAAAAAATCAAGTTTCGCAATGAGGCATTACTGAACACTTACGGTGATCGAATATACGAAACCCTCGAAGCCGTACATGCTAGTGATTTTCTTCAATCGCGAAGATGATACCGTTCGTTCCTGCGGTCCCTGACTGGTTTCATGAGCGGAAAGAGAAGGGTACGCTACCGCAAAATAATTTAGCAAGCCGAGAAGAGCTGAACAGAGCACAAGCAAGCGCATTTTACTCGTTCCGAGACCACTGCCTAATGACTTGGCCAGCCAGAGAAACCGAAGACCTACGATCAAAAGCGACCCAGACGAAGAGTTATTATACGTGCCAGCGATGCGACATATTGCATCACGCTGCACGCATGCATCCTTAATCGCTGAAACTTCTTCAGCGATCATAGCTCATACTACATCGGTCCCATGATGATTATAGAAGATGTAGATACAGCGATGTGTTCTGAACCAGAAATCCAGGGCGACAAAGTACGTTTGAGGAAATGCCAGCGAGGATAGGAGGGCGCACGGGAAATTGAGAAGTTGCGAGGATGGTCTTGAGCAGAATAACAGAGCTTGGTCAGAATATTGAAGGGCGCTTCTAGATTCAGTATTAGCATGTGCTCAGATCACGACCGACTCGTCGAAGTCCGTCGTAATGCCGCAGAACCAGTGACTATTTCATCACCAGAATGCCATGATACACATTGGTAAAACCGCAGAAGTTGGTCAGAAAGATTTTGACGTAATCATGTAAGTGAGAATATCCGTCGACTTAGTTCTTTGCGTTCCATCTAGGATACGAAAGTAGGAAAAATCCACGTTCCTTGACGAAACTGCCAGCATGCAAAACTCCTGGCTCGCTAGCGATGTCTCTGGAGTGACGAAATAGTCACCCTCAGCTGATAAGGCGCGTTCGTCATGAGCACATACGTATGAGCGACATGGTAGTGGACGAAAAGGCATCAAGAATACGTCCAGCCCTCAAGTTTTCATGTATTTGGCGATTGACGGTCTCGTGATTGACCAGTTCGGGGACGTTCCACTTCGGTTTCTACCTTCAACACGTCTTGGTTCCGACCACCACGGGCTTGCCAGCCCAGCCCGAAATATTCTCTCTTTTCTCAGCAATACCCAGCGCTCTTTCAAATCAAACTGCTCTTTTCCAACGCTCTTTTACCAGATCTCTCAAAAGAATCGGGTGGAAACGTGAATAGAACTGCGCAGTGCCACTCCCATGTCTCCTAGGCCGAACCGACGATTCGGAGGCCAGAGTAGGACAGTGAACTTCAATTCTAGCAAGAAGGGGTCTACATTGAAGCAGTCTTTGGAGCAGTCCTCTGCTAATTCTAGAACTGTGCTTGACCAGGAGCTAGGACACGACGGTCTTGACGATGCCACTCGTCCTCTCACTCCAATGGACTTGACTTTACCGCCTTTCAGGCTAGAGCAAGGCGAGGGCTCTCCACCAGGAAGCCATAATTATTCAGGAAATCTTGCTACACTCGCATGTCAAGCTATAGATGAAGACATTTTGGATGATGTCGAAGGCATGCCAACACGTGCTCAGTGGAAGTCGATTGTCGAAAGCTATCTCGCGTGCCTGCATCCCTCAAAGAGACACAAGTCTCTTATATCTCAGGAAGTTTACAAGATGATCTTTCGGACTCTCAAGGATCCTGATGCTACGCGACTCGGGACTCCTCAGTTTCGCTTTTGGGCACGCAAGATGTTCCAGCTAGTCGAGGCTCCTAATAACATACTTGTGGTCACTAATGCCGGTCGGCCGGTTGCAATCAAGGAGCATATCTATGACATCCTCTGTATGTGTCACTCTGAATGTGGCCATGGCGGTCGCGACAAGACGTGCAAGGTTCTGCGCGAATATTATACTTGGGTCCCTAAAGAGCTCATATCCAACTTCGTTAAAGAGTGCCCGACATGTGCACCGCGGAAACTGGCGGCCTCGAAGTCAAAGGAGAAAAGAGCTGAGACGACTCCTGTTCCCTCAGAAGAGAGATTGTTGTGTGCCCCCCGCTTCTCTGTTGAACGTCTACAGGACTTTGGTCAGCTCCGTCCCCTGTCTCGGATGGACCTCGCCAACTCAAGTTGCCCCCTCTTAATGTATACCCGTCTCCTGCGACATCTCAGGTCCCTACAGTCACTATGGCCAGTGAATGTGGCAGTCCTGGGAGCTATTTCATACAAGCGAAGTTTCCTGCCAATAACTCTGTCGTCACTCTTCCTCCTCTAAGTGGCGGTCTGGAAGGCACTTACAATGTATCATCAGACGCGAGCAAGCAGATGTCTCTCCCGCCTTTGATACAGTATCTCACTAGAAACTACGACTTCAAGGATGAGCTACAGTACCCGGCCGATGAGGACTCCGGCGAAGGGCGTACCGAGCCGGAAATCCCTATTGATCCGGCTCTGTTTAGCACGGCCCCGACCAAGGC
The DNA here is from genome assembly GCA_037892935.1 of Phlebopus portentosus. Lineage (NCBI taxonomy): Eukaryota > Fungi > Basidiomycota > Agaricomycetes > Boletales > Boletinellaceae > Phlebopus > Phlebopus portentosus. The sequence goes on from JAYXKI010000009.1 coordinate 618,201, forward strand.
ACTTGGAAATGCATTGCATCTGCAGCTTCGCGCCCCGGCTCAACATGGTGTGACACATCAAGATGCGCAACTAGCTATTGATCCTGCTCTCACCCAGACAGAGAACACAGAGGCAACCTCGACGGTCACATGGGAGTTCCCGAGCGTCGCTAGTGTCTATGGCGGAGACGGAGATAGTAGTGCGCTGTACTCGGCTTCGACTGCATCGGTTGGATTGCCAACGCCGTCTCAAAGCGCACAGATCTCTCCTGCGGGGTCCGGATATATTACCTCGCTCGAGTATTATTCACCTATGGCTCAGTCTACGCCAGGGTTTGATGGCGTTCAGTATGCTTATGAGAATAACGCGCCGATGCATTCAGATTTAGAGAAAGGCCCGAAGGTGAAAGCGGAAGATGGACTCGCGCAAATTGCCTCGCCTCCTTTGTTCTCTCCCCGCCCCATCAAGGTAGAAAACACTCCGGCCGTATTGGAGATGGCAGCAGCAGAGTCGATAGAAGAGATCAGCAACTAGAAGAGAAAACATGATTGGCAAGGTACGCTTGAGTCTATCCGTATTCTCCGACTGTAAGCCCCGTTAATAGTTGTTCATTAGGTCTTTGACGACTCCAAAAATCGAACCCAGACTCCACCACGCATGTTCAAAATAGATACCCTCGTCTCAACTGATTGCTTGTCATTGGAATTGGAATCGGCGTAAAACCTCGAAAATTATCGGAAGGTTGTGTATATGCACATGTATTCTACTTAATGGATGTATAATCAGAGCCCGGAAACATGGACGGACGGAACTCTAAGCAGACGATGCGTATACCCTTCAGCTGTTCAAGAAAATCACACTGCATCAAAAGCCTCACGCAAATAGATAAGGAGAAGACTGGTGGAAAAAGCGGAGCGTCGTTTAAGTTACAGCAAATAGAGTAATATTCAACAAGGGCAGATGACACAGAACGCATTAGGGTATGGCAATCGGTACTACGCATTAAAACATGAGAAGGGAACCGAATGTATGTAGAAAAACGATCGGTCATAGAGCGGGAAACACGGGAGTGGGAAGGAAGGGCGAGATTAAGGGCAAGACGAGATGAACGGGACTGAGAGAAAGCTTGGAAGAAAAAATTGCAAAGTAGGAAAGGACCCGAAGAAGAAAATGAGAAGAAAAGCAATGAGATATCGGACCCTAAAAAAAGAACTTGGCATGGGGTGGGATGACTATTATAACATTGTGCAAGAGACTTTATAAAGTGAGAAAAAAAAAAAAGGAAAGACGAGGTCTTGAAGTTGCGAAAACTGGTGTAGGATGTTGATTTGATCGCTCATCGAGAGAAATCGATCCGCCTATATAGTATTGTCGTTAGCTCGCAATGGTCTATGAGAGTAAAGGAATGAGCTAAAACGTACTCTCTCAATGTATCATATAAGAATTTATAGCTCCTCAAGTTGCCCTTCAACCGACGAATATCAATGCTAAACGTATCCTGCAGGCCATCAATACGCGTCAGTTCCACAGAGAAGCGGACTTCATCGCCCTGGTCTTCTGTGCGATCGCCGTATATCGGCTCGTGCGATGGCGGAGACGGCATCATAGAGAGTTTCTCACGGGAAACTGATCTCGATGTTTCGCGCGCATCGCCGGCGTCAGTATCGATGGAAGGATGTGTGGATACTTGTGAAGATTGACGGCGCATGAGTAGACCCTTAAGCATCCCGCTAGTCGAGCTGAAAGAGGACTGAGACGGTTGCGGAAGTCCACGTTTGTCGATCTGGGGAAAACGTTAGTCTACGTCGGGTTTTCGTGTTTTCACTTGAAAACTTACTCCGTTCGATGCGGCAGTGCCGACCATAGTAAACGCAGTAACACCACCCACCGCCGTGCCGGAAACCATTTTCTTTCTTTTCGTACGGATGCACCGATACTTGTACTCGCTTTCTTGCTGTACTTCCAGACCCATGTCCAGGAGAACCTTCGTAACGTGGGCCATAACATCTGGGGGCGAACCTGTGGTCACTGTTGTCTGATCGACAGCACCATGATGAAGACGGATCGCATTCTTGTTGTATCCTAGGCGGGTGGGCTGTGGAGAACCAACCATGTTCGACAATCGCTTCATGGTACGCGGTACAAACGAGTTATGTTGTGGAGTCGCTGAGACGGTAGTCTCCGTGACATGCGTCGAGGCTGAACGGCCCATAAGCGAAGGTGCAAGCTTCCTCGGCGCTGCAGGCGTCTGCGGAGTATCTACGATGACCTCCGAACCTAGTGGCTCAGAAGCAGACGAAACGACTGCGCTTCGCTGTTTTTCAGCGGTCGGCGTCGGCGCGCGATCTTCGTAATCTCCAGATGGCGATGCCGCACGACTCTTGCTCCTCTGTCTGAACCACTGCATGACTCTCGATGCCTTGCTAGTCGATGCTGGTATAGCAGAGGCATGTGCATGCCTATCCGCACGTGAGAAGCGTGGCGTCTCTGGAACATCTTCCTCCGTCTTTCCATTCGTCCTTGGAACGACCAAAGGTGGAACAGAGGGTTTCTCCTTCGTGCGACCATTGGCCTGAACGTGCGTCCCTTCTGCAGGAGCTGCCCGGCTCTTCCCACGCTGACTGATGCGCTTGCTCAGCGGCTCGACCATGACCGTAAGCGTGTTGCGACGCGACTTCTTCTCCTCTTTCTTGACCGCATTGACGCTGGAGTGAACCGATGCTTTAGAATTGATCGACGACGCCGGTGTAGCTGATGCAGTTGATACATCAAGTGTAGATGGCCTCTTACTCGCATTAGACGGAGTCCGCTTGGTGCCGACAGGCGTGACGCTCGCATCAGACGGACGTCTTGCCTTGACACCGTTCATATTGCTCTCAGTCTCGGACTGCGAGCCGCCCCAAAGCTTGCCAACAATCTTATCAACAGACATGCCTCTGCGATGTCCACTCCTCGAAGATCCGGTATTAGATTTCATGGAGCCCGATGCACTGCTATCCTTCGCCTCAAAGGACGAAGGTGGAAACTCGTTCCGCGGCGGGCTCGTTGGCGTGACCGAAAGTTCAGGAGGAGGAACCTTGTAGCTTTCCGAGGTCGAGACAGACCCTTGCTGCGAGCCAGCCGTGGTAATTACAAATGGTCCATTATCCAATGGTGTGGGTGGCTGAGGCAGTGGCTTACTCGCTTTCGGCGTAACGTCCGACTTCGACAAGAAGCTAGGACTCAACTGCGACTCGTCCGGAATGACAGGATCGCTGACTGTAACGATAGGGCCGTCTTCTTCAATATCGATCTCCTTGTCTTGAGTTTCTTGTTCCTGAGGCTGAGGCTGGAACTGCGGTTCCTCGCGATGTGCCTGCTCCCTGGATTTTGACTTCTGGCGTGTCTTTGTCGGAGGGGCGGGCCTATTCTCATCTTGTTCTCCGCCATACTCAAGTTGAATTGTATGTCGTTGCCTATCCTTGCGCCTCTCAGAACCGCTCTTGACGGGCTGGAGAGCCGTCGGTGGAGCTTCCTTCTTTGATGAACGACTCGGTGTGCTGTCCTGTCTAGCGCGACGCTGCTCAGTCATCTCGATTGTCTCCTCCACAGCACTTGTAGGCAGCGCGGGCGGAGGGCCAAACGGATCATCCTCATACGTCTGCGATGAGCCACCAACCGCAATTGAAACAGGATGGCGTTTGACGGGTGGAAGTGCAGGTGAAGAAAAGAGGGACTCGTCGGGGTTTGATTCGTACAGATACTCTTCATTCATCGCTGAAGGTGGGTGCTGAGGCCGGGTACGACGACCATGTGATGGCGCCTGTGGAGCTTCGATCCGAGCGCTCTGACTGCGCTGCATCTGCTGCTGCTCCGCGGCCGCTGCAGCAGCCTGCTGTTTCATCTGGCGCTGGTATGCCAGGCGTTTCATCTGATGCTGCTCCATGGCTAGACGCTCCAGGTCCTGTACGTTGCGATTAAATAGATGCGCATACGGCTTAAGCCAGTGATGCGCCATGATCGTCTTCAGATCAGCGCGTAGGCTCGGGTCGGGGACCAGCATGATAGAAAGCAGATCTCGCGCTTCCTGGGAAACATACTCTGGGAACGTCAGTGGCGTATTGACTATGTACCTATACAGTAGGTTTATATTGTCACCATCCGGGTTCGCAGGATCATCGTCAAATGGAAGGTACCCGGCAAGCATGGCATAAAGAATAACTCCGCAAGACCAGATATCCACGGCCGATCCGACGTAAAGACCCTCGGATATTACCAGCTCAGGAGCGGCGTAACAAGGACTTCCGCAGCTCGTCTGCATCAAATCGTCTGCACGATGTTCGAATCGGTTGGCAAACCCAAAGTCGGTGATGATAACGTTCCGGTGACGATCCAAAAGCAGGTTCTCTAGCTTCAAATCACGATGAACGATTTTCTTTTGATGTATGTACCAAACTCCTGAGATGAGCTGGGCGAAGAGCTTGCATGCATCTTTTTCCTTGAGGTAGCGATGCGCCAGGATATGATCGAAGAGTTCTCCACCTGATGCATATTCTAATATGATGCCGATGTATTTATCTGTTTCGATTACGTCGTAGAGACGCACGATGTTCGGATGCTTAATAGTCTAGACGACAAACGGTCCTTCAATACCCCGATTGTCAAAGTAAAAGTCTAGAATACGCACTCTAAGCACCTCGATTTCGCGTTCCACCTTTGACATGCGGACGGCTGTGTCGATGTTTCCGCGCCGTATAAGCTTCACAGCGACTTCTTCGCCCCACTGGGAATGCAGCCCCAACTTGACTTTTCCAAATTCGCCCTCTCCTAGGGTTTGCAAAAGCAGATAGGGCCCGAACTTGGGAATCGTCCGTCGCGGGTGGGCAGCGGCATACGCGACTGCCGCAGGGTGGGAATAAACATCGCGATAACCCGCTGGCTCCTCGCGCTCTGGTTGAGAAGTTGTGACTTGGTGCGAAGCGCGCTTGCGCGACGTTTGAGTGCTAGCAGACTGCGCTGGTACTGAATGCGGTGTTGACGTGGGGTAGACCTGGGTCGAAGCAGGACGGGCAGCACCGGAAACCGACCGCGACGCCTGCGATGGACCCGCCGGGGACGCATCCGGGATCTGTAGTCTTGTCGAGACGTCCACCATGCTCGTCGACGGTTAAGAGGCAAGCTGTGGTAGTATGCGATAGTGAGTAAATTTGCGAGAGGTCATGCGAAAGAGTGAAGGGTCAACAGAGCCGCAGAGCGCCAACAAACGTAGCTGTGCCACGCAACAGTGACAGAAAGGAAGAGCTGTGCTTACCTACAGCGAGCGAGAGACAAGAGAGTTACTCGCTGTGATGGACGACGAGCGAGGCGGATGATGAGGGGGAAGGAAAGAAAGAAGGTCGCGTCGGCAGAAGACCAAAGTATCGTATCTCTCTACAATATTACAAAGCACTCTATTTCCCTTTTTGGCCTCTGTAGCTCACCCGTTCAACAACGCCGCCGACACCGTCAGCGCACAGTTCAACGTAGTGTTCGAATAAAGGACAGTTTTAGTGACGCAGTAAACAGTAGGAAGGAAGGAAGGAAAACCTGTCGGTTTCAGAAAGAGTTTGCAGCAGCTACAGTGGACAAAAGCGACGGCTTAGGCCGGCTACGGCTATTCTTCTCTGTTGCTAGGTCCTCTCCGAACAACAACCACAAACTTCTCTTTATTTCTTCGTCCTCTGCTTCGCCCATGAAATTATAGCAACTCTTTCTCTCGTAAATTTTCAAGAACTCCTTACGATGTCCTCCGCATCAAAGAACCTATCGGATACTGTACTTCGTTTCATTTCTCTTGCGGTAGCGGCCTCACTCGTCTATACATGGAGCTCCGCTTTTGCTGCACTTTGGATCTGCTTCCTGAATTCCTCCTCCGCAAGCGCAGGCTCAACCCACTCCTTCAAAAACTTGTCCACTTGCTCCGGCGCCCGTCCAACGAAACTCCGCGGATCCAACAGCCCATCCAGTTGGCCCTTGATCCCGCCAAAGTACGGATCCCGCTTGACGCGTTCGATCAGGTCATTCTCCCCACCCTCCTCCTTCACAACTTTTGCCGCCTGATGCGAGAGAACCTGCGGGAAGCAAGCAAGGGAAAACCCCGCCAAAAGAAAAGACAGCACGTCAGCATATGTTACGCATGCTCCTGAAACACGTCCCAGGCTTCGACAAAATTTGAAAATAATTGGAAGGGCCGGAAGCTCTCCCAATTCAAACCGAGCCTCGGCGCAAGATGTCAGAAAAAGTATCTAAAAAGCGAGCACCCACCCTGATTTTCTCATGTGCCTCCTGTCGATCTCCTCCGTTCTTCACTACAGCCATGATGATGTTCTCGGTGGCCATGAATGGAAGTTCTTGGCCGATTCGTCGAGCAATGACTTTCGGATACACTACGAGTCCTTCCGAGACATTCTGCAAAGTCGTCAGGACAATATCCGCCGTCAGGAACGCTTCCGGTAACGTCACCCGTCGATTCGCACTTGTATACACAAACAATAACCCCTTTCGGTTTAGCATTCCCGAGCGGACATGCAAAAAGACGCGATTGATGAGATTTGACTGACCTATCATCAAGCGTCCGCTCGAGCCACTGCACACTGGAGGTCATCAACGAATTTTGATGCAGGACCATCAAATGTCTCGCCAGCGAACAGATTCGCTCACTGCGCATGGGGTTACGCTTGTATGCCATCGCAGAGCTCCCGATTTGATCAGCCTCGAAGGGCTCCTCGATCTCCTGTTATCAAGCCATCACATCAACGTCACGAAAGAGCATTCATTTCAGCTTTATTAAATCTTGGCTTGTTCTTGGGAATGGAGCAACGGACCTTTAGATTAGCCAGTAAACGGATGTCCGTCGCGATTTTGTGCGCCGTCGCTCCGAATGATGCAAGCGGTGCAAGGACGTCGATATCGATTTTGCGGGAGTAGGTTTGGGAGGTTACAGGATATGCATAGCTGAACCCTAAAAGCTCGGTGACTCGTTTGTCGAGAGCCTCTACCTAGGCAGTCGATTATCATTTTCATGTATGCTCATCATCCCTGTTAGTTCTATACCTTTTCATGATCCCCATCGAATAGGGTAAGGAAACTAGCCTGTGTGCCTGTCGTGCCTTTTACTCCTCTGAAACCTACATCATCTCTCGCTCGTTTGACGTTGCGCAAATCCCACAGCAGTTCCTAGGTCAAGTCCTTGAGTTCCGCCCCAAATAGAAAAAAGATGGTCAAATACCTGGATCCACAGTGTACACCTCTTCCCGACAGTTGTAAGCTGAGCAGGTTGAAAATGTGTAAAGCCGAGCGTGGGCAGATCGCGGTATTGTCTTGCAAAGTTCGACAGACGGTCAATCACGACGACAAGCTTCGCAAGCACGAGCGTGAGTGCCTCCCGTATGAAAATCAGTCCGCGTTGCTATTTGATACGTTTGCGAAGGATCATTTTAACGCTTGTCTGAATGTATGCGCATACAAGCGGCCGAACTTACTCGGTAACGTAGCACGACGTCGCTCCTAGGCTACGGGCTTGTCAGCATACCGGTTACCGCGCTCATCGAGTAAGCCTGCACGTACTGGATTATACCCGCTGCTGCCGGTGCGACCGTCCCAAATGTATGTACATGCGCCATAACATCATGTCTACGCTTCTTCTCTTCCTTAGCAGCAATCTCGAACTGTTCTTTATCCAGATGCTATCGGCACAAGACAAAAATAGTTACTTGATGTTAGCGTGACTATGTCAAAAACTACGAGAAACGCACGAGGTTCTCCTTCATCTGTTTGATTGCCTCGTCAGAAATCGGAAGGCCGAGCTCTTTCTCCGCGATCGCTAGGTTCAGCCACAGCTTGCGCCATGTGTGGAAACGCATCTTGAGAATCGTAGTTTCAGGAATGAGCTGCTGCACTGCAATTTAACAGGTTCGACGCACAGCAGGAGAAAACAGGTGAGCCATCTCCTTGCTAGCATACCGGCTGTATGCACCTTATCAGTGATCTTCACGTTCATTCCGTCGAAAAAAGGCAGCTCGCCTTGAAAGCGGAGTCTGATACGTTTCAAACGACTCCATGTTTGATATGCTTCACCTGCAGCAGATATTTCTGGGTGGACGCGCTCAGGAAGTCGATGGTTAAGCACTTTTCGTGACCGGCCGCTATCGGATCAACGGAGATCGGCGTAGATCACTCGAGCAAAAAGAGGAAGAAATCTAATCTTATCTCAGAAACAATTATCGGTACAGTACGTAAAGTCTCGTCTCATTATATTATCTTTGATCTCGAACGAGAAATTTATTAAAGTAGTTCCACTACATCCGTTTCTACAGTCTCGTCTGCCAAATAGCATTCTCCGACATCCAGAACTTACACCATTCAACTTCCTTTGGCGGAGCGACCTCCATTATCGATGCACTCATCAAACTCGAATTGGACGGTTGATTGAGAACCATACGACTTCCACTTGAGAACGGCAGCCACTCCGGCGAAATAAATTCCCGCGAAGCCGATGGATTCCCAGTTGAGATGAAGGACGTCCAGAAGGCAACTGACTCCTTGGAAAGCGCATCTTCAGTCTAGATAATTGGTAAGGCGATCAATATCATAGCAGAGAAAAGGAATGGTCTTCTCATTACGGAGTTGAAAGGAGGGAACGTAAAGCCTGCATTAGGAGCCGAGCTAATAGGATGAAGGTGAGCCTGGAAGCACCGAATGGCTGGGACGAATGTTATACATACATGTACGTTGTTCCTAGTTTTATGTATTACCGTTTGGCAAGTTCAGGAAAATCAATGAAAGAATGATGCTCATCATCGAAGAAATAAAATAGATCCGAAGTATGCATTACATCTTGAAATGGAAATTCGGCGAGTGAAACCGGATCTGGAGGAGAATTGAATCTAAAGAATCATTTTTAATCTAGTCAGAAATATCTGTGGTGTAGGTAAATACAATACATTCTTAGCTCCTTTCTAAACGAGAGGCACCCTATCTCGACCATCGTTATTCGCGTGATATATCAGGAGTCTCGTTGAATTATCAACCATTTTCTTTGACCTTGAATGAGAGGTGATACATGAAAATAGGATCTTTGACCGTTCTGTACTATCAGACCTTTTGTGTCCCTTTCCTTCTCCATCCGAGTACATCCGTTTTCACAGCCTCGTCTGCCGCGTCACATTCACTGACATCCAGAATTTACACCTCTCGATTTCATCCGGCGGTACAACCTCCATCGTCGATGCACTCGTCGTCACACTCGTGTTGGATGGTTGGTTGAGGACCATACGACTTCCGCTTGAGAATGGCAGCCATTCTGGCGAAATCTGTTCCCGCGAAATCCCAGGACTTCCTGTTGAAATAAATGATGTCCAGAATGCGATTGACTCCTCCGAGAGAGCATCTTCCGTCTAGACGATTGGCAATAAGATTTATTACTCGTGAGCAAAGAATCTCTTCTTACGGAGTTGAACGGAGTGAACGTAAAGCCTGCATTTGGAGCCGAGCTAGCAAAACGAAGGTAAGACGGGAAGCATTGATTGACGGAAGCGGACGCACGTTGTTCCTGATTCCGTTGTAGTAAGCCTTTTTCAAAATATTGAAGAAAGAACTAAACATGCCCACCATCGAAAAGATAGAAAAGATCCGACGTATGCATTACTCCTGAAAATGGAAACTGGGAGAGTAAAACCGGATTTGGTGAATTGAATCTGACGGCAGCACGTCAAATTCGCCGAGATCGGTTCGTGAGGGATCAATACCTGTAGGTGAACACATTTTTTGCGCCTTTCTTTTGGGAACTGCTCGCAAGGAGGAAATCCCTAAAAGGAATTACATCTGATGTCCGAAAACTCGAATGACAAAATGTCGGACATACAGGCATCCGAGCGTCATCTCTGTGGCCATAGCCCCCGCTCGTTCATACTGAGTTGCGTACGGGCTACCGGGTGTACCTGGTGCTGGGTAGAGAGAAAGAGCTTGCTGAATCGTCTCGTTCGTCTTTGCGATTCATCAGTCCGTGTACATAATACGGGGTGTGAAAACAGGAGCCTTACCACATGCGGGGAGTACCCAAACACATGCGTTATGACATCTTCATCAGACATGAACTCGTCTGGAGGCGGTATCAATGTACGTCCATCAGTTGTACAATGTCCAGTCAGTATATCGATCGGAGTGAAACTCCCGGACGATATGAGTGATGTCGGCAAGTCAGGAAGAAAGCCACCAGGTCCGTCAACAACTGGAATTAGGGATCCAACTGGGACAGCGTTGATGGCGGCAACGATGGCACCTGTAATCGGATTACTACCTCATCATCTGATAAATGCGAAGCGACTGACCGACAGAAGCTCTTCGAAGACAAGATATGGATTCTGGTCCAGAAGCGGGACATCCCACGACTTCTGTGACATTTCCTGTAAAGGATGTATTAGAATTAAAACGTTAATATAGAAAAGAAGCAGAGCTCACTAAATACTACTTCTGCTTCCTCGGCGGTAGGCGTAGAATTGTGGCCTATTGACTGCCCAATTCCACGCTTAAACGGAGCTGGTTTAGAGCCTGGCGATACAGAGAATCAGAAGGGAGAAGCACGGAATCGCACAGTGATACCACTGACCTCCGAAAGCGACCATCTGCATTAGGACACTTGTAGCACCGGCACTTTCACCGTCTATTGTTACTTGGTCTGGATCGCCCCCGAACCTTGCTATGTGACGTTGTATCCACTCGAGTGCAGCACGTTGATCAAGCAGACCTGCATTCAGATCGCCGTCTCGTCGCACCGCGTCACCAGCAAGGAATCCAAGAAGGCCAAGGCGGTAGGCCATGGTCACTCCAACAATCTTCGACTTCGACTGATTGACCCAGTCATACAGAGGAAATCCTTGAGGTGTCTGGATGGACCGAATCAACTCATGAGATTCCGAGGAATGGTCAACCAGATACTTTACTTACCCCATAGTAAAATCCTCCTCCCTTCAGAAGCCCATTAGTTTACTGCGCTCTAGAAAGATATTAACGTACGTGGATGTAAACAATTACGGGCAGTTTATCGCCCTCTTTCGCATCAGACGGTTTCCACACGTTGAGAGTCAGGCAATCTTTACTCCAAGTCAGTAAACTTGGAAGAGTCGATGAATACTGAGCACTAACCTTCAGACCCAATACCTACTTGAGCTGGTTGCTGAATACATGGCGGGCCCCAATTTCGTGCATCGGTTACGGTAACATTTCTTTGATCCACAACCCTTTCGTCCAGAGATACTGGTGCTCGAAATCGCAGTTCACCAACTGGAGGTTTGGCATAAGGAATACCGCCGAAGAACGTCACCGGACCATTGGCTTCACCCGTCGGGGAAGACGAGTTTCCAGCGAAAGCGGCGTACCCAAGGTTAACCACTGGCCCAAGAGGAGACGAAAGCTGCGGTAGTGCGGCGCCTTCAGCAAGAGTCGCTATTATACCGAGAAAACAAATCAAGGACATTGACGGAAGTTCATCTGGAATTTTGAAGCAAAAATAAGGCCTTCAGAGTTTCGTAGTTTTTTTTTTCAGTAGTTGCGCTTTATAAGTTTTGTACCCATCATACGTCATGTCCCATCACACGCTGAATGCTTTTCAAGGACTTCGGTGCTTACGACGGTCCGGTGAAGGCGTTCTAAATGCGTCAAAGAAGAACATGCTGCCGCAGCAAGCATTTCTGCGGAATTCATATTCGCTCCCAAAACCTACTGGGCTGAGAAATGCACGAGAACGAATTGCGCCTCATGTAGGACTTCGTTCTAAGTTTATCTAGTTACTTTTTAGATTCCCTTTGTCCGCGTGACATATCAGCGCAGTGTGCTGGAAGAAGCGGGAAAAACGAAAGGAGGGTTTCAACATGGAGTCGCGGTAGGGAGCAAAATGGCCATCAACCTGGATGGAATTGGAACATGATCGGCACGATCGTCGTGATCGACAACAGCTATCCACCCATGTAAGTATCTACAAACGGCCTTCTATTAAAAGTTTCATGAAAAATCCCCGAAATAAATTATGAGTTAGAACCTTCAACAGATCTGTCTAGCCTTCAAGTTCTTCCATTTGGGATTCCCGCTGGAATCGTATGCACCCCAGCCGCTCATATCGTCATTGAAGCTACGCCACATCCAGCCGATCCTCTTCGGCTTGAAGTAGTCCTCACAGTGACTGTCAAGTAATTCCCAATATGCATGCTCTGATTCGACAGTGACGTTGATATTCTTGCTATTTGGGGCGAAGAGCTCTTTGTTGCTAGGCCACCCAGTCTATCGGTGAAAGATAAAAAGAGCATAGTATATTAAGTTATCGATCATGATCAAAAGCGAGAAGACCTTCACCTGTGTCACTAATAAAGGTCTCCCCTCTGCTATCTTCTCAAAGTAGTTGATCCCTTCGACAAAATTATCCCATGTGCTCTTACTATCCCCGTTCTGCGCGTTCTGAGCGAAGTACGGGAAGTTATTGATCATGAAAAAGTCGACTGCGTCGGCGACTGCAGTGATATCTCCGGCAACTTGCCAACCATACGGCATGTCGGAGATTGATATAGGGATGTCAGACAATCCGGCGTTCTTGAAGTCAGACTTCATCTGAAGAATGTATTTAGCCAAGTTGTTTGGTGAGCCTGCATCATTGTCATATAGAGGCTGGGCATAACGTCAGCGATGGTTTCCAAAATTGCCAGGCGAAGCATACCTCATCACCTACGGATAATTCGATAGTCAGTTTATCAAGGACTTATCAAGCACTGCGGAAAGAAACGTACCAAGAGCGACTGCAATGACAAAGTTCGGCTTTGATATAACGGCCTAACAATATTAATGAGCTTAGCTGGCGTCCACCCGGTTGTCCAAAGTATATACCTGTGTCACGGCCTTCATAATCGGCACTGCAGTTCCCTCGAACGTTTGACCACTATCCACCAGGAGAGTCCAAACAAGAGGCATAATGTAAATCTGCGCCGTTTCTGCAGCATTCAATAAATCTATTAAGCAAGTGAGACGTTCTAGTGGATGATCTTGCATGTAATCGATTGATTGAATACCTTCATAGAAAGATACGTCTTTTCCGGAGTTACATATACCGAACGTGATTACGTTTCGAGCTCCAAATGATTTCATGATCTTGAAGTCCTTAATTGCTTGTTCCTTTGAGGGGCATGGCTACCATGCGGAAAGATGGACTTTGAGTTCCGTATTAACAAAGCAGAAGTATGCCGACCACTTACATCGATATCATAAACGAAGCCTTCGAAGGCATACATGCGCTTAATGGCGTCAAGACGAGACGTGGCACCACGAGGTAAAATGTGTGTCAGCGAATCGTCTTTATGGCCATTGGTCATTACAGACATGGTTAGCAAGATAAACACGAAAAATGACGATGCAAGGCATGTCCGGTGCAACATATTCACAAAACGGTATTAGTCTCTTCGATCTCTATGAAGTGACACGGGTCCTTTTATGCGCGCTAAGTTGCATACGGCGTGCAATTCCAGGAATGATTGAATGACGTCGATTTTAAAATTCGAGTACCAGGATAGCAAAGCTACGGCATACGTCATGATCGTATCGTATCCAAGGACAGGATCCACGGAGTTTTGTACTACTACTATGGCTAGCGGTAGCACACAACCATCTGGCTAAGAGCTCCGGTACACCATTAGACAACGGATTCAGAGTGCACAGCATGGTTGTGGCGAGAGTCAGGGATTGAAACATTTGCGGCCATCTACCTCCGGACGTTGCAATACAAACGCGAGAAAGAAGGGCATTCGAGACATGTGAGACAACTAAGTTCAGATGGCTACAAACTTGATCACGCCTTCAGCAATTAGCAAAGCCCAAAAGGACCATTGACCTGACCGGCTTGGGGGAATTCGAAGTCAGCTCGGGGAGTCCCGGATTTGTCATCCACTCTGAGACTGAGACGACTTACTCTTCTCGTTTTCTCAAGAACAGGATGGGATGTCAAGGTCTGAGACAGAAACTTGTTTCGGCCAGTAAACAAAATCTGTCAAACGGCAATGGTCTTTTGTCTTCTGGCTGACATGCACACAATGAGAAGAGGGGCTCTCGATCAAAACCAATGCAACTCACGAACTTCCGGTTCTGCTTGAACCGACTTCGACTATTCAAGCCAGCTCTCCTAGCATCCGAGGACCTGGTCTCGGAGGTAAGTCCATGCGGCCGCCCCAGTCCACCATGTGCTAGCTGACATCCCCTAACTTTTCGAATGCATCGTGTCTCGTTTTCTGGACAAAAGTCTGCTCCCAACGCGCAGGTATAAAAAGATGATACTTGGCGAAGGGGTTGAGCAGATTCGTCGGTTTACTTCAAGCCATCTTCACTCATTATGAATACCCTTGCTCTTCTTTCTCTGGCATCTGCTTTCTTTGGGCGGCTGGCACTCGCCTTGTCAGGGCCTGGCGATAGTCGACCTGCGAACGCGACTTCGCGTATGGACAAGATCAAGAATATGTACGCCTTCGGAGGCTTTGTTTACGCGCTTGATGTAAGTTTCGATTACGGAAAACGACATTCTTTGTAATGACATTCGACGAATAGAATTGTCCTTCGTACGACAATATGGTATCCGACTTCACTCGCATGCATTCGAAAGGCGCTAGAAGCGTCATAACCTTTGATCTTTGCGGAGATGGCACGGACGCAGCCTACTATGGAGGTATCTGTTTTATTTTATTTTTCCTTTGTAACGAAAGAACCTTATGAAGTCTGCTTTCGTAGATGCCATCCGCGCAGCTGGAACTGCAGGAATCAATATGATCCCACTTGTATGGACACTACTCGACAACGGTCAATCATTCGATGATCTCGATGTACGGAGGATTAATGCGGTTACCCAGGTGACCCTACTTCATTCATACAATGTCGATGGCATGCTTACTTCTGTAAAGGCCGTTATCAGTAATCCCGACCCAGTACTGGCCGTTGCAATGGGTACGTTCAGCGGTTGCAATTTCAAGTATAGTTGACTCATAAATGGACTTTATCCAGGTGACGAGGTAGACATCTTTACGACCTGACTTCAGGGATCCTCGGAACTGAATGCTACATATATTTCTAGCCTTTATACGATTGGGATTTCAGCTCACCAGAGAATCTCGCCACTTATATCCGAAAGATGAAGAGCGACTTTGCAAACGCGGGTCATCCCGACATACCGGTTTCCATTTCAGACATGGCTTACGGCTGGCAAAGTGCGGGAGACACTTCTAGCGTCGCTGATGCAGTTGACTTTTTCATGATCAACAACTTCCCGTACTTCGCTTGGGATGCACAGGGTGGCGGAAGCGACACGTCATGGAAGGACTTCATTGGTGACATCAGCTACTTTGAGAGCATTGCGAACGGCAAGCCTCTCCTTGTCACGCAGGTCGGTGTTTTTGGAAGTTACGAGCTATTTTTTTTGCTGATCATTTTCCGCACAATAAGACTGGCTGGCCAAGCAACGAGGACGAATTCACGCCCAACAGTAAAGCCATTGTTGTCAATTTAGAGTCAGAAGAAGGCTACTGGAACCTACTCGACGGTCATTGTGAGGACTTCTTCAAAGCTAAAAGCATCGGCTGGATGTGGCGTAGCTGGGATGAGTCGATAGCTGGCTGGGGTGTTACGTCGGATGGTAACGACAAGTGGAATTTCCATGCACGTCAGGCTTGCTAATTGCGCCTTGTTCGCCTCGCTGTTCGTCTTCTTCCTTGTCTTGTCGAGCTGTTCTTTACTCGATCATTTCCTTTGGGGCTTGTGATGTACTTTGAACGAGTCGCTGGCTCGACAATTCAATGCTCTACCCTGATAATATCCTCGATTCAAGGTTGGAGGGATTCCGATTTTGTGACGCGACGCGACACGACAAGTTACAGGATCGTGAGAAGCGACGACGCGAAAAATTGCGCTTGGTTCATGACCTTTATACTTCCTTCTTTTGCGCGCCGTCTCCATTGCTCCGGACCGTCAAAGAGAAGATGTAGCAAGAGTTCTGGAGTTCTGGAAACAGTCTACGGATGAATTAACGCGAATGATCACGCGCATATCCTCAGGGCTATAAAAGACTTGCTAGTAAATTAGAGATGAGGAACAAAGACATAGTTGAACGCTCTCAATGTCTCTCCGGATTTCTTTCTTGCTGTGTGTACTCAAAATTCTGACACTGTCATCTCCGGGACTCTCGCTTCCCCAGCTTTCGTCTCCGCTGGGTCCCGTAGTCAATCTTGGTTACGCTGCGTTTGCTGGAAACTCTACTTCTCCGGCTGGCGAGGCCAACGGACCAATAACGTTCTTTGGAGGCATCCCTTATGCACAACCTCCACTTGGGAACCTGCGTTTTCGTGCCCCAGCCCCATTAGTTGAGATAGTTCCAGAAAAAGGAAACGTCCCCATCACAGACGCGCGGGATTGGGGTCCGTTTTGCATTCAGCAACCTGCTCAAGTCGGCATTGGATCGGAAGGTCTGAATCAACCGACCGTGCTATATGGCTCGATAACTGATGGATATTATACATAGATTGCCTCAAGCTTAATGTCTGGAAGCCTACCGATGCAAAGGAAGGCGATAAACTCCCAGTTATTGTCTATATCCATGTATTTGTCTATTCACTTTGCCGATATACTTGGTCTAATGACATTCTCAGGGAGGCGGATTTTTCGCTGGAGTAAGTAGCCGCTTTTACTGGTCATCTTCTAGTATCTGAGTGCTGTCACGACGCAGAACCCCCAGGGCTTCCCGTTGTATGACTGGGTCAACCAGTCAAATTCGAACATCGTAGGCGTGTCCATAGCCTATCGTCTCAACTTACTTGGTTTCCTTTCTGGAACCTCGGTTCGGAGAGATGGCGATCTGAATGCTGGTCTGCTTGATCAGCGAGCTGCGCTGGAGTGGATTCAACGTCACATCGCAAGGTTCGGCGGGGACCCGGACCAAGTAACGATAGACGGTGAAAGTGCGGGCGGAGCCAGCATTGTAATGCAAATTGTTGCATTCGGAGGTCTGTATTGGCTTTACGCTGAAGTCCTTTACTAAGAGATGTAGCGCTCAGGTTCCAAGCCTGTTCCGTTTAAACGTGGAATAGCGCAATCTATTGGTTATGGTCCCACTCCTACAGCAGATCAGGCAGAGACTGTGTTCCGTAAGCCGTACGCCTTCGTGAACTTCTTCAGTTCACTCTTCCTCCAGAAAATGTCACAGAAGTCGTTGGATGTCCCTCATCCGGCCCGCAGGCTATGGCTTGCCTTCGTAATGCTTCTCTTGGTCAGCTGCCCAGTCAAAACATGTGCGCACAACATAGTGAATAACATTTATTTCAGGAGCAATCGTTGCCGCCACAAACAGTATTCCCGCCGGAATGCTAGCGCCAGTCGTCGATGGGCCCAGCGGCATTCTTCCAGAACTGCCTAATACCCTCATCACGTCTGGAAAGTTCTCGTCGGTTGACTTTATGGGTGGACATTGTACAACTGAAGGGCGCACCTTCGTTGGTGGTCCTCCCCAGGACTTCGTCACAGACGCAGATGTTGCACGGCTTGTATTTAAGCGCTGGGGGACTCATATAGTAAGCTCAACAAGCTGCTGCTGATCCAAGTTCGTCCATATTGACTACGCATGAAACAAGTCGGACGATTTGATCCAGAGGGCCCTTACTCTTTATCCTGCCCCTGGAACACCTGGCAGTCCATTTGCAACTCAGTACGATCGAGCGTGGACTATGGCTCAAGAGATCATCTTTGGGTGCATGTATGATTAATTTTTCATTCCTCAGCTTTCATGTCATTTGCATACCTAATCACTGTCAGGGATTGGTTCCTTGCTGACAACCTTCAACAAAAAGGAGTTAAAAATGTCTTCACGTTCAGGTAAATGTTTCCGCCTTTTGCTGAGATCTTTGTTCTTGACCGATGCCGCTACACTTCAGATTCAACTCTCCAAATCCGGTTTTACTCGCAGAAACACCCTACGAGGGAGTAATGCACACTTCCGATCTATTCTATCTCTTTGATGGTGCGCTCCGTCCCCATATTTATTGCCGCCACTTACTCATATTAGATTATGTTGATAGGATCGACGTTAGTCAGATTATCAATAAGATGCTTACCACAACACTGACCTCTATCCAGCTCGGCTCCTAATGCTGGATTCACATTTACCGCTTTCAACAGCGTACGCCTCAAATACCATCTCAATGTTGGAAAGAAGCTTACAATTCCCCGAACAGACAGAAGATGCTCTCTCAAGAGAGTCGATTGCATTCTGGACATCGTTCGTCTCATCTGGTGATCCGTCGACTTTAAGGGAACTTATATCGCCGGAGTGGCAACCGTTCGCAAGCGGTGGACGTATGGTCCTCAGCCAACCGTCAAGCACTGATTCTATGACGAGTGCATCGTCAATGGAGGTCATGCCTCCAGACGAGATTGAGCGGTGCAAGTTCTGGATGTCGCTAAATGCGACAGCACAGACGGAACTATGAGGTTCTGTTCTAGATACTTCACCTAGTAGTTCAGCAGAACGATTTGAACGCAGTTGAGAGTTTCAACAATTCAACGATGTCATCAAAAATTATGTAGTCTTTCGATCTCGACAGCTATTTTTCTTCATTGCAGAATTGCTTTGTGGGATTAATGAATCTAACTGACACACATCGCCTTGTCTCGTATCGGAAACCAGAATTCCCAGGAACTACGCACCGACAGTAACTACATCTCTTGTTTTCATGGCGAGCTACAGGGAGATTCATTATTTGCTGCGTTGATTCGGTGGAGTAATAAGAATCACGAACCTTTCTCTTTTGGATAGACGTCTTTACCGGATTCGGCGCCGAGAAGATCTCATCCAGTTCCTCCAAGGTGAAACCAACGGTCTCAACGCAGCAGAAGTACCAAATCAGCGCCTCGAATGCGTCCCACAACACGAAGATGATGATGTACTTCCAACCGATCCTGCCAAGTGCGATGGGGGTGCAGAATAAGTTGATGAATGATGTGCACGAGAAGACGAATATCTGCAGCGCGACACCCTTAGCGCGAGTTGTCGTTTCAAGGCATTCTGTTGGGTACAAAGCTTGAAGGGGTATGTACTAAACAGAATACGAGCATGTAAGTTAATTTTCAAGGGAACTATTGTATTGTGGATACTCACGGTGAATCCGTACAGAGAGTTGAACAAGACTGAGAACAACTTAGCATGGTAACCAGGTGTCTGGACAGCAGCCACTTACAAAAGAATGCGGCTCCTGCACGACCGACATCAAGGTTCTCGTGCCCTGGTTGGTAAGTCGCCCACGCAGCGGAGAACGCAGCGTTTGCTGCCAGCATGAGGGAGCACGCCAACGTTCCCCATATGAGCACTCGGCGACGTGGCAGGCGATCTTGAAGCGAGGCAGATATCCAAGCAGTAAGAGCAACACAGCATCCCTCAATAAGATTCATGTTGAATTGCATTTTCTTATCAAAGCCCAGGGCCTGGTAGATCGAGAGCTAACAGGGAATAGACGTCAGAACGATATGTAAACCTTTCGAAGTTGGACTTTGTAAATGTACATTGAAATATCCCAATCCATTTCCTGACATCTGGCTGAAAAGTCCCATGAGAAAGACCATAAGTATCCGCCACCTGGCATTATGATTGTTGACAAGAGCACTGAGAAAAAGAAACACTTCAGGGCGGGAAAGGGTTTAAATCAAACACATACTCACTTGAAGTCCCACCATCGTTTGTCGGATCCGTTTAGTGAGATATTAGCCTTAAACTCGCGTATCTCAAGTTGCACAATCGGGTTTTGGATATTTCCGTTGCCATGGTACTTGATCAGGAAATCAAACGCTTTCTCTTCTTTGCCATGCATGAAATGCCATCTGGGACTCTCCGGAATGGACCACACGACTAGGACAACGAGAGTTGCGGGAAAGGCTTGTAAAATAAGAGGAATCCTCCATGACCAGTCTGAATATAGGTCTGACGTCCCAAGAGTGATTGCCGCTGCTGGAATAGAACCAGCAAAGTAACCGGTAGTATACAATGAAGTGAGACGTCCTCTACACGGCAATTTGCATCAGGAAAATGCTGCGAATACTGCAGTAATAGCATAGCTTACCTCCATTGAGGAGGAGCAACCTCAACAATATAAGCTGCAGAAGCAACTGTCGCCATTGTGACGCCCATGCCCAAGATGAATCTGCCCCGATGAATTGCGGGCGGTGCATAGCCGAGGATATTATCGCGGCTCCGAGTATTATTGTCAAGCATCCTGCAAATATTCCGGCGCGCCGACCGAAACGAAACGATCGCATATTTGTCCGGAAAAGAGCGAACCAGCCATCTGGCCGATACTGTAAATGGAAAAGATAATCCCAGTGGAGACATCCAGGTGGCCTGGAATGCCAAGAAGATGCGTTAGAGAAAGGTATCCTCAAAGATTAGAATAATCTCACCTTGGCTGAATCGATCTTGATAAAAAGGCATGACGTTAATCGAACGCATGAGTGAGCTATCATAACCGTCGACGCAAGCGACCATAAACGCAGTTGCTGTACCTGTAAGCGTACGGTTATGATTAAAGGTCAACGAAACTCAAGCCTAATATTCCGAGCTCTCACATGCGTAGATAACAAATGCCGACTTGCTCAGCGCAACTGTTCTGCCGGCAGACACCTGAGAAACGAGTTCAACTGTCTGCTCCTCCTTTATCTCCGCGTCTTGAAGATTTTCATTGAATCCGTCGGTAGGGTTAGGACTAGCTGCGTGAGGCTCGTCATGAAGTAACTGGGGTAGCAGTGAGCGCATCGCAGCTAAATCTGAAATCAGGCAATTCCAAGTGAAGAAAGCCTGAAGGCTATTGAGTCCCTCGAACCGCAGCAGGTCGATAATTTATATAAACCCTTTTTTCTATTTTTCCTTGACTCATGTTCGTACAAGCCATCAGAAAGACCGCCAGGTGCGGTGTCATCGTAGACAGCAAGCCAGAAATGGCGAATCTGAAGCAGCTTCAGGAAGTCCTATAGTAAGGTTTGTCGACAAGCAAGAAAACTAGAACAGCATGTTACTGAGAGACGATGCCTGGTGAGTTAATGACGTCTAGCAGAGCAACGAGTTGCGCTTCCATACCACCTTGAAAAATGAGGTCTTATCCATCAGCAAAATTCTGGGTTTCGGATTGCCGTATTCGCCGTGGAGTATAAAAGTTTTTCATCTAAACTGGCTATACGACGCCGACTCGGATGCGTTCACTGCTGCTGTATCCCCTTGATGGGTTAAGGGTTGCCGTTGAATTAGGGGCCAGGAATGGGACTTCCCTTCATTGGAGAAGGATCCATTCATCAGTTGACATCTGCAGCTTTGCAGGTGCAAGGGGGGAGGTAAAGACAGCCTTGAGGCGCAACAGGGCTCCGAGTCAGTGATGAAGGAACTATGAATGATTACATAACTGATCACGACATCCAAACTGAGAACGTCGATCTTCCGATCCTTCAGTTCAGTTTCGAGGCGAGACAAAAGAGCTAATCCTGGGCACCATTGTCCTTGATGATTCGCCACCGAAGTACAGAAAGTCCGTATGATTCTGCGGGAGCTAGCGGGCGCTGTGTATTCGAGAGGTGTTGTGATAGTCACCGTGTTAGTTGTAGGCACGTTCTGACAAACTCGGACTAAGATCAACGAGTAGTGAATCCCTGAAACCATGCGAGATGGAGCGTTTTAGGGCACAGTATTCAATAAGATAAATGAAAAACGTCGATACTATCGAGGCCGGAGCATCGCTTCTTCTAAAAGACGCTTCGGACTCCTAATTACCAATGATAACCACGTCGCCCGTCTTTTTCACGGCGATCTTCAGAAAGATATATATCAGGCCCGAAACACAACGTGACAAGTGGATACTTACCTTTTTCTTCTGGGTAGAAGCCTTCACCGGATTCGGCGCCGAAAAGATCTGATCCAGTTCCTCCAAGGTAAATCCAACGGTCTCAACGCAGAAGAAGTACCAAATCACCGCCTCGAATGCATCCCAGAACACGAAAACGATGATGTACTTCCAACCAATTCTGCCGAATGCGATGGGCGTGCAGAATAAATTGATGAAAGATGTACAGGAGATGATGAAGATCTTCATGGCAACGCCCTTTGCGCGAGTTGTCGTTTCTAGACACTCGGCTGGGTATAGGGACTGAAGAGGCGTGTACTGGGTAGGATCATATGGGCTGATGAGTTCTGAGCGTCTAGATATTTGGGACCATTACGAACCGTGAATCCATAAACCACGTTGAATAGGACTGGTAAACAATAAGTAACGCCTTCATATAGATGAAGCAGTCAAATGGACTCGCAAAAGAAAGCGGCCCCTGCACGACCAACGTTCAGATTCTCGTGGCCTGATTGGTAGTTCGCCCATGCTGCGGAGAACCCAGTGTTTGCAGCAAGCATGAGAGAGCATAAGAACGTTCCCCATACAAGCACTCTGCGTCGTGGCATACGATCTTCGAGTGATACCGCAGTCCAAGCAACCAATGCATTGCAGCAGGTTCCGATGAGTTCATGTTGAATTGCATTTTCTTGTCGAATCCCAAGGCTTCGTAAATTGAGAGCTGAAAATGCGGATGTCAGATCGGCACATGTGCAGTTGAGCTTCAAAAATCGTACATTGAAGTATCCCAGCCCATTTCCTGACATCTGACCGAAGAAACCCATAAGGAATACCATCAACATTCGCCACCTTGCATTATGAGTCTTGACAAGAGCTCTAGGGAAAGAATATCCTTAGTATCAATGGTCCGTAAGAGAAATGACTCATTCCCACCCGTAGTCCCACCATCGTTTATCCGAACCATTCAGAGCGATGTTTTCCTTAAACTCCCGTATCTGAAGTTGAACGATTGGATTATTGATATTGCCGTTCCCGTGATACTTTGTCAAGAAGTCAAATGCTCTCTTCTCCTGACCGTGCATATAATACCATCTCGGACTCTCCGGGAGGAACCACACACTGAAGACGACAAGCGTAGCAGGGAAAGCCTGAAGGATGAGAGGAATTCTCCACGACCAGTCTGAATTCAAGCTTGCTGTACCGAGTGTGATTGCTGCAGCAGGAATTGCACCACCATTCCAACCTGTGTTGTACAGTGAAGTCAGACGGCCTCTGTAAAATAATCCCCGTCGAATTCTGTTGCTATTGGTACCAGAAGAAGTGAAAGACGTACCTCCATTGCGGTGGAGCAATTTCAACTGTGTAAGTCGGAGCCGCTATTGTAGCAATTGCGATACCCATGCCTAGAATAAATCGACCTGCAATGAATTGCGGACGCTGCATTGCCGAGGAGATAATCGCAGACCCGAACATGATCGTCAAGCATCCCACAAACATCCCAGCGCGGCGGCCGAAACGGTCGCAAATCTGACCCGCAAAGAGTGAACCTGCCATCTGGCCGATGGTATAGATCGAGAAAATGATTCCAGTCGAGACATCCAATTGACCTCAATCAATAGTATGGCTATTAGAAATGAAAACGTTTTTGACAACCGAACTCTGCCTCACCTTGGTTAAATCGATTCTGATAGAAAGGCATGCCGTTGATTGCGGTCATTAGGGACCCATCATAGCCATTACCGCAGGAGCACATGAAAGCTGCTGCTGCACCTGTGCAAAATCGCAATAACAGCCCGTTCTCGGTTTAAATTCGAATACAGGTTAAAGCAAAGCCTTACATGCATAGATTACGAATGCCGCTTTGCTCAGTGGATCCGTCCCACCAGCTGCAATAGCGGCAGCAAACTCAGCATTTCGCGCTTCTTTCACTTCCACATCCTTCAGCTCTTTATCGCATCCGTCGACATGGTGGAGTTCAAGGCCAGATATGTGAATTTCATTGTGCTCCTCGACTTCAACCTTGTCGTGAGGCGCTTGGAAGGGCGAAGATGAATGCTTGGTTTCCGACATGTCCCAGAGCGACGAAAGCAAGCCAAAGCTCAAGACTCAAGACAGCTCACCACCATTCGTCCGTGTTTTATTTTCCCAGCCACGAGGTTGGTAGGTCACCAGAGGCCTTGGCAAGCTTAATGTCGGTACATGTGGTCCGTCAAAAGTACCATACCCGAGTAAAATCTGACCAAGCGCATTCGCCAATCGAATGTATTCGGGCCTTTAAGCCGCCTCAGGAAGCCTGTTCGCAAGATTGTCGGTGATGGAACGGGGCAAAACCGGATTAAAATAGCTCTTTTGCAGACATGCGGGCGGAGAACACGAACGATCATCGTAGCCCTCCCACTGATCTATAGATTCTGTAATGATATCCCGGCCAAAGTGGGTAAACAGTTATCGCCGAGAAGTTTTCGAATGCGGGGTTTCGCTTCAAGTTCGGAAAGTAAGCTTTTTGGGGAGTTACTACAGCCAGCTCAAGTAAGGTGCAGGACAAAAAGACGAACCAGGAGTTCAACGTAGAGCATAGGCTCGTAGAAGGCATCGAAGGAGATTAAGCGCTTGATGTGAGTAAAACATATTTAGTTTAGCGATTTTCAAATAATAACATGTTGACGTTGGTACGTTTTTCTGTGCTTACGTAAAAGAACTTGGGCAGAATTAATTACATATATATGCAGAATTGCAGAGGCTTTGAGCGAAAGTATAATACAGTGATTCATGTCGATTACAAAGTTACTAATTGTAGCAATAGAACATACGGATGAGCTGTGCAAGAACTGAAGGGGATGGATGCAGAGTTCACCTTTAGAAAACGTTTTATAGCTCATTCTTTTTCTTTTCTGCCGTCTGCTTGGCTTCCCTGGCTTTGTTTTCCGCATACTCTTTCTTGCCCTGAAAATTTGACTTCAATTTATTCTCTGCTCCGCTGAGGACATCGAGAATCTGTCCGAGGGTCTCTTCTGCCGTAGAGACGCCTGACGCAACTAATGCACGAAGCCGCGAGTAGATTTGCTCGAGAAGCGAGGTGCTCTGAACGTAGCGAATGCGGACTTCCTCTAGAAATGTAAAATAAATTCAAGTTGAGGTGAAAATAAAGATGAAGGAGTGCTTACGAAGAAGACCAGGGCGGGACGTCGGAAGAGCTTCCTCGGACATGCCATGGTTACGCAAGAATGCTCGAAGTCGGGCATCGGGCCAGGTGAGGTACGCAGCCGAACGAGCGCTACTTTCGTTGTACTTGTCATTCATAAGTTTCACGAGTTTGTCTCGCTGAACTTGCGCGTCGCTGCGCAAGTAACCGTGATCGATTAGCCAAGACCGAATATCACTATCCGACCAACTAGACCAAACAGTGTCAGATGCAGAAGCATAATTATCACTGGATGCACATCAATGAACGGAAGAACGAGCAACGGAATCCCCATGAAAAAAATCACGCACGCCACAAGATTTTTCATTTTATCCTTCTTAATCTGAGCATCTGACTTGATGACGTTATGATCAATGAGCCACTGCCGAAGGTCGCTCTCGGACCACGAGTCCCAAAACCGCTCTTGCGGAGTATAGTAATATGATCGCATCCTAGCGGAAAGCGCGTCACGCCTCTTCTCGAAGTCAGACTTGATTACTCCTTGAGACACAAGCCATTCGTGCTACGGAAAAAAATTTGAAAATAAGGCTTCAACGAATGGAGCGGAAATCAAAAGATGAATAGGCATACCATGTAAGAATCAGACCAAGCTTCCCAGATAGGATCTGTAGCCTTCGCGTATGTATCGCGCATATACGCAAGGAGCTGGTCTCTCGTAGTTTTCTGGTTCGATTTAATCACACCCTTTTTAACCAAATAGTCGCGAAGCTGGTTGTCGTTCCACGAAGAATAAACGTAATCCTTTGAATCGTCAAATGCGCGAGTCAATGATTCCGTGGCTTGAGACGTAATGCTGCTAGCCGTCTTTGAAGCACCCGAAAGAATCGAAGTGCCAGATTTTGATACTCGTGCTGAACGACCACCGTAAATGGCGGTGCTCGCGGCACGCGACGCGGTAGACGCGAGGCTCGACGCCGCATTCGTGTAGCCGCGATACCGTAGCTTCGCTGCAAGAACCAGTTGCTCGCGAGGACCGGAAGGAGCCACTACGCCCTGTTCTAACAGGAACTCGCGTAGACGACTTTCGTCCCAATTCTCAAAAGCAGTGTCCTTGGTGTCACCAAAAACCTTCTGCGCCTTCTCAAACTGTTCTTGAGACCACGCCCAAAAGTATTCCAGTTTGAAGCGACGAGATCTTGAAGTTCCTTCTGAGAGTAACCTTTCGGCGGTTCGATGTCGTGTTGTTTCAGCCATGACTTAAGTTGATCGGTGTTCCAAGACGAATACTCGGGTTTATCGGATGACCACCAAGAGGCAGCCACGGGTGTGCTGACAACCGCGAGTGCGACGACGAGAATACTAGCAATCCGCATCTTGAGACAAGAAAGGAGAAGAGCAGTGGAGAGACGAGAGGGCGCTCTCTGCACTTTATGAAGGCTTCATGCACGATGCACGACGACGTCGATGACGCCTGCACGTGACTTTGGCAAAATATATGACCTCATAGAACGCGTATGGGATCCACTTTCTACATTAGGCTCCATTGGTCCCTTGCAATCTCAGCTGCCTTGAACCATCATCAAAATATGCGTCGGAAAATACAGACAGGGGCGATTTCTCTATTCCCTGATCCTCTAATACCTAATCCAGTGCTGGACCGAAGGAAGCCTGGATCACTAAAGATTGTGGTTTTGGATACATGGTCTTGAACTGGTTTTGAACGCAGCTTTGTGGTCGATATCAATCACTGCCTGCATCTGCTCGCTTGCAACCATGCCATCCGGCCTGCAGATATCAAATGGCTTATTTGAAGCAACGGTCTTCAGAACGCTTCTGCTAAACTGAAGAGGCTGAACTCAAGATATGTATCCTACTGGTCGCCGGGAGAAGTACGTGAGTCACCTCGCACGTTTGGACCATATCCCTCCCAGGTTAGCGACAGTCCTAACGACACGGTATCGAGGTCAACCGATTCATCCTCCGACATCATATGGGATTGCATGGAACGAAGCAGAAGTTAGACTGTCCCAGCCTCGGATTCGTGCAGCTATGATTTCCCCGGACATCCGGCAGATTAATCAAGTTTTTGCCCACAGTTGTGCCTCCAATGCCCCAGGAATCAGTGCTTGTGGAACGCCGAGTCGTCAGCAACATTCAACTCGGCTCGACATGGCCAGACAATTAATACAAGCGATGCGCCAAGCCTAGCTCACACAATGCCTCTCCAGACTTGTCAGGCTCACTGGGTGCCGCCTGTGCAAGCTAGGCCTGAGCGCTCTAGTTATTCGAGTTCCATATGGAACAATGTGGGGTCTTTTCAGAAAACTCCCCATAGCCCTTCCGAGTTGTCGAAATATGGACAAGGTGGAGCTCATAGAAGTCTCCTCCGGCCTCAGAAACTCCCTCCTTTTGGACTTAGATATCCTTGCCGCATTAAGAACGTAGTATGCGATCTCGCGCGATGCAAATGCGGTCCATGCAGGATCCTGGCAAAGAGTCAAATGAGTAATCCATTTTTGTGAGTCTTGGTATGTGGGAGGTCAAGGTTGAACGAAATCATCCTGTCCGATTGACAGACCTTGTCGAGGATCTCCATAATTTCTCCACAAGCTCCTGGATCGAAAAAAAAAAAAGGAATTTCGCGAATCTGAGGCCGTTCTTAACGACTTGATAGAACGAACTGAGGTTCCGCATGCAAGAAGTCGCGAAACGAAGGACTAGACGGAGTGCATGGACTGATGTCGATTCCGGAGAATTTGCGAAAGTCGATTACATTCAGTCATACACTATCAAGGATGATGAACCAGGAATATATCTGAAAAGGGCACGTTATTTGCTGATTCTTATGCATTAAGGCGATCGTGAAATGGGAATATGCGAGAGGCATGGCCTTGCGCATATGGTATTTGATCTCTGAACAATCTTTGCTCCAGCGGCATGAATAAATTGCAGAATCGCATCGTATCTAGGCGGGAACTAAAGGAAAGTCTCAATGCTCCATGGCTTATTATCAACGACAGTGACTCTATCAGAAAAAGTTGAAATCAAAAGAGAATACTGTCCGGGTATAATCAGAGCTGCATGTCGCTATAGCACCCTTGTACTATAATCGATAGATGAGTCCAATAGCAACATGAGTCAGATAGGAATAATTGGCCGCAGGAATATTTCTTTGGACTTTCCGCAATATGCCTTTCGCCGGCTTATGGACTATTATATGACATGGTCTGGTCATAATGGAGGAGAATAAGAGGTTCAGTCCAAATAAGGTAAGCACAACGGATCAGAGCACAGCCACGGAGTTCTTCTCATCAGACCTAGCGGATCCTCATTCAACTTCCCTTCCAGCGCCAACGCGGCCTGCTGGCCGACTGCTGACCTCGTCTTCCATGCAGGATCCCACACGGCGAGGGCTCAAAGCTAAAGAATATACCGCTAAGCGACATACTTGAAGCATCTACTTTGTTCCGGAAGGTGCATCTCGATGAACACGTGTTCGAATTCAACAACTTCCTCAACAAAGATCCCTATTTAGGTTCTTCGCCTGTTGCTAAACGCGGATGCCCATGCATTCTTTTTGTGTCTTGGGAATCCAAATGAATGGTGAAGGGCGCGTGAAGAGAGAAGGATTCGAACAATGCAATGCTCATAATTAACCCGTCCGGTACAGAGAAAGAACGCAGATCCACAGGGGTTTGTTCGATCTCATTGCACCTTGCCTCCCCTATCGGACGCTCAAAATCATCCTAAGGTCTCAGTAAAACGATCTTTCTGGTGATTATAGCGCTACCTACTTCATCAGCCGTCTACGGCACCGCTGCAAGTGACTCGGTCTTTGGTGGCCCGCACCGAGAGCTTGGGCCCTATGCCATAGCGACGGCGAGAACAATACACTGGCCCTGTCATGGATTATCTTAGAGATCTCTGGGAACTCAGGGGCTTCCTTATTTCTGACACATGCCTATTTTGCACAGGTGCTCAGGCCTATAAACGCCTAAACGTGTACACTTGAAGGCCGTGAAAGCAACCATCTCGTTCATCACAGGTTCTTCAATGAACCGCGGGTCCTTACCTAGCCTAACTCTGGCCTAGGCATATTCATCTCCCCCTCGTCGATATATAAAGCTTGCTGGGACTACGCATTTTTTCAACAGAGAAGCAACACTCTTTTCAAAGCGACTTCTCTACGCCGCTTCTATCGTCACAAGTGCTATTAAATCGTGCTCTCACCTTCATTACCATCCTATCTATCACTTCCACCGTCGTTAAATATGACTTCATCGAAACCTCGCATACACAAAGACCTCGACCATCATCAGTACACGTTGCGTTCGCCCAAGGAGACGAATCTGTTCTGGGACATGCGCTACGACCCTCGCGATCGCAACAATCAATTCAGAGAACCCCGCTTTCCGTATCACTTCAGTTACTACGGTCCTCGTACAATGGCATTCTTACCTCGCGTCGAACGGCTCTGTGTACTCTTTCGTTATCACCGGAAAGTCCCACATTATTGGGTCTTTGACATTGTCCATTACGGACCACCGTCTCCCCAAGACGGATACGCCATCACTGCAGAGGACGTTGTCAGTGGGATATACGACCAGCTACAGCTACTTCCGAGTCACGAGGATGTCGCGTTCTCAAAGGAGCACAATAAACTTGCCGACCAAGCACGCTTGGAAAGATGCGAACTGTTTGGACTTGATAAATCGAGAGAGCCGGTCAGGAGAATCGACTATATAAAGGGCGTTCAAGGTGGATGTGCCTTCGCGGGACTCGACAATTACGACCGGCATTTGGCGACCCCGATAATGAGAATATATACAGGAGAAATAACCCCTAGGAGTTTCTGACATGTACCTGTTGTTTGTTGTATACCTGGACATATCGTCCTGTCGATCTTCAGTATACCCAAGGCTGGAACACCGTATAAATCAAAAGTGAATTTAGTATATCTGAGAATAGAGTATAAGATGAAGAAGGAAACAGAAAAGTATCGGTCTAGCTATTATTTAACCTTGAGGCGACATGCTGTTAGGGGTGAGACTAGTTATGTGAAAAAACTCGCGTGCTCCCGGCTTCAGGTCAAGCTCGGTGGGGCTGATGCCCTCAAATGCACGGTCCTTCACCCGTCGCGAGCGAATCTCGCGCTGCGAGAGGTATTGGTACCAGATGCTGATCAGGTCTTTCGCAACGTAGAAGATCCCGAGGCCAATTGCGTTACGCCACCTAAATTTTCTAGATAAGAAGAACAATATCAAAACACCGTATTAACATAAAACATACCAAACGGGGTCTGCTCCGGTCCAAGCCGGGGTTCCTACAGCCAGCGCCCGGCAAGAAAGTAAGGTCATCGCACGCATCACTTGTCCGGTTGACATGTCTTCCGGGAAGAATACATTCTTATCATAGGGTAGTTGGGCACCGAACCCGGAGGACGCACACCGAGGAAACGGCATAATAATCGTCGTGGGGAAAAAGGGAATAGTTCTTGAAATTCAGAGTAGAATGCGCATTTGGAACATTCGGAAGCGCAAGACGTAGGAGGACCGATCCGGCAAAAGAAGCCAGGGGCGGGACGATAAGTGCACTACCGACGACGTTCCCAATATACGTTGTCGTTAACTGAAGGCGTACTCGGGCTGCTGCATTGGCACCTCGCTCATCCCGCTGATCGCCATTGTGATTTGGGGCTGGATCAGCTTGCCGAACTCGCCCTTCAAGTATTCCTTCCGCAGGACGCTCGATATTCTGTGCCGGGATCTGTTGCTGTTCTTGAGGCTCGTTTCGTACGGGAAGTTGAGCATGCTCAGCCGGGCGTTCTTCTATCGCAATCGGCCCTTCCTCTGCATCGTCAAGAAGAAGCCTAACATTATTATCGTCATGAAGTTGATCCGCTTGGTCATTTGCAATAGCCGGACCAGCAGGTTGCTGAGGTGCCCGCGGCACCTGATTCTCTTGTTGATCATCTTCCTCCTCGATCCGGATTTCCATCTGAAAATTGTCAAGCAGGCCTTCACGATCACCAGGATAGTCGTTGTTTCGGGGAACGTCTCCTAGAATGAACTGCCGATACTGTTCCATGCAGCGACAGTAGATAGAACGGACAAATCGAAGACCGACGGTAAAAACGAAAGGCGAAGGTGGCCAACTGAAGAACAAGTCTCTAAATAGATCAGATGAGATCCTATTGACACTTGCTGGATACTTGACTCTAGGTTGATCTCGGTTTGAGGAAGCTAGACCAAGGAAAGAAAGAAAGCCCCGTTCTCGGGAAACGCCGCTTATTCTTGGAATGCTGGGCCAAATAGACATAAGGGAAGCGAGAGGCAGAGTATCACGAAAGCGTTTAGTCTTGCTCAGTACAAGACTGAAGGGAATTAGAGGAAGTGCAAAGAATGCGGACAGTGGCCAATGTTCAATGTCCTCTCCGAGGATGAGGTCGTACATCTCTTGTCCAAGGAACTGACGTACAGCATAGGCACCGTACCCTGCACTACAGTACGCCATACTTTAAGTTCTGAAGCTGGAAATCAATATAAGAGGAAAAGGATACCTGAGGATATATACGCCTTACGTGTACATGGCAAGTCAGAAGGCGAAATTGTATAGTAAAGTATTCACGCTTACCCGTGCCGATAGAAGAGACACCCACGACCACGGTCAGAACAGTAACAACCGTTCCACACTTTTGCAGAGCTCTGTTACCAAAGTCCAAAATACGTAGAACAATGGGATTCTCGCTCTCCAATTTGTACCGCTCGCCGCACTGCGGACATTTTAGGATGAGCAACAGTGGCTTGTCCGGATTGGTCTCAGATGCCCTGATCCATTCTAGCAAACATTCCTCATGGGCTATTAAGGTGCATTTACAAGGATGCACCCAGCGTCTTGGAGGCCTGGAAGGCTCTGCACTGTGTCAAATCAGCCTAAACGAGGCGATACGCGATGCTACTCACTGTCGTATGTCTCCTCCTCACGACAGATATAGCACTCCTTGACCTGAAAGACAGTGTCAACGATACGTTGACAAGATACAAAAGTTTAGCAACACACTCTCAGGTCGTTGACTGTGGGCAGCCGTTGCATCGAGTCCTGACTCCTGAAGGTACACCGTCAGAACAATGTCTGGTCTGGTCGCGGCGTGACGCACGAAGTGCTTATTCAGTTGTACGTAAGTATTACCGAATCTAGAGACGACGATCGATCAATTTGGACAATGCTTCCGTCATGAACCCAATCTAAGAAAATTCCACAAAAAGGTCGAAATCGGCCTTAAGCCGACTCACAATCTACTCCGGAAGCTTGGGAAAGATGAATTGTTGATGTACAACCCATATCTTCTGTCGAACTCGAATCTCGGGACTTCACAATTTCTGGAGCCACTTCCACACTGACAACAGGTATCAAAGCTACGAAATTTTGAATGTGTTCGGAACTATGGAACTAGCAGAAAATGTCCGACGCAGCCAATACAGTGGTCTTCTGTACGCTCTTCCTGCCTCCTTCTCTTTTGAGGAAGAAGGTTCATTCCTAGGTTAATTCCTAGACCTGAAATTTATAAGACTTCCGTCGATGCAACTCGGGACTCAATTTCGAACAGATCGTTGCCATTGTGGTTCGAATACCTACGGATCTCTAGGACAAATATCGTATGACATAGAAAGAATAGAGAGACGAAGACACTGGTAGACCGGCGGTGAGTCTTTCCAAACACTCGCACATAAGATGTATTAGGGGATAGCGTGAATCCCGGATCACCTGTGAGCCTGTTCTGGAACGGAAACTCCGGTTCTCATAGGCTTACGGCGCCAGCATCTTCAACCCTACAGACTATGAGGCTCATTGGAAATGAAGGAATAAGAGTGTTCCTAGGCAATGCCGCCGCATGGTGAGTTTCTCGTTCGGTGAGGCAATAGATCAATTAATCTATTTCAATATTGCCATAAGTCAAAGAAGCCACATAAAGAACATCGATCACCTTATCATCGCCAATTTGATGTCGTTTGCCCAAACTTGCAATGCATTGGCCGTCATATTCCATTCCTCATTCATGTATATTACAAAGAAGTTGCAAACCAATGAACGCGAGTACTAGAATACACAAAACATTTCTCCGTTCCTAAATTCATCAGATCCGGGCATCGATTTCCTTCACGAATCGACATCCATGTTAACTTCTTTAGATCTCTTGCGCCGGACGACTGGTGCCTGTCATGTTCTGCCCGTGTGTGGCGCCGCTCGCCGAGCACTGATCCACTGAATGCACCGCGTCCTTTACCAGTACAAAAAATTCCGAAGGTGCGTCGGAGCGGAGAATATGATGGGACAAGTATGTGGGAAGGTTCAGAATCATCGTCGTCTTCTGAGCTCGAGTCGGAAGACTCGGCAGTGTCTAATTGGTCTCGGTGTCCGATATAGTGATCCCCGGCAACGTTCAAGCTGCCATGTGACTGCGAACCTTGAGGGAACTTATAAGTTAATGAAGGCAGAGAGGAAATTTCGAATTAACCGTGTAGACTTATAGCTTCTGCTTGGCGTCGCTTGAAGTGCACAGTGTCATTCGAAATCGCCCGACGTTTCGACAGAGCAGGACGCATTTTGTCCAGTTGCACAGAAGTACCACCGCGGGAATGACATACGGGACCATCAGATGGGTGTTTTGTTAATATTTCACCGATATTTGAAGACCGCACACTGAGCCGTATTGGAGCGGGGGGTGCTGCAAATAGCATACAAAACAGATATGTAGTTTTGTCTGTGTGAAAATCTCTAAGCGGTGCTTACGAAGCATGACATTAGGAGGAAGATTTGAGGAAGAGTCTTTAGGCAAGTATGAGCTAACGGACGATGTCGCCGGATGAAACGGCGCTGGATTTGTGTCTGTCGAGCTGCCCTTGTACTCGGTTCCTGGTTGTCTGGTGCTGCGAGTTTGAGAAGCACAGCCATCAAGCAAGTCCTGTTTGTCCGCTTTCACACTAACCCTGAGCTGGGTAGACAGGGGGAAAAGTAGGCGGTTAAGGCGCACTGCATTAATTTTAGGAGTCAGTCCCAATCATGGCTCATTTGCCTCAGGGTGTAAGAGGTAACCGGATTATCAAATCATTTCACCTTGGAGATCTTGTGATTCTAGGCGGGCATTATGACTGTGCGCCTGGAGCTGCAATAAAAGGCCGAAGTATGCGGCCTTATACGCAGACAGATAATCAGGACATGAGGAAAACGTATGCAAGCTAATGCCATTATTCTGTAGCGTTGCCTTCGCCACCTAAAAGCGCCATTGATGAGCTACTATTCTCACGCCGCACCAAAACAATTTTAAAGTTGCTACTTAGAAGGCAACTCACTTCGACAAGTGAAATTAACTGCGCGCGCGTAAGAGATTCGTGTGATGTCAGCCATCAGCCGGTCAGATACGGATGACAAGCAAGAGCTTAACGAACCTCTTCCGGATTGGAGATGAGGAAGGAAGGTGACGAATGAAGAAGCATTGTGCGAAGTTCTGCGACTGCCTCGAGATATTCTGCCAGGGCTGAGAGCCGAGTTCTCAGGCTGGCGGAAGAAGTCGAGTTGTATCGAGCCATCTAGTGGCTGATGAAGTCCGGTTGAGGATCAGGACCGAAACTATGGAATCAAAAGGAAGAAAGGCAGGGTAACGCCGGATGGATAAGAGCTTAGACGTTAGAAGCGGACGGCGAATAGCAACATAGAATGTGGGAGATAAATAGCAGATGAGAGACGTATCACAAAGGAGAAAGGGAGAAAGGGAGCTGAACTGATATGGTGGTGGTCAAGAGCCAAGGGGAACGGCTGGGTCTAAGAGCGTAGGCGGATCTACAGCGCTAACGGGCTGTGCCGAGATTGTTGAAGAAACAACTTCTATAGAGCTAACGAAGCATGACTGAGTATACTGGACTGTGGCACAGATGACCCATCACATTAAATAATGATAATAGCACTGTCTGGCCCGCGGCCCTTATTTGCGGCTAGCCGTCGCCATCGGGCGAGCCTTGATCGGCCTGAGCCTAGCTGGGTATTTTCCATAAGTGAAAATATTGTAAAAGGCGTCGCCGACGGAACACGACGCGTGTTTGGGTCAAGATTTTCCCTCGAAGAAATTTTCTATATTTGGCATACACGGCAATTCACACGCTCCCTGTTGCTACATCGTCAGATTCTTCTCGATCTTTCCTACTCCATCATAGATGATTGTCCAAGATGAGAAAAGGGGCACTTTGTATGCGGATTCGATTCTTAGCGTTCGAGCCCGCTGAGCTGGACAATGGAGGCTTCGTGAAGCTGTACACGTATTCGCTTACATGTTTCCAATGAATGGAAGCACCTGCCACAAGAGCAATTGGTGCCGCGAGTCAGTGCAATCGGATAGGCTTTGTCAATCAGAAATAGATATCAAGACTACAGTAGATGATTGAGCAAGCGAGCTTCGCATCATATCAGACCAGACTTAAATAAAGTGCTTGTGGCTTAGTAACCTGACTCAAGGTGCGAATGTTATACAGCAATTTCTTAATCACTAATCATGCTTGTGATCTATAACTGCTTGATCCGGAGAGTAAGTATTATCCCCTATGTGTGCACGAACTTATTATACACATGTCAATGCGATCCCCATCATCTCTTCCGTTTCCGTACTTGGCGAAGCTGGCTCAATCTCAAGATCGCTCTCGGTGTCACTTTCAGCAGTCGATACTGAAGGAACCCTTTTTCTGACCAATTCAGATCGCTCTAGTTTGTTCACCGAAGACGTAGGCAAGCAGATTGAGTCCGCAGCAACGGTATGATCGCCGGCCCCCCCTTGCTGCAAAGGCAATGATGACTCGGTAGGTGAAGCTGCATCCGGGTTGTTTCGTAGATGAGAGACAGCCACGCCAGACCGGACTTTGGGACCTGGAGGAGGACCCAACTGGATGTCGCGATTCTGACTCGCCAATTTTCCGAGCTGTAACATCCATCGAATTTATGGAACACAATTTAGAAAATGAATAGATCAGGTTCAAGAGGTCCCTTACTTTGCTCGTTCCGTCCGCGGTTTTCGGTTTTACCCCCGGTTTCCTTACACCATACGCTTTTATTGTCGGATCGAACCCAAGACGCCTGATCAGCTCGGCAGAATATGCCTTGCATTGAGGCTCTGCATTGTCGCCATTCTCTTCCCCTGCCGGAGCTGCCGTCTGGCTTCCAACCACGGCAGCTTTTGAGTCGCATCTAGCCTTTGTCACAGCCTGTCGTGCCTTCTGTACGACCGTCAATGCTTCCCTAGATGCTTCACCGCCACCTACACCCGCGCTATGCGAAGTGCTCTTTCCGAGGAGTTCAGCTAGTATTTTATCCTCCTTTGTGCCTGCTTTGCGACGCGCGCGAGCTTGCTCCTCACGGCCCATTGTATTGCCGACATTGCCAAGGGTTTGCGCACGACCGGAAGATGCGACAAATCCGCCTACGACAAAAGTGGTTTCTCCGTCCATTCCTCGGCTCACAGGATCGGGTTTCAGACCCCACTGCTGCGCAGGATCGTACTCGGCCTTGCGTTTGTGGGCGGTAGTGGACAAACCAGACGTCCTGCAGCTCCAATTTAGATATGACAAAGTGGATCACTGGTATACACAGACAAACCCTATTGAGAACTCTGGTCGTGCTGCTCTCGTGCGCAACACTGCAGCCTGTGTATGGTATTCACAGACATCGCCGGTAGGTTTGGAATTTGATGCCCCGTGGCTGATGCGTCTGTCCACCCAAGACCCACAAGGCTTACCATCACGTTTGATGACGGTACATCTACCCAAGTCTGATGCAATGCCGATTATAGCAATGGCAGAGGAGGACGGCGGGGTGAGGGCTAGAATTGACGAGGTTGAAGAAGGATTCTTGCTGTTCTGTCTCACGCATGATTGATTACAACTAATCGGTGCAGCCAGAATAGAAGACTCACTGTGAACGGTTTCAGAACCTTTGGATTCAATAAGGCAATGACAGTGCCTTCTCTAAGCCCAGGAAAGCACTCCTCAAATGCGCCACCACTTCCCCCACGCCAAATTTTCCGGATCTTCTCCTTATTGCCATTCTTGTCGATGAGTTTATCGTAGTAGTCTGACTCAAATAGTAGAAGTGAGAGTTGTGCATCTCCCCGAAGCGATCCACGGAAGGAGTCCGACGATGATCCCCAGGTCCGGGAACGATGGCCGAGATCAACGAGTCTGAGATGCACGTATTTCTTTGCTCCCTTGCGGGCGGTGTCTTCATCTTCTTCATCAGCGTCCTTTTTGCGCTTGCTTTTGCGGCTGTTGTCCTTTCCCAAGTCATCTTCATTCGCCTCATTTTGGCGTTTGTTGTACGCCAAGTTTCCGGGACCACTCGTGAGCTTGACATCGCCACGTTCTGCAACAACAGCAATAGTAACCCAATCACCCTCGACAGCTACCTCATATGCCTGTTTGTTCGCCTGCAGACGTACAACGGAGTACAACAAAGATGGGGATAGATAGTAGCGGCCGAAAAGGTGATCTTGCAAAGACGCGTGTGATAGTATGCGCTCTCTACCAGTTAACGTAAACCACAATGTGAATTGGAATAGGATTCTAAAATGACGGACTCACTTCAACCGTATACCGGAATTTGGCTCAATTTTATTGAAGTCAGGATCGTTCGGAATAGGCTTATGCTCCACAGGCCCTGGTACGAGATCCTCTATGATCGCTAGTCTATCGTCACGGGCCGGCACCTTGGCGTCCTCCGAGGCCGTCGGCGCTGCCGGTCTTTCTTCAAACCCTTCCGTACGTGTAAGGACCTCTCTAACAGCATTTTCCCTGGTGTTAAGGGTTTTTAGTTGCGAGATGAATAACGACTTCTCGGAGGCTGGTGCCGGTCCCGGGTGCTTCGGGCAAGCAGAGGGTGCAAGCTTCCCTTTCTGTACGCCGTCGCGGACCGGGTGGTGTCGTGTCTGTAGATGACTTGGAGCTCCACGAGAGGGGGAATGAGAGACCTGACGCGCTGCAGATTTCTTACCTGAAGCTAGTCAGTGCATGAATGAGGTTAAGAAAGACGGATCCCGTACGAGGAGATGGTGTCGCAGGTGCAAGCAAGTTAGATTGTTCTGATCGTCGTCGTTTCGCTGGCGGTGTCTGTGGTGCCTCTGCAAGCTTTGCTCGTAGCGCTTCTATTTGTCGTTTAATCTCTTCTCTGCTTGCCATGAAGATGCAGGCGTGGTGAATGAAGACGGAGTTAGTGGTCCCACACATTCAGCGACCCGCGTGACGTTAGATGGCACGCGTTATTTACACATATGTACGCGGTACTTACATAATATATGGAGCCATGACATGGGTGCAGTACGTTGTCATACAGAAACTTTGCTTTGTTGACAATATGAAATCGCATTTGCGTAGAGTAGTAGGTGCTAATGTTACAAGCAAGACTTCCTCTCGATACCATTTATTAGCTTCTGCTTTGTATAAGTACAGGGAGCGAGAAAGCTAATGAATGGTATCGAGATGAAGACACAGAATTTATGAGGCAGGTGGGTAAAGCAATAAATAGTACATGGGTATATGGAGACTAGCAAATACGCAGTGACAAGGCCAGACATCAGTGCTTCTGCGGAATTGCAATGTAGCATCATGGACTTACACAAATCCTGACTGAAACCTCAATGGGGTTCCTTCATCACGAGTTCGAAGACGTCCTTCCCTCTCCATGACGGCTGTAAACCATAGAACTTCGTATTTCCGAGAAACAAGTCGATTCCCCTGGGACCCCGACATAGTTGATAATCCCGATCACGAGATGATCTAGCTCGTTTCTTGAATTGTTCCATCACCAGACGATAGTCGTGCCTCGACAACTTATATAGGTCACTACGAGACACCGGTTCGTGCAGCTTTTGGTAAATCATATGCAGAAGCTGACCCACGGAAACGTAGTAGTGGTGCTTGACATCGACGAGAAATTCAATGTGGGGTAAAGGGCGTATCAGGATGCGCAGATGGCGCGCCCCTTCCTCTGTTGCAGGCTCGAAAAGATCAATGTCGGTATACATCGGCGTGGGTGTCGTGACAGTGTGCCGATCGGGTTTGACCCGGAAGTCGTAAATTAGTCCAGAGCATAGTCTGGGTTTCCAGCGCAAGCGGACGGCAAGAGGATCAGCGAGTACGTGGTGCCACATACTTAGGGCAGTTTGAGAGTTTTAGAAACCGAAAGATTACAAGATTGCGAAGTGCGGGTGAGGTGCTAATCAGGCGCCCTTTTCTAGTCCAACCTGCCCTCATTTTATACTGTACTCGGATCCGACTCAAAAGCACCCACCACGGCTATTTACTAACGAATGAAGCTCTCACAGAAAGCATTAGTGCACCGCCCGCAGGACGATAAAAGGTTCTCTATGCCACGATCCATGACACAAGATGGATGAAGACAGGTGTGTTGTGTGGCCTTGGGCTTCTAGAACAGCGAAGTTTTAGGGAAGCAGGCTGCGAGCGTCATGGCTGCGCACAGCAGTATGATACATCATCGAGTGGCATAAACATAAATAGGCCAGAGCAAATTTCGTGGCTTATCGGCACGTAGTCCTAGGAGCAGCTATGCACAAACCTAAGGGTGCGCTCCCGAGTTTGTCACAGTTCTTATTTCATATGATGGCTGAAGGTTAAAGGCAAAAAGACTGAGTCACTGTGCGCCGGCTGGAGCGATTGGAATGAAAGGAAGACTTACCAGGCGCGGAGGCGTCTGCTGCATTTTAAGTAAACGCGCGGGCCTTACGATCGGCTATGCCGCTGTATTTGTATTTTAGCCGCGTAAGGCTGTGAGGGACTATCGCGGAACAGAGCATCTGGGGGGAAGATGATATAGAAAAACCTGTACGAAGGCCGCGAACTATGACTATGTAGACTCGAGGGAGGAGGGGATTCGACTGCGATCCGTCGCGATGTACGTAGTACCGCAGCTACGAAAGTGAAGTGCTGACGAATGTAGATGCAATTCCCTTCTTGAGAAAAGCGAGTCAGGTAGGTCCTCTCATGAAATGGAGGCACTTCCTTTAAGGCCAATTCTCTCGTAGACAAGACATAAAATATAATAAGACAAGCTACGATAGGCATAGGAGATGCGTCATACTCGTTCCAAAGCTACCAACTTGTTCTTGCTGGTGTAACAGGCTATGATGATCATGCACAGCCTGTAGATAAGTTGTCTACCCCTGAGATTATGCAAGAGCCACGATTCGCACATAGCATGCTTGAAGAAGCATCAAAAGGATCACAAAGGTCCCTTTATCTACAAACAAGATGCTTAGAGGGCGATGCAAGCATTACGAGGATAAATAACGCAAAGAATTTGTCGAAGTTTGAGTCATGTGTCAAGTCACGTGGTGAACGCATGCATACCCCTCCAGCACCACAAAATCTTGTTCACTCCTCTTCGAATTTGCTTGGAATCCTTTTTCTCGTTCTTTCGGCTCCTCGAAGATTAAAAATGTCTGAAACGCGACAAAAGCCGCATGAAAACTCTGACTCTGAAGAGGAATCAGAAGATGAAGAAATTCAGACTGTCACAATCGATCCGACAAAATTGACGCCCTTGTCCCCAGAGGTCATTTCCAAGCAGGTATGAATATCTCACCCCATTTAACGATTATTCATGCTTAATGCGTTCTATTCCTACCAGGCGACGATAAATCTTGGTATGCATGTCCTTGAAACCGCTGATTCGACGCATATGTTCATCATGTCGACTCGGAATGTTGCAGGAACGATCGGACATGTCGCTCACGGGAAATCAACGGTGGTAAAAGCCATCTCGGGAGTGATGACTGTCCGATTTAAAAATGAGCTCGTACGGAACATCACCATCAAGCTAGGTTATGCGAATGCGAAGGTGTGTCTTTTAGATTCCTGCCTTTACAGAAGCTCATCGTCTGAACTTTCAAAACGTATACGTTAGATCTACAAATGTGAAAATCAAGCTTGTCCGAGGCCAGGCTGCTACCGATCCTACCCATCAAGTAAAGAAGACAGCCCTCCGTGCGAGCGACCAGGGTGCGGTCACCGTATGAAACTCCTACGCCACGTCTCTTTCGTCGATTGCCCCGGACACGATATTCTCATGGCCACTATGCTTAACGGCGCAGCCGTCATGGATGCTGCACTCCTGCTCATTGCCGGAAACGAAACGTGCCCGCAACCTCAGACATCTGAACATCTAGCCGCCGTGGAGATCATGAAACTGCAACATATCATCATCTTGCAGAATAAAGTCGATCTGATCAAAGAAGCTACCGCTCT
This sequence comes from Phlebopus portentosus, assembly GCA_037892935.1. Taxonomy (NCBI): domain Eukaryota; kingdom Fungi; phylum Basidiomycota; class Agaricomycetes; order Boletales; family Boletinellaceae; genus Phlebopus; species Phlebopus portentosus. The sequence goes on from JAYXKI010000009.1 coordinate 659,517, forward strand.
TGAACATCATAAGAGTATAGTAGCTTTCGTAAAAGGTCAGAACACCCACATTTTGCCTGTTCTATAGATAGGGATTGAAGACTGATGAGCAATGATAACCTATCTCAGGAACCGTCGCAGAATCTTCCCCCATCGTCCCCATCTCGGCACAGCTAAAATACAACATCGACGCCGTCAACGAATACATCGTCAAGCGGATTCCAATCCCCGTTCGGGACTTCACTACCTCCCCGAAACTAATCGTCATCCGGTCCTTCGACGTGAACAAACCGGGTGCAGAAGTAGACGAGCTCAAAGGCGGTGTTGCGGGAGGGTCGATCCTCACAGGCGTACTCACCCTCGGTATGCGAGTTGAAATTCGCCCTGGGATTGTTACGAAGGATGCACAGGGCCGGAATCGCTGCAAACCGATCTTTAGTAGGATCGTCTCGCTTCACGCGGAGAATAATCAGCTGCAGTTTGCTGTACCCGGCGGACTCATTGGTGTAGGCACTATGATTGACCCGACGCTGTGCCGTGCGGACAGACTCGTCGGGCAGGTCCTTGGTGCTCCCGGGAAGTTGCCAAATATCTTCACAGGTGCGCAAAAGACTTCCTTTCCTTGTACTAGCCTTCCTAATGACTGGTCAACGCCGATAGAACTCGAAATCAGCTTGTTCCTCCTTCGCCGTCTCCTAGGAGTCAAGTCTGAAGACAAAAAGACGACGAAAGTGACGAAGCTCGTAAAGAACGAGCTGCTATTAATCAACATCGGGTCGACCTCGACTGGTGGACGTGTCATCAGCGTCAAGGCTGACCTTGCCAAGATCCAGCTCACCTCACCTGCTTGCACCGAGATTGGCGAGAAGGTTGCTCTGTCCCGCCGTATCGAGAAGCATTGGCGACTCGTCGGGTGGGGTAGTGTACAAAGGGGAACTATACTGGAGGTGGATTGAATGAGAATGTATAGAATACATGCAAACTCTAGATGTCTGCTATTATCCATTATCGCAATGTTCCATATACGCATCTTGAACTAGATTCAAGCAAATTTTCAAACAAAACTCAACGACTTTATTGAATACTGATGACGGTAACATAACGCAACGGGAGAGACTATATATACTTCAAATTTTTAGAAAGGAAACATGGTTCGTGAACTCAGTAGATTTTCTGGATCACAAGACTTCGCAAGGAAACAGACAAGACAGGGGAAGAAAACGAAAGGATCTTATAAGCGAGAAACCGCACCATTGGCAGATTTTGCAACTTTTCAAGCTTCAGACAAAGCAGGACCGTCAGCATCACCATTAACTTTTTTCAGGTCATCCTCAGGCGGAGGAGGCGTCCTTGCCCTGTCAGACCTATCCCGACTGTAGCTCCCCTTCCTGTCAGGACTCTCGCTACGGCGCCTCTCCTTGTCCCTGACATCATCCCTATCATCATCATCACGGTCCCTGCGGTCCAAACTGCGGCTCCTACTGCGACGACGATCGTCTCTGTCATAGTCGCGGTCGCGGCCCCTGCGGGGGCTGCGAGAACGGTCGCGATAGCGACCCCCGCGACGAGGAGAACGACCGCTGCGCCACATAGAAGAGGGCAGCCTCTTAGCCCACTACAACAGAAGAGTTAGCCCACGTTACTTAGAAGTATAACAAAATAGACTTACCTCGACTGTCAAGCGAGAACCTTCAAAGTATCTCCCATGCCTGTATGACAAGAATAAATATTAGGGACAAGTCAAGACCATAAGTGTCCACTTACATGTCGTCAAAGGCCGCACTCGCATCCCTTGAGCTGCGAAATTCGATAAAGGCGTAACTAATGATCGATCGAAGGGAGTTTCGTTGAGCGCGCAGTTCGTACTCGGGGATAAGCGGAAGCGCAGTGGTGAAAGTGTGACTCGAAAAAAGGGCGTGCGCGAAATAGGATCGCAATCGTACACATCATACGTATCGTGCGAGAACGTTATTTTGCGAATGTATCAAGATCGCAACGCCCGCTTAGCCGTGGATACAAGCGAGGAAGTCGACCCGAGTCGCTGGACGACGGCGTCGTCTAAGACACGTTTTTTTGAAAAGAAAGGGCGAGCATGACAGTTCGTTCTCGTTCGTGCCACTGCGAACAAAAAAAGTGGAGGAAAAGCTTGAAGGGATACTCACGGAGATGCGCCTGAGCCATGACCGCGCGGTGCGGGTATGTCGCAACGAATAAGGGGACCATAGCTAATTGAAAAAAGTCAGTTTTACCAAAACACAACCGCCAGCAGCAACAGAGCATTTCTGATGAACGGCTACTTACCGTTCGAATTCATATGCAAGGTCGCGAGCGCGAGTGGAAGCGTGGAAGCCACGAATATAGAGGATTGTGCGGGGCATGGCGAGCTGGCTGTGTTGTGGTGTGCGTTCAAGTCGCGCAACCACTTCTCAACCGAGGCCAGCACCTCTTTTGATGGGAGCAATTAGGTAAGCAGAAAGTCACATGGGCGCTTAAACTTAATTTCCAGCGCGTCAATCCTCCTCTTCTCACTGGCAAAGCTAACCGACCCCAACCACTGACCAGCTTGTGCTCACTGTAACCTGGTATGCTATAAAATTATTAATTTTGTATCTACTTCCAACTCAAATGATTTTAGATGTCACACACTCGAATTGCATGCTAGGACGGTTCGCTGCAATTGCGGCACGATCTTCGACGTCTTCCTACGGTCCTTGTGTTTGCACTTTTAACATCTCTCTGCCACTATTCTCAAGGTATTTTGCATATGAGGCAAAATCAAAAGAAGATCCGGTATCTCCCAAGCTTTTTGCAAAGATTGTCAGAAAAAGGGTCGCTGCGGCTCAGCAAACCTTACGTATCCCACCGCCCGTTCGAATTAGCCCTTCATCTCAACACGAGATTGAGGTCTGGAGAGATGCACTTGCAGTCTCAGACTTCGGCGTAGCCGTAGAAAATTGTGGAGAGCGGCTTCTTTCTGCACCCATTTGGGTGCTTATCTACCTACTCTCCAACAAAGTCCACACGCCGTCACAGGCAATGTTAGCTGTACCCATCATGTTGCAGCACATTCCTACAGTTGACAGGGCTCTTCGACCCGGGCTTATCGTATTGGTTATCCGATTCCTTGCAAAGCAGCAGGTACCATTGCCCATTCCGAGCTTGATCAAATTGTTCCTCGCTACCGACCTTCCTGATCCGTCGACCGAGTTCAACCTTTTACTCCGGGCCATGTCACATTTCAAGCCCTCGCCCATTCCTTCAAAGGAGACCGTACACATCATCGAGGCAATGCATGGACGACAGATCAGGCTCCAATCGCGCACGTATCGGTCGCTACTCTCAAATAGCCTCGTTACGCTCGAGCTTGTCAAGAAGCTGCAACAGAGTATGGCAATGGAGGGTGTTCAGCCAAATCGGCATCACCTTGAGGCCTATCTTCGTATATTTGCGCATCATGGCGCTGTACACTCTTCGGCACGATATCTTAACTTGATTCGAGAACAGACGAAGAAGGAAGAAGGAATGATAGTGCCTCACGGCGTGGAATTATCGTCCCAAGGTCCTCGAGCTATAAAATCTGTGAACAGTGCCAATACGCGATGGAATACGGAGTTCCTGATGTCTTTCAAGAGACATACCGGCTCTGCCTTCCAGTATCTGCGTGACATGGTGGACGAGAAGGACTCGGTGACAGTTTTTCTGCGACCCGTCCGAAAGGAAAGTCTCATATCTCGCACGGTACGAAAAGACCGACCTCGAATCTGGAAGCATCGGACGCACGTATCTGACTGGGCGACAGTCTTGAATGTAGCAGCGCGTGACAGGAAGATCAGTAGCGAGAGGCTTTTGAAGCTGTTCGACGACACCAGGGCGGCAGCAGGATATCCTCCGACTGTCGGTATTTTCACAGTTCTCATGCGCGGACTGGCGAGAAAGGGAGATTATGCTATGGCTATGTCTGTATGGGAGCGATGCCGAGCCTCGTGGACTCGTCGGCGGAAGTTAGATACCAAGGCGCTCACAGTGGCGATGGACATCATCGTGGCGAGCGGACAACATCTGTCTGCTTTTGACACACTCGTCCAGACGACTGGAATCCTTCATGATCGAAAAAGTATGCCACAGAAGCAGGCATCGACTGCGATCAGTCGCCGGTACAAACGCGCCTTGTATTCTAAGCGTGCGAAAGTCGACGTCCCACTGGTCAATGCCCTCATGAACGCATATCAAAAGAATGGCCGACAAGACCTAGTTTACAAGCTCTGGGACGTCTTCTACCCTCTCTTCGGCGTCCACCCGAACTCGGATACATTGACCATCGTCTTGGACGCTGCGTTATCAGTAGCGTTATGGGATCGTACCTTCCGCGGTTTGCTCGAGCAACTGGGGCTGCACGACCTCTTCAGCAAATCCATTCCTTCCTCCTTCTCCGCCGAGAATAAGGCACGAGAGCAGATCGTCCAACGCGTCCAAAAGGCCATCCAGAGAGGTTCGTCCACCCCTTCTCCCAGTTCTGGTGCAGACTCTTCAAGTGGGGATGAAAAGCAGCAGAAGAAGGAAGTTGTGAAGGAAGTGAGGAAGTACATGCGCAAGACGCTGTGGGATGGAGAACTGGCCGCGCCGAAGGCGATCAAGCTCTTCCAGGAGATCCTCCTAGGGAATTATCCCGAGCTGAGGTGGATCGTCCCTCCTGCCAAAGCTGTATGGCCCGACGAAGCGTTCAACGCGAGTCCGTTACGAGATGCGCTGAGTTCTCTTGGTTCGCGTCTGCGCGGCGGTCCCAGTCCCAAACCACCTCTCCTCTTCGGGCCCTCCCTCCTCCCACCCCAGGCAGGTCCAAATCCAAATCCAAATCCGGACCCTCCCCCTCCTCCTCCATCGAAAGGCGACAACCCCATCCTCAACCCACACATGTCCCCGCACCCCCAAATAACACCCAACAGCCAGTCCTTCTCGTCCTACCTCCTCCTGCTCGGGCGGACGCACCGCGCCTCGCAAATCCCACTCGCCCTCGCGTGGATGCGCTACCTGCACGTCCGCCCGCTCTCGCGCCCGCTTGCAATCTCGCTGGCGCTGTGGAGCGAGGCGAGCATGCGCGGGCCGCTGGTCCAGGCGTATGGGGCGCGGGAGAGCGAGTTTGATAAACTGTATATGTGGCTTGTGGATTGGCTGGGGAGGAGGGCGTGCCGAGCGAGGCGGCTGTTAGTTGGGCGTTTAGGAAGTTGAAGCAGGAGAGGGAGAGTTAGAGTGAAGGGTTGGATTTGTTAATTGAATGGTTGGTTGGTTGGTTGGCGGATTTGATATGATTTGGATACGTCGTTGATACTCTCTTTCGTACTTGCATACAGCAGTGTAGCTCTAGCCGCTTACTTATTTACTTTCTTCTTACCTTACCGTTTCACAACACAATAGCTATTCTTAATACCCATATGATCGACCGAGACGGGTACAGTGGTACAGCAGTACATTTACAATCGTACATTTCGCAGAAAGAAAGGAGGATAACACACGATCAAATCTAAGTATTTACTGAGATATTTATCGTCTGGCCTGGCTATTCCGTTCATTTCATATACGTTTCCCGCTCTTCTGCGCGGCTTTCTTGACCTCAATTTCCTTCGTTTTCGCTGTCAGCAACAACAACCAAGAATGTCAGAGATCAGCAAAAGAGACCATCGCAGAAAAGAGGAATGAATTACTGACCTTCAGCCTCAGCCTTCCGCTTTGCCAGCGCCTCCTCGCGCTCCTTGCGGATCTTGGCGAGACGCGCGAGGTCTGCTTTGGCTTGGTCGGTCTTGCCTTGCTGATGGAGCTGCATTTATTTGCACACAGAATCAGCAATTTGAATGGGGGCTCGGAATTAGGTATGTTGCGTACCTTCCAATACCGCTCCTGCGCCTCTTTCTTCTCTATGGCTTCCCTGTACAGTATCATTAGGTGTGTTAGTAACCCTTCCAATCCTCAAATAATGCCTAAAAGGCTATAGAGAGAGAGAGAGAGATGGAAAACGCACCGTTCCCTCCTAGACAATTCCCTCGGCGCATCCAGATCAGCGATGTTCAGCTTCTTCTTGACATGATTCGGGTTAACTAATATATCAGCTCCCTTATCCTTATCACCATCTTCCTCCTCTTCTCCTTCATCATCCTCTCCTTCGCCTTCCTTTTTGGTGGCTTTCGAAGGTTGGCCTTTAGATTTGGCTTTCTTCTTGAGCTCACGACGTTCGGCGCGGCTCAGCTCGGGCTGCGGGGTTGGCTGAGATGTTAGCGGATACGGTGCCACCAGCTTCGTCCTCTTCCTCTTCAGAGTCTTCCTCTTCGGACGACTCTTCTTCATCTTCGTCTTCATCCTCATCATCGTCCTCGTTTTTTCTTCTTCTTCTTTTGACTTCCTATAGTTCCTATCGCCACGAACAAGGGGGGAACGTAAAGAGAGGTCATAAACAGATTGTGAGCGGGAAGGGAGGACGTACCTGCGATCCGAGGAGACGGCGATACCGTTCTCGTCCAGCGCCAGGTGTCGACTGCATACAGTCATATGCATATACTATACTCAGTCGATATTCTCGTGTGCGAAGAAGGATGGGACGTACCTGAAGCTGCGCCCACCACCGCGTTTAGTCTTGAATTTGCCTGAAAGATGTCAATGAAAAGATGTTGTGAGCCCGTGCATAGTATATATGATAGCTTTGTCTGCCTGTCCTGTCTCTCTTATCCGAGCGAAAGTAGAACGTACCTGCTCCTCTAACCATTCTGTATCAAACGTAAGGATAACGCAGATGAGTGAGTGAGTGAGTGATTGTTGTCGATTGTCGTTGAGGAGAACGTGGTGAAGACGAAGGAGACCGACTTGGTTGGCCGGCCGAACCGTAGTTAGTAAAATGCACGAGGCGCCTCAAGGCGAGTTATTACTGATGGAGTTACCCAATTTGGGTATCCTTCCGGTGTCGATCGTTTGCCTATTTAGGCAATCGACATTCACTACTGAACTCCATCTACTCATTCTCAACAATATTGTCAACGACGTCGAGCTCATCGTTCAAGACTACTGTGGACGGACTTGGACAACCACAACCACAACCATACCTGTGAAGCTTAAGGCTTGGTCTTGAGACGATGACGACCATCCCGCCCCGCCTAGCGCAGATGACCCGAACGTCAGGCAGCCCGCAAGTCGCCCGGCAGCGCGTCCTCCAGCTGTACCGCGACTGGTATCGCTCCGTACGTCCTCCCTCCCTTTCTCTTTCTTCCTTCCTTAATCCCTAACAAACAAACCCCCACACAAACCCCAAACAGGCCCCCGAGATCGTCGAGTCCTTCTCCCTCCCCAGCACCGCATCCGACATCCGGCGCATCATCCGTGCGGAATTCGAGCGCCACCGCCACGTCTCCGACCCCAAGGTCGTCGACATCCTCCTCCTCAAGGGCCGGCAGCAGTACCAGGAGGTGATGAACAACTGGGCGCAGGACTCCCACGTCCTGGGCATCGTGTTCGCCCCGAAGGGAAGACCGGCGAGGACGTTCTTGCAGAAGTTCTTGGAGGGTGAGTGGGTCTGGATTTTTTTATTTTTATTTTTTTTATTTTGTAGAGGAAGTGCTGATTTTTTTCTTTTCGGGGTTTCAGGGAGAGACGAAGACCAGGTGTTACCCGCTGCATCAGGTTCCCTGCGGAAGGACCTCATTCCTTAAGTCCTCCTCCCCCTTTTATACTCTATACAACCCCTTCCCAAAACATCCTAGCAATACAATCTACGTATAAAATGCGCTTAAGCAAGAAAGCACTCTCATTCCTTCCCTTCCGAAATGCTTCAAGTCATTCCGAGCAAGATATGAACGGATGGACGCTGTAGCAAGCGATTCAGGTTAGAGAGAACGGACACAAGCTCGAGACCGGAGCTTCGTGCGTTATATAACTGTAGATCCCTTCCGTTTCGCTTCGCTTCGCCCGACCGGTCGACTTCCGGTGCTTGTGTATGTATAATCAAGATCGCAGCGAAGTCGTGACACGCACAAACAACGCTACACTCGACGAAGAGCAACATAAAACATTCCCCCCCTTCGGATCTGCGTCTGAATCTGGGAGATGAATCCTTTTTTAAAGCTTATTCTAGTGGATTGAATACATCTTCGTCGTTCCTGATAGACTCAGAAGCTCTTTCCACGTCCGAGTATATCTGAATCACTCATGCACAGGAATCGAGTTACAGTGCTTATTGTCTAAATCTGAATCAAAAAATGACGGCTTGCTTTCAAGTTCGCCAGGGCTAAGAATAGTTTCCCGAATCTTGCTTCCCTGCTGTGTCTTGGACTTGAAACTGAGACTGAGACTGAGACCGGGACGGAACAAAAGACGGACTCGATCGGATTCGCCCACAAGAAACCAAGAAACCAAGAAAGATGGACGTTGATCATTATTCGTAAAACAACAGCCATATCTATCAGGCGCACATCTTCTGTTCTATGGTTTCTAGCAAGTACAGGATGCGGAAGAGAAGAATCCGTGCAGCGTGCGGGATACATTGCGGGGTCAGCATTCGGGATAGCAGTCATTCTGTGCGCGTGTACTGTACGAGTTTGGAGACGGAGTGTGTATGCATGTGTAGGACCAAGACCGATCGGATGGATGCGTGTATAGTGATCGTCTGAGTGTTTGTTTGTGTGGTTCGACGTGGTCTCCGTGAGACTGGCGTATCCGTCCTTCCTTCCTTTGAGTCGCTCGAGAGCGAGTGTGTGTGTACGTGCGCCGAACGCGGGACGTTCAATAATCATCAAACTCCCCAGCCTTATCCCAACCGCCCTTATCTCTCACGGCCCCGCCAAACTTCGCCTTCGTCCTCGCCTTCCTCCCCCCAAGCTCCTTGTACATCTCCCGCATCTCGTTCTTCGTCACTTTCTCTTTGTCCTCCGCCTCCATCTTCCACTGTTCTTCCCGCGCCTCTTTGGGCGTGACATAGCCCGAGCTGGCTCCGTTGTTGCTCACACGGGAGGAGTAGGAAGGTCCTCCGTCAGTGGAGGCTGCGGACATGATGTTCGCGAAGGACAAAGTGTTGCTGTACGGTGAGGCGGGCCGCGAGTAGCGCGGCGGTGTGTAGCTCCGTCCGGCGTCTTCTTCATGTCGCTGCGCGGAGGATTGCATATATGTTGTCCGCTATGTTATTGTTTAAGAAGTTGAGGAAGTCAGCATCTGAACAGAGACAAGCTCGGTTTCGGAAGATGACTTACCCAGCTCTGCTTTGACTCCCTCCGGGTCCACTTCCCGGGCGGGAGTGTTTCATCTTGGAAGGTCTCCCTTCGAACGTGCTGGAACCACACTGAGATCACGAACCAATGAGTATCTGGAGCATATGGCCAAGAACAATGAGAAAAGAGCGCACCATAATTCAACGTCTGGCTCCTCTCCCACTTTCTGCACACACGTGCGCAGCGGGCAAGGTCACGGACGCTCAGCAGCGCAAAGATGCGCTGCGCGACTTCGGTCGGGAACGCTCTCAGCGGGTCCGAGCTTCTTTCTTTGCTCTTGCCTCCTACGTTTATGAGAAGGGGGCCCGGGATCTTTCGTCGTCTGCTCGCACCGCCTACGCGGGTAGGCGAGGACGGGCGGGAGGGTTGTCTGGATGGTGCGGCTGAGCGGGACGGAGAGCCGGGAATCGACATCTACGTAGATAATTAGGATAAGGGAAGGGAGTGATGATGATGGTGAGACGTACCACGCCGACGAGCTCATCGTCTTCTGAATCATCTAGTGCAGCCTGTCTGCTGGGCGGGGAGTCGTCATCGGCATTTGCGTTTGGATTGAGGGAAGCTGCTGCGAGCTTCGAGTTTATTCTATCGACTCCGAAAGCGTGTGGGCGGAGTACGTCCTGTAGGAGGGACGTGGACGTGGACATTGTGTTGTTGCTGTGAGTGGACTTGAAGCAGGTCCACTGGCTTATATAAATTTATTCTATTCTCCTCAAATTTTGTTTTGACGTCACGCGGAAAGAGTTCCCACTGAGCCGATCCTATCCGACATCGTCCTTTACATTACAATAAAATCACAATAAAATATTCCAACATGTCTCATTATTATAACGTGTGTAAAACATATAATAATAAATGCAGTGCATGCATGGCTATAATCAATGAACAATATTATCGTTATTGTTATTGTTAGACACGAGAGACAGAGACATCCCTAGCCGCCATCTTCACAAACAGCTTAAAATCGTGGTTCTCCGCTCGCTTGAGCCCACCAAACACAGTCTTCTCGCCCATCCACCGCGTCAGCACGCTCTCACCCGGCTGCTTCTTTTCAGCCGACTCTGACGAGCTCGAGAAGCTGCTCTCGCTACTATCCGGCGTCACGTTCGCCGTAACTTCCAAACTTACAGCTTTCGGGCTGCGCGGGCGGTCGACCAGTTCGTCGCTCTCACCGTCTCCATCTGCGTCCCCACTTGTAACGCCGGCACCTGATGACTTTTTTGGGAGCTTCGCGGTCCTGAAGTTCCCCACGAGCTTCGGCGCGGGCCGGTGCAGGAACTTATCGAGCTCGATCAGGATATCGCGCACGCTGATCCCGCCCGCGCGCTCGATGCGGAACTGGCGCTCGCCGTGGTTCAGGCACACGCGCTGCAGCTCGGGGATCTCGAGCAGGAGTGTCGTCTGCGCGGGCCGCGTGGCGGGCTCGTCGAGCCACGCTTCGGTGCGCGCGGACCAGTCGATTGGGGTGGACATGTCGAGTGCGACGAGTGACGGGCGGGTTTGGGAATGTTTTGTTGGTGTGGAGGTGGGCGAGGAGGGTGAGGTGGGGGCAGGCGAGGGCGAGGCGGTGCTGGCGCTGCGCTCGCGATTGTGTTTCTTCACGCTGAGCGAGCCTCGCCGGGAGAGCGAACGCTTCAGACTCCCCAGGAGGGACGGGTCGTCTCTAAGTGCGGCGTGCAGTTGCATTCTGGAGATTTCAACAGAAAGGCAAGACGGAGTAAAAGCAAGAGTAGTCGACCCGCAGATGAAGTGAGGGGTATAAGAGCAAGTACGGTGCAAGAGGCTGTACTAAGCGCAGGGAGTAAGAGTCAGCAAAAGCAACAAACAAACCACAAGGACGTGGTCGTAAGTGTAATTGCTGTGCGAGTGCGAGTGCGAGTCGGCATTACATTCAGAATTCTTGAGTATTCGGCTGTTGCCCAGCCACACAACTCAATTACAAGTAGTCGTGCTTCCGGCTGGCCGTGATAGCACTTACCACTAGGGGCCTCGTCGACAGGCCTTTCTTGTCTTGTAAGATGAACAACAAACTGGAAATAAAACAAACGGAAAATAAATTATTTTTGTTCCTATTTTTTGCTGTGCATGTTGTTGTCCATCAGGCCTAGGAACGATCAACAGGACTTCTCTCAGGACTTCTCTCGGCGGAACTTTTTCTCTCTCGGTTACTCCAGTAGGACACCCCATGCGTCCTTTCTGCTGTTGCTCTTGTCATGGCACTTACAGTCGGAACAGATCAGATAAAGTCACTATCTGCCAATCTATAAAATTGTAGATAAGATATGATATTATTATATCATGTCTTCTAGGTCGAGAGTTAAAATCGCGGCTTCTTTCTTTTCTTCTTCAAGTTCACACTTTCATACATGTCAGCATTGCCCTGATGGAGGAACCTGCTGTATTGAATTAGAGCCCTCATTTATTTATGATGGAGACCTGGATCGTATTCTCGCTGTGTTCCAACGTAAAGAGTATTGTAATGTGGCTTCGTTCGTTGTCTGACCGTATGGCAGAATCCTCCCTCGCGGACAAATTCTTAAACTCTGCGGTGCACTTACCCCCACTGGTGAGAATGCACACAAGATGGAACATTCTCCCTCAGAGACCCTCGCCAAGGTCGGTTTTACTTTATTTCGACATTGTCTTACTCATATTTCGATTCTCAATTCGAATTGGACTGAGAATGATATCCGTCATCCCGAGAATAAGATGCAAACATATATACGGAGCTGCAGGACTGCCCTGCTTCGATCAAGAATGTATATTATAGCTTGACTAGTCCTCGGCGGGTGGTAAGTACAGTAGTACATCATTGTGTTCAACTTCACCATAGTTCACTAGTATCCCCTGCTCGTGAACTTTGGTCTGATTTTCAATTTAATTTGAAAGCCTTTATCCATGGCGGCCCGATGCCAAAATTTACTAACAGACATGCGAACATTAGGCGTGGCCGATTTCTTTGAAGCCATTTCTAGCGAGGACAGCTGATGGCCTCCCTATGCGTGCGTTATATGTAAATTGAAATCATAGCCCGCAAGTGAATTCTCTCTAGGAATACCCGGCTGTTGCCCAGCCACACGACTCAATAGATTAGTAGTGTCTCGTGCTCTGATCTCATATCGGATTTGAAGGACATCAGCACTGGCTGGCCGTGATAGCACTTATCAGTTATCTATCCCGTCAGGCGAATCTGGATAGCGGCCTCGTCGAGGGCCTTCAGCCGCTTTCTTGTCTTGTCTTGTACAGTAAGACGAACAATAAGCGAGAATAAAAGAAGCGGAAAATAAATTAACTTTGCACCCATATTTTTTGCTGTGCATGCTGTCATCAGGTCTACGTAGGAACGATCAACAAGAGAGGACTTCTCAGGACTTCTCTTCTCTCGGCGGGACTTTCTCTCTCTGTTACTAGTACTCCAATAGGATATCCCATGCGTCCTTTCTGCACTTGCTCTTTTCATGGTCAACATTACTACAGGCTAGAAAATCTCGAACAGAACATTGAAACAGAGCTCTCATTAATGGGTTATGACGGGAGCCTAGATCTAAATCATATCCAAGCTGTGTTCCAACGTGAAAACAAGCAAATATTTTTTTGGCCTGTTGTCTGGCTGTGTGGCTGACTGTAGTACATAGTCGTACTTACGCAGAATCCTCTCGCTTAGACAAACTCCTCAGTTTTGTAATGTGTGCTCAAGGAGTCAGCCAGACCGACTAAACAAAATCATTTTTTCCACTATTTATTTCTGTTATGTGCGATGTTTATGTGCTTTTGCCAAACGCATCGCGTGTAACTTGTTATCTCGATCAAAGCTCTCTAGCATCACTCTCGTATGCAGGGTAAACCACCCACGTAATCACGAAAGACCAGACCTACAATATACTACTGAAAAGCATAAAGACAATTAAAGGGTATATCAAAACGCTTTCTAATGAACAATAACGTGCACCTGCGATGTATTAAAACGAGGGTCGGCAGATATCTCTGCAGCACTAGGCCATGGAAGTTTATGTTGACGACGTCTCTCAACGTAGCCCGTCAACACATCCAACGCCTTCGAAACAGTCCACCGTTGGCTCTCCTGCATCGTGAGAGCCTCTGCGATGCGACGCACAAGCTCTTTCTCATCAGATTGCAGAGATTCATCCACCATTTCTTCGAGAACTTTTCCGCAACCGTATGCATCAGCGAGGAAAGGATCATACTCGTGTCCTCCAGATGATTCAACTTCCGGCGCAATATAGCCTTTAGTTCCGCTCACGCCAGTGGCTCTGGCGCGTTCCTCGGGCTGGAATGTCCATGACGAATCGAAATCAATCACACGCACTGTGCGAGTCGATCGATCCCACAGGATATTGCCCGGCTTGATATCCAAGTGAGCGATGCGAATCTCGTGTAAATGAGAGATTGTCTTGAGCATTTCCATAGCGATTGAGGTTTCGTATCCCAGCATTGGTCCGAATCGCATACTACGAGTATGAAGTGGTTCCCCGCCGTACGGCAAGAATATGACAGAATGACCAAATATTTCCACGCTCTTTGTTGGAAGAACAACATGCTCGAGGAGAAACTTGCATCCTGAAGCACGAACGCGATCGAAAGCCTCGAGTTCGGCAAAGTTCGTGATTTTCATAAAGCCGACGGTCTTGACGGGATACGTATTCGTCTTCACAGATGCGACATTTACGCGCTGGACAAATTCATCAGTCAGGCTTGGTTAGAAGATTCGGAAGTTACCACGGACCTTCGTAAGTTCCATGTGAGTGTCGGATGGGCAAACAACACTCGCCGCCGACTGTAGCACTGCACCTTCAGAGTGCTCAGGGTGTTCAGGAATCGGAGCAAGGTTATCTGTCTTCCTTGCTTGATTCGGCTGTCTCCTTTTCCCACTCGTCAGCGTCGGTAGATCATTATTCTCCTTGATAATAGTTTCGAACTCGAACATCCGGTCTTCATTGTACGGCACTGGCATGCCACGTAATTTGTCGCGGTAACTGAATAAGCAACGCGCAAGCTCAAGGGCCTCGCGTTCATCATTTGCTCTAAACTTTTTCTCGAGAATCTGGACCTACGTAAAGAAAGGGTGAAAAACACACGCACTACAAAGTCATGATAACATCACGCACCTTATCTCCCTCGTCCGCATGGAACAAAAATAAACCAATCCGGAACGTTTTATCAACATATAGACCTATTGGCATTATACAGTCCTTGAACTCTTTGTCCAGGGCATATCGCCATTGGCGACTGATCACTGCACCCTGAAAATCATCCTAACCTCGTCTTGCTTCTGATTGTTAGAATCAACTTCAGAGATCAGAAAAGGAAGAGAATCTCCTGAGTTATAAAGTACGGCAACATCGCTATGCGGAGAATACTTGTAGAAGTTGTCCTCTTGTAATGGTTTGACGAACATTCGAATACGGGAGCCAACATCACTGTTAGTAAATAAGTGACGCCAACCAAGGTGCAAATCAGGTTAAAACCTACTAGAGTAATTCTAGGGTACCCGTCCGGTCCCATAGGAAAGGGGGTAGTATCAGCGTGGAGGCATAGAACGAGCAAAGCAATCCAGACGAGTCACTACGAGCTGACTTGAATTTGATCCAATGATCGTCTATGTTGTGAAAGATGTTATTGTAACACTCCATTTCTCTCGCCGACACACAGGCAGACATCTTGTCGTCCGAGACGATTTCAAAGAAATTGTTTATCCCCAAGTGTTGAATACCCTCCAATAAAGACTGGAATCGTGCTGCCATAGACGAAGTCTTACAAGTCAAACCAAATCTTGTGAACTGTATAAGCAATTCCAAGTCAACCATGTACTTACCACTAGTCGAGGTTTGATGAGATCATCATAGAAGTTTCTGATGTGAATATTGCAATCCTGTCGCTGCACGAATCTTTCCAAGTTATTTGCAGGTTTTCTAATGTCATCCCTGTCCCAGACCTTCTTATCGTTAACGTAGACTACAGATTTCTTGAACAATTCGGAGTATTCGCGCTACCGATGGCTCTGAGACTAAGGTAACAACAATGCCTGAATAAAGTGGCCTGACCTTGCTGAGAATCTCTAAGGAGAAAACTCGATCTTTCGTGCATCCTCGCTAGGCGGTATTGCATCGCATAACTGAAGGGTTTGTTCGTGCGGCGGTATTCTGTGTGCAGTTAGCCACAGCGCTAGATGACAGAAACGATTTGACGTACGCCGTTTCACGTTGGAATATGTCCTTGATACGTTCCACGCCTTCCTCCAGGCCCATTAATGAGGGCTCTATTTCAATATAATAAGTTTCTCCATCAGGAGTCTTAAGAGCGACAGCAATATGCATGATGATGGAAAGTGGTGAAGGAGTCGACGGCGGTTCCGGCCACGATCTGCGATCAACCAGACACACACCACGGCCACGTGATTATCGGATTAAATCTCAATTACTAAGCAACACGTAATTATTAGACCATATTTTAAAAGATAGTGCTTTGAAGAGTATGTAGAATCACGAAGCATATAACTAATTTCTCGAATCTACGTGAGAGATATAACTAGTACAACGGAATCTGTGGATAAGAATGTCCCTTGGTGGACACCTCCGAGCATTAATATCCTCAGACCTAGGATCAGGATATTCCAAAGCTCTTATTATATAAGCAAAAGATATTACATTATAACTGAATTTGGAAAATGGTCGGCCAAATTTCTGAGCTGACAAAGGAAACCGGGAGGAAGTATAATGACATTATCAAAACTATCTCATTTTGGACATCCGTAGGTAGGTACGCTTGGTCCATATATACTTCTTCCAATTGTGTGACTTTGCTGATACCGCCTGTCGTAGAAATGATTAACTATCATGCCAATAAAGGTGTAAATGCATCACCCGATCGCCTCTCATTTAGAATATTAATATTCAATATTTGCGAGAAAAATGTATTCCATATGTTGACTCATAAATACTCTTGAATTTCCAATCTACCGACATGATGGGCTCAAACTTGCATTCTTATTCTTGAGATATTGTTGTTCAGGCACTTTCTTGTCTTGTCTTGCAAGATGAACAAGCGAGAAAAAACCAAACGGAAAACAAATCATTTTTGTACATATTTTTGCTGTGCATGTTGTCATCAGGCCTAGGAATGAACAACAACAAGGACTTGTCAGAACTCGGCAGAACTTTATCTCTCTCAGTTACCCCTAATAGGATATCCCATGCGTTCATGGTCGACGTTACCTAAGTTACACACGTCCCGATGCAGAAACTTACTATATTGAAACAGGGCCCTCGTTAATGGGTCATGATGGGCCTGAATCGTATCAAAACCGTGTTCCAACGTGAAATCAAGTACGTGTTTATGTGGCTTCGTTCATTGTCTGACTGTATGGCTGACCGTATTGCATGTTGTACATATACAGAAATCCCCGCACGCACAAAATGCTTGAGCTCTGCAGCGTGTGCTCACTGAATTAGCCGGAGAGACTGAACAAAATCATTTCCGCTATTTATTTTAATGCATGCATGTGCTTTTCGCCTCACCAAAAGCATAATGAGTGGGTTTTTATCTCGATCAAAGCTTTTAGCATCACTCTCATATATAGGTAAATCCACTCGTGTGACCACCGAACTTATACGCATTTAATTCAAAGGGTATATCAAAGCGCTTTCTAACGAACAATAACGTGCACCTGCGATGTATTAAAACGAGGGTCGGAAGATATCTCTGCAGCACTAGGCCACGGAAGTTTATGTTGACGACGTCTCTCAACGTAGCCCGTCAACACATCCAACGCCTTTGAAACGGTCCACCGTTGGCCCTCCTGCATCGTGAGAGCCTCTGAGATGCGACGCACAAGCTCTTTCTCATCAGATTGCAGAGATTCATCCACCATTTCTTCGAGAACTTTCCCGCAACCGTATGCGTCAGCGAGGAAAGGATCATACTCGCGTCCTCCAGATGATTCAACTTCCGGCGCAATATAGCCTTTAGTTCCGCTCACGCCGGTGGCTCTGGCGCGTTCCTCGGGCTGGAATGTCCATGACGAATCGAAATCAATCACACGCACTGTACGAGTCGATCGATCCCACAGGATATTGCCCGGCTTGATATCCAAGTGAGCGATGCGAATCTCGTGTAAATGAGAGATTGTCTTGAGCATTTCCATAGCGATTGAGGTTTCGTATCCCAGCATTGGTCCGAATCGCATACTACGAGTATGAAGTGGCTCCCCGCCGTACGGCAAGAATATGACAGAATGACCAAGTATTTCCGCGCTCTTTGTTGGAAGAACAACATGCTCAAGGAGAAACTTGCATCCTGAAGCACGAACGCGATCGAAAGCCTCGAGTTCGGCAAAGTTCGTGATTTTCATAAAGCCGACGGTCTTGACGGGATACGTATTCGTCTTCACAGACGCGACATTTACACGCTGGACAAATTCATCAGTCAGGCTTGGTTAGAAGATTCGGAAGTTACCACGGACCTTCGTGAGTTCCATGTGAGTGCCGGATGGGCAAACAACACTCGCCGCCGACTGTAGCACTGCACCTTCAGAGTGCTCAGGGTGTTCAGGAATCGGAGCAAGGTTGCCTGTCTTCCTTGCTTGATTCGGCTGCCTCCTTTTCCCACTCGTCAACGTCGGTAGATCATTATTCTCCTTGATAATAGTTTCGAACTCGAACATCCGGTTTGGACTGTATGGCACTGACATATCACGCAATTTGTTGCGGTAATTGAACAAGCAACGCGCAAGCTCAAGGGCCTCGAGCTTCTTATTTGCTCTAAACTGTTTCTCGAGAATCTGGACCTACGTAAAGAAAGGATGAAAAACAGACGTACTGCAAAGCCATGATAACATCACGTACCTTATCTCCCTCATCCGCATGGAACAAAAATAAACCAATCCGGAACGTTTTATCAACATATAGACCCATTGGCATTATACAGTCCTTGAACTCTTTCTTCAAGACATATCGCCATTGGCGACTGATCACTGCACCCTGAAAAATCATCCTAACCTCGTCTTGCTTCTGATTGTTAGAATCGACTTCAGAGATCAGAAGAGGAAGAGAGTCTCCTGAGTCATTAAGTACGGCAACATCGCTATGCGGAGAATACTTGTAGAAGTTATCCTCTTGTAATGGTTTGACGAACATTCGAACACGGGAGCCAACATCACTAACAGTGAGTGAGTGACGCCAGCCAAGGTGCAAATCAGGTTAAAACGCACTAGAGTAATTCTAGGGTGTCCGTCTCATCCCAGAGGAAAGGGGGTAACATCAGCGTGGATGCGTAGAATGAGCAAAGCAATCCAGACGAGTCACTACGAGCCGTCTTGAATTTGATCCAATGATTGACTATGTTGTGAAAGATGTTATTGTAACACTCCATTTCTGTCGCCGTCGCGCAGGCAGGCGTCTCGTCGTCGTCGGAGACGATTTCAAAGAAATTGTTCATCCTCAAGTGTTGAATGCCCTTCAATAAAGACTGGAATCGTGCTGCCATGGACGAAGTCTTGCAAGTCAAATCAAATATTGTGAGCTGTATAAGCAATTCCAAGTCAACCACGTACTTACCACTAGTCGAGGTTTGATGAGATCATCATAGAAGTTTCTGATATGAATATTGCAATCATCTCGCCGCTCGAGTCGTTCCAAGTTGTTTACAGGTTTTCCGATGTCATCCCTGGCCCAGACCTTCTTATCATTGACGTAGACTACAGATCTCTTGAACAGTTCGGAGTACTCGCGCTACCAACGGCTCTGAGACTAAGATAACAACAATGCCTGAATGAAGTAGACTGACCTTGCTGAGAATCTCTAAAGGAGAAAACTCGATCTTTCGTGCATCCTCGCTAGGCGGTATTGCATCGCATAACTGAAGGGTTTGTTCGTGTGGCGGTATTCTGTGTGCAGTTAGCCACACCGCTAGATGACAGAAACGATTTGACGTACGCCGTTTCACGTTGGAATATGTCCTTGATACGCTCCACGCCCTTCTCCAGGCCCATTAATGAGGGCTCTATTTCAATATAATAAGTTTCTCCATCAGGAGTCTTGAGAGCGACAGCAATATGCATGATGATGGAAAGTGGTGAAGGAGTCGACGGCGGTTCCGGCCACGATCTGCGATCAACACACACCACGACCACGTGATTATCGAATTAAATCTCAATTACTAAGCAACACGTAATTATTAGACCATATTTTAAAAGATAGTGCTTTGAAGAGTATGTAGAATCACGAAGCATA
This sequence comes from Phlebopus portentosus, assembly GCA_037892935.1. NCBI lineage: Eukaryota > Fungi > Basidiomycota > Agaricomycetes > Boletales > Boletinellaceae > Phlebopus > Phlebopus portentosus. Next base: position 678,982 of record JAYXKI010000009.1, read on the forward strand.
TAACTAATTTCTCGAATCTACGTGAGAGATATAACTAGTACAACGGAATCTGCGGATAAGAATGTCCCTCGGTGGACACCTCAGAGCATTAATATTAATATCCTCAGACCTAGGATCAGGATATTCCAAAGCTCTTATGATGGGTACAAAAAGTCTTTGGCCCCCCTGTTTTAGGAAGGTGATTTGCATGCCTTCTCGGGATACGAACATACATGAAGCGAGGTCCCCTCATCTTTGCCGACATTGAGCAAGTTGGCGAGGTTGTATTAAAGTTAACAATAAAAATATAAAAATTGTACCGACGCTTACAGTACCATACATGGCATGCAAATCCTCCTTCCTAAAACAGGGGGAACAAAGACTTTTTGTACCCACCTGTATAAGCGAAAAATATTACATTATAACTGAATTTGGAAAATGGCCGACCAAAATTCTGAGCTGACAAAGGAAACCGGGAGGAAGGTATAGTGACATTATCAAAACTATCTTATTTTGGACATCCGTATGCTTGATCCATATATACTTCCCCAATTGTGTGAAGTTCCTGATACCGCCTGTCGTAGAAATGAAATGATTAACTCTGTTCATGTCAATTAAGGTGTAAATGCATCACCCGATCGCCTCTCGTTTGGAATATTAATATTCAATATTTGCGAGGAAAATGTATTCCATATGTTAACTCATAAATATTCTTGAATTTCCTATCTACCGACATGATGGGCTCAAAATTGAATATTCTTATTCTTACGACGTAGGAATGAACAACAAGAAGGACTTCTCATCTCTCGGTGGAACTTTCTCTCTCTGTTACTCAAATAGGATATCCCATGCGTCCTTTCTGCTCCTCCTCTTTTCATGGTCGACGTAATTTAAGTTACACACGTCCCGATGCTAAGACTTACTATTGATCATGAGTGGGTCTTCAGTCAAACTTTTCCACAGCATCACTCTCGTATGCAAGGTAGACCACACACGTAATCACGAAAGTCCAGACCTAAAATATATTCTGAAAAGCATAAAGACAATTCAAAGGGTATATCAAAAACGCTTTCTAACGAACAATTACGTGCACCTGCGATGTATTAAAACGAGGGTCGGCAGATATCTCTGCAGCACTAGGCCATGGAAGTTTATGTTGACGACGTCTCTCAACGTAGCCCGTCAACACATCCAACGCCTTCGAAACAGTCCACCGTTGGCTCTCCTGCATCGTGAGAGCCTCTGCGATGCGACGCACAAGTTCCTTCTCATCAGATTGCAGAGACTCATCCACCATTTCTTTGAATACTTTCCCACAACCGTATGCATCAGCGAGGAAAGGATCATACTCGTGTCCTCCAGATGATTCAACTTCCGGCGCAATATAGTTTTTAGTTCCGCTCACGCCAGTGGCTCTGGCGCGTTCCTCGGGCTGGAATGTCCATGACGAATCGAAATCAATCACACGCACTGTATGAGCCGATCGATCCCACAGGATGTTGCCCGGCTTGATATCCAAGTGAGCGATGCGAATCTCGTGTAAATGAGAGATTGTCTTGAGCATTTCCATAGCGATTGAGGTTTCGTATCCCAGCATTGGTCCGAATCGCATACTACGAGTATGAAGTGGCTCCCCGCCGTACGGCAGGAATATGACAGAATAACCAAGTATTTCCGCGCTCTTTGTTGGAAGAACAACATGCTCAAGGAGAAACTTGTATCCTGAAGCACGAACGCGATCGAAAGCCTCGAGTTCGGCAAAGTTCGTGATTTTCATAAAGCCGACGGTCTTGACGGGATACGTATTCGTCTTCACAGATGCGACATTTGCGCGCTGGACAAATTCATCATTCAGGGCTTAGTTAGAAAGTTCACAAGTTGAGACGGACCTTCGTGAGTTCCATGTGAGTGCCGGATGGGCAAACAACACTCGCCGCCGACTGCAGCACTGCACCTTCAGAGTGCTCAGGGCGTTCAGGAATCGGAGCAAGGTTATCTGTCTTCCTTGCTTGATTCGGCTTCCTCCTTTTCCCACTCGTCAACGTCGGTAGATCATTACTCTCCTTGATAATCCTTTCGAACTCGAACATCCGGTTTCGACTGTACGGCACTGACATATCACGCAATTTGTTGCGGTAATTAAATAAGCAACGCGCAAGGTCAAGGGCCTCGCGTTCATCATTTGCTCTAAACTGTTTCTCGAGAATCTGGACCTATGTAAAGAAAGGATGAAAAACAGACGTACTGCAAAGCCATGACAACACAAGCACCTTATCTCCCTTGTCCGCATGGAACAAAAATAAACCAATCCGGAACGTTTTATCAACATATAGACCCATTGGCATTATACAGTCCTTGAAGTCTTCTTTCAAGACATATCGCCATTGGCGACTGATCACTGCACCCTGGAAAATCATCCTAACCTCGTCTTGCTTCTGATTGTCAGAATCAACTTCAGAGATCAGAAAAGGAAGAGAGCCTCCCGAGTTACGAAGTACGGCAACATCGCTATGCGGAGAATACTTGTAGAAGCTGTCCTCTTGTAATGGTTTGACAAACATTTGAACAAGGGAGCCGGCATCACTGTTAGCAAGTAAGTGACACCGTCCAAGGTGCAAATCAGGTCAAAACCTACTAGAGTAATTCTAGGGTACCCGTCCGGTCCCACAGGAAAGGGGGCAGTATCAGCGTGGAGACATAGAACGAGCAAAGCAATCTAGACGAGTCACTACGAGCTGACTTGAATTTGATCCAATGATTGGTTATGTTCTGAAAGATGTTATTGTAACACTCCATTTCTGTCGCCGATGCACAGGCAGACGTCTCGTCATCGTCGGAGACGATTTCGAAAAAGTTGTCCATCCTCAAGAATTTAATGCCCTTCAATAAAGACTGGAATCGTGCTGCCATGGACGAAGTCTTGCAAGTCAAATCAAATATTGTGAGCTGTATAAGCAATTCCAAGTCAACCACGTACTTACTACTAGTCGAGGTTTGATGAGATCATCATGGAAGTTTCTGATGTGAATATTGCAATCCTGTCGCCGCTCGAGTCGTTCCAAGTTGTTTACAGGTTTTCCGATGTCATCCCTGGCCCAGACCGTCTTATCATTGACGTAGACTACAGATCTCTTGAACAGTTCGGAGTACTCGCGCTACCAACGGCTCTGAGACTAAGATAACAACAATGCCTGAATGAAGTAGACTGACCTTGCTGAGAATCTCTAAAGGAGAAAACTCGATCTTTCGTGCATCCTCGCTAGGCGGTATTGCATCGCATAACTGAGGGGTTTGTTCGTGCGGCGGTATTCTGTGTGCAGTTAGCCACACCGCTAGATGACAGAAACGATTTGACGTACGTTGTTTCACGTTGGAATATGTCCTTGATACGCTCCACGCCCTTCTCCAGGCCCATTAATGAGGGCTCTATTTCAATGTAATAAGTTTCTCCATCAGGAGTCTTGAGAGCGAAAGCAATATGCATGATGATGGAAAGTGGTGGTGAGGGAGTCGGGTGGTATTCCGGCCACGATCTGATCCGCGATCAACCAGGCACAAACCACGGCCACGTGATTAAGACCCAATATCAAAGTAACACGTAAGTATATAACCCTCGGCAATGCTAGTATATGCATGAGACCAATCTGGACAAAAATGGCCCAATTTCGACCCTTATGCCTGATTTTGTTCCAGACATTTTCGACATAATCAAATCGTTAAACTTTACTGTGAGTTTTTACTAGAAATTCATAACCCCTTATAGGCCTGTATTTTAAATTTTAGGTTCCATACGCATCGCGAAATTCTGCACAGGTTTATAACCACGTATGCGGTTTATGTTGCCTATGAGCTTTCATAATCAGTCATAAGCGGTTATGATTGCTTATAAACCGATGTAATACGACATAATACTGTGCAGAATTTTGCGATGGCCAAATACAATACAAAAGCAAAGTATCTTGACTCAAATCAAGTAGTTCTAGTGTTAGTATAGTATACATAGGTGCGCATGCTTGTTTTGTAGTTGCTGGCTCTGGCTCAAGAATTACAATGTTGGATAAGGAAATCAACGTTGACCAACCAATTTGCATGATTGAATCTGAAACCACACTTAAACCTATATCTGGGACAGGGAGGGCCTGATCCCAGAATCTGGACAATTTGGTATCCAAATCATAGGCTTAGTACAGTCCGGACAAAATGGCTGCTCGCGGACTCATACATTTATCGGAATTGCCGGGGGTACTCGCTGGGGATAAGAGGAGGAAGGAAAATGAAAAGGCTGGGTACCGCTAGAGATCTTGAAAGGGAAGGAGTCTTGAGACCCAGGTCGGACTGGGATGACCATGGATGGGATGGAGTTTTATCAGGAAATGAAACGAATGAAGGGTCAGCAATGTACCGAGATATTGCTAGCGCCGACACGGCGCGACGAGTTGTCTTCAGTCATGTATTTTGCTTACAGGTACATGTAGATGAAAGAGCAAACAACTTTGCGGAGACTGCACAGATATCATTGCATCCTATTTGAACAAACTCATGGATACACACCTCAAAGAATTAATTTGCATCGCAAAGTGGTTTGTACACCAGAGACGCATACTAAACACACGAAAGGGAGTAGACATTGGATATTTAGTTGCTTGTAAGTGGATTCACAATGATACGCTACCTTCCTTATCGCATCTGAACAGAAGGCCGAATCTAGGACACTTTCGACTCGATATCCTTCTCCTTGATCTTGAATAGCTATGACGGGTAGAAGTCACCACCACAGGCACCACGGGCAGCCCGAGCACCCCAGGAGCGCAGCGCCCCAAACCGACAAGCAAGAAGGCTCGAGGGATAAGAACAAACGGCCTAAACTCGTCAAGGCGAAGGATGCAAGAGCACAGGTAGACCGACACGTCACGTCGCTCCGGAAAAAGCACATCGATCCTCTATACGGGAAAACTGTAATCTACCAGAGTGAACTCGCTTTTATCAACAGAATAGGCGAGTCGTTGCCATATGTCGAAGAAGCATGGAAGGCCAAAGATGCTGCTGACGAACGTGCTGAAAAGGCTAAGGAAGAGCTTCGTGAGCTTTGGAAGGAGACTGTAGGGAGAGAGGCAGAGGACAGAAAAGAGACACAACAAAAAAGTGATCTAGATCTCGCTCGTCTCGAGGCGAAATACCGGTCTGAACTGAGAAAAAGCGAGGAATGCGGTGAATATTCGGTGACATGCTCGAACGCGTTTATCACGGAATACTGCAAAGCACGTAATGCTTACATCCGCGGATTTGAGTCCATAACCTCTTCGAAACGAGACGAAGAGAATCAGTTCTTTAGTTTTTGCGAGAATATCGGGAAATACATTACTAAGACAAGTGCCAAAAAACTGCAAGATGTTCAACTCACGCTCGGAATTGTCAATAAAGCGCGTGCGGCGTTGGGAGAATTGTCTGCTATGTGCGACGCACAAGCAATCCAGGCAGTTATGAAAGATCTGGAAGAGCATCAGGCGATCTGGAGAGACAGTCTCAGTGGTGATGAAGCCGGGTACGTCGAGAAAAGCGTACTTGAAGAGGCGAAAAAGAAACTGGAAGACTTGAAGAACAGTACCAAGAAAATAGAAGCTCAGAGGGAGATGAAGCAGAAGAGCAGCGATGCAAAGGAGAGGCTGAACGCTGCAATGACAGATATGGACAGACTTCGCCACCCTAGTCAAAAAGGGTCGAAGAAGCGGTGAATAGTAGCCAGTGTATGAGAGTAATGCAGGGATCATTGCATGACAGACACTAGTACAAACATTCTCTCGCTCGCTGGTAGATTCTTATTTAAAGAGTAAGAAACAAAGGAAAGAAAATTAATCGAATCCGAAAATGATTGAGCATTACAAGCAGGCCCGAATATGTCACGGCGACGCCGGAAATTCAAGCTTGTTTGTACTGTAAGTCATGAAATACACTGGGCAAAAACTCATTTCCAAACTATAAAAATGATACCTAAACTGGAAAAAAAGCCAATTGGCATCGATGAGAGCTCACCCATTCCGATCAAAATTTCTAAGGGCTCAGAATGAGTGTAAAGACATGTATATACACAGGGGGCAGAATTACGTTTCTTTTATACAGGAAACAGAATTGGAAAGCTCGCCTCTGATTGGCTGGATTTCAATTCCGGATCAAATTTTCAGGTTCGGATATAGGGTTTTGCCCCCTGTGGTACGTACACCGCAGCGCACAGCCATTGCCAAGAACTTCTTCCGTACTGCATCGCAAAATTCTGCACGGGTTTATAAGGTTTATGACCGTGTATGGCAGTGTATTTTGCCCTATGAGCTCTCATAATCGGTCATAAGCAGTTACAATTGCTTATAAATCGCCATACGCGGACAGAATTTTGCGATGACCCATGAGGTGTGTGTGGCAGATGCAGGTATCATTCCCCATTATCTTATCTTAATCACACAGCATGTAACTACTTTCTGAAATCTACCTAGTAACTAGTACTGTGTATGTCCATTGTAATTCGTATGCAGAGAAATGACCCAAAACGATCTTGATTTTTTTTACAGTAATTCTGCGGTATAGTACACACGCGTAGGAAGAGAAGGCCGAACTTCAAGAACATGAGTGAGAAGGGGGCCGAGGTAGTGAGAATCGATGTCAAGATACATACATACATAAAACTGGGGGCTCAGCATTCGAATATGGTCAAAATACGTAGAAAATGGTATATCGAGAGCATTTGACATGAGAGTTTGAGATACAGTGGCGTTACTGGGAGAGAACAAGTTCGGTCCATGGTATGGTGGTAAGTATGAATGAGATGCATAGGTAGGTGATTGATCATCATGAGGTGATGTACCTATACAACGATGAGATGAGTGAGGAGATGATGAGAGAGGAGGCGAAATGACATACAGTGCTTTTGAACCCGGAACAAGAGCAGACGGAAGTAAAAGAAACAGCAGCGGAAGCAAATCGAAAACCAGAAAACCGAAAAAAAAGGTATCAAGTCAAGCTCCTCCGTCGCCTCGTCCACGGCGCCTCCATATTCAACACAAAGTCCGCCTCAGCTTCCCTGCCGTCCCGCGACTTCTTCAACCCAGCGAAGAAGAACTTCCCGCCGAGCCAGTCGATGCGCGGCGCGACCTTGCGATCGCGCTTCACCATCCGGCCGTGCGCGTCGACCTCCGCGCACTCGACGACTTGCATGAAACACAGCGGAGCCAGGTGCGCTCCCCCGATTCCTGCCCCTCCGCCTCCCTTCCCGTGCATGATGCTCATGCTCATGCGCGCCCCGGCGCGCGCGGAGCGCCCGTGCGTCCGCGCGAGGTGCTTCACGCGGAGCCGGTGCGCGCACTCGATGCGCTCCTGCAGGCGCGGGTCCTCGGGCCAGTACGACGCGGGCACCTCCGCGTAGAGGAAGCGGTCGAGCGCGGCGAGCACGTCGCGCACCGTGATGACCCGCGTTTGCCGGACGTGCAGCGTCCAGATGTCTTTGTCGACGAACCCGCTTCCTGCTCCTGCTCCTGCTGCTCCTGTTCCTCCTGTTGTTCCTCTCGCTCCTGCTCCTGCACCTGATTCTGTTCCTTCCCCTCCGGGTTCTTCGGAGCAAGTCTCGCTGCCGAGCGTCGTAGCCCGCGACTCCACCTGCGACGAGGCTATCGCCTGCAAGACGAGCGCGCGCAGCTCGGGCGCGAGTATGCTCAGCTCGCACGCCGGCGGGCTCGTCGCGGGCTGGTCGAGGAACGCGCGGGCCCCCGACGGGCTGCTGCGCTGGGCGGCATACCAGTCGACGCGCCGCGTCATGTCGATGTCGAGGTAGCACCCTGCGGCGCCGCTGTGCGAGAAGAGGCGCTTGAACGAGCCGAGGAAGGATGGGTCGAGCGCGCTGTGTGGGTGCATCATCGAGAGCAGGGATGGGATGGGATAGGGGCTGTAGACGTCACTAATGGTGCTGTGAGAAAGTACGAGTACTTATATAGCGCTGTGCTGGCACGAGAGAAGACGAGCTGTACTCGGTTTGGTAAAGCCTGCACACAGTATGTACGTCGATCGTCGCTGCGTCAGTTGCCTCCGCACGGCCAGCATCTTCATCATCAGCGGCTGTATTCAGTTCTCGCCGCACAGCGCACAGCACGCAGCTCTAAGCAGTATTCTGATAATCATGTATTCGCCGTCGATAAGACTGGCGAGGGCGGATATGGTATGGTCGAGGAACAAACAACTTGAATTTAGCCGTTGATTTTGTTATCATATGCACTGCTCATCCATCAACACGAGTCGTCCGGCCTTGGAAATTTCGGGTTTCTCGGATGATCGCGTCCGTTTGACCGCCAGGCAGGCGGTGCGTGAGTGAATAGACGCTCAGTGTTTATTATTTGTCTATCCCTCTTGCTACTTGTAAGAACAAAAGAGAAGGTCATCTGGTTTCGTCTTGACTTGAGATTCAGATTTCATATACCAAGACAAGAAAAGAGGAATAAGCATAAGGGCGTTCGACACAAATATCAATATCAATAGTTAGTATGTATTTGTCCTTGTCTCGTCGAATTTCATCCATTTCAAAAAAAAAAAAAAGTACCAGGTCAATCAAACAAAATCATCACGAGTACCGCCTCGTCAAGACAACAGACAATTTGACAACCATCTGCGATCCCCGATCAAGTACTTTTGAAGAATAGGAAGACAACCATATGCACTGCTTTACATATTCACTTCGTTACTTCGAGTTCACGTCAAGTCCTCCGTTTCCCTTCCCTCCTTCGCCTTCCGGCGGGCCGTCCAGACACCCTCCGCACGCTCCCACATTCCCCACGGCTCCGTCCCTCCAACGAACCTCGCACCCGATGCTAAGAATAGGACTTTCTCGAGGTACGTAAGCATAAGGAAGGCAGTGATGACGGCTAGAGTCTGAAGTGTGGAAACGGTGTCCTGGGGAAAACGGGTTGGGAAGGATGATGCTGATGATGTCGTTGTGGATCTGTAGATGGAAAGCTCATGTCTAGAGGAAGGATGTCCGGCATCAGGAGCTCGGGCTCGTGTAGAAGAGCGCGTGGGATAGGGAGTTTGCGCAGGCTCTGTAGCGTGCGCTGCACCATCTTCGTATTAATTATAGTACTAGCATCATCTCGACTCTTGAATTCCGGTCTGGAACGGACCGAGAAGGCCTCAAGGAACAGCTTCTCGTCTGAGACGACTAAAAGCCGCTCCGCGTCCCTTGCCAGAAGGAGCGCATGCGCAGGAGAGGGACTCGCGAGGATGAGTAGGAACGCTCGTGCGGAACGGGTGAGGATCGTCAGCTCCCGTTCACACTCGTTCGTATCCATGCCCATATCCGGCGATTTGAAACCTTCGCCTTTGCCATTGGGCAAAGCAGGTGCATATACCTGGGTTTCGTAGCCCGGATTCGTCGAGACAAGGCGAATCTTCACGCCAGTCTCCGAAGCGCGTATCCTCAAGAACCGTTCCACCCTCCCACGCGCGAAACGCTCAAGCAATCCCTCGGGTTGCCATCCGAGCCCACCACCGACGCCTAGCTCGCCGTCTTTTCTCTGTACATCATTACACACCACTTTACCTTTAGTATCGTCCACTACTTCCTCTAAAAAGAATTGGCTCTCGAGCGCAGGATCGACAGCCCTCGGCTCCGGACGCGCGTAGACGTCGAGTTTGAGCGCGTAGTGCAGGTGGAAGGCCTGCCATGCTATCCGCGGGAAGCTGAGCAGGAGTGTGAACGGGTACTTCACTAGTGCCGCTAGGAGGTTGCGCGTGTTGAGTGGGACGGCGGAGCGGGTTCGGAGGGAGGCTGTTAGTTTGAGTTCGTTTTCGGGGGTGTAGAGTTGGATGAGGATTTTTGGGAGGGGAGGTGCTGACGGTGATGGTGGGATGTTTTCTGATATCTGTGGGAGAAGAGGAGGGACGAGCGAGCAGGTGTAGAACCCCGAATGGTCGTTGAAGGGCGACACGTGGAATTGTCGAGGGAAGGTCCAGGAATGAGCATAACCCGGGACCGCTTGTTTGTCTTCATGTTCTGATCCTGTGCGGAGGACGTAGACGTGTCTCTCGCCGAACGTATTGTGCACCTGTTCATCATGAAACTACAATCGAGATATTTATAATAATTTTGATGAAATGGAAGCTCACCTCAAGAACGACGACCCAGAGCGCCAGCTCTCCCCCGCATCTCTCCGCATCTTCTTATAGCAATAAAACACCGTCAGCGGGTTAATCTCCTCCACGCCCAAATACCTCGGCATCGTCAACATCCACACATCCTCCATCTCCCTGGGGTCAACCTGAAACCTCATCAACACCTCGGCCAATTTCTCCCTGACACTCTTCCCCTCCACACTCCCCTCGAAATAAGAGTTGGGATCATGTAAGTACGCCTCAGGACGGACGCCCATAACCCGCGCCCAGGGGGCCGGAGAGCCAGCAGGGGAGTAGCCGAAGAGCCTCCCGGCGCATAGGTCGAGATCGCGGGATTCTAGAGCGGAGAGACGGAGGAGGAGGGCGAGCGTCGGGTATGTGAAGGCGTGCTTGGAGGAGATGGGGAGGTGTCGGACGTGGAAGACTGTGTTTTCGAGGATGTAGGCATTATTCGACCTTTTATTTTTGAGTCTTGCATGTGACAAATGAGTACCAGCGCTGAAGGAGGTGGGCTTGGTCGAGTTGCAAATGCGCTTGAAGTGTCTTCTGGTTCTCATGGCTGGGTCGATGGGTGGGATGGGAAGGAAAGCTGAGGCGTGGCTGTGCGGAAGGCATGGCGATCGTCGTGATCGTATTTTTACGTCATTTGGTAAGTGATCGACAATATTCTACAAGATACTCTGTGAATATAACAGATGAGATTGAATTGAAGAGAGAAAGGATGAAGAACAATAAATTGATGGAAGGGAACGGAGTCGCTCGCCATTGATGGGAAGAATTAGTATTGGGTAAGACAAAAGGAGGTGTGGAATCGGATGTGATTGGACGAAATGTAGTATTGAGATTGAAATCAGTGGAAGGAGGAGTAAAAATGAGACGCTTTATATCTACAAACGTGATTGAAGTAAAAACAAGACAAATAATGGAAATTAAAACAAGGAAACAATTGCGACCGGTGTGAAGGATACGGATAGAAGAAAAAACAAACATAATCGAGTTGGAGTTGCATAGTGGAGCGGATCCGAAGTTTTCGACTGAGATCGAGATCCATAGACAAAGCGCGAAGAAAAAATATGTGTGGAGGACGAAGATGATTTCCAGTTCCAGACGGATTTTTTTTTTGAGTAGACTGTAAGAAGCCATACCCATAAAAGACACGAACCAGGCTGGTGAGATAAGATACAGGATGATCACTGCATCCTGCAAAGATATCGAAGGATCTGAAGATCTGCCGAGAATAATGGTTGTCGAAGTCAGAGCAAGATTAGTCACTATGATGGTCGATATGCTAACGACGATATCGTCGATTGAGTTATAAAAGCAAAAAATCCATGCTTCACGATGTAGGTCAGTATTGGCAATCGAATTATAAAAAAAGGCGCCATTGACCGAGAATCTGCAGTTGAACGTAGTAAGATACTCTGACTCCGATTCCAGCTATGTCAGTGTTCATCTGATTGTTTTTTAGTATGACGCCACTTTGTAGTCATATTGACGAACCGTCGGATTGGAACCATGCATGTAGCAAAGGCAAGTTGTCGGATCTGGAGTTGTTAAGGCGCAGGATGACATTTTTTCGAGTAGAAGTTGTGTTTGGGAAAAACGAAGGTTCAGTACAGGATTTATACATATGTAGGAGCAGTGTAGTTCACTGCAATAACAAGGCGTCTTTTTGATTGATCACATCCTACGTCAAGAGAAATGGAAGGGAAGCAGGGGAACGAAGGAAGACAAAAAATACCGTTCCATCATTGGGACGGATCATTCTAGGCGCTTCAGTGTGAAGAGAAATTCGGATCATGTTCTATGGATGTATACTTGTAAGATCCAGTTGCATAGAATTTCAGCGGCGGAAGATGATGTAGTTACGGAGACATTATTCCCATGTAAGCCGTAGGCTTCTGCTTTAAATTTGTACTCGTACATACACACAAGTATACAAACATGGGTTGGATAGGAAAATTGATAAGAAACGTGTGTTGATATATCAAAGATGTGAAATAAGAATGTGTTGTAAATGTTCCCATGGCCAAAGACGCGCATTTTTGAGCATGGGACGATATTTCCAAATGGGGTATACAGTTATCGTCAGTTATGGTCAAGGCAATATACAACAACGCACGCATAGCGAACAACTGTGCGAGATGGGGATATGTGTGGAACGTACTCGTCTGTGTCCATTCTATATACATGCGAATATTGTCCACAATTTTCCATGCCATCCGAGTACCAGCAATTCGAGTTTGAATCATGTATCATACTGGTATAATGATTGTTACCATGGTATATGATGCCTCGTAAAGAATAAAAGTGGAGCAAGTCGCAGTAATGGATGGACATTGTTGTATTGATAAGTAAATGTGTTGTATAAAGTTGTAAAGCGATAATGGAAGGTATAAATGAGATGGTATATGGAATATCGTGGAGTGAAAGATCAAAATTACAAGTTGTGCATGTAACGCAACAAGAAGACAGAAAGAAATTAAGCCAATCGTTTGTGTTTAGTGAAGTTGACGTCCCTTTTGTTTTACGATAGAGATCGAATTCCTTTGTTGATGTATTGCACAGAATCATGAAAGAGTTATGATGTGTTATACATTCTGTTTGACAGTTTGAGCACTGAATTCGTTTTGATATGAAAGGGATATCTGTATTCAATATAAATTTTGTTATTAAATGTACGGAAGCGGAGGCGTGTCCGTATGGAAATAACGTTCGGTCTTGAGGTGCATTTTCGGTAGAGCATAATTTTGTGCGGATGGCATTCCGAGCCGACTCGAAGGGTTTGTGATCGTAGAGTACGTGTAAAAAATCCTGTTCTACATCAACTAAAAGGTTGTGAAATACGTTATAGCCTTTGCTTCTTTCATGTTGTAAGAAGCATCGACACGCTAGGTCCGAGATCGCGCACGTGACACGTGTTCCGCGGTGATCAGCATCGTAACAGCGGAACTCAGTGCGGATCGATTCGATTCGAAGTAGAACGGACTACTGTAGCCTCTCGCACTCGACCGCTGCGTAGGAAGAACCTTCGGACGCTCGAGCCACCCAGTCGAAAACTTACAAAGGCTGACTTAGCTAGCTCGTCTTACTAAACCCAGGCACGAGAGGTAAATTGAAGGATCCGCAATTGGCCCCCGACACCTCCCAAGTTTCGACCCGACGCGACGCACTCCGGCTTTTCCCCTTTTGAGTCCCATATGCGTTCATATTTTGTTTTGTTCCTTATGATTCTTATGCTCATTATTCCGTGTGCGCTCACATGTCGTATTATGCTCTATGGTCATTATCTCGCCACCTTCCAGATATGCTCACCTCGTACCTTGTTCCCGTGCATTCCCTTATGATTTTCACTTCCGATTTCCTTTCGTTATGCTCCCTGACGCTCCGATGGCTCAGGTTCGGACAAAGTTATAAATAGGCGAGCAACTTGTAGTAGGAGCCCAGTTTTTAGCCCGGAGAGTTTTAGCAGAAAACAGTTTAGCTCGGGCTTGAACCCACTTCAGCTACAGTCGAGACCAATTCGACTCTTCCTGTACTCTCCTCGACTCTATCTCCCACAAATACACGATAGTTCTGTCTCATACGCCTCGAGTCTCCTGCTCTGCAGCCGTACCCGAGCCCAGTGTGATCAGTTCAACCCGTGTTGAAGTCAGAGACCCTCATCTCTCCTCCCTACGCCTCTACGCAAGGTCTCACTTGAGTCCCTTGCGTATCGCTTCGTTCCGCGTCGTATAGTTCCGTTTCGCTTCGTAACCCACCGAAACTCGTCGTAACTCGTCGTAACCCGTTATATCGTGTCGGATCCTCGAAGGGATCACCTTCGAATCGTCAGCGCTTAGGGGAAGTCCTTCTCTAAGCTTCGTCCCATCGTCTTCCGCCTCCAGGGTTCGAATCCATCGAGGGATTACCTGTGAGGACATCGATTACCTTTGCACCGCCACCGCCAATCCCCCTTGCTTCGACTTCTCCCGCCTTGCTTCTTCGCCTATCTCCTTTAATCCAATCCCCCCCCCCTCGCATACATCCAGCAGCCTTCAATCCCATTTCTCCTCCATCCCTTCCGGAACCGCTCCGGAACCCAGATCGACGCATCAGCGCTTCTCTAGTTTTCCCCCCAAGAGTCACCCTTCTCTTTCCACTCGTTTTAATCTTACCGAACAGCCCCCAAGAACTGTGACACTCCTCAGCTATCAGACAGTGCACAGGAGTTTCAATGTTTCCAAAAATGATACAGAATAGGTAAAAGAGAATCGTAAGCACAGCTGAAATTAAGAGAGTCCCATTGTAATCCTAATGGAGCAAGTTCAGTGTGATCGGTTGAATGATTTGGTCTGGAAAGGGGTAGGTGGGAATCCTTTTTTTTTTTTTGACACGGGATATTAATATCGTGGTTTTTATTAATTTGTGTAAGAGGTATTTTCCTCTTTCGATGTATATATTGAGTAGATGGTTGTGAATTAGAATCGAGGAAACAAGTCATGTCGTGCCATTTGATGTGAGAATGAACATCTGTTGGAATGAAGGAACCTTCATAGCGAATGAATTCAGTGATCAAGTCGGAGTGTACAGGAGATTGAACTTTCGGATGGAGTGTTCCACGGTGTCTCCGAAGCGTTATTTCGCTCAAAAGTTGTAGTTCCCTGAATTCTTGCAGAAGATTATTGCTGAGGCCATTGGTTATGCTATGAGTCTGAAATTTGTCTAGTATTAGCATACCAGAAGCCGATGAGCTACGCAATAAGCAAGTATATATGGCTTGGTGAGATCTGCAATTGTTCAGGTTCTCCCCTGAGAGCAGAAATCTGTCATCGCGAAGTTAAGGACGACACATACTTGTGATCTGTGAATGTTCTTAATTTGTCCATTGGGAAGCGTACATAAGATTTGCTCAGTCCTCCTGGGAATTGGAACAACGTTATCCGGTAACCCAGGAATCTGGATGACCTTCGGAGGGTTTGTAAGCTTGACGAAGAGTGTGGAGAGTATATCTTTTGTTTCAATTCGAATCGAGGTCCAAGCAATCACACGAGCTTCTGTTCCATTTGTGATGCACAACTCAGTTGCTTCATTTCGTTTGATGATGACGGTGAAACTCCTGTGGACGTTCTGATGCCGGACAGGGAGTGTATAGTTCGAGGGGCTGCCCTAGAATACCTTCAAACGGTCAGCAGAGAATTACACCCGAGCTAAGGGCACGAAGGAGTGGAGGGAAATAGGGATAGACAATGGAAGGGCTTGGAGAGAACCGGGGATATGAGGGAAGCGCTCGTGGAGGAATTCCGAGGGTAGGCTTCTCCCGAGATCGACGGTGGCGGTGCAAAGGCTAAATCGACTCTCCGGCTCAACTGCGAGCTCTGGACTAAAGCCGACTAACCCAAGGCACAAGAACTAAACTAACTAAGCTACGCTAGTCGAACCACCAACCCGAACGTGACTAATCGACTGTGCTAACACACTGGTAAGTGACTGCAGCCGATCTCACTCGTAGTCTAAAGTGTCGGAACGCGGCGTAACGATTCGAAACGCGATACGATGGATGAAGGACAATTGCTGAGTGTGTCGAAATGTGATGCGAGGGATAGAGGTGCGAAACGATGATGAAAGGGGACTGAGGGAATCGAAGGATATGTGTGGGACGATGGAACCGACCGTTTCCGATCGAAACGATGCGGAATAGCACCGGGCTGGTCTTGAGGAAGCGGAGAGTGGAAAGTCAGGAGGAAAGGGGTGATATGGTGTCCTTTCCCGACGACAATGGAGAGGAGAAGGTGTTGCGAGACCAATTGCGAGCGGCACGCAGAGTAACTGGGTTACGAGCGAAACCGGGCGAAACGGATCGAAACACGTGAGGGGGTCTTGTTTCGGGTGAGAGGAGATAGAGAAGCCTTTATACGATGACGGCGAACTATACGAACGCACGAACGGCTCTACTGCGAAGAGAGATCACCGATCGACTGTACAGAACACGAAATGTCGTATATTAGACTATAGAGACGAGAGAGTCCACTACGAACAAGTAGACTAGAGGTCGAGAGGCTTTGAGACGATGTGAGAACTGCAAGCTAAGCTCCCCACTCAGCTCCGACTCAGCTGTCCTCTACTACGAGAGTCGTGCTATATTTATACTAAACGTCCAAGACTGAGCCTCCCGGCGGTCAGAGAACCTACGTCATAAAGAAAAAGGAACGCATAATACTATCTACAAAGGAGAGGAGCGCATAGGAATGGTTTAAGGGACACATAGGTCAAAAGAAACAATACTAAGCATGTCTGGAACGAGAGCATAATGGATTAAAGGGGACGCATATAGAAAGGTCAGAAAATGTGCGGAACCTTCGGAACCGGGTCTCTTTGAGCGGAACGAAGCGGAACTCGGGGAAACGACTCGGAAGGGCTCTGGCTAGCCTGACAAAGTAAGTCTGCGATGTTTAACAAAGGAGAGGGACTGAGGACGAGGTTGCAGGGTCAAATCTCTTTGTCTGGAATGCGGATCCGAGGTCCGGAGACTTGTGATCGACGCGTGCAAACTCGATGCCATGATTCTCCCGTCTTGATGGCCGATCAAAGAACGGTGCACGTGCCATCTGGACTATGGCGTTCTTGCTAAGTTCACTCGTTCGAGCGAAACCAGTCGAAACCGAGCGAAACCAGCCGGAACACCGCGGAACTGGTCGTAACGACTCCGTACGTTCCCAAGCTTCAGACTTACTCTTCATCTCCCGGGTTCCTGAAATAGTGACCGTCCGCGGTCACTCCCATCTCAATCCGACGCGTGGGAGTTTCGAAGCATAACGCGTCGCGTCCAAATTTTCTTCCGCTGTCATCTCTTCTTCATTCTCCAACATGTTCACTTCCGAAGAAATCGTCGCGCTCTTGGGACCCATCAACTCCGATGATGACTGGAAGGCAGCGGTCGCGAAATTCGAGGCAGACGTCGCCTTGGCCAGGTCGGAAATGGATGAACTAGACCATGGCGTCACAACGGTAATTCTGCCGGATAAGACAAAACCGGTCGAATGGATCGCGCCTACAGGTTCGATGACGGTTCGGTGGTTGACGAATCCGGTGATGGAATCTTTGATGGATGGGTGGAAGGCAACCACGGTGCGTAAACCGCGCACTCTAATCAAGAATTTTTGTTAACGAAATTCGACAGGCACGGAAGGAAGCGTTGGAGCAAGTCCGTCCCAAAGGAACGAAAGAAGTCTGGTCGGAGACGGCGTACTCCAACTACTGCGACACGGACGCTCTCCTACGGACGCTGTACTACGATCGACGGGAATTTTACGCCAGGATGGAGACCAAACGACGAGCTTTCTTCCGCAGACGCAGGGTTCCATTCCATCCTGCCTCGTTCGATTCGACTCGTGGGTTCTTCTTGGGCGAATCGTTCCCTCCAATGTTCCCGAAACCGCGCCCTGACATCGAAAAGGCTCTCGAGAACGTGAGAATGGAGAGCTCCAAGTTCCAACAATCGGCGAGGTTCACCGGCAACACGGACTACACGCGAGACGAAGCTGTCCGGAGTCACGTAGGTACTTCTTCTTGTCTATCATCTCCATCTAATCCTTCCTACAGCAAGCGTTCGAATATTGGGAGGACATCGAGCAACGACACCTTCGTGCAGGGCACATCCTTCGCATCGACAAGGTGAAATTGAGAACGGTCCGGCTCCTCTGGGAATACTACGGCTATTCCATCCTTCGTCGTCGGCTCTTTCAACTCGTTCGTGCTCAGGAATCCGAAACGCAACAACAACAACAGCAACAACAACGATCTCAACAAGTGCTGTCTGAACCTTCTCAACCGCAACAACAACAGCAGCAACAACCAATGCTGCCTGAACCATTTCCTTCGCAACAACAACAACAGCAGCAACATCAAATGCTGCCTCAGGACGTCGATAGTCCAATGGAGGTTGATTCTGCTCCTCTCCAGGTCGAAACTGGCGAAACGATTGAGGACGGAGAGGTCGCGGAACCGGTCGAAACGCTTGAAACCGGAGCGGAACGTTTGGAAGGGGCTAGCCGTTCTACACCCTTAACCTCACTCGAACCTACAATGCTCGAGATTGAGCTTCGCGAGAGTGAAAGACGAGAAGAAGAAGAACGCGCTGCTCAACGCGCCGAAATCTCCCGGATGGCTGCCGAAATCGAGGCCAACATGCGACGACGGCTGGATGCAGGGACTCGCCGCGTTCGTGGTGTTCGGCAAGTGGTGGACTCGGACGAGGAGACTCCTGCGATTCAGGAAAGTCCTGAGAGTCCTCCTCCTGGTCATCGGGGAGAAGACTCCGTTGTCATGAGTCCAGGCGACGGAGGAATGGATATCGGTGATGTGGGAATGGAGGCGAATGAGCCGTTTGAGGCGGACGCAAGCCTTGAAGAGATTCAGGCTCTCAATACCGCGAGCAACAACAACAACAGCAACAACAACAACAATAGCGGTACTGCTGCTGTTCCGCGCGAAACTGTCGAAACGCGAGCGAGACGCGTTTCTCCGGTACGACGAGCGTCTTCTCAACCTGAGGCTGGTCCTTCTAGGATTCCGGCTAATGGTGGTGGTTCTGGTGGTGACGACAACGATAATGACGACGACGACGATGGTGACGAACGATTGGGCGATGGGCGCGTTCGTCATCGGGTTCCGTGCGACCAGTGCCAGAAGCGTGGCCGTGATTGCGTGGGTCTTCCGCAGAGGACCTGCGCTCCGTGCTTGAAGCAGGCGAAGGGCTGTAGTCTAGCCACGAAGGGCAGGGCTGTAGCCGCAAAGCGTAAGGCAGCTCGGGAGGCGCGCGATCGGGAAGCAAAACGCCGGAAAGTCACGGCTCTGGCGGCCAGATCGGTGGGTGGTCGCGTCGAGCATGAAGCTCTGCAGCGGGAGGTCGGGGAATCCGAGCTGCAGTTCGTGCTGGCGCGGATGGATCACCGGGACAAGGTCCTGTCCCGGATGCTGAACGAATTCAGCGTCCTCGTAGCGCAGGCGCACGCGGATCGTCGTCTGCTGCTCGAGTTGGCTGGGGTGAAGACGGGGGAAGGTGAAGACGAGGAAGAGGAAGATAGAGGGGAAGTGGAGAGGGTTCGTCAGTCGAAGGGGAAAGGTAGGGCTCGGGAATAGAGTATAATCGTCGTGTATGCTCTATGTCCTGGTCGGACTTTTGTAAAATAGAAAAAGAAAAGGACAAAAGAAAAAGAAAAATAACTTGTACTGTACATAGTTGTTTTTATAGTTAATTTATACGATTTTGTTTCGGTTTTTTGTGAATTTTCGTGTGATCGAGCGAGACTGAGTGATGACTAGAAGAATAGATCAAAGAATTCAAGGAATAGGATGAAAGGAAACTGATACGAAGTGGATTGAGGCGTTTCGCCGTCGTTCCGCTGTTTTGAACGGCGAAACCGTGCGGAACTGCGTATTAAGTAAAAGTACACGCGTTAGATCCTATAGTGGATCACGCTAGCAGAGACGAAACTATAGAAGGAGAATTGGAAGATTAGAATTGATCAGAGGAGAGAGAGAGAATCAGAATTAAGTAAGGAGCATATATGAAGGGAAATGAATGATTTAATCGGAAATTTGGGACTCATCGTCAGGGAATTTCTCTGGCGAATCTTCTATTTCGGGTATGTCATCATCTTCGTCCGATCCAATGAGCTTGGTCACCGGAACAGTCAAATGCGAACGCGGGAAGTACGGAACCAGGCGAAACGCTGCTATTCGGAGTTTCGAAACCGCTCCATCGAGTTCGGCGACGATATACGAACCGCCTTGGGTGCGTCGAACTACCACGTAGGGGCCTAAATAGCGGGGTTTCGTTTTACGATTGAGTTCCATCTTGATACGCGTGTTTCGCAAGAGTACGAGGCTTCCCGGCTGAAAGTCGTAGTCCTTGATTCTATGCTTCTCCACCTCGGCGAACTGCTTCGCGTATGCATGCCTTGCATTCATGACGAGTTTCGCAACGCGATCCAACTCTTCTGGACGTTTCTGGAGTTGTTTCGCACGTATTACGATGAGTTCCGACGTCGTAATTGGCGAATCGAGCGGCGGTGCTAGGTATGTTGCTTCTGCGAGGTCGAAAGGCAAAACTGCTTCGACTCCATGGGCCATGTAATACGGGGACATTCCTGTTGCTCTGTTGATCGTGATTCTTTCTGCCCAAAATACCGAGTCAGCGTGATCACTCCAACGCTTGTCATTACCGTCTGCAGCTTTAATCAAGGCTTCCTGTACGTCGAAATGTCTGCGTTCGACTAATCCATTTGCGCGTGAGTTGTATGACGAAATCCGAATGTGGTTGATGTGATACCGCGTCTTCAAGTAATCTAGCGCGGCGACGAATGGTGTTCCGTTATCTGTAACGATTTCGGGGCATGCTCCATATCGACACAAAAGGTTCTGAAAGATAAACTGGCCTACGGTCTTACCAGTTTCTTCTCGAAGAAGTCTAAATTCGGGATACGCGGTTAACGAACAACGCGCATGCACGATATACCGGAATCCACTCGATTTCGGCATAACCTTCGAGTCAATATGGATGCGTTGAAAAAGAGGGGCTACCTCCGGTACGTTTGGCGGGATAAGAATATTCTTCGTCTGGCGTATCTGGCACTCATGACAGGTGCGCACGAAATACTTTACGTCCTGTCCTAATGACGGCCACCAAAATCTCTCCAGCAGTCGCATTCGAGTGCAGAAAATTCCTTTGTGTCCTAGATCGTCGTGAGCTTGCTTGACTAGGTCCCACCTGCGTTTCGCTTCTATTACGACTTGGTGCCGGCCGTTTCGCGCCTTTCTCCACAGACGGCCTCCCTTAACGAAGAAGTCAGCTGCGTACCTGATTAGCTTTGCATAGCCACTATCGCTAAGATTGTCTGGGCGTGTGAGATGCGTGATTAGCTTCGTGACGTCATCTAAGCGGCTATCCTTCCTTTTCGCGGATTCCGTAGAAGGAAATAGGTTCTCGGTCGCTGTTTCGCTAGGTGTTCCGCTCTGTTGCGCTACTTGGTATGTCGAAACCGGCTCTTCTATCGCGAAACCGTACGTTTCGTCTACCCAGTCTTCGTACGTTTCATCCGGAGGGGGGTCTTCTTCGGCTGCTCTTCGTCTGGATAATCCATCGGTACATCGGAAATCGGCTGCTGGGATGTGTCTGAGCTTGAAACTGAAGAGAAGGATACCTGCGATCCATCTGTTAATGGTCGCATTGGGCTGCAGGTCGGGATTGTTGATCATCCCCTTGATGTATGCTGCGTCCATTTCGACTACTAGATTCTGGACTCCGATGAGATACAGTCGCATCGCGTGCAATGCTCGAAATAAGCCGTATAACTCGATTTTCGGCTGTGAATACGATGCCTGGGTCTGATTCCAGTTAATAGAGCCGAAACAATTGATCCTTCGCCTTCCATCCGAGTGCTCTTGTCCTAAATACCAACCAACTCCAATAATAGACGAGTCTACCGCCAATATTACTTCGTTATCCGATGCGTAGTCAATTGCGCACAGCGCGGGGCAAAGAATAACGGCTTGCTTTAGTTCGTCCATTGCGTTCTGTTCTTCGTCTGTCCACGCGAAAATCTGGTTCTTCCTTGTCATGCGGTACAACGGGCGAGCGAGTTTCGAATAATCCCTGACGAAAATCCGAAGGACTCCTACCGTTCCCAGAAATCCTCTGACTTCGGTCAGCGTTCTACATGGCGGCCAATCTCGTATCTTCTGTACTTTCGAATCGTCTGGCTCGCGTCCCTGGTACGTCAACTTGTGTCCAACGAATACGGCTGACTCCACACACGGAACCAACTTCTTTCCTGAAAACGTTCCTCCTACGGCCTTCATTCGCTGCAAAATTCTGTTCACATCGCATATATGCTCATACACGAAACGACGAATCTCGGAGTTTCCCGGTATGGTCTCGTACGAACCGTCTGGTAGCTCGTATCGCGATTTCGGACCTAAACCGGGCGCATCGTCTGCGAAAGGGTTCGTAACGTGCGGAATCTCGTCCTGAAGGATAAAGGCCACGTCGTTATGCATAATCTGCAAGGAATTGGTGTATCCCATTGGTAGAACCGTCATTCGAAATGTTCCCAAGGGTGTCTGGAACGTAGTAAGATCTCGAGATTGTTCGTCCAGTTTTCTTTGGTCGAATGCCACGAATAAATCCAACTCCGTGTAACAAGCTCGTCCACCACTGCTCTCCGCGATCGTTTCGACGTTCGGTGGTACTGCTGAGTCCTTGACCGTAACCGCATTAAGATCCTGCAAGTCGATAATGGATCGTAACGTTTCCTTGTCTTTCTTTACCAAGCAAAACCATCTAGATCGATACGACGAATTCGATGGTTCAATAACCCCGTTGCGAATCTTCTCTCGAATAAGTTCGAGGGCCTTGTCATGAATTCCCGGGGGAATCGGAATGCTCTTGTGCTGCCACGGTATATGCGGTATCGTGGGAATGCGTATCGGGTCGAAATACGTCGGATCGAGTGTTCCGCGTTCGGATTCGGTCCATGCTAATGCTTCTTCCTGCAACATAATTAGATTCTTCACTAACAACCTCTCCGCCGGCCACAGAAAGGTATTCTCGTCGATCTTCAGTGCTTCCATCCTTTCGGCGGTTACACGACCCGTGGGTTCGAACTGCTTCGGTACAACTGGCATCTCGGGCATCCCTCTCAACGGATCCGGATGCTGCCTTCGAACAATCCGGTACTCTTCTGGAAGGACTCCCGGGATCGGCCTGACTTTCTGCGCTACTCGTTTGTAAGCCATTACTGCCGCGTCTTCTTCTTCTGGGGTTTCTAAAACACATGAACGATATGACCGTTCTTCTTTGTCAGTAGTATAGCAATTTTTGTTTAATAAATAAGGCAATCGTTGGTTGAAAAGAGATGGGATCATGTGTGAGATAAATTCGAAATCATAAGAAAATACCTGAACCGGCAATTGGTTACTACCATTTTTGTCTCGCCGATTTCTCTCAATCAGTTCCTCGACACTTGCGGAAAACCCTTTGGAAGTGGTCCTCGCGCGATCGTTCGAATTCCGGTGGCCACTTTGCTTTGCTTTCTGCGATCGTTCGGGTCCGTTAAGGTGATATGTTGGTCACCTGACGTGTAATCCTTAGTTTCGCACTCCGTAATAGCGAAAAACGGTCTCCCCAACAAAGCCTGGAAGGGAGCGTTCGGAACGACTTGCACTTGGAGCGAAACGTCGATCCCGGCTATCGTGAACTTCGCATTAGAGATCATGCCAATGGTAGATGACCTAGCTGCGTCTGCTGTCTCGAGGATCATTCCTTTGTCAGGGGATAGGGGTATCTGAAGCTTCTCCCATACGTCTTCGCGGAGTAGACACACTACGGCTCCCTGGTCAAGCACGCATTCGACTTCCAGGGTATCTTCAATCAACGCGCTAACGGTCCTGAGGGGCATGGATGCCTCTGCGGCGACGCCTTGTCCACTGAGCGCCAGTATTTCTTCCGTCGAAAGCGTTTCGCCTGTTTCGACTTGTTCCGACGCGAAACGCCCAACTTGTAACGTAAGTGAATCATCCACGACCTCACCATATTTGACTTCAGCCGCGTTGTATCTCTTCGCCGTCGTCAGCTCCTTCATCTGTTTCCTAACGTCCGGGGCGATTGAGAGGAGTTCTCGTTGGCTGATGGTGATAGGGGTATCGAGAGTACGAGTCAGAACGTTGGAGACTGCGCTCGAGTCTTCTATTGGTACGACGTATTTATACTGGGGTTGTGATTTCCTGGTAATGTCATCCTGCTGCGGTGACTGGAGTGACCTTGTCGAGGGCCGCGCACCACTCGGTGGCGCGGGCTGCGGTTTCGCCTGCGCCTTCTTATGAGGCTGAACTCTAGGAATCTCTACGCCATCGGGCTTCGTTCTTCGTCCACCAGCTGCCTTCTTCTTCGCCTCGTTAATCAAAATCTCCAAACGTTCGATGTCGTAGTTTTCCTGCTCGTCCTGATCTTCTTCGTCGTGACTATATGCGTACGCTGGACCAGCTTGATGGCTATATGCGGGCGTGACCGACTCGACCATTCCTACTGTGTGTGTTGCCGGGGCTTTAGCGTGAAAGCTATCGATTCGTTCTTTGAGATTGTTCCCCGGTAGCGACCTTGTAATGAGACCGCCGTTCGGCAACACAATCCTTCCATCCGGGCTCCTGACGCACTTTCCGGCTTGGATATACTCGAGAACCTTCGTACACGATCGAATATAGTGTCCTGCTTCGCCGCAGAAGTTGCAAACTGGGTTTCGCGGAGTTTCGCTGCGTTCCGCCCCTGGTCGATGCGGAACGTTCCCCTTGCTCAGGGCGTCGAGCGTAACCTGAAAACTCTTCAACGTATCCATTACCCTGGCCAAATCCACTTCTTCCTTCTTCACGATACTTGTCGAAGCTTCTCCGGTAGCTGGGGGTGGAAAGTTACTGCCGAAACTCCCCACAATCTTTCCTCCCAGCACGAAATTCGAATGCTCGAGAACGTCTTTAATCTTGTAAGGCGTAGACGAATCGTGGTCTGGTAGCTTGATCTCGATACGACGAATGAGCGCCTCTCTAAGGTCTCCTGTAATTCCCATCAGGAACATCTCGTCAGCTTGGGACTCCAAGATCTTTCCGTTCGTTATAAGATACTTAGAGCGCCTGACGAATTCTCGATGATATTCGCCTAGGTCTTCTCGGTTCTTGATCCCTTTCTTCGCCCGTTCTACGACCAAATGCTCCAGTTCTCCCTTGGAGTAGCGTTTCCCTGCCATGAGACTCGGGTATAGAGCTATACTCTCTCTCTTCACCGTCTCCACATCAGGGTTCGGGTCGTTAATCTCGTCGGTAGTCTCCCAAAGTTCCGCAACGTCGGTCTTCGCATAGTACAAGAACTTTCGGACGTGATCTCTATCGTTCCACGCGGCCTGTCTTGCGATTTCTGCAACGTCTTCGAAGAACCTAGGGAGTTCCTTTGGTTCTGAGCCGTCAAACGTTGGGGCACGTTTGTCCCCATGCGAGGGCGGTTGGTACGCCATTGCGGTTTGTCGATTTGTAAGTTGTTGTAATACGTTAGCGTTAGCAGACAGACGAGCTATTATCGCTGCGTTGCTGGCTAAGATCTGTTGAGTTCCGGTAGGTAGTTGGTAATTGGTAGGCGGGCTAGCTGGTCTGTTCGGCGAGCCTGGGGTGGAAGCTGGCACAGATGAGAGGTTGGGGAGTTCTGAATCGGCGATGGTAGATGGGGAATGATCTAGGGAATCGGTGTTGGAAGGAATGGCGCTAACGGATTGTCGCAAGGGTGTTTCGCTGTGTTCCGCGTTTTCCGCTGCGGAACGTATGTTGCGATTGACAATCCTAGGCCTTCGAGTCGGCGGCAAAACCTGATGTTCTATAGGGACTCGAGCGGATTGGCTACGTGTAACTCGTCTGCTAGACGAATTTGGCGGGGTATTCGTAATGGTTGGACAGTGAAATCCCCCTCGCCGTGGGCACCACTTGAAACTCCTGTGGACGTTCTGATGCCGGACAGGGAGTGTATAGTTCGAGGGGCTGCCCTAGAATACCTTCAAACGGTCAGCAGAGAATTACACCCGAGCTAAGGGCACGAAGGAGTGGAGGGAAATAGGGATAGACAATGGAAGGGCTTGGAGAGAACCGGGGATATGAGGGAAGCGCTCGTGGAGGAATTCCGAGGGTAGGCTTCTCCCGAGATCGACGGTGGCGGTGCAAAGGCTAAATCGACTCTCCGGCTCAACTGCGAGCTCTGGACTAAAGCCGACTAACCCAAGGCACAAGAACTAAACTAACTAAGCTACGCTAGTCGAACCACCAACCCGAACGTGACTAATCGACTGTGCTAACACACTGGTAAGCGACTGCAGCCGATCTCACTCGTAGTCTAAAGTGTCGGAACGCGGCGTAACGATTCGAAACGCGATACGATGGATGAAGGACAATTGCTGAGTGTGTCGAAATGTGATGCGAGGGATAGAGGTGCGAAACGATGATGAAAGGGGACTGAGGGAATCGAAGGATATGTGTGGGACGATGGAACCGACCGTTTCCGATCGAAACGATGCGGAATAGCACCGGGCTGGTCTTGAGGAAGCGGAGAGTGGAAAGTCAGGAGGAAAGGGGTGATATGGTGTCCTTTCCCGACGACAATGGAGAGGAGAAGGTGTTGCGAGACCAATTGTGAGCGGCACGCAGAGTAACTGGGTTACGAGCGAAACCGGGCGAAACGGATCGAAACACGTGAGGGGGTCTTGTTTCGGGTGAGAGGAGATAGAGAAGCCTTTATACGATGACGGCGAACTATACGAACGCACGAACGGCTCTACTGCGAAGAGAGATCACCGATCGACTGTACAGAACACGAAATGTCGTATATTAGACTATAGAGACGAGAGAGTCCACTACGAACAAGTAGACTAGAGGTCGAGAGGCTTTGAGACGATGTGAGAACTGCAAGCTAAGCTCCCCACTCAGCTCCGACTCAGCTGTCCTCTACTACGAGAGTCGTGCTATATTTATACTAAACGTCCAAGACTGAGCCTCCCGGCGGTCAGAGAACCTACGTCATAAAGAAAAAGGAACGCATAATACTATCTACAAAGGAGAGGAGCACATAGGAATGGTTTAAGGGACACATAGGTCAAAAGAAACAATACTAAGCATGTCTGGAACGAGAGCATAATGGATTAAAGGGGACGCATATAGAAAGGTCAGAAAATGTGCGGAACCTTCGGAACCGGGTCTCTTTGAGCGGAACGAAGCGGAACTCGGGGAAACGACTCGGAAGGGCTCTGGCTAGCCTGACAAAGTAAGTCTGCAATGTTTAACAAAGGAGAGGGACTGAGGACGAGGTTGCAGGGTCAAATCTCTTTGTCTGGAATGCGGATCCGAGGTCCGGAGACTTGTGATCGACGCGTGCAAACTCGATGCCGTGATTCTCCCGTCTTGATGGCCGATCAAAGAACGGTGCACGTGCCATCTGGACTATGGCGTTCTTGCTAAGTTCACTCGTTCGAGCGAAACCAGTCGAAACCGAGCGAAACCAGCCGGAACACCGCGGAACTGGTCGTAACGACTCCGTACGTTCCCAAGCTTCAGACTTACTCTTCAACGGGCATTCCAACACATATTTGTAGTAAACCGGGAATCGACGATGTTTTGCCAGGAGGAAGATTCCAAAGAACTTCTTTTTCTTTTGAAGTTAATTCTTTAGATCTTAAACGTTTGTTTTTTTTGGTGTCATCAGTAGAAGAATTTGAATCGATGGAGTAGAAATTGATAAGTTTCGCACCATATTCATTTGCCAATATTTTGGCAGAAGACATGTTGATAGCATCGCTTTTACTGTTTCGGGCTGTGATTATTGACACATATTTGAAGGTGTCTCTACAAAACGGTTTGGGATTGGGTGTATTAGTGGCTGTTAATGTTCTCAGAAAGTGAATATCCTGGGGAGTACAGCTTGCCATTCTCATGTTCTCCAAGGCAGTTCTGAGTTGAGAATCTTCATTGGATTGGGAAAGTTGCCACATGTTCTGGTTAAGGATGACAACTGTATTGATTTGATGCCATAGAGCCTTTCCTATTGTACACTGCTGTCTGTATGGAGTCGTTCCGGGGGTGGAGTTCATACCATAAGAAGCAGAGAATAATGATGGACCTCTGACAGGTTCGAGCTGTCCAAAATCTGCAGCAAAAATCATGTTGACTCCTCCGAAAGGCAAGTGTTTTTCGTCTTTTGCATTGGCCAGTTGATTCAATATCAAATAGAGATCATGTAGAGACACCATGGACACTTCATCGAGAAATAAGTATTTTATTTTTTTAATTCTTTCAAGTGTTTCGACATTGTTCCTCATCTGCGCGAGCATGGTGCGGCCTTTCTCAGACCTAGTGTTTATATTGAGAAACGAGTGAAATGTAGAACCTCCTATGAGGGCGGCAGCAGATCCGGTCGGTGCTAGAATGACAAATTCTTCGCTGATATTGTGAGCTTCGAAAAAGTCAGTGATACATTTTATGACCTGAGATTTTCCAGTGCCGCCCATTCCATGTATAAGCATCAAAAGTTGTGGAGAAGGTATGGTAGTTGCATGGGATGCAACTATGTCGAATGCTAACCTTTGACGATCGTTTAGTGAATGTTTCAGAACAAGGTATTGTGACTGCTGAGACATGGATGTAGGTGAATGAACTCCTAACGGAATGTTTGTGATCTCGGAAATATCTATTATTCTGACAGTGTCGGACAAAGCAATTTCAATGGATGGGGAATTAGAAGTCTTCCAATGTGCGTTATGGTGAGCATGTACTGAAATTGAACTCCGTTGTTGTCTCTTTAGCCTGTCCAGGGAGTCAGTCCAGTATGCACGGTTTTTATTTAGAACATCGCTTTCTACAGATGGTGGTTGAATATTATGTAAAGAAGAGGAACCCGAGTACCAGTCCAAATGAAGTAATAACTCGTTCATCTGAGCTGCATGACATACTTCAATTATAGCTTCTTCGGATCTGTAGTCCAGTGAGTCGAATCCAATAAGTTCTGAGATTTCTACGTCATTGGGCAAAACTGCATTTTCCATATATTTATCATGCTCTGTAGATTGAGTTTCTTCATTACTGCAAGAGTCAGACAAGTTAACATGTACATGCTTCGAGTGATAATCATCTCTGGAGTCGAGGCATTCGAATTTTATATTAAAATACCGCATGAGCCTTACTGCATAGTGGGAGAATTCTTCGAGTGCATAAGCATTACTCCATGACTCACTTTGTGATTTTAGATCGTAGCCTGTTCTCCATGGTTTGAATATCGTGAGCATGCATTTACAATAGTACTCATCGGTAGTGTTTTGACGAGGCAAATTATTAATAAAATTTGCAATCGTCGGGTCGGTGGAGCTTCGTTTTACAACATAAGAAGTGCTAGATTGCGGATGATCATTAAGAAAGTGAAGAACATTGGCTCTGAATTTTGATTGTGTCATCGCACCGGCCACTGCATGGGTGTTATTTCTGTCTTGTGAACTATGTGGTGTATTTTCGCCGATTTTTTTCTTGTCAAGATGTTTGCACTTTCTGTACTGAGTGATCCAATCGTACAATGAACAGTTTTCACACTGTGGTGGTCTGAATAAATAATCCAGTACAATGTTGTATCCTACGAAAGTGTCCCCCTTCCTCATGATCAGAACTTTCTGTTTGTCAAAAGAGTGTTGTGGATCTTGAATCTCATTTATAAATTTGTCCGAGTTTGAAAAAAAACTGTCCACATAAGCTACATAAGTTTTCCAGTAGAATGGAGTGAACGAACAATTTGTGTAGTGATCCGGATAGCCCAGAAGGTACATACTTGCCATAGGACTTCCAATTTCTTGCTTAGACGTTAAGGTGTTCACTATCTGTGTGATTAATTTTTTGGCCTTTTTTTTTTGCTCATCATCACCCTGAAGATATTCTCGATTTCTATCGAAGACAGCCTTGATGACGTCGAATATGGAGGAAGTATTCAGACTGGATTTGGTGATATAATCCGTGATGTACATGATGACAGCCTTGATAGCAGTCCCAGACAATAAAGACGTTACATCTGAGTTACACTGCATCAAATAAGTCATAACCGGGGAGTAAGTATTGATCCATTGCTCATGTTTCTTTATTTCAATCGAACCAGACGGCAATACGGAAGAGTGTTCGACAAATTGTCTTGGAAATCGAGCTTTGCATTTGTGGTATTTGTTATTTTTACAAGATAGTGTTGAACATTTGTGCATATTCGTTTTTAATATGATATGATCAGTTAGCGATGGAAATTCGTTCCACCAACGTTCTTTATTGATGCAGGACTTACAACAATTACACTTTACATCACAAGATGCGGGAACTGAAATTGGAAATTGTTCCAGAGGATCGGCGTATGAGTTACTATTTTTCTTTGAATTCACCATTTGCTTGACGGTTTCCAGGGTACCTGTCAGAAACTCGCCTTTCATGCAACTTTCAAGGTAGTCTATCAAATCGTTTTGAAGATTGGAATCGTTGATTCTCGATTTAATTTCTTCTGGTGTCAACATTCCAGCAATCCATAATAATAAATGAAGATGAAGAGTCAAGCGGCCTTGCTGCTCGACCGTACCATAATATGCCAAAGTTTTTCCAAATAATCCTTCGTGAGTGGAATCAACCCCTAAAATGTGTTTTATGAATAACTGTATAACATAGTGAAAGTATCGTGCACTCGCTACGGGGTTGTTTGCGATTAATTTGTACTTTTCGTTCTCTGATCTTTGTATAGGTTCAAATTTTGTATTTGAATCAGCATAGTATAAGCACAGTGGGTTTTTACTATCTGGAGGTGCAAACGTAATGAACCATGACGGTGCACCTTTTTGATATACAATAGACCAGATTTCGTTACGCATGAAATGCTTATTGGTAATAGACCCCTGCACATGACGGCCGACAAGGTCCAAGTCGTGGATAAGATCAAAACATAGCATTTCATCCAATGTCTGAGGGATGACGCGTTCGCCAGAGCCCATTCTGATCAACAATTGGCTAAGTACATGTGTATCAACATGTAATATTCTTTCCATAATCTGCTTGAAATTGGAATGATTTGTCAACAAAGAAGATCCGAAGACTGCCTCTCGGATCTGTTCGTGATTGAATGCAACTAACGAAAAGCCTCTGTCTTTTTGAAAGCGCTTATCATGATACATTAATAGATGATGCTTCCATTGAATAGAAGATAAGGTCTTTGATCTAATGAATCCCCGCGAATTATGTATTCCCCCATAACCATAAGGAAATAACCAAGGAAACATCTTAGGATAGAGCGATACATTATGAAATGTTTCTTCTGGATTCGTGGAACGACCAACAGAGAGAACTTTTTGACCCTTTTTAAGCATGCATAAGGAGAGCGCCTTCATCGACTTGGAGTCGGACATGTTTTTTAGATTTTCTGCTGTCAGCCCATTTACAACGAAGGGGCAGAGACCATCGTCGACACCCTCTTCATTATTTGGATCATGTGAAGCAGTAGACTCTGGGTTCATGTTTGAACCTTCAGTTTGTTTGACATATTCGATTGATACTGGAATTTCAGAGTCCGGATAGGAATTGAGATTATCGTCAGAGATCGAGAGGTCTTCGTAATCGCAGTGATTCAGTTGTAGCCATATTAGTGCGTCCTTCAGAACAGATTGTCTTACTAATAATGGAAGCCTATTTAGTTCGGCTGTCGTCGGCTTGGAGGGTCCGGAAAATATGAAGGCTACCACTTCATCAATCTCATTTCGATGAGGAGGTAGTATATTATATACCTTGGCTACGGGAGACTGAAAAGCGATGGCATTTGCACGAATCTTATATCTTCCGGACTTCACCCGGACAATATAATTGTTAGGTCTGACTTTTGCAACAAGTAATTGTTCCATGAAGTTGAGTTCGGTCAGTTCGGGTGGAACATTACCTAACCAAAGACCGGTTGCAAGAGAATTCGAAGGTACAATTCCGTTCGCTAAGTAGGTACGACATTCTGAACAGACCTTCGAACACATTCTGTCTAATACGGGTCCTGGAATAAATGAACATTGCTGTGCATTGGACCGTCGCTCTGATATTGTTGGATGTTGCACAGAGGGTGGGGGTACTAATACTTGAAACAATTTGTCATTGACTTCTGAGATGTTCAACATTCCCGATTTGACTTTTAATTGACCGCATACAGCACATCCTTCTTCTTCTATCTTTACAGGTTCAAGTTCGCTTACAAATCCATTAACAATTGTCTCAAACAGTTCCGTAGTGCACGGTGTGGGAAGTGAATGAAGGGGGGGCGGTTCATGGCATTGCTCTGGAGGCTCAGTACATTTGTTCATATGAATAAACCGAAATGGCTCTTTCATACTATTCGAATTAAGTGACTGTTGAAAGGATCTGCTCAAAAACTCGCATCAAGATCGACACGATCAGCAGATCAACAGGATCAGCATTCCAAACGCGACTAGTAACAGTCTAGCAGTCACTAGAGCCAAACTACTGTTAATGCAACCAAGACAACGGTCACGGGCATCAACGGCAATATATGGGCACCTGAGAAGCACGCCACAAGTACGTAACCTCGCGAACTACTTAGCACCGCCGACCAGTAATTACCACCGCCGATTTACTACCGCCGACCGTCACCTTAACACTGCCGACCAAACTCCCGATCTGACCCGATCAAAAGAAGTCAAGAAGCGATCAAAACTACTAGAAGCCTGAGAAGTCTAGAACACGACTACTAAAGCCTAACACCTAAAGTCTAAAGGCTAATCCGAGCCCAATGGAGACATCACTGGCATTCCAGCACTGTCAGACTTGTGCCCGAGTGTACATGGTCCTTTATGAGATATACTTCACAGTATGTCATGCTACAAGCGAAACACGTGACTGTCAAATTGAAGTCCAACGTCACATGCAAGAAGCGTTACATGCCAATCCACCAAATCCCATAATACCCAAGCAACATGAGGAACTCATTGTTACAACTCGAACCCCTCGAGCTGCAGACCCCATAACTTGGAGGATACTAGGATGGTATAAGCCAGAGCTGCATAACTCATGTCCAGCCTCTACAGTACAAGCAAACCTTTATTTACCAAGGAATGCGAACCTGGACACCAAGCAACTACAACTGGTACTCCAAAGAAGGATATGGCAATACATTCGCGATATTAGACTCCCAGGCAAAGCATGGCTAGTCACTCGAACACAACTGCATCCCCCAGCGGAACTCATACAGTTCATGGTATGCATTGGACCATACTCTACACCAACCCGACATCTCAATACCGATGTGCGAGTTGTGCTTACACCCTTCGGACCACAAGACGAACAGCGAAGAGTCACATATCGAGCTGCCTACATTGCACCAAGAGCTACAATACCACCTGGTGATGGAATCGATGTCATAGTGGAGCACTGACAGTGGAGCTTTCCATACTGGAGCAGCACCTCTATTGTCTCAGTCAGCAACCCCACAGAATTCCATCATAGTGGAGATACGTTGGAGCAAAGTGGCGCTCAGTGGAGCAGAATGACGAAGGAAGTGATGTAATGGTGGAGAGAAGTGGAGCAAGGTGGAGCATGGTGGAGTAAAGTGGAGAGAAGATGAGTAAGAAATAGGACGGAAAATGGATTATCTAGAAAGCATAAATAGCGTTAGAAGTAGGCCCTCTTTCCCCCATCTTTCGATCCTCTTAACACACTGGTGATAGTGTCCTAACACGACTCACTGTGTGCTTTGTACTACTACGCCTCTTGGAAATCCCAATCTGCTCTTACTTTACCTTGTCTCTGAAAGCATCCCTTACCAGGACTGCAACTAGGAAGGACAGTAAGGGGACCGCGTGGTACAGCTAAACGTGGGTAGATAGATCACCTCTGCACAACATACCGCTGCTTAGGCAAAAGGATCAAAACCGGTGTAACCCCGGACCTACACCTCTAACAACGGAAGACAGGATGACGCTTAAGATGGAGAACGTGGATATAATCATTCTACGACCCGGTGACATTCTGTACGTGGAAAAGAAGTCGTCGAACAAAACACTGACGAAGACTGCAGATACATGAAGCCTGCAACAAACCACTTCGTGATGAGTATCGAGCACTCCCTAGCATTTGGAGGACATTTCTATTCGTTCCATCACATGAGGGCGACAATGAAAGGCATTATTCGCGATCATTACATCGGCAAATCCAACTCGAACACAGAACTCCTTCGTGCCCCACTGTTGCTCATGAAAGCCATCAGCGGCATCGCAGAGACACTTTCCATAGTCGACCCGGAACAAGGTGAGAGAAAAAAGAAACGGAAACATTGAAAAGCAGCTGATTAGAATGACACGATAGCGAGGGACGAATTACCTACTGACGACGTTCAAGACGTCGCAGACGTAGTCGTAACAGTCGTACATTTAGATCAGCTTGCACCCGAACTACCACCGTACACAACAGGCCATCGACGGAAATCGTGGCAAGATTCGCTGGAATTCAAACACGACTTCGCAAAAGTTTCCGCTCCCATGGAGCACATAGTCAGTTGGATGAAAACGAATGGGTATATTGACGCACTAGCAAAGGCGGAAGAAGCCTTCTGGGAAGAAATTGAATCCACTGAGTTGAGTAACACGGGAATATTCTATGCGACGGGATTAAAACTAGTAAAGATTATGGTATTTTCGTTACGAAGGAGAAAAAAATCGGTTCTCCGCTAACCAAACTCAAATCATTCCTCCATCGCTCCTATTAAAGGCTTCGCCGCCTCCTCCTGGCCGACCTCCTCGTCCGGCGGGTGGTTATCCCTAAAGTCCAACCTCTCCCCATCCTCACTCACCCTAACAACAACCGCATCCCCATTCCTAATCGTCCCCGCAAGCAGCTTCTGCGCAAGCGGGAACAGCACCTCCGTCCGCACAACCCGCGCAATCGCCCGCGCGCCGTACAGGTCCGAGTACCCGCGGTCCGCGAGCCACTGCCGCGCCGCGGGTCGACGTCGAGCGCCATGCGCCGGTCCCTGATGCGCTCCCCGACGTCCCGCAGCCGCAGGTCGACGACGCCCAGTATGGACTCCCGCGAGAGCTTGTTGAAGACGAGCGTCGCGTCGAGCCGGTTGAGCAGCTCTGGCGGGAAGTACTCCTGCGTGAGCGCGAGCACGTCGTCCCGCGCGGAGGGCGTGATCGTCCCGTCTGGGAAGGTGGACTCCGTAGAGGCGAGGATGTTGCTACCCAGGTTACTCGTTAGGCAGATGATCGTGTTCTATGCGGGGTTATTTGTTTATATTAGAGACGTGGTAAAATGGAGCATGATATATTATGATGTGATGTGAAGACGAACCTTGAAATCGACTCTCCGGCCTTGACTGTCGGTGATGTTGCCTTCGTCGAGGATCTGGAGCAGGATCATTACGACGTCTTTGTGCGCCTTCTCCAGTTCGTCCAGCAGGATAACTGCGTACGGTCTCCGACGCACCGCCTCAGTCAATTGGCCTAATTGATTACGCGTCAGTTACTCTTTTCGCGAGCGGCTCATCGACAGCATTTACTTACCTCCTTCCTCAAAGCCCACATACCCTGGCGCAGCACCAATGAGACGAGACATAGTATGCCGATCATGATATTCAGACATGTTGATGTTTATCCTGCATGATGGTCACTATCAATCCGATCTTCGACGGAAGAACTAACGATAACGTACAATCCGCGCTGCTCGTCATTGAAAAGGAAAGAAGCGAGTGCTTTGCATAGTTCCGTCTTTCCGACTCCCGTAGGACCCAAGAAGAGGAACGATGCGACAGGTCGGTTTGGTGGTTGTAATCCTGCGCGAGACAAACGCACAGCGTCGCTGACGGCTTCGACGATGTGATCCTGTCCGACGATTCGTTGGCGTAGCGTATCTTCCATCTGAAGCAAACAAAGCAAAGATCAAAACAAATATTTCGTAGAATGCTGAGAGGATTACTTACATGAACAAGCTTCTCCTTCTCACCCTTGAGCAGGCTCTGAACCGGTATACCCGTCGACTTCGCCACAACACGCGCAACATCGTCGCTCGTAACACGATCATGCAACATCGGGAGGGGCGAGTTCTTCTGCGCCTCCTCGTCCGCCTCGTTCGGGAGCTGCTTCAGAAGCTCCGGGATAGTCGCATACCGCAGGCGCGACGCCCTCTCGTACTGCCCCTCCCGCTGCGCGACCTCCAGCTCGTACTTCGCCTGCTCGAGCTCGCGCTTCGCGTTCTTGATGCGCGCGATGCGCGCGCGCTCCTGCTCCCACACCTCGCGCAGCCTCTGCGCCTGCGTGCGCTTCTCGGCGAGCGCGGCCTCGACCGCCGCCCGCCGCTCCACGGAGAACACGTCCGACTCGTTCTTCAGCGACTCGAGCTCGATTTGCAGGGTGACGATGGCGCGTTCGAGGGACTCGAGTTCGTCTGGCCGGGATTCCTGTGCGAGGCGCAGGGCGGAGGCGGCCTCGTCGATGAGGTCGATGGCTTTGTCTGGGAGGAAGCGGTCGGAGATGTATCGCGCGCCGTAGACGGCTGAGGTCACCAGCGCGGCGTCGGCGATCTCGACTCCGTGGTGGACCTCGTAGCGCGGTTTGAGGCCGCGCAAGATGGAGATGGTCGACTCGACCGTGGGCTCGTCTATGGATACGGGCTGGAAGCGGCGTTCCAGTGCAGCGTCTTTGCCAATTGTTTTTCGATACTCATCCGCTGTGTGTGCAAGTTAGAAAAAAGTGCCGGGTAAATGTGGAGTTGAGTGACACTTACGTGTGGTTGCTCCGACGAGCTGAAGACCGCGAGCCAGAGCGGGTTTGATCATTTGGCCTGCATCAACGCTACCTTCCGCTTTTCCAAGCTGGAACAGGACATCTTGATAGTTACGTTAGCAACACAAATCAAAAGCGCGAGAAATGCAGTGACTTACGAAGCTCGTCAATAAAGCAAATCACATTGCCACCCTACACATTCACTTGCGTCAGAATTTCATCCATGGGCCGGTAAGGCAACAATAGTTCACCTCGTCTTCGATATCCCGGAGGAGAGCTTTAAACTTCTCCTCAAACGCTCCTCGGATACCCGAACCAGCCATGATAGCAGAAAGGTCCAACGCGAGTACACGTTTATGATGCAGCGACTACATAGTAAAAATTACATGAGTAATCCAAAGGCAGATTAAATAATTTGAACTGAAGAGGAGACCTGCTCACCTCGGGCACCTCTTTTGATACTATCCGACTTGCGAGGCCCTCTAGGATTGCGGTCTTCCCGACTCCAGGTGGACCGATGAGCTAACGAGAGGGAAGGTGAAATAATTAAGCCTCATGTAAGGTATTGTAGTGCATTGTGCGGACGTACCACTGGGTTGGATTTGGTCCGTCTCGAAAGGACTGAGATAAACATTTAACGGGTCTGCATAGTAAGAGGGATTCTGAGAGCTCACTTTGGATCGTTCTCCTTATTTCTGCGAACGTATGTCTTAGAATAATGTGCGTTACTTCCAGAATGATATAATAGCGTACCCTCATCCCGGCCTATTACAGGGTCGAGTTTACCCTCCCTCGCAAGCTGCGTGAGGTCGACGCTCTGTGACGACATCTTTAGCATGAGATCCCGAACAACACGACGAAACTCGACGTACATATTCTTTCAAAGCTTCGCCCTTCTGATGCGCGGGCTTGAACCCAGTAAATGAGAACCCTCCGGGACCACCAGGCGCTCCTGCACCTCCCCCAGGTCCTTGTGCGTACCTCCGAGCTTGGATACTCGCTATTGGTACTATACCTCGCGCGGATGATAGAGCAAGAGGGCTAAGTAGTCGAGGGAGACGCTGAGATCCGAGTCGAGAAGGCCGGCCATAAAGTGAGCTACTACTGAGCAACCGCCGTGCCGGAATGCTCGAGCTCGAGCTCGGAACGCATCGAGAAGTGTACGTTCGAAGAGTCGTTAATCGTGAAGGCAGCATAAGAGACGATACGTTCTATGAAGACAAGACGAGTAGAAGAGGGATAAAGAATCGATGCATTTAGAAATTTTTTTGCGTTGCGCAAGCTGTGCGAGTCAGATTCTGATTTATCCCGTCGCGTCGACGAGTCACGAGAAAATTCTGGCGACGAGTGCACGTGATATGCAGATGACTTCATCCACGATGACGATGACCTCAGCGGTCTAGTGTAGGCCTATCTAGGTTTAGCCAGTGTTTAGCCGGGTTTTACGAACCTGAACCTGTCAAGTAGAGATGTACCTTGCAACGATGCATTAATATTCTTTCCGAGGTCACTGAAGATCATCGAAATTTTATATCGACTGTGGGCAGTCGCGCCTTTCACCGGCTCACTTCTAGCCGAGGAACGCCTGGTTTCTTTCATCTTCATCCTTTCTATCACCACCTTTCATAAACCCTAATCTCAAGTGTACCCTTATGATGAGTGCCACCGACTTGAACAAGAGCGTATTTTATTTGCATATCACGCGCGAAATTGACGCGCCAGTTGAGAGAGTATGGGACTGCCTGACTGATCTGCCGAAATATCATGAGTGGTGAGTCTATGTAAATTGCGTATCCAGGTCTCCACGTGTAAAAGAGGCACTTCTCCCTAAGTGATTTTTTTTTTTTTTTTTTTTTTGACTTTGACAGGAATCCTTTCGTGTAAGTAAGCAAGTCCTTTCCCCAGCAAAATGGGGTTTTTTCCCGCGGGATCTTCAGGATTTCGAATGTGATGTGGGCCTTTGTTTCTGATTTCAGACGCGAGATGATCATTACCGACGCGAAGAAGCGAAGAGAGGAAGAGCAGATCCTGACGGTGGACAAGTATCTGTTGATGACATGTCATTTCCCGCCATCTACTACGACGAAAGCGTTTGAACGAATCACGACTGTGGACCGCGAGAATCACCGGCTTTCATGGAGGAACATTGACTACCCTTCCTGGGCGTTGCGAGCCGAGCGATGGCAGGTGTTGACCAGCCGTAGTACTAATAATACTGGCACCGATAGCACGGGAAAGAGCAGCACGCAGACGCACTACGAGACATGGGAAGTCTTCGATGGAGTGCTAGCCTATTTTGTCAAGTGGTTTATTGGGAGAAAGTTGAAACAGGCTTTTGCAGCATTCGCTGATGGACTGCAGACTCGCTGTGAAGGCTGAAACAGTCGATGCAGCCAAGCACTTTTCTGGAGCACATGGAGGACATGCACATATACGTAGTAGGAGGATATATACTGAATATATACGATCAGGGATGGATTATGACTTGTGATATTACATAATATTTAAGGTCCAGACCGCTTGGTTTTCACACCCAGAAATAGTAAAATGTACCGGAAAAGGAAATATCTGTGTTTCGAGTGTGACCGTTCCGAGTCCTTCGCCTCCCTGTCCTTTCCTTTCGTTCCTCGTCGTGTGCTATTGTCTGCGCCCTGTCGTTGTCTCCCCCGACGTTGCCGCCTGCTCGCCCGTTAATCCTCGTCGCTGGTCGATAACTTGTTGTCGCGATGAGCGGTCAGCCGAAGCTCTCGTCGCGTCTCTCGAGCCTTAACATGTTCGGCAAGTTCACATCCAGGCCGCCGCCGCCCGTAGAAAAGGACCCTTGGTATCAGGCAGGCGGCTCAAAGTCGGCAGTGTCCCTGGCACCCTCCCAGGCTCTCTCAATGCATGCTCCCTCAATTGCCAGCATGTCCGTAGAAACGCTTCAGCTCCCGCAGACTCCACTCTGTATCTCGGCGGTACATTCACAGTGCGATCTTTCACGCACGATGGCGCCTGCCTCGACGCGCAGTCGGACGACGACGATGACTGCGGTAACGGCCCGATTGCAGGCCAGCGAGCATGGCTCGTTTAGAAGGGGGATTTCGAAGCTGTCGAGTTCGCTGGGTAAAAAATCAAGGCTGTTTTTGCGCGCAAATTCTTCGCGCACGACTTTGAGTGTGGATTCGACACGAGTTTCGCAGGACGGGATTGCTAGTGATTCAGACGGCGATGGATCGATATCCTGGCCGCAGAATGTGAAGGTGCGTATTCTATCTTCTCGTATCATCACTCGAAACTCACACTCCTGGGCAGCATGATTTGCACGTTGACGAAGGGTAAAGGAAATCTTGTGAGGTGGTGATTGTATCAGATACTAACGTTAGTCTACTATAGATTAGCAAATTTGCCTCCGGAGTGGATGGACCAGTTACGACAAGAAGGTTTCAAAGACACCGACGTTCTTTCGATCCATTCGCGACGTAATCGCACAACGTACCTTAAGAATCATCCCGACGTATCGGTTGATGTCCTTCGAGCGCGAGCAAACAACTCGCCTTACACACCTACCTCTACCTCCACATCTCCTAATTCGCTTTCACCGCTCCCGAAAAGCGCTTTGCCGGCGCGTTCTACGTCGCTTCGACGACCAACAACAGGCACCAGCGACAGCAGCACGTCGGTAACGACATCAGCAAGAAGCGGCGGAAGCAGTCGGTCGCCGGACTCGACTTCACCACCGTCAAGCTACGGCTTTTCGTCGTCAGGAGCACCGTCCGATTCATCCGTATCATCGCGTGCTCCGTCGCCTTACGTGGACGGAGACAGTGATGAGTGTCCTGATCCTGGCACCGCCACGGCTACTCATTTTGCGGTCTCCGCGACTCGTCCGTCCGTCCGCGCCTCGCGTGTGTTGCCCCGGTTAGATAGCCCCAGTGAAAATCCCCCAGTGCACACCCCGCCAAGTCGAGCGGCAACATTAACTTTTGTCGTGACGAACCCGACGCCGCCCTCCCCTCCACCGGCATACGACCATTCGGAATCTGGTAGCGCCCAAACACAAACTTTCCCTCGTGAGGAGAAATCTGATCCACCGAGAGACGACAGACGAACGGGCGGGTTTGATGCACAGCAACCTGAAAGGCGGTCCGAGGATACGTTGACGCCTGAGGTGTTACTGATAAGCGAAAATAATGATGCTGCACGCCCGGAGCGCGTGCTTCATTCTGAGGCTTCCCACTTCAATGGATCGGAGACTTCGCCTCCGCTGTTCAGACTACATTTGCAGAAACCATCTCGTGATGAGTCCTCATCGACGTCATCACCCGATTCACTTATCAATAAGACAACCTCCCTTCCTCCCCGTCTTTCACTACATCAGGACGATCTCAGTTCTTGGTCTGCGGAGCTGTTCTCAGTGATCAGCACTCCAGATCCAGTGCACAAGACTTTTGCGGAAGCATCTAGTCCATCAGCACCTGTGTCTCGTCCCAGACCTACTGTTGGTCCTGTTCCTGCAGTCTCAGTGAAGGCTACATCGCCGAAGACCAGGAAGGCACCTGTTCCCACCTCTGATCTTGACCCGAGCAAACGATATTCCTCGCGTGACCATAGAGACTGACGATGATGATAGTATAGAAACTGGATACGACGCTGTAGAACATGGTGCGGGCACTTCTACCACACCTCTCTTTAACGAAGTTCTCTCTCTCGTGAAGCCGAAAGCTTCAACCTCTCCGAACGTTTCCCCGCCGTTAACGTCGACTTATCCTTATCTCCCCGACCCTCCGC
Source organism: Phlebopus portentosus (assembly GCA_037892935.1). Classification (NCBI taxonomy): domain Eukaryota; kingdom Fungi; phylum Basidiomycota; class Agaricomycetes; order Boletales; family Boletinellaceae; genus Phlebopus; species Phlebopus portentosus. Next base: position 720,210 of record JAYXKI010000009.1, read on the forward strand.
CGCTTTCATCTCCGAAACGATCGCCTACCGCAAATAATTCTCAGCGTGAGCCCGGTCCGTCTCCTTCCCACTCTCCCAACGCGACGTACGAGTTTCTCAACGAGCATTACGATCCGCACCGCGACTCGACTGTGTCGAGCAGTGCTGGGAGCCGGGAATCACAGGCGACGATCTCAGCGTCCAGCCGGTGGAGTCGCGCGACGACAGTGCGCGATGTACGCGATGCGACGATTGGGGTGGCTCACGTCCGGAAGCCGAGTGTGGCTAATGCCATGACAGTGCCCGCGCCCGTAGCAGGTAGGCATTCTCCCCAACCGAGTACGAGTACTATTCAATCCGAGGGAAGCGGTAATGGAAGTGGTAGTTTTGGGAGCAGGCCTTTGAGCTCTGCGAGCAGCGATGGCATGAACATCCCGACTGCGGCTGATTTCCCGCTGCCGCCGCCCTCGCCGGGGGCTTTTAGCATTAGCTCTGTGCAGCCATCGCCCATGTCAGGGAAGTTTTCCGTCATTTCGGACGATGTGTGCCTTCCGTACACTGTTGGGGTGGTCGGAGATTCTGGTGCTTCTGTTGGGAGAGTTTCGAGTCCTACTGCTTCAGTCCGGTCGTCTCAGTTGAGCTCGGGATCGGGATCGTCCTCGTCTTCGTCTCAGGTCAACCCCTTGTCTGTGACGTCGGGTTCGGATGAACACCATGACGGCAGTGCTGTCCACATCGAGCTGCGGTACGCCGAGGGCAACGTTCTTTCTCCAACCGGGTCGACGGTGTCGGAAGTGGACGCGATGAAATGGAGCGCAGAGCATAAGAAGCTCAGCCCTCCCGCGCGTATTGACATCGCGCCGCGGATTTTCACGACTGCGGCGGATAACGATGACGAGCAGGATGCGGTCGGCTGCTTCGGGCGGAGCTCTGGGGTTCCGGATGGTGCGTCGGCTGTTGTGGAATGGTTGGACGACACGCCCTCCCCGCAGTTCGACCCGAATGACAAGCCGATTCGCGACTCGGGGACGCTGTATAACCTTGTTGGCGAGCCGTCTCCCCATGTGCTTTTGCATCCTAATGCTGCGGATAAGGATCGACAGGAGTCGGCCCAGATGAAACGACCTTCGCTCCAGATAAATGGGACAGTCACTCCTGGGAGCCCGGATAAGCCTTTTCCACGTCTTTCACCTGCCTCTGCTGGTGGATCTTTGACGGCGTCTGCGTCTCCTTCTCCGTCCTCGGGCACGCCTTCGCCCTCACCCTCGCCAATGGACCGCTACCGCGGCTGGGTATCAGAAGTCGTTGCACCACTGGAAGAGTTTATCGACCACATGGTCGACCCACACGAGCTCTACACCGATCTGCAGGAGATTGCAGAAGGAGAATCCGGTTCTGTCTTCTCTGCAACGGTTGCTCCTCCACCGTCGCCAACTACGAGGTCTAAGACGTCTGTGAAGGACGCGGAAGCGAGAAGATCAGGCAAGGTGGCCGTTAAGCAGGTACCGCTTTTGCCGGGTGGCTCGCCGAAGCTTGAGGACCTGCGAAAAGAGCTCATGCTCGTATCGCGAGTCTCGCATATGAATATCTTATCGATGGACGCGCTCTATGTCGACCTCGTAGAAGACTCGCTGTGGATTGAGATGGAGCTCATGGACCGGAGCCTTGCTGATGTCCTTGCGCTGGTGGAAGAGGGGCTTGTTTTGGAGGAGGTGGTCATTGCTCGATTCACTGGTGACGTGAGTTTTCTTTTTAATTGTAAGTCTAAGGAAACGTAGTTGATGCTGACGGAATTGGAATAGATTTTGGGTGCCCTGGCACATTTGGAGACTCTTGGTATCGCTCATAGAGATGTGCGCTCTGACAACCTGCTGGTCAATAGTCAGGGCGTACTCAAGCTCGGTATGATTTTTCCGCCTTGTTTCCGTGATGAAGTTGATACTAAAAAAACGACCGCTCCAGCCGATTTTTCTAATGCTCTTCTCGTTGATCCGACATACCCAACATATACCGAGCCAGCAGGTGTAATTTATTGGCAGGTATGCTGTCCTTCTCTGCTCAAAATCAGAATCTTCGTTTATGCTCTGTATCACGTACAGGCTCCTGAGATGCGTGCCGGCTCATACGATGCCCGGAAGGTCGACGTCTGGTCCGCAGGTGCGACTGCTTGGGAGATGGCAGAGGCCGAACCGCCATTCATGAACACGGACATCTCGGACCCACGACAACTCCCGCAACGATGGCCCACGCTTTCTCGATTCGATACCTATTCACGTTCATTCCACGATTTCCTGCACCTTTGCTCTAACCCTCCTTCCTCTCGTCCATCTGCTAACGACCTTCTTACGGTAAGCCCAGACTTCATGATTTCGCCCGGGGTCGTGTTTACTCATTTTGGGGCGTAGACACCTTTCATTCGTTCTTCTTGCGCAAGATCGCTCATTGTGGACCTTATGGCCCAATGCAAGACTATCGAAGAGCACAGACTTCGCCGTACAAGCAGCGACTCTCAAGGGACTATTCTTTCGTAGGCATCATTTTAGTATATACCCATTACTGGTGGATACTTTCTTTCCTTTCTTTCTTTGCTTTTCTTAGGATTTGATGAGCCTTTTTTATTGTCGTATCATGTTATTCGCTTTCCCACCTTTTTGCATTTATATTATCTACTGCATTTTTTTTTCTTCTACTCATATTGGATGCGGATGCGTGTGATTACATAAGGTTAATGTTATTAGTCTATGCAAAGGCTTTTTTGTGTGTGTGTAATTACAGGCCTTCGATTGTGCCGACTTCGGACTGAACGGCGTCTCTGAGTTGACGGCAGATACGGACGACTTCGTCGTTCCCGTCCTCTGCGCATTCGATGATGAACGTTGCGGTCTCCGGTCCGAATGCTGTGCGCAAAATAGTTGTGAGTTTCTTTCTGATCTGATCTGGAAAAGAGAGAAAGGGAGGGGGGGAATCGTACCTCGGAGCTTCGAGCCATGCGCTTGCCATATAGCGACGCTGCATTGGAGTGCGAAAATCCGTATGCGTGCGTCCTCGGAGCGTGTGTGCATGAGCACTGCGTGGTTCGTGGCTTTCACGAGGGTGTCGTCCTCTAGACAATCCACCAGCGAGCTTAGGGCGTTGGATAGCAGGGTTCTTCCTTCGCTGATTCTGAGATTGATGCAAACGGGGATTTGCTGGGTGAAAGGCTCGGAGATGAGGCGAAGTCTGTCGTCTCTCCAGTAGACTGCGAGAACGAGGTCTGTTTAGACAAAGGGACTAGGAAGGTAGGAAGGGTGATCGTACCTCCGTCATCTACGACGAAACTCTTGGATAGAGTCTCGATGGCAGCGAGCCATAACTCTTTGTTCGTATTTTCTTCCTTCGTGAACGATGTCAAGAGCTCGGCAAAGTGGTTGACGAGCAGTGACATGTAGGGAGTCATGAGTTCCTGTTGGATGTGAGGATTCGAGAATGATCGTTCCACATCGGAGCTTCACATACTTTGAATAAGTCCAACAATGCTGAATAGTGACGGCAGAACGTGATCTGCTTGTCTGGTGCTGGACACAAAGTGAGTGACTAAACCGAAAGGCGAGAGTCAGAAGTAGTCTGCATACAAGAGTTATCTCCGAATGCCCAGTCCACCATTCTTCTGAACAAAGGCTGGAAAGCCGTTTCGTTCAGCTTCACGACTAGCTCCAAGTACGCCGCTATGATTTTATCTTCGGTCTAATGGAGTTACCAGTCAGATTTTTTTTGACTACTGACTCAAGCAGTAACGTACTTCGGAAGCTTCATGAGATGGGAGAATGCTTCGCGCGTCGAACGCCTCAAGAAAGAGACTGAAAAGACCACGAAGATTCTCAAGGACATCCGGTCGTGAAGCAAAATGAAGGCACCGCTTGAGTAATTCAAAGAACCGATTAAAACGAGGAAGCCCATCCTGAAAAGGGACATTATTGACACAGCATCCATGAAAATGTCTGAGAAACACCTACATCTCGCTTCAAATCGTCAAGCGACGGCCGGCACTGTAATAAGGAGGACAGGACGGTTTTGCCAGGTATTTGCTTGAACAAGAGTTTCGTCAACTTCTCAGATGAGAAGATAGTCCTTTGGCAACAGCCAGCCCCTCATCCAGATACAGTTCTATAAGGAGTATGATTTCCTGAACACCCCAGAATGTAGGAATGGCCTTGAGTAGACTGCTGAGCAATCGATACCACCAACTAGCGAACCTGAGATTGCAATGTGAGGTTATGTAAGTTATCATAAATACTAATGAAGAGACGCACCATGACTCAGAGTAACATCTGACGATCTGACTAGAGACACGCAAGTGCCAACGAGAGATCGGAGGTATGGGATGATACGGGGACCAAGTTTTGCCTGTTTCCTAAGATAAGTGAACCAGTCGTGCAGATATCGTGGATCAAGACTAACGTGAGGACAGGAACGACACCAATTGCTTGACTGACACCCGGGTACTTCTTGATAATGTCAATGATGATTGGGACCACGCTTGTTAACGCAGACTCTTCCTTCGAAGAAGCGGATTCGCCTATACTCATTAGTGCTTTCATGCCTTCAGAAATAGTTTCACCATCCTGGAGGGCGGGCATAAGTTCAGTCATGCGGTAATTATTTGCCCTATGACGGGCGAGATTTCTTCCCGAACTTCTGCCTTCATCTCCCGAACTCGCGAGGCAAGCAGGTCAAATGCCGCTTGATAAATCTGACAAAATGAGTAAATATTGTGTACCACACACAGGTAACCGAAAAGAATACGACGGACCTTTCGATTATCACTTGAAAGCATAGATAGTATGGTCGAAGCAAAGAATTGCGCTGAGATAACAGTCATTGACTGAAGTAGAGCCCATTGTGCTGAGCTTCCAATTTCACGTAGATCGGAGAGAGCTTGTCCATTACGATCCAAAGTCGCCAGTTCCATCAGTGATGAGATAACGAATTCCAAATCACTTGCAGGAGACTTTGCGAGTTTCGATGCTGGTATTTGTTTCATGCCGAAACCAGTTAGGATTAGCAATGCCTGGCATTGTCGCTTACGGATCGTGGAAGGTGAAACTGCATGTTCATCCAGCCTTGAATCATGAAATCAGTACCTTAGGCCTGAAGCAATAGAACCATGGCATACATAGCAAGCTCCAAAAAGACCTTTTCTTCTGAGGCATGATCTTCAACTTTCTTGAGTAATCTTTGCGCCTCATTAATAATTTCCGTCATTGCCTAAAATATAAGAGTTGCTTAGTGCGGATGATTCAACCGTCAAAGCTGTGACCTCACGGCAAGCTGCGTCTTTGGTACGTAATGCTGCATGACACTGAGCGGAAGTGCCAAGGTAGCTTGTGCTTCCTGTTTTGTTTGTCTCGAGACACGATTCGCGAATTTGTCGGTTAAAAGCATCAGAACAGGCGCAAGATACGTTTCAGGGCCTAAAACATCGATCAAGTGGGTAAAAAAACTATATTACGCACGGAAGGCGAAGTCAGCGTAAAACTGAGGAGAAGGCACGAATCAGAATACCTGGTTCGTCGATGACGGGGAATGTGGGTGGACGCATCTGTAAACGTCCGGAGGAGCTGTCTTGAGCCGATGTACAGGTCCAGGCGATTTTCGTATTTTCTCTCATTGAAGAGGCGGCGACAGGCACGATGCTTTCAATTGTCTTTACGGAAGTAATGAGGACATGTATAACGCAATTGAAAATATTATGCCATTACCTTCTGAATGACTTTGAAACTGTACGAGTCATCTCTATGGAAGACGTTCGAGCCCATGAATGTGAAGATAGGCATGACGTTATGCAAGACAGACGAAGAAGATAGTTTCGCTAAAGATGCCAGAAGTAATAATGCCTGATTGAAGGTTTGTGGATTCTCCGACGCTGCAGTCGTGAGGTTAAACACAAGTCATAAGCAAAACGTCAAGCCACATACTTCGCATAAGTTCAACCAAGACATCTGTCCTGATTGCATTTGATGTGACATTAGGTAATTTCTGAACAGACATGAGTTCCACCGACGGGCAAGGTTGAACGATATAAAGTTTACCTCGATATGAGAAATGGAAGATTCCAAGCACGCCAAGGTGAGCTGAACCACGTAGATGACATCTGGTTGAGCGGGATTGCAGGATGTCATTATTCGATTCAAAGTATCGAGCAAAGCTGACACGAGATCGATAGAGGCTGGTAATTTCTGTGCAGAGAGAACTTCGGCTAGGAAAGATAGTCGAGATAACGAATCGTTTTCAGCCTCAGATGGTCTTGATGATCACATTTAATTAGTGTATCTACAAAGGGTCAAGTGAAAGTCACGTACGCCTCTTTCCTAGGCTTTTTGGGTGTTCGTTCACTTACGTCTTTGATGTCAGGTTGCAAAGACTGCAATAGCCCGATCACCAAAGCTGGTTTCTTCACGCTTTGCGAGAGGAGACGTTTAATGCCGTGCTACCCGTAACTTCATCAATGATGCCACATTATCGTCGACGGAAGCACCTTACCTCATCACTAATACGGCACCCGCGTTCGATCAATTTGTGGCTTACTTCCAATTGACGCTTGGTAGAAAGCACAGCGAATAACGAGTCTTGCAATGTCGTGCGAAGGCGAGTCCATTGTTCTACAGGTTCCCCTAAAGAATTCAGTTAGTGCAATTGTCCAAATCCCGATGCACTCAAAGCTTACCCCGAGCAAGATAGTAATCGATTGCACGTATCAGAATCGGCCAGACGCTGCTAGATTCCGAATTTAGCAGTTTCGCCACCGAACTATCAAAGCTCTGCAATGCGTAAGTTTCCAGATCGCCTGAAGCTCCGATGGTGGACGGAGAGTCGAGTGCTCTTTCAATGATCGGTAGGAGCATTTCGAGCTTCGTCTGATCCGATACGCGACTCAGAGACTTCAATATTGACAGCCGTATAGGTAAAGAAGGGCAGCATAGAACATGGGACAGGAGGAAACAGAGAATCCGGCGTCTCTGTCTAGTAACGGACCTCAGGAAATCGCCAGTGCAAGACATTGAGAAGTAGACTCACTTTGCGTCTTTTTTATTCTCTGCTTTTGTTCGAGAAATATGTTCATGGTGAAATAAGACGAGACAATCTGGGTCGTTGACCAGGTGATCACGATAATCGACAAGCAGGTTTAGATACTTTGTTTCGTCGGACCAGTCAATATACTGAAGGTGCGCTGTGGACGAGCTTGAGTAACACATACATTCTGGAAACATTGAAATACCCACATGAGGCGGAGCCATAGACTTGATCATATGCATAAATGGTCGTAGGCTTTGATCCTGAACTCGATGCTAATAGGATTGCGATGCATTCCATAGCTGCCGCTCGGATGCGCTTATCTGATTCCTGTAGACAAGACAGAAGCGAAGGTAAGATGACTTGGAAATCTACTGGGCGTTCGGTAGGCCGGGCACGAAGAAATGCTGAGCCATGTCGCAAGGAAATATATCTTATTGTTTCTGCATCAACGCCTGTGATCGCGGTAGAACACGTCCAGATTCCAGAGAGGAAGAGCAGGGCATCCGGGCCGAGTACCTCAAACAGGACACCGTTGGCATGTATCGCAAGATTGGTGTTGGACACTGTGGAGTTCATGATAGCATAAGCAGCTCTTTGAAGGCGAACGTAACTGGTGCCAACAGCTTCGTCAGCACTCTACGGGTAGGAGAAGTCAGCCACTAAAGGCATATAAATCAAGAACAAAACCTACCTCATTCTCAGAGATGAACCACTCAAGCTCCCGACCCTGAGGGCGAGGCGTACTAGCAATAAGCATCAAAACCATAAACCGCAGGCGCTGCGTCGCTACTCGACTATGAGGCTTCGCTACAACACTCTTCAAGGAGCTTTGTTCATCCAAAACGTCTTCATCGTCTCCTAATCTATTCATTCCCTCCATACTCATAGTATTCAAAGTCCTGAACGAGGCGTCGACCCTGTCAACTCCAGAAAGGCTTGGAAGCAGTGAACGGAGGACCAACAGGCAGAAGAGCCGAGTATGTGCGTCACGCTCGTCTGCTATGTTTTCTAGCAACCATGCCAGAAGTTCTCGATAATCATTAGAAACTCTGAAATTCTCTGCGTGTTGTTAGCTCGCATTGAGGGGAATATAAAGTCAAAAACTAGACACACCCGCAAGACAATTCGTCAACGCGTCATTTGTGTCCACCAGACTGTCGGGGCTTTTATCAATGGCCTCTTTCGTGCCCTTAAATAGATAATCTTCGCCCAAGTGCGATTTTCCAACCGCTTCCCAGACAGCTGTCGCTGTCTTATTTCGCGGTTTTGTGAATAAAGCGTTGGGAAACACGAGAGTGGTTGCAACGCGAATGCTATACTCGGGACGTGCTGCAACAAATGCATTGCAGAAAAATACCAGGTGCGCTCGTAAAACGGAGCGGGACACGGTTTGCTCTGAAAGAAAGGTAGCGAGTTTGTGAAATACCTCTGTAGAGTCTGCGACCAACGGTACGAGTACATTCGATTCTGCGTAGAGCGCATCAAGTACTGCAACATCCGTGTCGTATATACGGTCCAGTACCGCTTCTTTCAGCGCAGACTTCTCATTATCATCCACATCGTCCGGACCATTAGCAAGTAGATCTGCAATCCGTTTGACCGCACTAGCTCGCACTGAAGCATCGAAACTCGACGAAGCAAGAATAATGTCTTGGGGATCCGTTCCTGGGCCCTTCGGCTACAAGTAACAGTCAGGTCTTGCAGAATCAATCAGAAATAGATGTAACTCTCACCACAGCAAGATGCAGGAGCCTCTGCTGTATTACCGCTTCCTTTCCTTCGTCAGCGGCAGCGAGCTGTTCTGCAGACAATCGAACCAGATCCGGATGGCGTTGGTAAAGCTCAGTAAGGACATTGGAGTCATTGTCCTTAATAAGGATTTCCTTCGCCAGGTGCTGAAGAACCACATTTGACGTATTCTTGGAAGTAATCAACAGGCGCACGACGTCTGCGTGTTCGCCATTCTCCACCAGTCTACCGAGAGTCGGTAAAAGAAGGTTTTCAGAACCCTTCCACTCCAAGCACCTTGTAAGAGCATCTTCAAAGTCACTAGGATCGTGTGAGAAAACGCAATCCATACAATGGTATCACAGGGCATACTTACGGCAACGCAACCAGTCCATCTACGACACCAGCCGATACATCTTGTAGCTGCTGCTGGGGGCCAAGGAAGGATATGAGAGCCGTAAGCAGTTGATGTGCACCAGTAACCATAGTAGCGGATGCACAATGAACCATGCCTGACAGGATTGTCTTGACCGCGGGTGAAGTAAACGAGCATTTCTGAGAAAGCGCGGAAAGTAAAACAAAGCTTCCGAGCTGATGCAGGTCTCAGTAGGAGGATAGTCAGAAAAATTCTGCTGTCACTTACGATACTGTCCTTACGGAGCCCTTGCGCCATGGATAGTTCGAAAACTTTGAGAGGCGCCGTCAGAGCTGGAAGAAGGAACGCGAGCAATGGAGCGTCCAAATCTCTCCTTTCCGCGCGGGTCACGTATTCTAAAATAGTTGAGACGTTGAAGGAAATAAGCGTGCGATGAACATTCCTGCCACCCGAAACGGCCAGTGTTTCGGGGAGCAGAGAAACGACGAAGCGCGTAAGCTCTCTGCCCTTCAACATCTCTGTGACGAGTGCGCTCCGTTGGACTGCTTTCCCGGATGCCTTATATGCCGTCAAGAACCTCCAAGGTTCCTTTTCGTCAATTGTCAAAATCGAAACCATCTTTGCGAAATGCGGGGATTCGTGGTACGGTAAGAAGACGGTAAGAATGTCTGGAGCGTTGAATTCGTTTATACGGAAACGTCGAATAAGCCATTCCAACACTCTTCCTGCCGTGTTATCTAGTAGACAGGGACCAATAGCTGCTAGACAGGTTTTTATTGAAGCATCGAGTTCTGCTAAATCCTCCCTTGCCAATAACGTTCTATCTGTTTCTTTCGCTCGGTGCGAGAAGAGTGCTCGGTACACAAGAGATTGTTCGTCAAAAGCAGATAAAGATGAGTGAATTTGTCTGAGCTGAGACAGCGCATTTAGGGCGAGAGCATGAATCGTGTCTAGATCATCTATCTGACCCTTTGTCGACGGAGAGAACAGGTATGAAGACGAGGCGAAGTGCTTCTTGCGTGCTGTCTCTGAGAGTAGAGGGGCATTGAGGGAGACGCCTTTTGCAAGCTGGGTCGCAAGAGATGACGGCATGGTAGGTAAACACCAAACCAGACCGAGAACTGGTCAACTGGAGCCTTCCAGCTTGAAGTGCTTATGCCAGTCAGGTCTTGTTGTGCTTTCTCAAAATTTGAGCCCGAGGCGTCGATCATTCCGCGATCACGTGCACGCCACACTTGCAACTTGAAGCAGAAACCGATTGTACGCGTCCGCAGTGAACTTCGACAGAGGGACAAAGCTACCGACTCAACACCTCGCAGCGGACCTTGAAGCACATCGCCTAACACTCGCGATAGGCACATAATATCCTACATAATATCGATCAAGATTGCCGAAGGACCAGCACTGGGTAGCGATTCAGGGCACGGGCCTGACCTTGACACCATGAAGGATAAGTCACAACAGGAGAAGGAGAAACTCAGTATCGAAGAGAGTCGTGAAAAGAGACTGGAACGTATTAAGGCGAAACGCCGTGATCGTGGTGGGATTTTCCAGCCACGAGAGGACAATCCTTTACTAGACATCCTCATGTCCCGCGACGTTTCCGGTCGCTCCCCTACTAAGCCAAGGTCGCAGTCACGGCGACCATCCGCTGATCAGGGTGCTCGTGGTACAGTGTCTAAAGCGAAGAAGTCTTCGACATCACAAGGTATTGTCAAACGAGAGTCCGTCACTTCACATGCATCGTCGGCTGTGGCTGCACAGCGACGACGAAAGAGCAAGGCACCTCCTAGCAAAGCAGAAGACTCAGATGATGAGATAACTTTGAAGGGGAAGGTGAAGTGTGCGTTTTTTGCACTTTTTGTTCAATCTAGTTCGATTCTAATGCAAGCTCATAGTCACGGGTATTCCAAGAAATTCCCCAAAACGATCAGAAAATAGTAAGGGAAAATCACCAGGCAAGTATAATATTTCCGTGGGCTATTAGACTTACTCATCTCACTTATGTCTCAGCTTCCTCATCAAAGCGCCTGCGAGAGGTGGAGGACAACGAAGATACCGATAGTGCCGATCTACCATCTCCTCCTAAGCGCCTGAAGAAGTCTGGCATATCCAAGATCTCTACTTCCACTTCCGCCTTAAAGATGACCGAGTCATCTCGTAAACCATCTTCGAACTCCAAAGCACGACTAAAGGCGAAAGGCAAGGCCTCATCGATCATTATGGACGATGCGGAAGATGACGAGGCGCCCTGGAAAGCTGCTCTCTCTCCAGTTGAAAAGAAGCGAGGGAGACCGAAAAAAGTCACCGCCTCAACGAGAAAAGATGACGTTCCAGATACAGTCGAAGTCCGGTCCGCGTCTACTTCCAAACCCAAACGTCCTCCCAAAGCAGAAAAGGCAAAATCATCGACAAAACCAGTTGTAGCCACGTCGACTACTCAGACGAAGAAAATATTGGCGACTTCTTCCAGTGAGGAGCAGCTCGCAGCGGCATTGAATACCGGTTTCGATAAAACTAGAGGGAAGGGAAAGAAGAAAGCTGATCCAGTGCCCGAACCAGAATCCAAGGAGGAGAAGCATTATCGTACACAGGTACCTAAGCCACGACTCGACACTGTCTGTGAAGAGGACGAAGAAGGCGAGGCACTATATGGCGAAGGCGATGATGCAGAGACGGTCTTCCCCGGACAGAACATGTCGCACATATCCTCAATTCCAAAGCCGAACGTGGCGAAAGGTAGTGGGAAGCGGAAAGGAAAGCTGAAAGCTGACGAGGAGACTGTTGGTTTTGAGACCCTACCTGAAGCTGTAGATGTTGTTCCGAGCAAAACGAAGATTAAGGGGAAGACAGGCGCACGAACCAAGCCGACTTCGAGCGAAGCCACAGAGCAAAAGCAGTCGTCCACCGCAAGACGAAAGCCAAAAAGTTCCCCGTAAGTCACCGGATTATTTGCTCTGCTTTTCATCACTGTCTACTTCCCCTCTGGATCTTCGGAATCATTAGGATTTACTGACAAATAACTTCCCTCGCAGTGGTTCAGCCGGGCGAGCTAGGTCCAAGCCGACTTCAAAATCAAAATCGACTCGACATTCGAAACCGAAAGCCAAGCACCCATCCTTGGCGATGCAGAAGTCAAGGTTCGCTAACCTTCCTATTCCACAGCTGGGATCGCCTCTCAAAGCTGCCGACAACGAAGACGACGAGATAGATTTCCTGTCATAGTTTCCGCAATTTGTCGTCAAACCGCGTTTTGCAGCCCTAGATCTGTGTTGTACGAGTGACAACCTTGACTCCATCTGCGCCCATAACGATAATCCATAACGCATCATCTCCACTTTGACGCACTTGCTCTTTGCTTCGAACAAATACTAGGTGGCCTATGCGTAACATGTATTCCTACACTGCGTTTGTGTTCATAGAGCACAGGGAAGATGGAACATTCGGGGTTAGAAGATACCTTGGCTCCTTTGCTCTGGAGTGGGCCAAGCATTGAAGCTGCGAAGTTACAAAGTAGGATGGCGCTAATGTGATTGTATCAAAATTCCATCAGAAGACAGGATAGGAAAGTGTGGACAGGCAAACTGCAACACCGCCAAAGGAGGAATATATTTGTGACGAAGGTACCGCGGTTCGATTCGATTAGAGAACGGTCGAGCGAAAACGCTACGACAGCATGGGGAGACCACACCAAAGACGGCTCCACGACAATCAGCAAGAGGAATATGTCCTGACACATTCATTCACTATCGACGGACCGCCACAAAGGAAGAAATCTGCCCCGACAGGCAAAGTTGATTTGAGCAATGCAAGGGTATCCAACACCAACACAACATCGCTGTAATGTCCTCTGATTTTCCAACAGATTCGGACTGGCCTTTATTGAGTCGCGGCGAACTTTGAAGTAACATCATTGCATCAAAGGACCTCCTGTTTGCACTTTTTTTGATCCTGAAGCCTGTCTCTCACTTCTCAACTGATCCAATTCATATCTCTTTGCATGGTGGAATGTTCAGCGGGTAATTTGATCTAATCCGAATTCACGCAGTAGACAATATACTCTGCTCGCGGGAAGCAGCTAGACCTCTACTGTTGTCACTAGAAATCCAGTTTCCTGTTGCCGCTAGGAGCCTGCGAAAAAAAAAACTGCTTTGCGCCTAAAACTCGACTGGAAAATATGTATTGGAATTTGTTCGACATCAGCAGCTTCTATCTATGCCTATAAGAAGCGTAATGTAAAAGAAAATGAGAATTGAAGGAAAAGTGAAAGGATAGCAAGGACGAAGTGAAGAATATATGCAGTTTGAATAGATCATCGGATACGAAGACCTCCATGTAGAACACGAAAGGAAAGAACCACACCAACGTCAGTCCCAATAACTCTTAATTTATTAATATTATAAATCCGTAGGAATAGATGAGGATGGTCCAGGCGCTTGATCCCAACGAGACTTCAAAGGAGAAGATGTTGGAGTCAGAGTCGTCGAACTCCCAAAACTCCTCCTGCTCATTCCCCCACTTCCGCCACCACCCATCTGCACATCCCCATCTACATCGAGATCTGCAGCATCGACAGAAACGTCACGCCCGACGACGGTGACGGCCGGCCCTGGCCCTCGACCTGTTAAATCCGAAGCGGGAGAAGGGTCGCCGGATTTCTCTTCTTCCTCGTCTTCTAGACCCCCGTCCTCCAATTCGTTGTCGTCTGGACCAAGGTCAAGAGCATCTTCAACGCTCATCATCAGTTCCTGATCTCGATCGCGTTCTACATCTTTGCTTGTCGACCCAGAACCGCTTGGCCGAGAGCTTGTATGTGAACTCGAAGACTTGCCTTCCGAATTCTGCTTCTCCATCCGCCGTAGAAGTTTCGCAATGTACTCCTTCGCGAACTTCTTGATCTTGATTACCTTCTCGTCTGAAAGCGCATCGAGTTTCCCCTGCTGATATGAATTTGATCTCTTCTCTTTCTCCGCGATTATGCATGTTAGCTATTACAGACCGGATCAGTTAGCCTCGATGAATCAACATATGTTGCAAGTTAGGGGGATTGAACACACCTCCTTCGCTTTCTTCTTGAATGTATCGTGGTCTAGCTGATCCTTGTGTTTCGACAGGCACTTGACAACGATCTGGCCAACAAGTTTCTGCAACCTCTTCTCCTTCAGCGCCTCCCTCTCCTCGGGTGTCATATTCCGCTTTTGTGCCCTCTCCTTCTCCCTTGCTCGTCTAGCCCTTCTCTCTACTTCCTCTTTCTCTTTCTGCTCCTTTTCAGCGGCAATCCTCGCCTCTTCACGCTTCTTCTCCTCCGCCTTCCGTACAGCGTCAGCGATAATCTCATTTGGATCCTTCCTGTCGTACAACACAAACGGACGCGGCGCAGCAGTAGGCAAAGCTTTCTGCTCAGCCTCCTTCTGCTCCTTCAACTTTTCCTTCACCTGCTGTGGATCTACATTGAGGAACTGCCACCAATACTTCTTCGCTTCCGCTTCCACTTCCACTTCCACTTTCTCTTCTTTCGTCTTCGAATTGTTTTTGGAGACGGGAAACATAGGCCTTACTCTTGGGGGTTCACAGCGCCTCCTCCCGAGGGGCTTGATCTGGACCGCTGGGGAGACGCGCTCTCCGCCATTCAGCGTTTGCTTTACTTTCTTATAGGATGGCTGCTCCTCGAAGGTGATCACTTCGGCCGGCGTACTTGGCGTGCTCGCCTCTTCTCCATCCTAAGCGCGTATCTTGTTAAGAACGCGTGATGTAAAAGAGCAGATAGAACATGAATACGCACGCCTTTGAGTCGCTTCGGTATACGGTAACCCGTCTCGAGAGACGCCCAGTGTTCGAGTAACTGATTAGCGCATGATCATTAGAAATATGCAAGAGGCGACTTTGCATCACGAGACAACATGCCTTCTTCGCCAACGAGCTGACAGTCTCACTCTCATGATTCGCCAACTCGTCGATGGGTTCCTCAATCTTGGAATCCTCGACCTTATTTCGTTGTAACAATGGCCACGTTAGCAGAGACTCCATAACCTATTTGATATCGCAAACCGATATATCAGCCGGTACTCCAGCAGCTAAATGCGAGGCTGATACGCACAATAGTGCAAATTTCAATATCCGAAAGATAATCCTTGAGAATATTGCACATGAGACTATATCCACGCAGACGCATTATTTGTCGTAGCGCAGGCTGGTCATCCGTCATCTGCGCCATCCCATTGTCAGTAAAATATAACAGATGCTCGACTCGTGTAAGTAAAACTTCACCTTAACACGGGAAAGTAACTTGAGCAGAACCTTCTTGCTCTGCGTCTGGCGGATCGCCTGAACGACCTTTGGTATGTCTTTCTCGATGAGCGGTTTAAGGATGGGCACGTAATCCTCGTCAAGCTTCTTGCCCTTCTTCTTGGTGGTTCCCTTGAGACCGTACATCTCAACTTCTTCGCTAATGCCCAGTGCTGTGGAGGTAGCGAGAGATTACGCATATTGCCCCTTTCTGTTCTTAGTTTGAGATACATACCATCGAGGTAAAGATCATCCATTGCTGCAACGTCGGTCTGTGTCTTCCCGCCAAGGAAGCCGACACAGTTGGGTTCACCGCAGTAACACGGTTGTGCATCATGCCTGCAAAACTTTTTTTCAGCCCGATCATTCAGTAAATAACAGAAAAATAAGCGCAATACAAACCCGTAACGATCCACATTATAATTAAATGTCAGCTCCTCGTACTTCTTGATATTCCTCTTTGCGTATATCCCCATCCGTACATGTTGCCCGACCGTCCATTTCGCAACGTAACAGTTCGGGTTACAGCTGTGGTTTGCGAACCTACCAATCCCGCCTCTTTTCGTGGCATCGATGTACTACACACGGAAAGGGAGGAGACGATAGAGATATGGGAATAAGCGTGATGGCAAAAAGAAGGATGAGACAAAAAAAGAAAAGAAAAGGCATGTGGCGTACCTCGTCTTTTTGCAACATCATGAAGTAGAAATGCCGGATACCTTCCTCTGCGTATGCACGCATACGCTTCTTGAACGACGGATGATTGACGACGTCGCCTATGTACTCGTAGATAAAGGCATCCCTGTACAGAAGTTAGTCCCATCACATGAAACCAGGCATCAAGCCACATATCGAAAACTTAATAACGCTGCTATGTACTGACTTTTGAATATCTGAACCTGCACGTAGACCAAAACCCTTTCTTTCCGTCAAGACGATCTCCATGTTGGCGTGATCTTTGCGCTGCATCCTGAAGAAGATAACGATACATATTGGTTTACCCATTGGCAGGACGAAAGGCAAGAGGACGAAAGAGAAAAGTCGTACCGTTGGTTCTTGCAGTATCCTCGACATCGACAATCGTCCTCGAGACATTCGACCTGCGTCAGTCGATTGATGCAGTCCGAGCTATGCCCGCAAGCCATGTCGGGGTCATCTCGACCTGTGAGGCATCACAGTTCAGTCATACGCTCCTTGTACTCTAGCTATCTACGTTTATCTGTGTCTCTTTCTCATCGACTGAGGGGTAGAGACGACATAACTGATGAATGACGGGGGAAAAGACTGACCTGGTACGAACGTACAATCACACGTCATACTTTCAAGCTCTTCGCGCGAGAGACCGAGTGTAGAATACTGGTAATAATTCTCCTCTAGCTCAACGAAAGTCTTCATCGCCTCTTTCTCCGCTCGCGGCAAGTCGCCAATGAGCTGCGGGCCTGGTTTCGAGGCGGCATTCCCATTCCCGTTTGCCTTTGATGTTGACCCCGGGGCGGGCGTCGACGACGAGCGAGAAGGCGTCCCCTTCTTTGACGGCGATCCATTGCGAGAGCGCTTGGAGTCCAGAACGGGTGCAGGCGAAGGAGAGGGTTTCACGCTCGTCCCTCCGTCTGTCGGCGACGGCGTGGGAGGCACAGACACAGATGGCGAGCGCTTCGGCTTGACGTCCGGCTCAGAGTCGTCCATGTCGACGTCTGACTCTTCAATCTTAGGCTTTACATGATTTGTAGCCATGTTGAGAAACAGATTCGAGCCAGGGTTAAGTTCGCTTGGGAGATTCGAGAGGAAGCCCTGTGGTTGCCGCGTATGGTCACAAGAGCTTAGTAGAAGGCGGAGTGAACACTACGACTAGCACTAGTAGCCACCACCACCACACTTCTTGAACAGTGCGCGTAGCAGCTTTGAAGAGACAGATGCTCTATGGCATGTAGAGCCTTTTGCACTGTAGAAGATAAAATAAAATAAATGTTAGAAAATTTGTGATAATATTACTTTTGAAACCTTACGTTCACGGTTCAAGTTCAAGTCACGGCCTCGGCTGCCTTGATTGGTCGATCCCTCGCATTTTTATCCAAAACCGGATCTGCTCAGTTTTTGTCCTCTTCACTCAACATATCCGAGTGAAGACAACTGACGACGAGCAAGAGAATGATGTTGTCTCAAGCATCCATCACCAAAAAGCGAAAACGCGCAGACTCGACTTCGGACCACCTCAATATCTCCATCTACGACAAGTCACCTTCTGCAGTTGGACCTGTTCTTGGTGAGTCTACTCGTCATACTCTTTTCCAGAGTACATAAATCTTATGTCGTTCGTTGTTTAGCCACTTTTTCGACACTTGAACCTCCAAAATCTACAGCGTTCTCGGTCTACGCCCCGCCTCAGAGACCAAGAAAGGACAAAAGTATCGATGGAAGCACAAATGCGGTACAAGCTCAAGAAGAGGAATTCTCTCGGAGAAGCTTAGCTCTTGCTGGAGAGACGGATACTGTAGAATTTTACGCTACAGGCGAGGCCGCAGCTGCTCAAAGAGGGTGTCGGTACGTCCTCGACCTCATTCCTTCACTTCCTTTCGCTCATTTTCAATGTATGCCCTCAACTACTCCATCAATACAGGTATCTGATCGGGATCCGCAACAAACGTACCAACACTTTGCTTCTTCGACCCAGTCCCTTACAGATCCTGGGTCGACGAGTGAAGGCTCTCAAGGACCTCGTACCTCTCCCATCGACATCTTTTTCGCTTTCGGAACAGGCTCGAGCAACAGAGAGGATGGAACAACGAGCTGCTCTAGGAGAGACTTTTGGTACGCAGAAAGCCCAGAAGGCGTTACGAGCGACAGAGAGAAATCGCGTGGACGTATCTGCAATGGAAGACGTCGTTGGACATATCCAAGAAAGTGTTGAATTAGGGACGAAGAGTTTACCGACTCAAGGTAAGTTGTTGTCCTCATTCCAATCATAGAAAGGATTTATCATTTGTTTTCTTCTGCTTAATTCTTTATTCGGTTGAATACAGAGGAAGCAAAAGAAATCTCCGATGCCTCACGACAAATTCCCAAATTCAACATCGACGCTACACGTCCTGAAGATGTCTACAAGCTGCATGACATCGTCCCTAGTTCTGAACTTCGTGCGGTACCGATCAAGGACTTACAAAACGCCTTCCCGGAACAAAGGATGGGGTGTATTCCCGGACCTTTCAGACACTCTGAATGGATGAAGGCACATCTAGAAAGAGTATTTGCGTCTGGAGAGAAACCAAGCAAAAGGACACTGTAAGTTCGAATTCTTAGTGCTTCGGGTTTGTATCGCAAAATAATACTGAATATTAATCCTGCCATTTGATACTTTAGGAGAATCTTGATGTACATTGCGATTCTCCTGACCTTCCGCGCGGGCGCACCAAGGTATTGCGCGAACCGAAGCGACTTGGAAGAACGCCTCCCCGGTGTACCATCCATCATCGTCGATGGGATTTATTCACGATTTACGGAGACAGTTCGAGGAAGCTCCGCGTAAGTCCGACGTCTCGTTCATACAACTGCTTCCTTCTGAAGCTGAGGACCTACCGTGACACCCGAGAGTCGTATGTTCCGATCGAGCCTGACGAAATTCATCTTTGCTGCAGGACGAAGTTCACAAGCGACAATGCCGTGCGTTTACTAACCCATGTCTTTGCACTGTGTCTACGCGTGGATAATTTCGCGAGCGACACGGCCCTGCTCGCCTCAGACCTTAGAGAATCTGTCACCAAGTATGTTTTCCAATTTCCTTCCATTTACTAGCCATCTTCTCACTGCTCGTGACTATAGGGTCAACCCACACTTCAAGCTTCTCGGTAAGTTCGCTTGTAATCCATCCCAAGTCCTGAATTCCTCCTTTCTGACTGCTGATCTCAATAGGGTGTAAGATCGAGAAACTGAGTGCGGCGGAGATGAACCGACTCAGACTTCCTGCGATGGCTGCGGAGCAGAAGAGGGCGGTGCTACGTGTGCCGTTGGAATTCCCTAAGGCAAGGGCGAGGCGGAGAGCTGCCGCGTGAGGTCCCGGTTCAGAGTTTGGGGACGTGGCGATGTATGCGTCAGATTCAAATTCAAGAACTGAGCACGGGAGAAGAAACCGATGAGACTTAGGTCGCCGAAGCGGCGAGGCCTTCCCGCGCTCGCGACATCCACGAACGGAGGATAGTTCGTAGGTGGGAAAAGGACGAAATTTGTGAAGTATTTCAATCTCGGTCAATCAGTATCAGAAGTACGGACTGCACGGTCTAGATATAAGAGATGCCTGAGGGTCCGGATACCGATTATTCAAGATACCGTTGCGGATGAGTTAGACCGAGGGTAGACCAGAAAAGATCAAAAGCCTCCCGGTGCTGTAGCTCAAGATTCCCGACTATCAAGATGATACACTCCTGACAACAAGATCGAGGTACAGATCGCCAAAGATAAAGAAGTTGACCATGCAGATTGATGGGACTTTGACTTGGGCAATATCACTTTTGTTGTGTGTGAACGAGGATAAGAAATAAGGGTTTTCGGGTGACAATCAGGTTGATGACATCAATATGCGCGAATTGCCGAAATTTCTTCAATGTTGGCTCGTACTTGCACGTACTTGCAAAAGCATTTCAAAATGATATTTAAATAACACTTTTATTGATTTTATTACACGCTGCTAGATAATTCTGATGCAATCTTTGGACGAGAAGTTGGTTAGCATCATTTCTCTTAGCAGCTTCTAACTATCCAGAAAGACCAGAAAGAGCTCTCCTCCGATTTTGGATGGCTTTTCACGCGAATAAACAGCACGATTCGGATGATTGCCACTACGTCGCAAGGCTCAGATTGATCAGTTCTTGATTAGCATACATGCATGCATGTACCGTTACTAAAAATTTCACGGCTGTGTCAGTCTTGAGGGTAGCCTGTTGTAAGATGCTCTTGGAGACTGTGCTGAATGAATCATCCTGTCCTGACGAGTCGGAGGAGAAAAGTTCCCGTGACGGACGATCCTTGGGGCGATCCCCTCAAAGTATCCTCAAGCTGACAAATCCAGTGATCCGGTCAACCTTATTTTTGGAATGCCGAGCAGACGCGTACCGCTAAGCGCGCCTTACTCAGCGCGTGTTTTGTACAGCGTCGAAGGAGTCATCACCGATGTTCATTCCATACTGCCATGTTTATATGGTCGTTGTATCTTTCTCAGCACTGCTTGTGCAATGCGCATGCGCTAGGGCGTGATCTGAGCCCTGTCAGTTAGTAAGTGCAGAATGAAGAACCCGCACTCTGTCTGATTCTCCGTTAAATTCCGTTGGACTGCGTTTCTCGATGAAGGCGCGCATAGCGGTTAGCTGAAAGCAGACCGAACTTTGTGCTATTCGCGATATTCAGAAGGGGGCCGGAATTGGCTAGCAAATGGGAGCCATGCGAGAAGGACGGGAGGCAATGGGATCGCATTAAAGAGCATCCCGCAGACCGCCGTTAGCAAGTAACTTTGTTGGATAGCACGAGAGCATGACCTCGAGGCCATCGGGCAAAATCGAGTCCGATGCGGTACGGGACTGCGCCTTCATCGGACTATTCTCCTTCGAATGATTAGATGCCGCGCACATGCGCAGTGCGACTATTGACCGGGGTGCGTATGTAAGCAGACTCCGCGGGAGATGATTGGGTACGTGAGCCCCGACATGTGGTAACCGAGGCTTAGGAAGGGAGATGCTGACTGCGCGAGGCAGGCTTGGATGGCTTAGTCAACTGCACCATCGATGCCGTGGTGATTACGATGCAATGACTCGATTCTATTTCCTTCTGCCCCTCTAGCAGCAGGATAATCGTCCGACCCCGATGCCGTCGTGTCTCTTTCTATCCAATCGTAGTATGTCCGCTCCGATGTCCCGATTCGCCTCGACACGGCTTTATAAACCCAGCGCTTGCACTGCGGTCCTCAATTATAGCTGACCCGCCACCGCAAACGCGTCCTCTCAGCTGAAACACCCCGCACAGTACACAAGTCCTTCCTGGACACTGCAGCAGCGCATCCACCACAAGCACCTGTGACGCCGACGTCTAAGAAGATGATCTGCACCCAGCCTACATCAGCCGGGCCCAGTGCCCCTCGCACAACCCGCAGTCTATCTGCACCTGCATACTCGTGCGCAAGCTCGTATGCCTATCCAGAGAATCGTGACGCCATCTTCCCTTTCCCTGGTCCTGCACCCACATTGCATCAGCGCGAGCTCTATCTCCGCGCTTTGGAGCAAGAACGCGAAGAAATTTTGGCCGCGGCGTACTCTACAAAGCGTTCCAACTCTAGCCCGAGTTCTTCCGTATCTCCTTTCGCCGAGGCATACATTCGACCAGATTATGACGTCGACGAGGATGACTCCGATTCTGACGATGATGAGATGCCACCTCGATTCGATGACCGTGGTCGTCAGCTCAACTTCCGAGAGACGGTCCGACAGCGACAGGCCCGATTGGAGTTCCTCCGCCGGCAAGACTTTGCAAGGCGTATCGCACACCGAGGGCTAGAGGATTCCAGAGCTTCCGCGTACGCCATTAAACGTCTTCCGCCTCCACGAGCTCGCCCCATCGAGCGCGTCAATGCCGCCATCAAGATACAACGCGCGTATCGCTTGCATAGGATTGTCAAGGGCTTGAGCGAGTTGGCGGAACGCGTATGCGAAGCTCATGAAATATTCTTAACTCGCTCGAAGGAGAACTACGACGATGCGTGGAAGAAACACGCGGAAGTCTTACATGAGCTGTTGAGAGAACTCGGCGAACGGACTGGCGTACTCGCTGAGACTCAGACCAAGGCGAAGACGGATTGCCGTAACCTTCACCCTCGTGTACGCGCCGCGGCTCGAGCAGCGATGGAGGCGCTCCGCTCAGAGCTGGCCTTTCTCTATCGCGTGCAAATTAGCAGGCATTACTCGTTTTCCTCCTCCGCCTCGTCTATTTCGTCCAAGTCCTCCTCTTCTTCCGACTCGGAGGACGACTACTACGATGATGAGGAATACGACTCCGGCGAGGATGATGATGACTACGCGTCGTACACGTACACTCCACCTCAGCTCGTTAGCACGGAATTGTACGTCGTCGAGGAGGAGGACGAGGAAGAGGACGAGACAGATTACGTTTTGCGGCAACCACAGCCACGTCTTTGGTCAAATGCGATGCAGCTCTATGATACCAATTCAAGGACGAAGCATCAGCGAAGCCGTCATACTCCTCTGTCCTTGTCGACATCCTCACCTGTATCGGTAGTTCTGAGTCTCGTGAGATCGCCCGTATCGCGCTCGCCCTCCTTGGCCTCTATTCCAGAGGAACGCGACGAGGATTTCTTGACTGCTTAGATTTCTCCTCTTTTCTCTTCTTCTCTATTTTCTTTTGCACCGTGCTTCAAACGCCTCTTTTTTCGAGTCTGATCGCATAGTATACTTCAGATGCTGCAATATTTTCCCCGATGGTTTCGCAATTTCAATTGTGCAAGTTTTTTTTTTACCGTCTTGACTCAAGTTTGCTTTGCATTTGTAGAGAAATTCCGTCACGGCATTTGTATTTTCGATACGCAGATAAGAATGTACTCCCCCCATAATCTCAAACTTGATTGTTGATTGGTTTGTTGCGTTGCGTGAAATCAAGTACTTCAAATTTCTCAAGCGACTCGTTCAAGTATTGACGGTCTAGATAGAGCAATGCTAGTCGATCCTAAAAAATATGAAGGCGTAATTTGGACCATGAGCCATCATATTTTTAATGAGCTACTCGCCAATAATATCTGTCAATGCCCTTTTTTTCGCACATAAAGGCCCAAGGGCGCGTCTCATTGACTTTGCCCCTCTTTCTTGAACACATACACTCTTGATCGGTAGCGTCCACCTGAAGACATGTCAAACTCTCAATGATAAAGATGTGGATGCCTTCAAACTTGGTCAGATGTATAGTTTTTATAGCTTGTGGGATGAAAGTGGTCTTTCCATCCATTTAGCTTGGAGTCAAACCTGCCTCTGGTCAGCATGTTGATTAGGTCATATGCTCTTACGAACATCCTACACTAGTGAGATGATGTGCAATTTAAATTAGGAAGTGACCGTGATTGTCAGTATTTACTATGCCTGTAAGCACAATCTCGGACGTCATGCAGATTCAATAAGATAAATAGAACCCTTGTGGATGGATGGAGATGGAAGACAAAATCAAAGGACTCGATGAAATCAATTTATGATGAGATGATGGCATCAAATGCGTGAGAGATATATACCATTTCAAACACGGACCTAAGATTTCAGCCAGCTTGATTTTTTTGGAGATATTGGGTTGTTTCGTCGAATGTCCCTTGTGACGCACAGGCTCCCGTTCTCCCTCCTTGACCTCACTCTCGCGCAGGCGCAGGCTTGTCAGCGCATAAATGCATTATCAAGGGTTATTCAAGTGCGACAGGCGCACTCTACTGCGCTACAGACGAAGGCACCCGAGGTCCGAGAGGGATATTTGAGTCCTCCATTGCCAGGTAGAGGGGGCGTAGAGAGGTATGTTCGATTTTATGGCATTCATAGACCATTCTCTTAGCATATTATTCCTTCTGCCTCAGGCGTCGTTCAGCGAGCATTGCAAAGGAGGCCAGGAGGCCGGCGCCAAAGACACGTCAAAGCGACACCGTAAGAGCACCGTCAGCAGCAGCTCTGTTGCTTCACGATCGAGTCGATTCCCTCGTGAAGCATACAGGTGGTGATGTACGTAGCCCGAACGTCGGTTCAAACAAACAAACATCCTCACCAACAAGTCGTGTGAATTTAATTTTTCTTCAGCTTTATACGGAAGGCGCACAGGAAAATGAAATAGCCTATCCCGAGAACGAGTCGTATACCGAAGGTCGTCTATATTACGCCGAAACGGAGCTGCGAGACTTTTATACCGACTTGCTTACTCACCCGGAATCTGAGCTCGAAGCACAAGCCCGGTTCTTTCCTACTAAAACCAGGAGCAGACGGAGGGAGCTAGAGGAAATAGATAACAAAAGACGGAAAGAAAGGAGGGAAGTGTTGGACAGCGCCAGGAGCCGTTTAATTGTGGACAATGATGGGATACCGAATGAAGCGGACCCTTCATCTTCATCCTCCTTGGCAAGTCGTCTAGCCGGGCGGCGAAAAACTTCTCGCTCTTCGGAGTTCAGGGAAGGAGAACTGAAGCAAGACCTCTTGGTTGAACTGAGAGAACAGCTAGATCCTAAGAAGCTTCACCACAACATCTTGCTGCGCGTCTTAGATGTTGTCGAGAGCGTAGAGGAGGCGCGGAAAGTCGTTAATGGTCCCGGAACAAGAGTCGCAGGTACCCCCTCTACACCAGTTGTTGTTCTGTCTCCGAAGGAATGGGATGCACTCGTCCATACATGCGTACGTCTGGCCCACTTGTCTCTGAGTTTCTTTGGCTGATAATTGACCACTTATACAGATTGATGATAATGAGTTAAGTATCGCAGAAGTTGGTTTACTTCTTATGAAGGTGAGAATTCGGAGAATACTTTAAAAGTGATAAAACAGCAGTCTGACATGTTCGTCAGCGTTGTGGCAATGAACCTCCCGAGGAGCTCGTCAATGATGTGTTAAACGCGCATGCTTCTGAAGGAGACGTGCCTGCGGTCTTAGCATTCTTTGAGAAACTTGCTATCGGTGGGTCAAGTCAAATATTCTACGATCGCTCTTGTGACTCAAACGATCTGAAATATCCCCAGGTAGGCCGACGGAGCGCCAGCGGGATCTCCACATCAAAGTTCATTTAAAGTCTTCACCCTCAAGCACTTACGGCATCCCTTCCGCTCTTGAAGTTTTACACAAATACGAATCCCTCGCTCTCCTCCCTCCCGTGCAATCCTACACGCGCCTTATCTGTGCGCTGTTCTCCGCTCGTTCGGCTCAGCTTCAGGCACAAGCATGGGACCTTTTCGCGCACATGCGCTATGTAGCTCACGCCAAGCCGGACCCCGCACTTTACGCTCTGATGATTCGAGCATGTGCTGGGACTGGATTTTCTCAGTCTGGGTATGTTGCTGATCCAGTAAGAGCGCTGGATTTGTGGACGGAGATGACTACTGACATTGGACATGCGCCGACGGTTGGTGCGTATAACGCCATAATTCTCGCTTGCGCTCGATCCAGTGAATATGTCGGCGAGGCATTTCGTCTTGCAAGAGAGATGCTTGACGGACACAGAGATGCGTATGGCTATCCTCTCATGCATGCTACCCAGGAGACATTTGATGCATTGCTTGTGGCCGCAAAAACGCGGAAAGATTTACCTCGCGCAAGGTGGATACTCGCGGAGATGTTGAAGATTTACGAGCAAGCTGTGAAACAAGCCAAGGAAAACGGCAAAGAGGTCGAAAGTGAGATCGAGCTCAACGAACGAACGCTGATGCATGTCTTCCATGCTTACGCTTCGTACAGACCTCCTTTCCGGCGTGGAGATACAGCGATTATCGATGAGAGCGAAGTGAAGGTGACACCACAAGAGGCCAATGTGGGAAGTGTCGGTGAGCACTCGGCTCCTCAAAAAGAGTTAGAGAAGGTATCGTCGACAGCTCGCTTCACTGTAACACCTCCACAAACTCGAAAAGAGGTTTTGGCGGAAGCTGATGCACTCTTTGAACGTATCCTTGCTGAAACGGACTTGCATCCGTCATCACCTCGTGCGCCTTCTGGAGATCCCCAGACCTCGGCTCAAGGCCCTTTTTCACGCGTTTTGCTGACCACATCGCTCCTTAATTCCTATCTGTCTGCGCACTACATGCACGATACTCTGGAAAACTCGCATAAACTATACAAGGAGGTATTTCTCCGTACAGGCGTGGAACATTCTCCACGGACATACATTGAGGCGCTTGAGCGATGCGCGGGAGCCGAGAGGGAGGAGCGTGGGGTTGCGAAAGAATTCGCAGAAGGTGTGTGGAGGGAATGGATTGAAGTCGAGAGGAGGCTGAATCCACGCGCTGTCGATGCGAGGATGATCGAGCGGGCGTATGCTGCCATGATAAGGTTGCTTGCATTGTGCGTCTTTCTACATGGTCTCAGACGTTGGACTGACTTTATTTTCTTAGAGTCAGAGACTTAGACTCTTCTCTCTCCCTTCTTCGCACCTTCTCAACACGCTACCCTCACCGGGCTGTCTCCCATCCTCTCTATGGCAAACCTGAGATACGAAGCACGCGCACCTCGCTGTATGACACTGACCGACCGCTTGTTCGACTCACCACACCCTCGGAAGTGCCAGACGACACTGTGCCTCCTCTTTTGACACCGCGTGATCTCGAGTTGTTGCATCACCGGTTGGTCGAGGCTGGTCCTGAACGCCAGAAGGATCTGGATTGGTTGACCTATTTGGGCTACGCGTATATGGGCGCGTTGAGGAAGAGACGGGATCGGGTCATAAGAGCTTAGTGACTTATTGTCCGGCCCTCTTCTGTTAGATTTGATGGTATACTCTACGACTTTGCGTACTTTATAATCCTTTATACTTGTCTATTGATGTCTGTCTCATAGTAAGCAGAGCTTTACGGTGAATATCTTGGAAGACAGACAATGCATTCAGAGTTCTGATTACACAAATCCTGAAAGTCATTGCGAGAAAAGCCAAAGCATATAGAATTGGACCCGAATCTACTGGCGTCTCGGCGGACTCAAAGCCAGCTTCAATGGGCACGATTACTACACAACAGAAAGCCTTTGGTCATGGATTCTTCGAACACCTTCAGGTTTTCCTCTACTTTGGAAATAGCCACCGGCCAGAGTAAACGCCGACCGTTTGCATGCTCGAGTTTCTCCTCTGTCTATTGCTGAAGAAACGTTCTCTTCAGGTAAGTGACCTTAATCCTCCTTCCCCAGTCTCTCACTCGTGAGAACCAAGTGTGCGCCGTCTTCATTTTGCCGACGGGAAGGGTTCTTATGTCCATGTGCTGCTCGCTTCGCATTCTGAACGTTTGCACTGCACTACATAGTGAATGCAGTGGCCGCGTCGGCCTTGTCTGGTATTCTTGGCTTCTCCGATTCCCACCCTGAGAGAACTCTGAACAAGAGAGGCGCGCAGGCTGACAAAGAAGTTTGTAGAAGGCGGATATTAGCTGTCTTGTACCTGATTACCAAGGTCTGTGCCTGGGCACGCCCTTATGCCAGGGGAAGCGAAACGGAATGGATCGCGCCGCGTCCGCAAATAGTTCAACACGTTCCGGTACAAACTGTTGGAACCTCTTTAGGTGTTACAAGTCTTGCACGGTCGGCTATTTCCTTTCCTGATTTAGACCCAAAGCCTAACAGCTTTCGTCTTGCGTCGGTCAGAAAGCTATGAGGACGCTGATTGGAGCCTACAAAATGCTTCTTGTTCTATTATATCTTTTTCTCATACAGCGAATGAAAAAGCGATATTATTCAAGACGTATGCATCGGTCAGCGAGCAAAGAGGATATGATCGGGAGGGACCTTCAGCGGTACAAAACAAGTGGAGTCCCAAACAGAAGGTATAAAGGCCTACCTTTCATTGCTTGATCATAAGGAGATCGATGGATACAAACTACAGTGATTTTATTGGTAAACTGCAAAGAGAAAATGGGTCAGTATCGCATGCGAAGCTTCCGGATTCAAAGCGGTGGATGTGAGTGAAAATGCTATCAATAAACTGAAAAAAAGGGACTGCAAGTGAATGCCAAGCACGAATGCGGCTATCTGAACTTTCTGAACGGAGAAGGTGGCCGAGGTGAAAAAATACGCGAACAAAGTTTTGCACGGGTATGTCGGGCAGTCAGGAACGAATGAATTGTCCGTCGAGCCATAAGGACGAACAATACGATTTGTAAACTTCGTAAACTCCTGATCATATGACCATGAGCTCGCATGAGGCACACATGACTATCCCACAGTGCCTACAATCTGCGCATCCTTTCCTGATGCACCAAAGATACCCGGAACAAGCATTCAAATATGGGAATGAGTGAAATGCGGAGGAAACGCCTGAACGAATGCGGAACTTGTATATTTCAATTAAGAAGGAACAAGAGTGATTTGGAAGAGATGTAAAGGAAGAAAGAGACTCAGGTGTAACTTACCATCATAAACAAACGAAGGAAGCTTTCACCATGTGCGCGTCACGTTCGACCGTCCCGCCTTTCTAGCGATTCTTGAGACCCGACGTCCGTGCCATATATCGATGGGGGCAGCGGCATTCGTGACGGATGGAGTACAGGATATGCCAAAGAGCTTAAGCCGCTCGAAAAGAATGGTTTTGCAGCAAGATCGGGAAATGATGGAGAGGAAAGAAGTCGGGATGAAGGGGCAGAGAAAGATGGGAGAGAAGTTGAAGTGGAGAGAGTTGGGGAGGTACCTGACACGGCAGCATCGTCGTATTTGAGTCGCATTTCCGGCGTTACTGACTCGGAAGATGCACTTGAAGTCGGCACGGAGTGTGCTGCGTACGCAGATGAAGGGGTTGTTCCTGAAGGTTCGTCTAAGCTTGAGCCCCTCGAGCTTCGGGATGACTCGAACGTGCGAGAACTGATGCTATCTGCGTCAGCTTCTCTCTGAGCTTGAGCCTGAGGCCCATTCTCTTCTTCATCCT
Source organism: Phlebopus portentosus (assembly GCA_037892935.1). Taxonomy (NCBI): domain Eukaryota; kingdom Fungi; phylum Basidiomycota; class Agaricomycetes; order Boletales; family Boletinellaceae; genus Phlebopus; species Phlebopus portentosus. The sequence goes on from JAYXKI010000009.1 coordinate 749,239, forward strand.
CGTCATCCACTTCCACGCTAAGCATAGGATCGCTTTCCTCATGCGAAGGCGTATCAATAGGAAGCGGCCCGATTATGCCTCCATTCAAATTTCTGTCCTCTCTCACACCTGAAGGCCCGAATAACGAGAAGCGAACATCTTCATCAGGCGGAGTTGGTGGTGGTCGGTCGGCATAGCTAGTACTTGAATTATTCGTCGTAGTTCGCTGCAGGTCTAGAGTCGCCGTAGGTAGAGCGATCATCGGAGGAAGCGTGGAAGGGACAGCTACAGGTAAACCTGCACGATTGATGGATGTAGTAATTGGGGAAATCGCAACGACGCGATCTCCACCTTCCGAAATGTACGGCGGGGGCGAAGCAGGTAGCGATCCGGGGAAATACCGGGGTACAAACGGAGCAGGGTTTGCCTGAACCATGACGGGCCCGTCACCTCGTTGTCTGTCGATTCCACCCTCCTCGCGATCATCTGGACCATATTCGCCATGATCGAGTGCAGTGAAGTTCTCCGCAAATGCCTCGCGGACACGATTTTCGCGTACTCGGGCTCGGTGTCGACGACATCTAATTGAAATGCAAAGAGCCAAAGCAACCACTGATAGAAAACCGAATGAGCCTCCAACCGCCCCCACGAACGTCGCAATGTTATGTTGATTCGAATTACTGTTGAAGGCAGTAGCGGTCGACGAAGTAGTAGACATGGAGAGGAGAAGAACACCGTTAGTTCACAGTCGTAGGTGAGAGTAGATGAGAAGGGGCTGTAGTAAAAGAAAAGAGGGGAACCAAGGTTGTGAAAGTAGATAACGGAGAAACAGCCCAACACAAGTGACTATCAGGGTCCACCTCTTTGCCATTGACCAATCCCTAATAATGGCCTCCGAGGTTGAGGCGGTCCCGAATACTTCTTTGAATTGAACAAACCCCAAAAAGGAATCTTATGATGGTGCAGCCAATCATAAGGACACGTAGCTCGAATCGGATTGGTTCACGGCAGAATTGCTGGAGAATAAAGGAGCGAATGAAAGGAAGCAACACTCACGAGCTTGTTACGGCCCCTGCCGTCCGCTCACTATCTGGCGCGGCCGTAGTGATACTACCACCGGGAATCGTGGGATCGGACGCCCCGGCAGTGTATATCACGTAATCTAGCAAGAGTACACTGTCCACACCGACGTCTATGACCAGAGAGTGATCCGAGTCCACGAGATCAGAAATACTGAATATATTCACATTGAATTGGAATTTATCAGTAGCAGAGCTGTTGATATTGGGAGTCCCTGGTACTGTTGCGTCGGGCCGATATGTAAACGAACCGTGAGGCGCGCTATCGAGAGTAAAACTCAGATTCGTAAAGGTCGGCGTGGTATTCGGCGGAGCTGGGAACAAGGGTAATATTCCGAACACGTAAACCGCTTGACCTATGAGTCGAAGAGAGAAAATATTGGATGTCAGCAATCAACCAATCGACAAACACGCTAGTTCGAAGGCGCTTGAAGGCCTACACACCAGTGAAATTCAGAGTCGCAGTGACTGGGATATCCTGGAAACCCGGATCATCCAAATCGATGCTTTGAGCTTCAAAGGGATTCTCATCGTCGCGCTTGCTCTTCGCTGCCAAAAATCTCCATTTCGCTCTGCGACAGAGAGCACAAACATGTTAGCAACCAGTAGGATGGGCTAAGTAAGGAAGGCCTTACGATCGAGTGGTACGCTTTAATCGTCTTTTTCGACGCCCATCTTTGCCCTTACCACCGTGCTTGTCGCCACCATCGTCGTCATCGTCGTCATCAATATTGTTTGTATTGACATCGCTCGCGGTACTTGTCTGCGCGGGTTGAATACTTGATGAGGAAGCCGCCGGTGCCGTAGTAGGTGAGACTGGCGTCGCCGATGTACTCTTTGTGCCGTCACCATCCGAGTCTCCCACAGTGCCCTCATCGTCTTCATCAACTGTAGGGATGATGTGGGTTCCGTCGTGCCATGTCCCGCCGTAAGCAGATGTACTCGGCGGAGAAAGACAAGTGTCACATTCCACTGTACTTGCATGCCACGATTGAGCAGGCGCGTACATAATATAAAGATCGGTGTCGTCAAGCGTTACGTTCATCTGAATGATAAGTGAGCAAATCTAACGTCACCTCAAAACTAAGAATCGTAAGAAAAAGCATACCTGTGCGGCTATCTGGTCAGTGAGCATTATGATGGAGAGGAGCGCAAGAACAGCTCGGAATCGCGGGTATTCTCCTCGCCAAGGCGCTCGTTCATGTAGCCCAAACATCTTTTATCCAATGGTTTGAGAAATTGTCAAACCAATCCTACAAGAAAGTGTTGACCAGGAATACAAGGCAGAGGCGCAGCTGGCCTCCGAGCGGACGGGGATAGCAGACTAGTGTAAACGAACGGAGGGATGGCGCCCTAAGAGAAAGAACTCGCAGAGTACGGAGATTTGAGGCGAAAAGACGTGGGAGTAGTGTGATAGGGATAAGGAAGAGCGTAGTGCAGAAGTAGAGAAGGAGGAGCGCCCCAGTAGAAGGGGAGGGAGCTTGAGAGACTTTCGGACTCAAGCTTAAAGAAGAACCAGTGCTCAATTGCTATTCTGATCAATCGTTTCGCAGCAGACGCTTATAACACATATTAGAGAAAAGCCCCCACGCACGAATATCGGTGGTCTCAGTCGTGCCGGCAAAGGAGAAAACTCACGGCAGTTCTTCCACGCGAGACGGAGAGACGTAGATCTGGTTTGGACTCAGATTCCGGAAGAAGATCCAGTATTTGCATAAGGCCACAGGGCGCCTCGGTTCCATCCAATGACGAGTTAGCACATCCGATACCAATCAGAACAGTCCAGCGTGTATTCCAAAGCAATTGACGCAACAAGACCCTGTCCGAGCGTGTCGCGTGCAGGAAAGCGAGCCATAGAATGGGGGATACTGGTAGGGTGTGAGGATGGCGGAGTCAGTTGACTGAAAACAACTACATCAGCATGCAATAGATGGAATACTTTCCGAGAATACGGCATGGATGCAGGTACTCCAAGCAAGACAGAAGACCCAAATACACCCACTAAGTGGACACGCTCTGGGAACGGTGTGAGCTTTTCTTCATTCGGAGTCCCAAAACGGGCAAGTGTGAGTAACGTGATCAAACATCCTCCAACACGCATCTTGTCCAATCGTGCCCATCCCCTATCGTCAGCCTGAACGCAGCCTAATTTCAAGTTCACGAAGTTGCTGTCCTCCTAGATACTTCTCAGAACTGTGTACACTGGTCCACACTTTGAACTGTTATCTCATCTCATCCGCTAAAAGATCGAGGACTCTCTGACTCCCTGGTTTTTCAATCCCTGCCCTTGGGTCTGGGATTGATATTTGCGGAATCGAAATTCTTTTATGAGCGCACTCACGTGCTATGCCCAACCCGTCGACGGCACAATTCCCGTTGCAGCTCTTCTGTACGATGATGAGCGCCTTCTTGCAAGTCAAGATGGCGTCGGACTATACGATGGGTGAGCCAAATGCTCCACTGCGTACATGTGTATCTTTCCCTTCCGTTATTCTATTCTTCAGTCGGAGTACAGCCATATTCTTACCCCACACTAGCCCTAGTTGATGTATAATCGACTAGAACCATTGTGCTTATGCCTCCGACTAGTCGTAGGCGTGAATCCGGATTTCTCATCCTTAGTCTTGGCGATGTGATGGGGTATTTTCGCAACTGGGCTTTTCAGTATCTTCTGACATTCATGTCAGAGTAGAACTCTCCATATGGGGGCTTCGGCTCCGATAGAAGCTGTGGCCCGCTATCGAGATAGCGAACATTGATCCGGAACTTGCGCGAGCATTAACCTCATACTACTGCCGATGATGTGGGGTAGGTTATCATGAAGAGCATGTGTCTTTCAATCCGCTCTTGTTCCTATGTAATTCGTGCAAGGTGGAAATCTCTCGGTTCATTCTCTCCTCGCGGAGACTAGCGAACTAGCCATGAATATTCTTTGAACATCAACCCCGGCTTCATTTTCCATATGCTTCAACGATTGTACTGACAACATTTTTTCTAGTCCTAACAAATCAGCCTCTCACCAATCGGGCACAATTCACATATCCTCCCATCGTCTATTCTTCATAGCCGGTGCTACTTCATCTTCTCCATTGCGTGCACCCTTACCCGAAGATGAACGAGGAGCATCGCTTTTACTTCCCTTGGAGACAATTACCCATACTGAAAGCTATGCAGGCTTCTTCAAGAGCTCACCAAAGGTCACATTGCACCTACGTCAAAATAATTCTGGTGGCGAGACGACTGTGGCATCGGAACCGAGCGTAATCGCACCAGCGCCGCTTGTCAGTTCTTCACTTGCACACGGAAAACCTGTGACTTCAGACTCGTCTACTAATGGACACTCGAGCCCAATATTTGGCGCTACAAGCTCTTCAGAGAGTCCCTTTGAGTCATGGGAATGCGAGATCTGTGGGTACCGCAATCCACCGGGCCTTTCTCCTGCGGCACGGAGCACGTGTGGCCTTTGTGGTATGCCTCGAAACGTGTCGTCCTCAGCTACGCCATTCTCCAGCACTCCGAGACCGTCGAGTTCTGCAGGTTCACCGAGCAAAGCTTCATCTTCGAGTCCATTGCCAGTTCCAACCTCAAGCAGAAATGCAACAGTTTCTGCAAATGTTGGTTCTTCCCATTTGTTTTCCAAATCTCTCCCGTCATCTAGCGCAAACACACCGCCCCCTATTTCCACCATGACGACAGAGGAAGCCCGCGAAGGCGAGAGAAGACGACGAAAACGGAGACCGAGTGCTGTGGCGTGTTCCGTGTGTACATTCCTCAATCACCCATACTTACGGGAATGCGAAATGTGTGGGACGCCCTTGCCCCCATTACCATCAGCGGAAGGAAGCGCTAGATCAATATCAGACTCACTTTCTTCGACAAACGGTGCAGAATCCCTGCATGTCACTTCCAAGTCCGCTCCGGCTTCAAGACCGGATTCTCCGGCGCTCAGTGACGTCCATACATTGGCGGAGGTAAACGAAAGGGAGAGATACATTAGATTAAGCTTTCGGAAGGGTGGAGATAAGGCTTTTTATGCTGCACTGAAAACTGCTCTGCAACAAAAGGAGTGGGAGGTCTGTTCTATTTTCCCTAGTTTCTTTCAATTCCATTGGTTCATCACTGAATGGTTTATTTCAGGCTCGCAACGTAACATGGAAAGCCAATAGTAAAGGTTCGCAAACGCCTTCTGGTCTTTCCGGTATCAGTATGTCATATGTATCGCTCGGCGTTAGTGTCGGTGTCCATCTAATTCTGAACTTCTCAGGCGCAATTCTGCAGAATATTGACACGACGGCCTTGCACACGGAACGAGGCATGAGTGATGCTTTCGCTGATTTAGAAGCCCTTATGTCCAAAGCGCAAGACATGGTCCGCCTTGCAAAGGGACTCAACGAACAGTTAACAGCTGCATCTCGGAGTGCTGATGAGCCGCTTGAACCTGAAGAAGCGACATTTGTCCGGTCTTCTCTTGGCCAACTGGGTTTGAGTATGAAGAATACTGCGGTAACTGCGGATATGAGCAACGACGAAAGGAAGTATCTTGAACAACTTGCCATTGAATTGGCGGGGGTCCTAGAAGGCGGGTCTGATGACGATCTGCGCCCACGTGCGGAAAATGAACGACAGCAGGTCGGTATTATGAGAAAGCGCGGGATCGTCGGTCTGGACGAGGTCTGGGGAGGATGGAACCGTGCAAGAGGTGTCGGTAAGTATACGTTTCATGCACTTCAGTTTAGATCGCTCTGCTTGACAAGCTTTCGCTCTTTCTAGCATTAATCTCCCCAGAGGTAACCCTGAAAGCCCTCCCCTTCCTTCCGCAATATACAACGCCTCCCGTCAGCACACGAGTCCTCTCCTCCGGTCTTAGAGTCTTGCACACACCATCCTACTCCACGTCGTCCTTCTCCGAACGACTGCTCGCTCAACTCACGAGTACTAAATGCTCAACGACAACGACAACACAAATCGCCGGCACAGAATCGCTGAGCGTCGGTCTGGCTGAAGAGCTCGTGAACGAGGTGGAGGAGATGGGCATGATATGTCGAGATGATCCCTCTACGGCCATCAACCCCGGTGCGGGAATGGCTATCGAGGTGAGGTGGTGGCCGAATCTCTTCGAGGAGTGTACTTGGGATGGACAGGATGATTAGGGATTTAGGTATGGTTTGCTCACGGTTTGCTCAGCATTTGCTTTGTCTTTTGGTGAAACACGGAATCTTGTATCCATAAGTTGTATTTATCCCGTAATAATAATAATCTTCTGCACGGTCAAAGTTAGCTACATTGTCCTCTTCTAGATTCCTTCAGTTGACTCGATGTCAGGTCAATATCTGCTGTTCTTCACTGCTCTCGAACTCGTCACTTCGTGCTAAGCTCTACCAGACAATTCGCGTTGGCATTAATAACACAATGCTACCTAATACAATGCAATGTCCAAAATTCTAGATAGGTATTACGCGGATGTTAGCACCTCAGGCGCAATCCGCTGCTCGACGTTCTTCAGCTTGTCTGTCCAAGCCTTTAACCTATCTGCCAATGCACCGATCTGTTCGCGGTCTAGTACCCGCGGTTGTACCCAGGTGATATGCGCTGTTTGGTCGATCTCGTCGAGTGAGCCGCGGACGAGTCCAAGACTACACCACACGCGCGAGAGTTAGATAACGAGCAAAAGTCGGGGACAAGAAACGCAAACGCACCTAAGAGCCTTCATCACCAGATGCTCTACATCACCTACATCAAGTCGCGTCTCCTCAGCTATAGTCTGGAAGCTGATGATGCGACTATCCCTATTCCTTCTGGACACCGAATCGATGAGCGCCATCAAGCAGATCTTTTGTCGTAAAAAGGGGTAATTTTGTTGTAAGATCGGCTCATTGGGGAAAAGTGGCGCAAGAGCTTCGAATTTCCCAATGTCTCCAGCGTTGAATGTGAAGAGGAGTTTCTTAATCCACTCATGAGGCGTTCCATCCAATGAGGATAAGATGGGGTGCATTAACTGCGCAAGAACAAACAAAAAGAGATGAGATTCAAGGGGATGAAATCGGATAGATGAATGAAATGTGAAAATGTACCAATTCTCCGAAATTGTAGATATTATCTGCTAATAACGCAGCCACACTAAGGTTATGCGCACGCAACATCCTCTCCTCTTCCGAGAGGTCCTTAGCAAGGTCAATGCAAGCAAGGTAGAGAAGGGAGTTCTTGTAGTAAGGGCCATAATCCGCCTTCGCCTATTTACATGTTTAGAAGCGTACCAGGAGCTGCGATAGACGTAGTACACACCTTGTAGTAGTCTGCAGCTACGCTGTAATAAGCCGCATTTACTGCCGGGTCAACACCGTCCAGGTTGTCCAGAATCTTCCACGCTGAGTCCATATCTGTGCGCGTTCCATCCAAATCACCGTAGAGGAGTTTTGCATGTGCCAAGGATGAAAGAAGGAGCACATGAGCCTCGGGTGATCTTTCGGTGTTGATTCGAGAAAGGAGGGCGGTGAGGAAACTGAGGACGGTGATGGGATCTGCGTGCAACGAGCATAGTTAACATGGCTGAACAGAATGGAGATCATATCGCACCCACTGTCTATTTCTTTCGAAACAATGACACCCATTTCGACCAGTCTCAGCTGGTTCAACCTCTCCTCGAAATCTCTTACGAACTTCTCGAAGACATCGACACGATACGGTCTTGACAACTCATGGCGGAAGAACTCAAACAGCTTCAAAGTTAGCTGATGCCAAAGTCTGATAAAGCCAAAGCGCATTAAATGGTGCGATTGCCTGGCATCGACCGGTCATGTACGCACTTTCGATGATACAAAGTCTGCAAAGACTCGAATAACGGATGAAGTTCTTGTGGCGCCGTCGATAAAACGGTCGTTAAGTATTCATCTACGTTTATTTTGTCTGGTTTGTCGACAGCCATCGCTGTTGACGAAGACATTTTGATGCGCTAGGAGGTATACTGCTGAGTGAAGTGTAGGTGCGAGAAACGCGTAAGTGCAGATGCACACGCGCTGATCATTGACGATGCTGACGCGTCGTTCTGTTTGTCTCTGTTTGCTTCCCTACCATCCCATCCTTCACTCCAACGTCCACCAGGTCACAGTCGTCCACTGACGTGTAGCCGCTACAATAAACCAGTATTTAACCGGAGGGAAGGCCAATAAACATCCAAGCAGACTCTATGGAAAACTTCAGTCGCAACGACATTCAGCATGTATACTGTCTCAGTCAACAACTTGATCTGATCTTGTCCATCGCGCTGTGATATGGTGCCACGTCCTTCTGCTCAGCAAGATAGCATGAGTAGTCAGCCTAGTCAAAGAAGTCGCAAGCAGCGAAGACGTGTAATTCCAACGATTATATGCGTCTAAGGTGTGTAATGAGCTACGGTGCGCGTTTTTTCGCCTTGTTCTTGCGCGTGTTGTGTTTCAGTAGTCAAAATTTGCTGAACAATGATTTCCCTGCGCACCCTTGAAATGCTCTTAGGCGAGTTTTCCCAGTGCAATATCCAGCAGCTATGCTTAGCAATCTCAAATTGCTTCCTCAAGACCAAAGAGGAAAAAAAGGAAGGATGAATTGAGAAGCAATGATTTTCCAACAGGTTCCAGATGTTCAACAGAAGAACTCGCAACTCCTTCAGTTAATATTTTGCTGGCTTCCATATTCCGGAATGCGATAATGGGGGTTGGATGCTGTGCTCAATGCTAGACAACAGCAGTCGACCCCTTGATGTCTCAGATGACTTGTCTGACTTACGAACTTAATCGATGGCGGGTCACAATTTCTGATCGCTGGAATTTTCGAGCTTGGCTGTCTGACTCTGCTCGCAGTGCACGAGAATTCACGATGCTCAGCAAGGTTATTGCAAATAGGAACTGCCCTATTATCATGATCCCGGAGATCGAGTTCCGGTTCCCGCACGACTGCGTCTAACGAATGCGGCGTCGTAGACCGTTGGCAAGATCGAGCCGTGGGCAGCATCCCTATGCGATCGTCGTTTCGTTTCTGCGGCGGCCATCGCTCGAGATGAATCAATGTCACCGGCGCTGTTGCAAATAAGCCGGTCGAAGCTGGCACATTTAATTCGTCATCTCATCGGCTAGCTGCTGAGGCAACGGACAATGTCTTCTTTTCATTTCCTCACCAAGGCTATGATGGTCTAATGGTGATAAGCTCGCATAGCACTTCTTAGTCGAGAATCAATCAAGACCTTCAACGTTCATCCGCCGGGAATAAGTGCTCCGCCTAAGAATTTCCAAATTTAGAAACACCGCTGCGCCCATATGCACTCGTAGCAACATCGCGGTCTAATGCACGTATAACGTCCTCGGTATGACAAGACAACCTTGTCTGCTAAGCGGGAAGATAAGTATGCTCTGCTCGCTCGGCATCGCTGTGCCCCATTCTGCTCGAAAGGCCTGTCCGTTTGGGTACGTTGATTAGCCCTGGAGACTTTGTACTTTTCAACGCGATGCTCGGACTGATGAACGGAACATCGGCTGAGAGCCACCTAGCACTGATGATGGCGTATAATCGAAGCCCCCAAGCACATTGGTACCTACTGGTTTTCAACTGAAGGAACCTGCCATGTATGGGCAAGTTAATATACCCAGGCCCAAATCTTGTCCTTCTTCGTATTTCCCTTGTTTTTAGTTTCTCTCTGCATAGAATCTTTGTCCGCGTGTACAGAGCACACTTTCTTCAAGACAGCCGGGCAATGTTCCCCTCTGCACGAGGCTATCGACTGAACATTTCCGTTCGGCGACATTGCAAAGAAGCGACGAACTCGTAGCTTGCTGGGAAACAAACACGTTGAGGGGATCGAGCACGTGGTACACGTGGTATCTTATCGGATTTCCGGGATGGAACCTTCCTTCACCCAAAGCAGGAAGGTGCGGAGGAATCCCACGGCTATATGTGGTACGGTCCGGATAATTTTTTTGACCCATCCAAAACAGGGCGAATGTTTGTGCTGTATTCGTACCGTGGCTTGTGCAAGATAGCCTTCAAATATGACATGGATTCGCCAAAGATCAACGTATCCTCCGCTCCTTCTTCCCTCCATCTCTCTCCTTCAGCCACACATCTCGCTCTTCAAGGCGGGTCTCCTTAGCGCGCGAGACCTCCCCACCCTTTTGCGGGTAGACGACCGAAATGGCAACAGAATCTTCTTACCCACTCTACCCAATCCTCTTCTTCATCTCCTTCGTTCTCGTTTTGATCCCGCTGCCTTGGCATCTGCAGGCGTGGAACGTTGGAACATGCTCGTTCATGCTCTGGACCGCCGTGGCTTCGCTTAGTTGGTTCGTCAACTCGATAGTTTGGAAGGACAATGCTATCAACTGGGCGCCAGTTTGGTGCGATATTAGTGAGCGCACTTTAGTTCTTAAAATACTCTGATCGAATGCTAAATCCACAACTAAAATAGCCTCGCGCATCATCATCGCGACCTCCGTCGCCATTCCTGCGTCGTCGTTGACTATCACTCGGCGCCTTTACAAGATCTCCCGAGTTCAGACTGTCATGTCCAGTCAGAAAGAGGTGAGTTAAAATTGTATCGTTCCGAGCCACGGTAGTGATAAGACGCCATCGATAGAGACGGAAGGAGCTTGCGATAGATCTGAGCATTTGCGTTGGTCTACCCGTATTTGTCATGATTTTATGTACGTCGTGCATCGATTGTACTACGTTCCTCGGAAGCTAACGATAGTTCAGACTATTTCGTGCAAGGGCACCGGTTCAACATTCTGGAGCAGATTGGATGTTTCCCCGTCACCGTCAACACACCGCCCGCTTATGCGTTTGTGTGGATGTGGCCGTTACTCTTGGGAACGATCTCAATGGTTTACTGCATCTTCACCATTACAGCTTTCTTGAAGCGCCGGAGGGAGATGAGCCAGTTCCTCAATAGCAGCTCTCAGATCACGTTCTCCCGTTACTTTCGTCTCATGGTTCTAGCAATGATGGATACTTCGTTTACGATCCCGCTCGCGTCCTTGGTGATCTGGCTAAACACCACGCAGTCGGAGATTTCCCCCTGGAAGGGTCTTGCCGACGTTCACTGGGGTTTCAGCCGTGTTGAGCAGATCCCTGCAGTGTTGTGGAGGATGGAAAGGTGGAACGTCGTCTCGCTTCACTTGGACCGAAGTCTGATCATCTTTTGCGCTGTCGAGTTCTTCGTCTTCTTCGGGTTCGCAGAGGAGAACCGCAAGAACTATGCAAGGGTCTACTGGACTATCATGAAGCGATTCGGCTACTACCCGAAACCAAAGGGATCAACGTTCTCGAATTCATCAGCTTTACGAACACCAAACCTCCCAGTCATGTCCAACCAAGGCGGACTCAAGGTGCTCGTCAACACCGACGCGAAGGTCGAGAAGCGAGAATCGTTCATGTCGTCTATCGGAGACCTGTCGTCATCAATATCCGTTAGCACGACGTACGACGAACGCAAAGACGGTAAACCGCATATCGAGACGGTCACGGACAGCCTCCCATCGTCGCCTGATGATATTGAACTTCCGAATCTACATAACGTACCCACGACGACCAACGCCTCGACACAACCACCGAGTCGACCTGCGCGCTGTGCCTCTCTAGGAGACGACGTTGTATAACCACATCAAATCGTCATCATGTCATCTCTTTCCTTGTCTTTCTTTTATTTTTCAGTTTTATTTCTTTCGGCTGTTTCCCTTATACATACCCTGCGTACCGTCTCAGGAAGGAACTTAAGAACCCAGATGTTTATTGTGTCATTATCATGTGCTTGACTCTTCTATCCGTGGCCCCTCCCTTTGACTGTATTACCAGCTGCTATTTTTTCTTGTCAAATATCTGAAAGTTACTTACCACATTCCTTTTCGTAATCGCCCATGTCGCGACCATTGTTTTGAAACCCTCCTTTATGTAGCACATCCTTCCCCAGGCCTCCCCATGTTGTTGTCTTCTGTCCTACTTGTTTTCAAATTGGAAATTGAAATAGATTGGGAGTTAGTCCCATCATTGGACTATTCAGTTGCGTGGCTGAGCAAATTGTGATCTGCGATCATCATCATCATCATCATCATCTTGGTAGTTCTGATTGACGGCCCGAAAGATGCTGGGGCCGCTAGAAACAACAAACAACTTGGGCCTCGGCACGCAAAGCCACCATTCTCTTCTTGTGTATGCTGCATTTGTTGGACCAGTGCTTGATTTGTGCTTCAAAAGTTCCATTTCAAGCGTGTAAATTACGGCCTTTAATTATCTAAAATAGGCAACTGCCATGTTCAAGCCACAGAATCCAGTCGCTTTCGTCCACCTCCATCACACTCGTTCCTTTGCCCCTCCCTAAGCTGAAATCAAGGAAGCGCCAAAGCATCACTCAACAATAACGGCTGAGAAATTTGTAGCTTCAACGGTCAACATGTTTAGCATATTCTATTCAACAATATCATTCCTTTCATCCGCACTCGTTTTGTTTCTCCTTCCGTGGTTTATTCGTTTCCGAAGCATTCCAGGGTTATTCACGATCGGTTGGCTTTTTGTCGTCAACTTCTTATATGGGTTGAATGCTGCTGTATTCACCGGGGAAAGCTCCTCGGGTTTCCTGCATATTGCGATGTCGGTGAGCGAGCTTCTTCGAATCTGAGAAGGTGTGGAAAATCGATTGACAACCCTATTATTTTGTCAGCCACGAAACTCCTAATGGGTATGCAGATCGTCGTACCGACAGCCATGTTATGCTACACGTTCTCCATACATGACTGGATGGTCAGGCCAAAGGAACGCGACTTGAGTGTGAAGTTGCGCGAGTATAGAAGCTACTTTCATGCTATCCTCTGTTCCCTCGCGCCTATCGTATACATGTCTCTTCGTAAGTATAGTCAATTTGTCTCAACCTATTCAGGATATGGACTCACGAATTATCGATGCAAGACATTGCCGCGCAAGGTCATCGTTTCGATTTAGTCAAGAATGTCGGGTGCATTCCATCGTCGTCGAGCACCGCGTTGAGTTGGGTCCTTATCTGGCAGATTCTTATAGTTCCCTTCACTGTCCTCGTCATCTATGGTTGTAAGCACGCTGAATCTCCTGTGAAAACTCCGATTTTGATTTCGCGGCCAATGCCCATTTAGTCTTTGCCTTCAAGTACTCATGGACGCATCATCGTAAATACTACGCTGAGCACATGACGACCTGGGAGTTGATCGATTCCGATTTGCTGTTCACGAAAGCCCCGTTTGGAATCATTCGGATCGTCCGCCTATCCGGAATGATAGTCGTTGTCATGCTCTGCACGATCTGTACGCCGTATTACACGCTTTCTGTGCTCTATCAAGCAGATCATATCAGTATCGCACAGAAGCCGGACTTCTATCGTGTTGAGATTTTCGACTCCCTAAGCAACGCATCTTCCAGTGTAACCACAATGCGACTGTTCCTCTGGTCAGGACCGCTTTACAGCGTGCTGCTATTTGCAGCGAGCATTGACAAGTCGGTGATCGAATCGTATCCCTTCGTCTTTAAGAAATACGTTCTTCGCCGGCCTGTCGGTGCCAATCCCGACCCGAGTCCAGGGATTGACCTCTCAAGTCTTACGCCGGTTCCTGTCCGGAAGCACGTTCACCGGCGGGTGATACGTAAGTCGCGTCAATATGATCCTCCTCTGTCTATTCTGGATTTCGATATTCCACTTCCTCCACGGCCCCATCCTGGATATCGTGCGAATGCAATGCTTCCTCCTGTACCAACTTCCGCTCCGACGCCTCAACAGGGACCTCGGAAGCCAGAAGTTGCATATGTCAAGGATGTGCGGGGCAGTTGTCAGCGGAGCCTTGCTCCGAAGAGGGGAAGTCGGGAGTACAAGGAAGCCATATGCCAATATGTCGAAGCAAATGTGAAGTTTCCTATGTATATCATTCCAGAGTCTCCACCGCTGGCCGTGAACATCGAGCCATCAGCTCGAACCTGGGATGAACCGCATACCATACGCGACAAGGAACAACAGGAACAAGATTGCAGAACACCTTACCCAAACGATCGTCTCTTTCGAGATCCATAATAACCTAATCATCGCATTTTCTATAATATTCAGTGACCATGTCAGTTCCACTCCCCACCACGATCATTCCATATTTCTTACCTGTAGCCAACACGTTCATTATAGTACTTCGTTGCTTGTATCGTCAGAAGTTTTTTGTCGTTCGTTCAGTACAGTCCCAATAATTTCCGACCTTCAGAAGCCTTTCTGGGGAAGCGAGACGAGACGCACGTATTTGCAGGTCATGGATAGTTTCAATCGTAGAGAAGTGCCCAAGTCAGCCTAACAAATCATCCAAGAATTCTTCCATCCTCTCCTTCTCGCTTTTCTGTATGGGCTCTTCTGAAAGTAGTGGTGGTGCCTCTAATACTCGCAGTGCTACACAATGTTCACACATGAATGGAGCATCGGAACGAGAGTGGAGCTTACATTTCTCTTTCTTACGGTTCGCCACATGAGCTGTCGGCCCACCGCGAGTCTGCCTATTCTTCTGTCTCTCCACGTTAGCCTTGAACCGGTCCTTCAATTCTGTACGAAGTGATCAGACAGAGGTTACATCGTGTGGTCAAAAGTGATTTACCGCGATTAGCATCAGCAATTTCCTTCTCCCGTCGCATTTCCTCGAGTTCCTCATTCCACTCGACCGACTGGATCTTTCCCTTTCGATTATGCGCAGTTGAAGATGACCTTGGGACAAGGTGAGCAAGTGATTGATCAACGTCGGAATCATCTTCAGCTTCTTTGTTAATCGAGAGTACGCTTGATGGAGGCACAGAATCTTCAAGGCGTTGCCGTGCTAAGAACGCTGATAGGTCGACTTCAGGTCCTATTTCCTCTTCTCCTTCAATTTTATACATATAAATCAGTCATCTTAGCTGATTGGCTGAACTTGACACATGTTCACTCACCTTCTGAATCCAAAACGGGTTCAGGCTCAGCATACCTATCCGCATTACTCTCTAATCGCCTCTTCCCGTATCTTCTCTCCAATTTCTTGAGTTCTTCTGAGTCTGGTTCAAGTTCGATCACCTCTTCGTCCTCAAGCACAAGCCTCTTGTGAAATTCTGCGGGTCGCCCACCGCCACGTCCTCGTCCACGCGCACGAAGATATTTCCCAAGACCGCCACGAGACTTGCCTCGACCACGTCCTCGAGAAGGAACTGATTCTCCATGCGATATATTTGATTGCTCTGAAGACATCTTTACTTCAGAACAAGGAAGACCAATGGGGTAAACAGGTAATCTTGTGGAAACTCCGCAACTTGAAGTTGTAGGAACTTCCGAAAACAGATTGACCGTGACGTCGATCACTCAACTTGATCTTATCCATGAAGGAGATAATTTACATCCAGGCAGGAATCGTCTCGAATCACATAGGAACGCACTTTTGGAACTCTCAGGAAGACTATTTTACATACGACAATGACTCGGAGCCCCTAGTCAATCACGACATCTCGTTCCGAGAAGGAGTCTCCGACCAAGCAAGTTCCTTCGCTACGTTCACTGTACGCAGAACCCTTATGAACTTGCTGTTTCGTAGAACGAACCTACGTACTGCCCTAGAGTCTTAATTTTCGACCATAAATGTAAGGAATGTTCTACTTCTGGCTTGCCAGGAAATTTACGAGGCACAAGCGAACTTCGGTCCACTAAGTAAATACAACGAACTTTACCCTGAAGTGCGAGACACAGAGCAACCCTTTCAGAAAGGTCTCTGGTAAGTGAATCGCATGTGTAGTTGCTATAGAAGGGCAATATTAATGGTGAAAACGAAATTGCAGGAATGGCGCTATTTCCGAGCACCGACAAGAAGCTATACCTAAAAGCGAATATCAGAAACGATTAGATGACGGAGAAGATAGCGCGCAAGATTATCTCGAAAATAACAAGTCGTCAAATATGAGATTTTGGTCCGACTTCAATCGCGTCTACTACATTCCTAGATCTATACAGCAAGTACCAGATCTGCCGGAATGGGAGGCAAACAGAGGTGACTGGAACCATGGCAAAAGCGTCTTTGAAAGATACAACATGGTTAGTCCTTAAATATCAATATGCGTTGTGTTGACCGTCTGCCTCAGGATGCTTCGCTAGATGAAGGTTCCTTACGCAAATTTGTGGAAGAGAGTAACCTCTCTCAAGGATTCCAGGTGTCCTTTGACAGCAACTCTTTTGGCGGCTTCACCGTCAGACTTCTAGAGAGCATCAGAGACGACTTCCCTAAAATTCCGATTCTCGCTTTTCCCGTCCTGTCTGGAGTGGACCCTTTGAGAGTCGATTTCGAAGATGTTCGTGATTTTCTTAACGATGCGGTATTTTGATTTATTAATGCTTACCACAGGTCCCAATACGAAAAGCATCACTACAAGACGCCGCTTGTCTATGCTCCTTAGACGAGCTCGAAACTCAAAGCATCCCAGTCCAATCTCCGCTATTCTGGAGATTTGGAAAATGGTCGGAACTACTAAATCTTGATGTGTGTTTACATATTCTATACCTTCGTATTTCTGAACCACCTGGCATGAGAACTGACAAAGATCTGTAGAACTCTAATATATATCAATCCTCTGCTCTTCTATCAGCACTCATCGAGAGTGCAACCTTGCCGCTACGGTACGTTGCCTCAGATCCTTGAAATATCTAAGCAATCTGAGGTTCCTTAACGGTGACCTGCAGGATAAAAGGCAGAAATGAGGAACTCTCCGACTTCTGCACACAACTAAACTGGGCGCAAAATACTCGCATCTCACGGCTCTCTGGTGTCATCCCGTATCAAGAGGAAGACCAGCTAGACAATGTAACGTATGACTTCTCTGCATTATTAGAGCAGGATCCGAAGGTACGTTCATTGTTTGCATGACGTAAGGAAGCTTTGTCTGATGGACCCGCCTGGATGAAAAGAAGAATGGCCGATGCCTAGCACAGAGAATCGTCTCTAGAGGATTGAACATCAATCAAGCCCGGAAAGTTGATGCGTACTTTGCTTTGCGTACTGGCTTGGATGACCCATATATCAAAAGGTATTTCAGAATCTATCTTGATGACGTTGTCGAGCATCTGACATGAGATGCATGTAGCAATCATTCCGCAGCCTACCCTCTCCCATCATCCTTCCCAAGCATCTTCCGTCCAGGCGTGATCGGTTCCTCGAACCCTCTCACTCAAAGGCTTGGATCCACTTCAAGCGGAAGTGAGAGAAACATCTCCTTGCTCTCTGTGCTTCGAACAACGACTTCAACGGCCAATACGCTCCGGAGCTATGCAGCACTCTCACAGGCCTGCGTCGTACGGAGATACAGTGGACTGGACACAGCGGGTTTGGACGCGGACGAGCTGCGCGATATGGTTGAGAAACTTACAGCCATGGCGGAAAGTTATGCTGATGAAGGCGAGGAGAGCGAGGAACCTGAAGAACAGGACATTTATGAGGAAGAGCTCGCTGAATGAAACAGATTTGACTGTGGAGGTCAGATAAACTGAGTGTATGCGTATATTTGATTAGTAGGAGGGAAATGTCCCATGACACATGTGACAATTACCTTCCACGATGTAGGAGAAATAAAAGGGGATGTTGGATGTGATGAACGCTTAGATCAGTTGCCTTTCCAAGATCTGGGCGGATGGCGTGGAGCACGAGAAGTCCGACTTAGATGAGCCATTCCGGCTGAAGAAAGGATCATCGTAAAAATTCTGGACAATGAGCAAGTGATCAAAACGACAAAGCAAGAGCTCAAGAAAGTAACGAGTGACAGGAAACTACATGACTGGCGACAATACAAATGCCATACAAGAGAGATAGTACAAATGCAAGGTTAGGATGGTAAAGAGGGATAGCATATTATAAAAATACGAAAAAGAAATCTGAAAAGCAACGATGAAGTACAGAGAATGCGACATACAACAAGAAGAGGCTGAATAAACAAACAAAGGAGCTGTAGTTCAATCTGTGGTAGTCCAGAGATCAAATTCATGAATCCACAGATAGACGGCAGTACATTTTGAAAGGCGTGAGTCAATGAGATGGAGTCAGTGAAGTGAAAAGAGTGAGAAGATGAGAATGAGTCATAGTCGCAAAGGGTGAGTTCAAGAAGAACTAGGGTTGTTGGGTCTTGTGCCGGTACGATCCAGTGATGAAGGTGCAGAGGCAGTGATATCAGATCCAGCTTCACGAGCCTGTCGTCGATCCGGAGAAGGCGGACTAGACGATTCTCCCGTCACTTCCTGTTGCAATGCTCGCTCGACAGCTCTCTCCCTTTCTAGGGATTCCCGACTCTCCCGGGCCTCAGGGATCGTCATAGGCAGTGTTACGACACGTATCGGTAGGCCTCCGACGTGCTGTACATCCACATCAGCATACCGTGGCGGTCCGCCGACAGCGACACTCTCATAGGCGGGGAGTTCTTCCTTGTCGTCGCCGTCCCAATCGTCGGCGTCAGGCTGACCGCCGCGACGTCCATGAGCATCAATGTCTGCTCCTCTAGCTGCCCTTCGACTTCGTCGCTCACTTCTTCTTCCTCTCTCGATACCAGGAAGAGAGACTGAGCGTGCCAAATGTGCAGGCGCTGGTTCGAGAGGCTCGGGGTAGGGCCCGTGCGTTAGACAAGGAGGGTAGAAGAACGAGGCGGTGACGGGCATTGGGCTCCCACTCATAGTATGCGGTCTTGGAAGGCCAGTTGTACGAGGAAGAGATTGACGTCTTTCTTGAGTGGTCAGAATATTATCTCTGGACTCAGTGCGATTGCCATGGGATCGGGAAAGGAATGAACGTAAGGACTGGCTCCTTCGTTTAAC
This sequence comes from Phlebopus portentosus, assembly GCA_037892935.1. Taxonomy (NCBI): domain Eukaryota; kingdom Fungi; phylum Basidiomycota; class Agaricomycetes; order Boletales; family Boletinellaceae; genus Phlebopus; species Phlebopus portentosus. Next base: position 768,115 of record JAYXKI010000009.1, read on the forward strand.
TCGCATACACCTTCAATTATATCCGTCAGAAAGACAACGAGAGAACAGATACAGGTGACACGAACCTCCATATAGTCACAGAAATGGCTCCGATAACAAAGACCGCACACATCCATTCTAAAGCCGTCTACACCGACATACGCGTATTTATGGATTTCGACAGGATAAACCGGATCCAAATACGAATTAGACAACAGACTTAAAGCTAGAACAAGTACGACACCTGTGTTGCATCCCCCTGCGATCCGTCTTCAGACTGTTGCCCTCCATCCGACTGTCCAGTAGAAATGCTCGTAAAGAAAGGGGTATCCGAGGTAGAGATGATGCTAGCTTCCGCAGCCAGAGCGCTTGGCGTTGAGCTCGAAACGTCGTGTACAACCAAGGCATGCGTCCAATGTACGCTGAAAGCGAGAAAGGCGACAGCTGAGAAGGAACTCGGTGTAGAGAACATGGTAGCATGAGGTTAAGGGAGAGTCACTGACACCACATTAGTACGGACTAGTGAGAAGTAGTACTGAAGAAGACCATTCCAGGTCAATTATGTCATGCCATGTGCTCACGAGAAGATCTTCGTCGATCTCCGTCGATCCCTCAGCTTTGCGCCTGTGATCTTACTAAATGCTCAACTCCCAGGTAAAGTGATTATACCTACCTACGGACAAGCCTTCTCCCATGCGTGGCTGCAAATATATGTGTTCAGAGTCTAATACAGGTGAGACTTCAAAAGAAATTTCTCAAGGAATTTCTGTAATTAGAAGTAGTACAAATAAGTACAAATAGTCCGAACACAGATGAAGAGTCACGGTTTCAAAGGGACGTAGAGGACGAACGCAACTTTGAAAATGCGACCATCAGTCGCGGTATTAGGTGGTAGGTCTGCATGGAAAGGTGATTACAATCTTATCTGATGTCACGAGAAGATAAACTTGACACACAAATTACTTTGTTTCTTCTTTCAGGACCATACTTCGTGTCGTTTCCTAACTTGCGAGATGCGTTGAACAACCGAGTGCCTATCTACACGCAGGCTCGGGCTTGCACGATCTTGCCTAACTTCGTGGGGTGCGTTTCACATACCATATCCTTCGTAGAACGTATATGGCTGGAAGAGGATGACTTGAGCTAACGCTATGACACGAACAGGATTCGATTCATGGTGCACAATGGGAAACAGTATACTCCCGTGACGGTTACTCAGGACATGGTTGGGCATAAATTGGGAGAGTTTGCGCCGACGAGGAAACGCTTTGTGTTTAGGTGCGTTGGGAGAAAACTTGTTTGGCTGTGTGCTTTGTTGTGAGCGTTGGACTGATACGTTGTATTTCGACAGGCAAACGAAGAACAGATAGTCTATGGCATCTTTGCAGTAATATCCGCCCATCAGTCCTTTATTAGCATTCCGGGATAATACAAACGCTTTCTACCAGCACGACTAGTGTTCCTATGAACATTAATGGAATACGCTACCTATCGGATTTCAAATGTCGTGCTCAACGTTTCTCCACATCTCCATCTGGAAGCTCTTCCATCACAACTGTTACATTCAACATCAAAAACGTCTCCGCCCGCGTCGTGGAATAACGGTGTTGTCGTTGTAAGCGTAAGAATATTTCAGACATGTGCTTGTAAGCTGGTTGCCTTGTTTATATTGGTGCTATAGCTTTGGTTGGCCTTGGCGAGTGCTTCTTTCACATAGACTAGTTTCCGCTGAGGGACGATGAGTGAGCTATGACCAAGGCCTGAATATTAGTTGATTCCAAGCCATTTTGATGCGGCTTGCTAGTAAATGATAAAGATAGTCAAATGTAAGTAATGGTCACGTTTCGGTGTGTTGTGATTGTGAATAGACGCGGGACCAGTAGCCTAGCATCCCTATTTTCTGCACATCTCTCTTCCCCATCGTGAACGGCCTCAACGTCTTCCCTCAAGTCCACCATCGCATCTACTCGCTGTCCGCCTAGCCACGTCGTCGCCAGCATCGTCGAGCAGCGTGTTTGTGGTGTGATATCCATCACGCGCATCCCTGAGACGTCTTCGCCGCCATTTGCCGCTTGTTTTCACTCTCAAGCCGACCGCCATCGACGCCGGCGAGTGGTGCAGTACATAAGAGATACATAGCCGTGAATAGTCTTCGCTTTTAAAGTTCCACCCCTGTGCCTTCGCTACCGATAGCCGATCGCGTCTTGTTACATACTGTACATAATCGACAACGATGGCCTTTCACCAGGTTACGGCGACGTCTCTAACTCCTTCCCGCCCCGCCCCCCAGGCGCCCCAGCGCCGCGAAACTGAGAATAGCTACGCTAGTACTAGCACTCTAGTCTCAGTCGGTTACAAGACTTCTTTCCAGTTCAACCAACCATCAGGTGCGGGCTCGTCCTACGCCACGTCCTACTCCGGCATCGGTGCCTCTCCCATCCGCCAGAGCCCTCCCAAAATGAACAGCGAAATAGTCCGCACTGGTACAGCTAGCATCAAGGAGGAGGGTTTTGCGAGCATATTCTGGGTACGTAAATGGCTGGTCCTGAAGGAGGATATCTTGTCTTTCCACAAGAACGAAGTGAGTGCGACTAATCCATCGCTTCATCTTATATTACTGATCTCGAACTACGCCATAAACAGGGCTCGCCACAACAAAGCGTAATCAGACTATGCGATGTCACGAACGTTGAACGTGTAGATCTTAAGCCATACTGCCTCGTCGTCGAAACTCCAGATAGGAAGGTGTACCTATCACTCAAGAGCGATGAGGAGGTCTATGCGTGGCAAGACGACATTTACTCCCGCAGCCCCTTGCAAAGCGTAGGACAACCCACGAACTTTGTGCACAAGGTGCACGTTGGTTTTGACCCCGTATCAGGAGGCTTCACGGTGAGCACCGCGATGCAATACGTGTTAATTTTGGATATCACTTAGTTTGTTGCCGTTACCAGGGTCTGCCTGAGCAATGGAGCAAGCTACTAACGAGATCGGCAATTACACGGGAGGACTACGCTAAGGACCCTCAAGCCGTACTCGAAGTGCTGGAGTTCTATACTGACCGTCAGAAACATGAGATGGAGGAGATGGGATTGTCTCCGGGAATGTCACGGAGCGGATCCTCCGCCACCACGCTCTCGCCGTATAACGAGGCACCATCAGCGCCTCGTTTCAACGCTGGTACTGGATTGGCAGGGTCAGCTAAATCCGGGCCGGTTCAAGCGCTGGCTTCTGATCGTGCGGGCCTTGCCCGTCAAGACTCTGGTCTGAACGGAAAATCATCAACTGCTATCGCGGCGGCTCGTGCAGCGGAAATTGTGAATGGTGCCCATGCGCAACATGCTAACACAATCGGCACCGGTACTCAGCCGCGGACTCCGCTTCCGCTCTCGCCGGGTGCACTACAAGCAACTCGCCCCGCTCCACCTGCGCCGCAGCGCCCCTTGCTCACAGCTCAGCGACCTGCTCCTCCAGCCCCGAAGCCTGGTATTCCAGAGCATACGCCGAGCAGTCACGACTTAAGAGCCCGCGCAAAGGCACAAGGTCCACAACAAGATCGCGCGGATATCCGGCCTCCTGGACTTGATCATGACCATATGCCACAGCGCAAGGACTCCATGCCGAGTCGCGAGCAGGATCGCGAGAGAGATGAGCGACGTCCGCAGATGCCACCTTCAAAGTCTTCACCTGCTGTCTCTGCACCAAGTTCACAACCTGCACCGGGACCAGCTGGCGCTACCGTCGGCCCTCCACCCGTGAAGCCTCTGCAGACGACCAAGAAGCTCCCGAAGGAGCAACCTGCAACTGTTACAATCACCGCGCCGGCGGATGAACCTGCCAATGGCAGCGTAGCCGCAGCTGCGGCGGCTTTAGAAAAACCGAAGGAGAAGGAAAGACGAATTAGCACCATGTCAGAAGCGCAGATCATGGATAAGCTGCGCAGCGTCGTGAATCAGGACGACCCGAAGGTGATTTACAGCAAGATCAAAAAGATTGGGCAAGGGTATGAACTCCTTTTCATATAACAATCTGTTTCAGCGTAATATTCACTTTTCTGGGTCTTCTTATAGTGCTTCTGGACACGTCTATGTTGCTAAGGTGCTGGCAACGGGCAAGAAGGTCGCAATTAAGGAGATGGATTTGTCACGCCAACCACGTATAGAACTCATCGTAAATGAAATTCTCGTCATGAAGGAGTCGCAACACCCGAACATCGTCAACTTCCTCGAAAGTTATCTTGTCCGGAACAATGAATTATGGGTCGTCATGGAGTACATGGAGGGAGGTGCTCTCACGGATATCATAGAGAACAATACTTTGGAGGAGGAACAGATTGCGAGCATCTGCTTGGAGGTGAATCCGATCTTCTTTTTCTTGCCTTCTTTGATACTTGATGAAAAGGATAGGAGAACTAACGGAAATTTTAGACCTGCAAAGGTCTTAGACATCTTCACGAACAGCACATCATCCATCGAGATATCAAGTCTGACAACGTCCTTCTTGATTCTCAAGGACGTGTAAAAATAAGTTAGTACACTTTCCATCTCAGCCATCAATCGACTTAATCAAACGCTACATTCCTTCCCGCCTCTTCCCACCACAGCCGACTTCGGATTTTGCGCAAAGCTGACGGATCAGAAGTCCAAGCGTGCGACGATGGTTGGGACGCCTTATTGGATGGCACCAGAGGTTGTCAAGCAAAAGGAGTATGGAGCGAAAGTAGATATTTGGTCCCTTGGGATCATGGCGATTGAGATGATTGAGAATGAGCCTCCATACCTAGACGAGGAGCCCCTCAAAGCGTTGTACTTGATTGCCACGAACGGCACGCCCACGCTGAAGAAACCAGACGCTCTCAGCAGGGAGTTGAAGAGTTTCTTGAGCGTATGTCTTTGTGTAGACGTGAAGAGCCGTGCGTCGGCGAATGAGCTGCTTGAGGTATGTTTCTCAGTCCTCAATATATCCTTCCCGTCAACATCAATGCTCACTCTTTACCTCTAGCACGAATTCTTGAAGAAGGCATGCGTGCCTTCAGGCTTGGCGCCATTACTGCTCTTCAAGAGCCGACCAGCAAACTAAATCCATAGACACTTTGTATCACCCTGTCAATCCCACTTCCTCTCCATCCCACCTTTAATTTTCCCTTACTTCTTAGTCTGGGCATGTGTAGTCGCTCTTTCTCGACGATTGCTTCGCTCCTGCTCATTCGCTCTCAGCATGAAGATCAGCAACGATACGGAGTTTTTTTTTCCACATTTCTCGTCTCGTCTCGACCTTCTGCCCTCGTCTTCCACCTTGCAGCTCCTCAACTCCTCCTGTTCTTCTCTCTCCTCTTTGACGAGCTTCTCTTCTCTTTGTGTCTTCTCTCTTCCCTTCTCTTCCTTTCCTTTTCTTCTCGTTTGATTCCTTTTCCCTTTTACGATACAATGTGCTGCTGCGGTTACGGAAATTTGTGTAATGTTACGACCCGGAGTCTCTTTTTCTCTATCCCTTTGACGCTAGTGAGTGCGTTCGTATTAAGCCGATGATACCATTTTCGAGGATTTGTAGTCGGCTTTCGTCTGAACTAAGGGAATGATGGAGACGGCGTTCGATCTCAGGCGCGATTATCCGGTAATGGCATTCAGTACGTGGCACACAAAAAGTGAATCTTATTGTATGCAACGAGCGGTGGTCTGTTCCTCCAAGAAGGATAGCAATACTGGATTCGATGATACTGATAACCGAGAGCACGCACGACAACGAGATAGTATAACAACACAAAGAAGAATGGTGGTAAGGCGCACGACTGAAGCGACTGAATGTCCCTAAGCTAGTTGAAGCCTCTGAATTTCCAGCCAGGTGGTATCGTCAGATAAGAATGTTTGAGGAGTCCGGCTGCTGTCGGCCGTTCATGCGGATCATCGGCAAGACACTTATTCAGGAAGTTATAGTTGTCTGCAGCGAGGCGTAGATCCAACGGGATCCAGTATGACTGCAAATTTACGGAACATTCAGCATAGTACTTCATATCATACAAACATAGTTATTTACCACATACCGGTCTGAACGGATTAAGGGCGGTCCAGTCCGGACGACCTGCCCACATTTCGAGCACAACATACCCCAAACTCCAAAGATCTACTTTGCAGTTATACCAATGCGGTGCTCCAAGGGACGCCTGTCTAGTGACCTCAGGAGCTAACGACCAGGCTGAACCTCGTACAGGGGTTTTGGTGACTTGAATTAGCTCGTTTGTATTCATAACGCGTTTTTCGAATCGCTGAAGCCGCAAATCTTGCACGTTCCTTGCCCATCGACGAGGATGTTATCTGAGCTCAAATCCTGTAAAGTATCAATCAGCACCATATCCGAGAATGACAGAATTACAGTACGTGCTCTGTGAATTACACCGCAAGCGTGCAAATATACTAGTCCAGAAAGTATTCCGCGAGCAAGAAACCGGGCAATTGGGTCTTCAAACTTGCCATGGATCTTCAAATGGGTCGTGATTGATCCGCCAGGAACAAACTCCATGAAACTAAATAAATATGAATATCAGTCATGATCTTGCTACGGTGAGGGAAGGGCACACATGCTTAGGATTTTGTTTGTCCTCCCGGATCCCAAATACTTGACAATATTGGAATGATCGAGATCTTTCAATATATCGCTTTCAAGTTTCAGTTCCTTGACCGCGTCGATGGTTCGCTCGCGGTGCGGCAGTATAATGAATCTCTTTATTTTGACTTGTTTCACAACGAAACTTTTCCCGGACGACATATTGATTGCCAAGTGAACATTACTCCTGATATCAAGGCTGATTGCGACACTCTTCTGCCATTTTATAGCTAAGTTGAGAGTGTAAGGGCTTGAACGGACGGAACGATAATAGGTTGCACTTACGTTTCGACGTGTGTCGAATAGCACCTACGGACGTATCGATAATGGCAAAAGTAGTTTCACCTTTGGAAGCAGTGACTTCTTCAAACATTCCTTCCGCCCATGTATGGTCTCTTTGGCTCAGACTTCCGGAGGCTCGGGAAGTATCCAAGTGTAATGGTCGATTGATTTCGTTCTTCACTTCGGCCATGGTAGGTCGTTCACTAGGATCCCAAGCCCAGCAAAGGGTGCAAATATTCCAAAGCTGCTTCCTGCGCTCCTCATGAAGCGCTTCCGGTAGTTGAGGAAGCTTGCGATTCACAATTGATGCTAGGACTTGTCCTTCAAATTTGATATGTGCATACGGATATCCTTTCGTCAGCATTTCCTACCTCAAATATAATTAGCATTCATCATAGGCAAAATGAAGACAAGTAACTTACATAAACAGTCATACCATATGCCCAGGTATCCGAGGCCCTCGTAGCATTTTGATATTTCTCCGGTTCGGAAAGAAGTTCATATGCCAGCCATCTAGAAGTACCCCGAATCCCGGTCACTTCGCTCGATTTACTGAACGAATACAAATTGTGAGTTATGTGCGAAGATCCGAAGTCACAAATAACGGCTTCTTGGGCATCCGAGACTAATACGTTTGCCTTGCAGTTCGTAAGCACAGGGTGTCATGCGGGTATCTGCTACTTACGGACTTGAGATCAGAATGCACGATATTCTTTTCGTGCAGATACGCGAGACCGGTTGCCATGTCCAGTGACTATTGCAACAAGATAAGCAACCTCGTGGGACACCTTCGACACAGGATTGCTTGCCAGTTTCATGACATCGCAATCTGGATTGCGATTAACGAAATCAAGTACATTCCCATTATCCATCCACTCCGAGATCAGGGGGAACGAAACATGAGTAGAGGTTCCTTCAAGAATGTAGCCTAGGAAGGGCAGTATGTTGGGATGACTTAGCCTACTCCAAGCTTGAATTTCTCGCTTGAAGATCTAAGAAAACAGATGATGCTGGTTACATTTCGACCTGAAGTTGAGAGTCACTCACGCGGGCTGTATCCCTGCTGCCGTCTAGATATATCATCAGGCATTTGATAGCAACTTTCGTCTGGGACCCGTCGGGCCGCTTGTACGACCCTCTGAACACGTCGCCGTAGCCGCCTCGAGCCACTGGCCATTTTGGCGTCTCGTACTCCACCAGACCCAAAAGATCGAGGTGTTTGAGGTCAGCAAGCACCCGCTCAATACCATTGTGAGAGTCAGCCCGCAGGTCAGCGCTCATGATGTCTTCGACAGTCAGGAGACGGACATTGATGAGCAGAATAAACACAGCTGTGATCTAATGAGTTGCTGGTTTCCGGGTGTGATGTGAAGGATCAAAAATGTCGATTCCTTAGCTTTTTTCCTGTGTTCTGAACTATTAGTACGAGAGTATAGTAAAAGGTGCTCACCATTGATCCATACCAAGCATTGGTCATTCCTTGGTATGTGTAACGATGAACTTCCAGCCTTATTGTCTCAATCAATGGATATGGTGGCAGAAAAGATGCATTTGAAAAGTGCCAATCATGTCGATCATGTCATCCAAAGAATTTGGGACTTTGCCCCGAATATGGTAATTTCGCATCATGATGGAAAGTTCCGATTGACTTGATGATTTACATAGGTGGTGTACAAAGTATTGTACTATGCTAATATGATCACGAAAGTACATTCCATGAATATTAATGCACAGGTCCGCGGGATTCAGACACGTAGGCGAGTCTATTTCTTTATTTACTAACAATGCGTTATGCAGCACAGAGAAGTCATGAGTACCGATATTCAAAGGGCCGTCAGTCACGAGCAAGGCAGGCAACAAAAGAGTACAGTAGTTACCATAACATATGGCGTACATACACTGCGCAATAATACATGTGGAGCACATACATACATGTATATAGACTTGTCAATACAACCTCATGGATAAGGACATCATCCCCCTCGACCCGATTCATATCGCAGTAAAGGGTAAGGCCAGTGGGGGAAGGGACATATGAGAGGGAAAGTGTGTGAATGCATAGTACATATGATCTCCACTGTGATCCACCACGAAAGAAAGAGGAAATGAATCATCTATAGACAGGCACTAACAAAGTAGACACTAACGGGAGAGGACCACAGAGATAATCAGGATAATGATTGCAAAGAGTCTAAGGGATTTCAAATCATGCGCGTGAAAGAAAGGAACAGTATTCGAATGACGAGTTTCGGAGATTCATTATTACTGGTGCCGGCGTCGCAAAGAAACCAAGAATGAGTGTTGATAGTCAGAACTTCCCCATAACGAGAACACGGTAAAGCGCATTGGCGTCTTCGAAATGAGCATGCGCAAGAGCGAAGTGGGCCATCTCAGCTGATTGAACATCTGAGCTGGGATCGATAAGGCCAAGTTTGATTAGCGAATTATAGAACCGACACAGCTAGAAAAAATGATATATCAACCCTCTGACCGGAAGAAGTGGAGACGTCAGTCACACATACGTTCTGCACGCCTTTTGCGGCCCGATCGTCACTGATCAGGCCTTCTTTCGCTTGCGACTCGAATCTCTCGACCCAGGCAATTGAATTAAGAATGAAGGCGCCGAGAACCTCAGAACGTGTTAGGTCGGCGATAGTCGTCTTCGGAACACCATTCATCCCTTGTCCATATTCACCACTCATCATATCGTCTCCAATGCTTTCGACCGCAGGTAGCAATGTCGGATCCCGAAGCAAGCGGCCCAAAATGTCAAAAGAAGGTAGTGTAGGTGGTAGCTGACGAAGGACATCAAGAACATCCAAACGCCTAAAGGAAGCGTTGAAAGAACCAGTTGACGATGTATTAAGAAGTGCCACGACGAGGGGATGCCCCAAAGCCGGGTTGAGGGCAAGAAGCGGAGGGAGCGAATGGAGCGGAACGACGGTATGGGGTGAGAAATGCGGCAATGCTAGAACAACCACCTGCGAAGATATAATTAGTTCAAGTAAACTTTTGAAATGAATGGAGCATATTCGGAAATTGGACGATGGCTTGATTGCACCAGAGTGGTGCTAATGGCATTAGCCGTCCACTTACCCTTTGTTCGGAAAGCGATAAGACTCGCTGACATGCGGCAAGCAGGAAGCGCATTCCATGTTCCATGAATTCAAGCTTGGGGTCGTCGCCTTGCGGCAAAGGAGAAGCCCGTACTTCGCTTCCATCTTCTACTGAAGCAGGCGAGATAGAAGAACTTGGATCTAAACCATCCGTTTTGACCTGATTAACAAACTGGCTTTCGCTCGGATGCCTAAAAATAGATAGAATATTGATATAATCAGACGAGTAACAACGAAAAGAATATTGATGAGTTCCGTACGAGTCGAACGATTCGTCGTCCTGTTTTGTGAGAGCATCATCGACTGTGAGCTGAGCCGCACGGAGCTTCGGAGGAAGAGGTGACCGGGCGAGGGTTAAGGGGGAGTATGGACCGAGCTGACAAAACGAACGTCATCTCCACAAGCAAAGACAGACGGAGAGAAGTGTATGCATACATCATTCCCGTCTCCTTTCAATATCTTCCAAAGAACCCAGACGAGTTGTTCATTCTCATTAACGCCACCACGTTCAGCCTCAAACCGTGACATCTCCCGTTCGCGCAAGAATACTTCCGCAAATGCACTGCGAAATGGGTTCATTGCTATCGGATGGGCAGCATACATGTAATACAGTATGTATGCGGCGCATATACGACGCGGTACCTGCATGTTCAATGACGTAGAACAGATTTACTGTGTTAGCCACCGTGTTCCTCTCTTCCGTCGCAAAAACTCTGGCAATGAAAGTGACGCGGAACGTTACCGTACCTCGGAGTAACCTGAGAGTAAAGGCAGCAGGATGTCAAGAGCAATTCCAAAGCGACCTGCAGGCTGCACGAGCTGGGCAAATGCCTGAGCTGCCGCCGAGCACGGAATACCGTCAGCTTGGGCTAGCAAGTGCGCCACAGACGTCCGTACAGGATCACCAGTCGGCGTCGAGGGCGCGGTGGGCATTGGTGACGGACGGTAAGTGGCCGTCTGCATTGTAAAGATGGCGGAATGAATGAGGACCTACGCGCACGAGCGCATTGAAGGCGACCTGCTGAAGCTAAAACAATTCAATTAGTTTCTTTAATCGCTATTCAATATTTGCTCTTATTTGCGTCAGTTGATCGCGCCGATCACCGCGTATCATTTCCAATCCCATAAACTTAAAATAGTTATACTTGTAATTTGTTTCCGTTATTTCCAAGTGTACATACAAGTCGACAGCAGAATAAGAAATTGAGGGTGAAGTGCTATGTATATTGTATATGTGCGGGTAAATGAGAATTTGTTGGAAGCCAGAATAACGTTGCAAACAGACGGCGAGGTGAGATCGATCAAGGATTCCCTGAAGGCGAGTCCGAAATGACTAATGCAAGAAGGTGTACCGGATCGAGTCTTCAAAGACGATTACAACGACCGCCGAGCGGCAAGAATGTCTGTGTATGGGATTGCGAATAGTACTGCCGTGATAAAAACCATTGATAAAGAGCTTAAGCGACGTGCTGAGATGTAGGAAAACACTGCGACGAAAGAAGATAACTGAAGTGCGGGTCGTTGCGAGAAATGGGACAGAAATGCGGATGTTTGCGATGTGTGTGTACAGAGTCCGATAGTTGCCGTTGAAGAACAGAAGGAAATGAAATAAGCCATGGACACGGAAAAGCCAGCTTTCATCTCCATGGAATAATTAAATCTTGAGTTCCTTGAATCCGCGTACATCAACCCGCCCGCTCCCGTTCTTGACCCAGTCTTCAGATGCAGTCGATTCTGGTTTGGAAGCTGACGCAGTGGATGCCGATTTCTTGTACTTTCCTCCAGGGACAATGATCTTCCCTGCACTCGTCTTCCGTTGATTACCTGAGCCAGAAGCGGAAAGATTTGGTCGAGACTTTGGCAATCCTAACGCTTTTCGTTGCCGTCGCGTTAACGGTTTCTCAGGGACAACAGGCGAAGGAGGTACAACCACCATTGATGGCGGTGGAGTCGCAGCTGGAGAGGATGAGCCCGAGCTCGATTCGCCAGATGAAAGTAGCTCAGGAGTGTCTGCATCGGGGTCAATTTCCGTTTCCAGCTTCGTTTTCTCTCTAACCCCCCTGTCCTCTCGATGCAACGAATTCCGTCGCGACCGCTTCGCTTCTCCCTGCGAGTCTTCTGCCGCCTCATCTGCTCCGTCGAAGGCACGCTTAGGAGACCGCTTAATTCGGAGGCTCAGTTTCTTTGCTAGACTTGAGTCATGAGGTGCATTGTACCCGGGAACAGGTGGCACGGATAGAGAAGAACCAGTCGCTGAGGTATCGGAAGATGGAGGTGGAGAAGGAGACCGTGATGCTGGAAGAGGGATAACGGAGGGAGAGTTCAGAGATTCGTCTTCTACATCATCGTCAATGATAGAACTGGCAAGGGAGCTCAGTGACGATTCCGGGGAATCCGTAGTGCTGCGCGTTTCATCTGTTGAGTTCTGATTCGCAACTTGTGAAATCGAAGCAGGTTTCTCAACGACATAAGGTATCCCAGTGTGTGGTCCAGTCAGATTTCGAACAGAAGAAAAGTGCTCCCAGTCATGATACCTAAAAAAAAAGGATTGCTAAATTTTCTCAAAAGTAGACGATGATAATAATTTCACGTACGCCACGTAGACCGGGCCTTGCGAAGAGTCATCCTCATCGTCACTTTCGTTGTCGTCGCGAGAGATTCTCGATGACTGTTTCGCCCTCGCCGCTCTGCCTTTCAGCTCTTTCTTCTTCCACGTCGTGTCCGCCGGGCATCACGTTCGTCAAGCAGTGCAGATACCACCGAGTCATCACGTTCATCTTGCGAAGCGTCCGGAGTTGTGGGAGACAGGTCACCTCCTGATCTCCACTCGATAACATAAACCAATCCGGGCTGGATCACTTTGACGTCCCGCCGCTTCAGATGAGCAAAAGCAGTGAGCTCCAAATGCCCGCCATAGGTACCTGAGCCGACAAAGAAAAAATCGGATCCAATTAGATTATAGCCACTTGTGGTAGGATAATGAAATAAAATTGATGCATTACCTGGTTGCCGCATACATCTGAGATGAACATCTAAACCACGTTCGTCATCGACGAACGGCGCGTATCGTGACTTATGCGCCTCCATCCAGTCACAGATCTCCTGGCGAAGCTTCAGATGCTGCGATGGCGAGCCATAATATTGATCGGATAGCGCGCGGAAGAGACAGTTGCCGTCTCCTAGCGTTGGCGCGGGGTACAGGCCAAGCGCGCGCAGCTGATCGTTCAATTGCTGAGTGTTCTGAATTGGGTCGGAAACCAACTAAAATCCCCAACAAACATTTTTTCCCGCATCGTCAGATAGTGAAGAACATAACCTAGGAGATATACACTGACTGCTGTGCCCTTGTTCTGCCTGGTTCGCGTACGTGCTGGAGTCGTGGCATCATCGTGATCGAAAGGGTGAGCCACACATGAGCACATCATCGAACTCAGCGATACTCACTCTGTCTAACGGACTGCGCTGAGTGTCGCGCGTGTTTCTTTGCCATCGTTAAGTAGTGGGAAATTGGATTGCCGCCTCTGGGCCTCGACTTTGCAGAGGGGGCTAACGCGGGTGAAGCAAAGTGGGGGATGTTGAACGACACTTCCAAATCAGGAAATACTTACTGAATGTGCTGATGTCAGATCTCAGACGCAGAGAGAAGGGAAATTACAAACAAAGCAGTACGGTACAGATTAGATTATGTGTCAAGTGAAGATTGAGTCAGCTTAAGTACTGCAAACCGCGATCTGCGAAGGAAGCGTAAGGCTTAAGGGTTTTCGCAAGGTCCCAGCCCCGAAGCTTAATGACTAATTTCTGTTCAGCCAGATGCCGAGCATAGTTTCGCCACGCCAGCGCCCCTTTGCTGATGCGTTGATCTTCTAATCCTAGTTCATCATCTATAGTCGAGCGGCGCCCGTACTTCCCCCTTGCCAGAGTGCTCATGCTGCCCACCACGAAAAGTGCACGCTTTGCACGCGTCAGACCGACATTAAGCCGACGACGGTCTGCAAGGAACCCGATGTATCCGCTCTCGTTGTTTCGCACCGTCGAAAAGATAATCGCCTCCTTCTCTCGTCCCTCAAACCCATCTACGGTCTTGATCTCTACATTAGGCACTTCTATCGCTCTTTCTCCCAGGCGAAGTTTGAAATGCTCGCGAACTTCGTCATCCTTCTGCATCAAACGTGTCAGAAGATTGATCTGTGACTTGTAAGGAGCGATCACGCCTATGTCTTCGCCTAGAAGATCCTAAAAGAATGGATCAATCAACCAGTCAAGTAGATCAGTAACGACGAATACTGACCGGATTCAACAGAAGTAGATCTTCCACGATGCTGCAGATAATGTAGCCTTCTGTCCAATTTACTCTACTCCTGCTTTTCGTCGCTTCCGGACCCTGATGGTCGATAAAGATGACGGATGGTCGATGGCCGGTCTCCGGATGTTCAATAAGATGCGATGATGAAAGCGGTGAAAGCGAAGGAACAACTCTTCCGGCCTGGACCGTCCCATCGAGTAACATCATGTCATAGAATTCCATTGACGGGAACTTGGAGATATTCGGATGCATGCGATATTGTATGTCCAGCATGGTCGAAGGAACGTCTTCATGAACTCAGTTGTAAGTTATAAGAATCACTGATAAAATGAACCGTTGCGTGCCTCCTTCGGAAATCAGTCGCTCAAACAGGCTGACATCCAGTTCACCCTTTTTCGCTTCTTCACTAATGACAACAGGAGGAAGTTGCTTGTGATCACCAATGAGCGCCAGATGTTTACACTGGGTGAATAGATCAGAGACGGTTTTGCACTGGAAGTGAGTAGAACATACTCCTTTCATTAGAGGAATCAGTGAAGCAGGTTCAGTCGACATAGACGCTTCATCTAGGAATACGGCCGGAAAATCAATGACCCCCAGATATTTCGAAGCCGATCTTATGCAGGTCGTACAGATCTGGTAACGGGACTTCAGACAAGTCGCATATCATAATCATGAATAAAGACGTACCACATCGGCTTTGAAGCAAATGTCATAAAAATAGCCTCCCGAAGAACACGTGCTTGAGCCTTTAAAGCATTGCGCCTACGGTCCTTTGCATCGTACTCCCTCTTCAGGATTACTAGGTTGCCAGAAATCAGCCTGGAACCTCGGAAAGAAGCAATGAAATCTACTTACCCATCTTCTCTTTCGCTTTCTTTGACTTCCGCTTCATGTTGCTGATCTGCAGTATCAAAGCCTTGACATTGCGTTTCTCTTCCTCTATCGCCTCACACTCAGCAATGAGAGGATCAAGCTCCGACTCTTTCCGCGGGTGTTGCTCGAACCGATAGTCAAACATGAATTCCTTGTAGTCATCCTTCGTCGTGCTGTCGGCACCGACGCGCAAGGGTTTCAACCCACCAGCTGCAAATCCTTCGAGTAAATTGTCGATAGCGACGTTGGTGTAGGTACAAACGAGAATAGGATGGGACCTCGAAATGTCCTTTCAATAGCTTGACGGCTTCTACTATTGTCTTGGTCTTTCCTGTTCCGGGAGGGCCTTGGATGAGACTAATCCTCTCCCCAATCATCATCGCCATAGCCCGGATTTGTGAAGAATTCAAGTGATCGAGAGGTGGATCACCTTCAACGATAACAGGGTTAGGACTTCGGTACCGTCGTGCCCAACTTTGGATAAGCTGATTTTCGCTAAAAGCACCATTGACTAGCGACCTACTGTGCCTAGAATTAAGCTTGCTCTCGCGTTCGAGCTTCTCGTGGCTGAGATAATGAGGATCCTCGGGATCTTGTAGATGGCGTGACTCGGGCTGCATTTCTTCAGGCAGAGAAAACGATTTTAGCAGAACGTCACGGAGTCCTGTGCCTTCCAATCTATATTCTCTTTCATTTCCGGCATTTTCTGGATGTCGCTCGATAAACTCAGGGTCCCTAACAAGGTTATTGATTGCATCTCTCATGCGTTGAAAGGCGATATTGGAAGTCCCAAGGTCCAACCTTCGATCCATGGTTAGCCTCATGACGGAAGATAAAGAACTTGAAGGACGAACCTCCATGAACCCTCATCCAAATTGTCGAATTGATCTTCGAAAGATAAATCAATTTGTTCTGCTCTGAGCCTTACGATACTCCCTCTGAGTGGTTTTTCATCCTTCAAAGGATCCAGCCTCGATACGAAGACTTGCGAACCATAACTGAATGAAGATTGAGAACAAACACAAAAAATACAGCCCCAGAACTCACGTGAAGACATGAGGCGGTAGGTAAATACCTGGGCCTATCCTAAACCCCGCGATATAACGATCGATTTTCGATTCCTCAAGCCAAAAACCTTTTACATCCGTCAAGCAGTATCCCTCGTTCTTCAATCGCTCAAGCGGCCATTTCGACAGACGTCGTTTTATCATATCCTCTTCCGCTTCTTGTTCAGCATCGATTAACGGTCTGAATCTATCGTTCATATTAACCAAGCGGGACTGGTAAAGTGCTATATGGAAAATTACCTTTGCTTATAGGCTTCCACCTGCTCCATAAACTCGCTACTTTCACACAATCTGGCGGGATACTCCGCTCTTCGCGTATACTCGTAAGAAAAATCCCCATCTCCAGCTATTCGAGAGGGAGCTCGTCTTCTCCAGTTAAAACGCGGAGGAGCCTCTCGCCTGGTGATCGGATATGCCTGGAGCTGGCTGTGAAAGATCCATTCTTTCTGAGCCTGAGTGAACTTGCGCGGCTTGAAGGCAACGGCTGTTGACGAAGCTCGTTTGCCTAGGCATGGTGACGGACTTGCTATAAAGGAGCGAATACGCGAAGTGACATTATTCGCGCTACTGGATCGCGCTTCCGACCTCCGGCAGACAAAAGAAACAACGGAACTCGCAGCGGAGGACGAGTACAGCGCCAGCTTGATACAGCGCGACGAGGAAAAGTGTCCTTGAGACAAAGGATCCGCGTTCTTGCTGAAAACCATAGTATTACGTACACATTAGCTTTAGTAAGCCATAGGTGAGGGCGGGTGGGTAACTTTTCTTTCGGCCTCTGACCTTGATTAACGAATTCATTTGCGCATAGTTGCGCAACAGACTGCTTCTGTCTTTTCGATATGGCTCGCTCGGCTCTGCGATCATGGTTCGAAGGCTCAATCCCTACTGCCCAAGGTGGCATTCCCTTGAAATCCGAGCGGAATCAAAATTCTTCCTGTCCTGTGAACATCGATATAATGATGTCACGAACCCGTGAGTTGCTCGTGAACGAGAGAAGCTCTGCGAGCGACGACAGTGTTTCTTCGATAACTTTACAATTTAACTTATCGCTATACAGTAACCCTATGCTAAGTCACACACTTCGTGATACTGGGATTGTATTCTATAGGATTCTATCTGATCTGACTGAAGCGCAACGAAGGAGTGGCGACGCGCTTGCACACGATCTCGGGACAAATAATACTTGCAAAGACTGTATAGGCGATATGACAACTGCAAGTATTCTTCGAAACACATGTTCGACTTCGCCGGAGTAGCTCGATTGAATTTGCCAAGCAAAAGCATGTTCAAGGCGCGAGAGCTTCTCCCACCGCCTTGTGCATTCGGATTCTGACGTTTGTTTTCTTACATAGAAAGCACTTTCTGTGTAATAAGCCCGCGGAAAACCAGGGAAAAATTACATTCCACATTCCATCGGCAAGTGATTTTTTCGTCCTATATAGTTGCATCTGTCTCATGTCCGACGCATGTCAAACAACTTCAACAGTCAGTTTCGCAGCCTAAATTTCCGTGGGTCTTGGCATATCTGGAGTAATTCATTCGCGTTATCTTCAATCTTTGTACGATGATCGTACACACGTGGGCCATAAATTGATTCATCCACCCCGCACTCACCGGATTTACGTCTTATTTTTTGTGCTTACCTTGTTGGATTCAAGCTATACAGTCGCTCGCAATCCAGGTAAAGACGGTAAATAAACAAAACCCCAGGATGCCTTTGTGGGTTAGCGCGTCATGATCGGCCCTGCCACAACCATGCCCTGGGGCGTAACGTCCGAGGAAAGTCCAGGCGTTACGGAATATTCGGCTATAAACGCCTCTACATCCGTTCAATCTCAGCCACACAACGCAGAGCCAGAACCATCCCCTTTCCCAATGTCAGCAGTCGATTCATTGTGGCTTTCTTCCGCCGACATTTTCGGACTAAACCGAATGTGTAACGTATACGTATTCATTGCAAGAAGGGAGAAGGGCCAAAGGAGTCTGGGTTCTACTCTTGGAAGCCCCGGCAAGCCTGGTTCTTCCGTCCTTCCGGGCGGCAATCCCCTTCGTCAACACATGAAGATTTCGCGTGCTGTCTGACATACTGTCTCGTCGGATTTTTCGAGCTTTTGGATCTTGAGTTGTAACGCCACCGGAACGGAATGCGTCACGTCTTAATAGTCAGGTCAAGGCTGCCCAGCGCATCGATACGGCCTTACTAGTCGATGCATCTGACACCATCTGACCGTACAACAGGTGTATTCTACAGAAATCACGAGCATAGGAAATCGTCAGCGTAACAAAAAGGATTCCGCGGCCTCTTCTGTGCATGCAGGAAGTATGGACACGTATCTAGCCATGGAGATGCATCCTGAGTTTGCCTATGCCTGTCCGTCGTGTGCAACTGGCAATGCATCTAGCTTGTCCTCGTTTCATATATCAACGGCTGCCTTCTTCTTTCTTTCTTGGCGCGAGATTCCGCGGGTTCCTACCCTATATGAAGCGAGGTTTCCGTCCCACACCGGATCTATCGATAACACATCAGCGCTCGAACGCACTCAACGTATTCTTCATGACTAACCGCGAAATATCTTCGTTCCCCAAAATGGTCTGTTGCATCCGGGATCCAAGAAGTTGATGTTGGGTAACCCCCAGTAAATTAAGAAGGCATGTAGATATGAACAGAAATCCATGTGGCTGATATTGTATGCACGACGGAAACAATTAATTACATTGTGCTTAGCAAGCTGCTTCTAGTGTATGTGTGTAAAACAAATGGAGAAAGTCCTAAACAAGGGAAGAAAAGAACAAACAACCAATCTCGTGTGCTAGTATGTGCGTTATCCTCAGTCCGGTGATATCAAGTCCGAGGCCAAAATTATATAGTACAAGCGCAGATCATTGGGAACGTTTGGGAGAAAAGACAAGACGAAAAAATTGCGATGGAAAAAGAAAAAGGAAAAGAAAAAGAAAAAATAGGTACGTACGAAAGCTACTGTGGCGAACGCAAGGATTTACTTGAATAGAGGATCAGGGGCGCCAACTAGTCAGTAACCTGGGAAGTAGAAGGATAAATGATGTGGAGTACGTCGCAGATCCGAAAAAGAAAATTAAACATTCTTCTTGGAATTTCGGCATGAATATGATGAGGCGGAGTGGATACCACGACCTTCGTGAAACGGATTTGAAAGGTAAGAAAGACCATACGAAGGGAGGAATAGTGAGAGGGAAATTGAGCGCATCCCCCGTCACGATGTGACAGAATCATTAATTATTTCCGTGTATTGTGTAGTATCGTGTGGCCGAGTAGGTTTCGGTGTATCAATGGCAGAGGCCAGCTGTGGCGATCCGATCCGAATAGCTCCAATATAGCACATGAGTCGAGGTGGCTGTTGGGAGAAGATAGGAAGACAGGAACCAAGAAAAATGGAAAGAAAAAAAGGGAAGAGACGAGGAGTACAAATACAATACTCGTATGCAATATGCGTCGACGTGGCGTGATGTAAATGTGTGCATGGTAATGACGAAGCGACAACGGCGATGATGAACATGATGGAAGTGATGTGTACGCAAAGGAAGATTATTAAAGTCATGTTGAATAGCTATGGTCGACGGATCATGGGTGGATCATTCGGTTCCTTAAAAAAAAGATGTCCAAAAAGGCCGCCGCAGAGGGAACAAAATGGTAAAGACACAGAAGCATATGCAAGTAAAGAGAAGAGATGGACAAGGAATAAAAAAGGACCAGCGGATTCACAGAGATGGAACGGACTTGATGATTTGGGCATCGACTCATACCAACAACATGACACAAAAACAGCGCAATTAACTCCATCATCTACAGTCTTCATATTCGTAACAACGTTTCGCCTAATCAAGGCGGAAGAACTCTCCATTCTGTTCCCCGGGACGCAGGGGCAAAGAATCAATACTCGCGAGATTGCAAGTCTAATAGTAGCTCGCGCGGAATGAGAGCGACACTGAGAACACGTGAACCGGCGCCGGCCCATCAGTATCAGGGTGATATGGCGCCTAAAGACACCAGACCACCGAAGAAATCGTTTGCCTCTCGTTACTAGGCTTCCCAGCCACTTATGTCGCGCGACGAGAGTTCACACATGCCGTATGAGTATCATCAGTTATTCCGCGTCCGTATCCGCATCCGCATCCGCATCCGAATCCGTATCCAATCCCGGATTCGTATCGTATCCAATTCGTGTTCGTACTCGTAACCTTGTCCGTCTCCGAGGGGGAAACGGCGAGGGAGGGAGGTGAAGGGAGACGCCGCCGCAGATCGCCTAAAACTCGGTCGCATATGTACAATTCTGATCCTCCACAGAAGAAAGAGAAAAAGAAAGTTGCCGGGAGCCAGAAATAGAGGGAAATATAGAACGACGCCTGCAGGCCGGCAACTACCGTGATCGTATGCTATGAACACTGCGCACGCATGCACGCATACACGCGCATGCGGGAGGAGGGAGGATGGGTGGAGGTAAGGCCTCACACCTTAGTGAGGAGCTTACGACTGCACGCCACACGGGTCGCAAAAGCGAAGAACGCGCCAACGGACAACAGGGATGCCCCAAAGAACTGTGCCCAAAGATATCTGAAGTCGTTCGCGCCGCCACCACTTGCACTCAAAGACTGGTTCGAGCGCAAAGAAAGCAATGCACCGGCTATCGGCGGACCAGCAAGAATACCTAGAAGCATTGAAGCGATGTGCCGTGAGTTCATTTTTGCATGTGATGCGAGGAGGGTAAGGATACACGGCGTGGACGGAGCGGAAAGGAACGAAGTGGTCAAGAGAAGAAAAGAAGGAAAAGAAATCTCCTTACCTGGTGCCATTGCGGCCATGAACATTCCCGTTCGAGTGCCGATCCGCGATTGGTCCTTCGTAATTTGCGCAACGCACGAAGATGCGACCGAAAGGTAAGAGGCGCTCGCGAAGCCGAATCTGTAAATGACTCTTTCGTCACGAGATACATACAAAAATAAACAAAACCAGTCACAACATACATGATTGCAAATACTATGGTCTGAGGAACGTGCATGGAAGTGGTCCAAATTGCGAAGACCGCCACGGCTTGTAAACTGGCAAGCGGCACAAGAGTGTTGAAGCGCCCGAACTGCACGGAACAGGTAAGATAGCAACTCTCATAGAGACGAAAAAGGCCAATAGCGTACAGCATCCCCAAAATAACCACTTGTTACTCGTCCAACCATGCCCGCGGCGTTCATAATCGCAATCGAATAGAATGAGAGGCTGGTACTGGACCCGCGGCTCTGCATGAACAATTGAATGTACCAATACGGAGTGAAAATCCCTAAATAACGAATAATCAGAATGGAATTTCACCCAGGTCAATATTCCGAACGATCAGCAATGGACTCGAGAGGATTAAATTCTCACCAAAGGCGGAAAAGAACCCGCTCAGGCAGTGGAGTAGGAACGGAATCTCCTTCAGCGCTCCGAAATCAAAGTATTTTTTGTTCTTCAATGGCGGAGCCGTTCCTTGATGAGTGGAATGCTGATTGCCTGAACGACGAACATCAGCAGTGCCATTGCGCGAACTGCCCACGCGAAGCCGATGCTGTCAAATAGATTGGAGAGCATAATTGGGAAGATGATTCCACCGAGTGACGAGCCGGCAACGACGATTCCGACTGCAGCGGCCCGCTTGGCGCGGAACCAGTGAGCAGGAATAACGAGCTGGTAAACGAACGCAGAAGACAATCAATTTTTGGACCAGTGAGAGAGTTGATTCAATCGAGAGAATATTCACCAAAGGATAGAACCTGTGTAATGATTCGCAAATGACCAATTAGGGAACTGTATCTGATATACACGAGTAACAGCGAATGGCGTACTGAAGAGCAACTCCGAGGCCTAAGCCTATCGCCTGGGATAGGAATATTTGGTAATAGGTCTTCGCCAGTGAGAGCATCAGGACGCTGAAAGTCGAGAGTAAACATCCCGCGATTAGAAGACCCTGAAATTAAATCCAGATAAGGTGAAGGTAAAGCGGAGGAAGAGAATCCTTGTGCATACCCTTGCCCCGTAGATATCGAGGACTCTTCCCAAAAATAGTCCAGAAATGTAAAGTAAAGTGACTTGAACACTCCCGATCCAGGAAATATCAGATGCTGTTCGATCGTGTAGTTGACTTTTGGCATATTCGGTTTGGAAGACACCAAATGAGTTCACTTGACCTAACGACCAGGCTCTATCAGTTTTGATGTTGCCTGTAGGATAAATAGAAGGTGATTTTGATTCTGACTGACCAAAAGCGGTCAAGCTGATCAGCGTGCATCCCGCTATATTCCCCCATGCATTCCAACCGCCATCCGGCCAGGTCAGCGCAGGCTGGGGATTTTGTTCCTCTTCTTTCCGAGGTCCAATTTCGATGTCCTCGATTTTTTCGCGTTCTTGTACAGCATCGTCGCCACCAAACTGTCCTTCACCCTTGGCAGGGACAACGTCTATTTGCTAAAAAGACAAGAATGTCAATGGATGGGACAAATCGGGAAAATCCCTAATTGTTCAATTCAATGATCAGCTTACCTCTGCCTCGTAGAAAGACTGAGTCGAATCTGAGGCTGGCGAGATGTCTTGGCTGAGCTTGCGAGATTTCTCTGCCATGAGGAAACCGTCAAGGGAGGTCGTCCTGCTCGTGCCACTTGAAGTCGACATCGACATTGACGTGATAAGTGAAAGGCAGGCGGGAGGAGGAGACGTATGGTAGGTGCCACGAAGCAGAAATATATACGCCAACGGAGCAGGCGAATAAGGAACTGGGAGGGAGAAGGCGGCTATGAGAGACTGTTCTGGATTGAAGAGGGATGTGCGTGGAAGGGCGTTAAGAGGAGCGTGGAGTCCGGGATAGGAAAGGAAGAAGAAAGAAATATGGAAATTGTAGGTACGGCCGAAGAGTAGCTGAAGAAACAAGCGGGGAGGTTCGTATTTGGACGAAGAAGAGTGCGAAGAGCCGTGATGGACGGAGTAGTAGCAGTAGTAGTAGTAGCAGTAGCAGGAGGGAGAGGAGGAAGGCCAGCCGCAGAAGTACGAGGAGGAGAGTAGAGTACTAATACCAGGCTATTCGAATATGAATGATCGGTCTTCGGACACGTTCTCATGCTATTAATCCCGCGGTTATTTCCCGTATTTTTTTTATTCTTGGTTTGCCTACTCGCCCGATTTGGCGTCCGCGCTCCTAACGCGCATATTTCCTTCTTCCCCTCCCACGGACCTCCGCGGATTCACTCTGCACAGCTTATTCCTATCAGTCTTCCTTCACCCAGTTTGGGCATGCCTCAAGGGCGCCGCAGTTGAATTCGATTACGGCATCCCTTAAACAGCCCTGCCCTTCTGCCTCCATCGCAGAATATCCGCTCTTGCGCTTAAGCCTGCACTTGCACTCGGCGGGAGACAAGCGCACGACGCTTCCTCGTCAAAGATAACACATCGGCAAGATTTGACTCGTTACGAATACGGTACCCAGCCAAGTCTTCTCGAACAAAAGAATTTTAATTAGAACCCCCAAGCGCCATCTGCATCTAGCTCCAATGCGTGTGGATGAATAAATTAGGAACACAGAGAGAGAAACAGAGCTAGATTCCGACGAACGTACCGCAAGGGCCGATTTTCAATTTAGTCCGGTGCTCAAACTTTTGCTGCGATGGCCTCATGGAGCGATCTGACCGGGTCGCCCCCTTCATCATGTATCCACGCGAAAAGAAGAGAAGAAGAAAGAAAGAACACAGAACACACGCATTTTCTATCTGGTTCCCGATAAGGATGTCCTCCTGGTCGGTCACAAACGCTCCTTTCTTGTAGGCGGACAGGCAGAACGTGACAGACAACCTGAACATCCTACATACTCACTCCGGCGGTTATAAACACGCTCAAGGCATATCGAATCGTTTGTGACACGGACGACTCGACGTCTCCAGGGAAGGGGCTATTCTCTACGCGCGTGGCATCTTGTGGGAGAGTTTACACCAGAGGAATCAAGTACAGATCAAGCAGAAATTAAAAACCGAAATAAGGTCTAAAAAAAAGAGTTCGGCCGTCGTTTGAGTTATAGTAAGCTTTCACATCTGCGACGGGGCTGTGACGACACAGATGTGGGAGGGAACAAGCGAGAGAACTGGACTGGACATGGCAGATCTGCAGATCTGGACGGTGAGAGACGCAGATCTTCCGGCTTCCCTTTTGTGGAATACACCTGAGTTTGTTTCCCTAGTCTCGGGTGATGAGTCAGCAGCATCAGCTCCTTCGTCACCGATGATTTGGAACAGGGTCAGAACTTTTTTTTTTCATTTCATCTCACTCGTCCGAAGAAAAAATTGGTACTTACCGGACCCATTCTCAAGTTCTTTGAATACTGCAGCTGAACATGAGGCGTACGTACAGTGTATACGATCCGTTATGTTGATGACCAAGTATTAATATTGTCATCTCGGCCTGGATAACCCAGAACACTGGTAAGTCCGTTCCGTATTATTCGTGCGAGATTAATGCGCTAACTCTACTTAACTTTCATTATTCTTTTTTTTTTCTTTTGGCGTGCTAGATGGCGGGAAGAATAAGGTACTCTGCGTAACGTCCACGATTCTGTCACGATGCCAATAGCAGGAACTCTCTTCTTCCGGACGGATGCCACTGTTGAAGTCGATGCCACTGTATCAACTCCCGGCGAATGACTTGATGATTTGACTAACGGAATTGAGATAGATGCGGGCTATTTGAAACTGTTCTCCTACCACATATTCTTAGAGTATCTCGACCGCGGTAAGTTCAGTATCGCTGATACCTTGTTCGTTGCTCTCAGGCTCCGTCCTATCCTGTCAAAGGCAGAACTGCGGGTTCATATGAAGTAAATTCAAATTGAAGCGGACGGATTTACTCTAACTAATAGCTACCCAAAGCAGTCTCTTCTCGTTTCGTCTCGCCGCGTCTTGTCTTGTCGTTAGAGGTGATCATTAAGCGCATCTCAGCGCATCTCCCGCTGAGATGAATCGTCTCCTCGGCTGCGATAGCACAATTATCCGCTATAACAGCCATGGCATCGCTCATAGTCAGTGCCAGTCCAGTCTCATTCCTCGTATGTAAGTCTTCTAGGTTGTTCTTCGTGCATATGTTTACTAACCGAGGCTGCTTATACTACTCACCTTGACACATAGGTTTCCCCGTTTCGAACGGAGAGAAAGGAAAGAAAAGTGCTCTAATTATATCGTACGTACCTGAGCATCTCTTCATTTTCTTTGATATTTATCCCATCATGTCATCCGGCAATTGTCGATATCATCTTTCCTCCGGAGGAACCACTTTCGCTACCTGTAGGAAGGTATGCTCAAGAAGCAGAGATACTAACACACGTCCGTGCGTTCAGGAAGGAAAATCGAGTTCAGCATTTCGCTACACTCTTTCTCCTCACCTACAAATTCTCATCAAACGCGGTTTCAGTTTCCTTCCTCTCCTCGGTCCATTGTTCGTTTCATCTTTTCGTCCCCGAGGATATCTTCTTCAATCCCAGCCGGCTAGTTTGATCTGTTATTTCAAGTGATCGAAACCGAAATTTCGCTTCACAATTTGGTTGGCGCGTTCTTTGAGATCGCTGGTCAAATCGGCGCGGAGTGGAAGTCCACGATATTGAGAAGAAACCGGTCAGTGGTGACGATAATAATGATTGTCGTCATCACCCACCAAGAAACTACTCGAGTTGTAGTAATTGGCATTCGTCCATTTCCGCTCTTTTTCCGCTGCATCCGAATTTCAAGCCGTTTCAATCCAGCTCTCGGGAGAAATTCTCTGGTCTGGTTCTTCCCGGTCTTTGGATGCCGTTCCGAGAGGAAGACGAAAAGTTCGAAAAGGTCTTTTCTCTGGAGAAGGGCATAGAGGACTGAAGTTGAATGCTCTATGCTCTCTTGAATGTATATACATCTTCAAGGTACCCGTCGTCTGTTCATCTGATGCCATACATAAGAACCTCAGGACACAACTCTAGATGTACCTGCTGTGGCTGTCTCCCTTAGGTATCGTATCCGTGGTTTTCTCAGTGCCAAGTCTCTCGCGTTCGAACGGCGAATGACCCCAAAGCGCTCTACCTACATCTTCCTTCCTCCATGTGATCATCTCCCCAGTCCTGAGTCGTCACCTCCGATAATACTAATGATGCCGAAGGTGATGAAGTGATCAGTGTATTACAGTATGGAGCGGCACACGGCATTTGGTATTTTCAGCGTGATCCACGGAGTCCACAACGCGTCGGTCGCTCATTCCGAGTCTTACGAGGGTTTATACCCGAGGGATTCTCATAACTTCTGTAAGCACGTTCTCTCTTATCATTCTGGCATGCTATCATCTCTACAAACTATCCGGGAACGTCGGGTCACTCGGTGAAAATCTTGTTCAACAGATTGACTCTTTTTTAGGTTTTATTTCAGGCAAAGACAGCTAGATGGATTTTAGGATATGCTAACGACTTCTGTCAGCTTATCTGCTGACCTACAGAAGGCAGGCTAATCATAGGCACCTCGAAGTTAAAGCCGGAGCATGATCCGTTCTGTGTACGCGTGTCAATATCTTGAGCGCATACATCGATACGTAGTAATTGAACAGTGGCTGCTTTTGAATGCTTTGACTTTTTTGACTGCGGACGTCGGTCTGTGGGGCACTCCGAAGATTCAAACTTGAGCGTACGAACGTTCGACCTGAATTCCTCATATCGATGTTGGTGGCCGTGCTCACGGAATAGCGAACTTGCGGTGTTGTTCAGTATATTTGCTTGATATGTTTTCGACGCCGCTTCGGTGTATTCCTGTCAGTGGCTTCGACTTCGCAACATATCAATTACCGTACACCAGGCTCCCGACACGTTCGGCGCGTGTAGAGCTTCTGCATGGAGAAAGAAGGGTGCGTATCCGAGTCAACCTTACGGCGTATTCGTGTGGACGCTCAAACGCCGCCTAAACGCCATCACCTACAGTAGCTCCAACGCAAACACGGTGAGCACTAGAGCACAAGGCCTAAACCCCAAACCGCAGGCGGGCAGAAGAAGTTCGCTACGATCGTCTCTCGTCAACTTCAAGGCAAAGTCATTCGTTCTTCTCTTTCCGTTTCTATCCGTATTCTTTCCCTTTCTGTCTTCCTATAATTACTTCTTTCCTCTCCTTCCGTTCCAGTTTCCAAATCCAGGTCCGTTCAGCTGCATGCATGGATTCTTGGACGCTTTGGACATACGGCACTCGGCAAGTCGAGCAAGCGTTGGGTATAATTGCACCCTAGAAATGGAATTCCACTTCGCAGGTGGCTGGATGTTGTCTTGTTCTGTTGAGAAAGGCTGCTCGGGCGGAGCTTCCAGCGGCTGCACTCAGCGCAGGCGTACCTGGGCACAGTCACGATAGGGAAGGAAGGAAGATCATTGCTGATTATTGCTTCCATGCTCGAAATGTCTCGGAATCTCGGGCCTCGCGCGGATTCCGCTGGGGCGGGCTACTAGAATGCGCTTTACCTCCCGCTTGCCTACCGTTATCGTCCACCTAGTGATCCTAAAAATACTAAGCAGTCTCTCTTCCTCGTATATGTGTGCTATGGCCCCCAGATCATCTTCCCGGACTCGCCACCGATCCTGTTGCTGCACTACCACCGCTGGCAAGCCATGATCCACTGGTGAGTGCTTCACTCCGGCTTTGATTCGTGACGGAATTCCGAACTGGTACTGGACTACAGAACTATAATCCGAATACCCATGGGCCAACAGTTCTGCGGAAGCCTTTAATGATTCCCTCTTAACTACTTTTGGGCATGATAGACATGATAGCCAATCGATTGGCGTTTGAATCTTTTCTTAAAAATATATAGGCCCTGTTCATCCGAGTCAGCTTGCTTTGCTGTTTGGATTCTAGGCTTCGAGCACTAGTACGGGCACTGACAGTGGTGCCAAGATGAAGACGGATGAAACGACGTTCCCGCTGACCTCGTTTCTCGTTCTGGTTGCCTTCCGCTCGAGGATAATTCAGGCATTAATTTTAGCGCTGGACTCCTGAGTACTGGCGACAACTTTGGGGAGGGAACTTAAGGCCCTAAACCATCCCCTCCAAACTCAGTCTTCATTGTTCTCTTCGTACAGGCCACTTTCCTGGTCCCTCCGGCTCTCAGAGTATGTATGGGGGGACCCCCACCACTGTGCACACATACTTTTTCTCTCTATTCCGTAATACAGATAGAACGTGCATTCTTATTGCGGGATGCGCATGTTTGCGGCGCTCATCATGTAGTGTCCAATTCTTAATGGACTTCGCGCACGCCCTCGGTGGCGGTCGCCATGCTAAGGCCATTTCTTTCGTCTCGTCTTATCTCATCCTTATTTATCGTCTTTTTCGTTTCGACTCGCTGTATGTCTTTTCACACTTCCCCCACCATACGTGGAGTCATACCGTGACTCAAGCTTGCATTCGTTGTACGAAGCATATGCATATCGTTTTCAGCATTTACGCGTTCGATTGGCTTTGACACGTCTTCCCTTTCTTGATGTGAGCGTGGGTTGGCGAGACATTATGACTGGCATAACTCTATACCGTGTACCGTCAAATAAATCAGACTATCCCGGCAACGGAACAGAAGTTCGCACATAGCCCCAAAGCCAATATTAGGTAATGCCAGTATCTGAAAGTATCCAATCCAATGAACATACAGTTTATCTCTCGGGATAGGGTGAGAATGAGGGGCACGTGGAACGCCACAATGGGGAAGCATTGATGGCGGACCCAATACTAAAATTACTGCTGTTTATTGACTTGGATCTATCAGGCCGCTGATATTCTTATTATATGCCCAGCGTACCTTGACCTGAACAGACCTGATCCAGCCCGCGGTGATGCTCTCTTGTAGTCTTGCGGGTAATCCAAGAGAACCTGGATCGAGTCGTAATAATCATTTACGACTGATGCCGAATAACGGCGTGTAGCGAGCGCCGAACCAGCTTCCTATTGTAAGACTGAAAGAAGGCGCTCAAGATTCTCCAGAGCTACACTTGCGGTAAGGAGTCGAGGATAGCGAACACACAGTAACTATACTTCTCTCGTAGCTAAACACGTAGCCGACTTAGCAAGTAATTCGAGCCAAAAGCGGGTGAGGAGTAACCTACAAGCCAGGCTCTTAGGCGCCTAGACTGGGAGAAAGCAAATTTAAATGATGGAGTCTATCAGCTTCGCGTGTATCCGACAGCGAAGAGAAGTGAAGAGACGCCACAAGAATCTTTCCTACGGTACGTTTAGTATCTTTTTAAAAGTCTTTTTATGGATGGTATCTACAAACACGGAACAATGTGGTTTGGATGCTGCACTGTTACTCCACGATGAAGAGAGACGGGAGCCGATATAATTTGAAGCAGGGAGGGGGGAGGGCAGGAGAAGAGAGGATGCGGGTTGAAAATAACATTGATATCTACACCGAAATGAGTTCCATTGATATTATTCTCGCTACGCGAGGCAGCTCTTCCTGTCCCGCGAAGGGATACAATGAACGCTTCAACGAGTCTTTCAACGTTTACACAACGAGGTCGACGCTCGTCTTTCGGTTCATGCCGTGGTTTGGCTCGAGTCGGTGGTTGCGGGCGCTTTTAATGTATAATCCTGCCCATGTGCTTGCCTGAGCTCTCCCTTTCACCCTCTATCGAGGATGATGCTCGAAGGCTCGCGTGGAGAGCCATGTTCATCGAGATTGACCAGTGGATCACTCTTTCTTTCCCCTGCTTATCTCCACCATGGGCGATGATTCAACAAGAATCCCAAACCCAGGATAACGCGATATGTCCGCGAAGGAGATGTACGACAGGCATGATTCATAGAATTTCGCCCGCGTGGAAAGCTCCGGCTTGACTTTCTCAACGAGGGGGAATGATGAGAGAAATACAGGAAGAAACAGTGTGAGTAAATCACGGAGAGGTTCTGCATCTGAGTTCGATCAGTCGTAGCGGATATTCTCTGCATTCCCATTTGTGGAAACAAGGTTGAGCAGCACATGTCGAACAAAGAGCCTTGCGAAAACGTTCGAGGGAACAGCAACGAGCTCCGTCGGTCCTACTATAGGACTTCTGGGAAGAGGCCCCCGCAGTTTGTTCACGATCAGTGTGTGAGTGGTGATAAACTATCCATTAAATCGATTCCAAGATAAGCCAAAGCGAAAGCATGCAGAACATATGGATTTTTTAAGAGTACTCCCACACACACCAAGAAGTATTGTTGTTAGAATTAGTACTAATCTATAATCGCGGCTGTTGCCGCTGAGCCATACGAAGCTTTCGTTCGCGCACCTCGATTTTTCTTTGCCCGTCCGCTACTTTCCTCCTATACCAGTCTCTAATGAAATTATACGTATCTTTCATGGTCGGCATTTTTTGACCAGTGACAGGCGGGAGTTTTGGAAGCGATAGTCGCTGGCGCAAGGCGGGAATGCGCAATATAGCCGTCTGGGCTGAAATGAATGCAACAGAGGCAATGATATTCATGTTTAGAGCCTATATCATGTTTAATGTCAAGGTTGGGCAGTCAGTCAGCTTATTTTGGTTGTAAAAGACCTAGTACGTACGGCCGGTAAGAACGCCATTACAGGTACTCCGGTGAAAGTGATAAAACGCATGATATTAAGGATGTGCAGAGCATTCGGTGATCCTGTAGCGAGCATGTCACGTCGACTAAGCTACATTCCTCGCGGGAGTTATTCATTAATTTCTCCGTCATATAAAACCGCGAATGCATCACAACGCACCGACATCTGCAAATTTACCAGGGCAAAGCTTACGGCAGGAAGGATGTAGTAAGGATCCGCGACGGTCAAATCCATGAGCCAAGCGATTCCGCCGACCTTCAGCTGTTCCACAGGCGTAAGGCACATCTTGCGAATACCAAAGAAGAGCCCAAGCTGTACAGCTATCTGCCCAAGTGACATCACTATTTGCTTGAACGGATTGACATCATGCTTCGACAATAGTAGCTGTTGTTGTTGTGTTGCCTGTCGCATCCCGAAAAGATCGCCCTCAGCACGAGCTTTCGAAGATCGTTCTCGGAGCTCAGCGATTTTCGGCTGAAGCGGCGCAATCCGTCCCTGCATCTTTTGTGCACTGATAACTAGCGGAACGAGAGCCATGCGTGCTCCCATGGTCGTCAAAATGATGACCTGCCACCAAGGCAGGCCTGTAGAGACCTGTACTGATTCCAAAATCCAAGGAGCAAGGCCCGCTGGAGTCCAACTGACCAAACCAAGAGCCTCCATGTCACCATACTTCGTTGGCGCTGGACTCGTTGCTATTTGAAGAGCTGCATCTGATAGTGTATCCGAGAACACATCTGCACTGCTCATATCGGTAGGCGCAGACACTTCAGCCTGTGTTAAGGCTGAGCTATCCGCGGAAGATCGTGAAACAGCCGTAGATGAAGATAATTCCGAGATCGGTTGTGGAGAATTCGGTACTTCTGGTACGGGACCTAAAAAGTAGCAGAAGATTTTTGAGAAGCTGCTTAAAATGCCCGACGAGAGATACATACATTGTGTCGCGACCTGGGACTTTCCTGATCCTCCGAACGGGTTCCAGGAAAAACTTCTGGACGAGCCCAAAGTCCATAATAAAGGGCTAGATTGAATTAACGGACTGCCTCGCTATAGCTGCTTCAGACATTTCCCTCATTGCAGACAAGTCACTTACCTGAAGGCGTGTCACTGAACGAGCTGGCAACCTGAGCAAGACGCTCCTAGCGAGAATTTCGAATCATGATGGCGGAACGAGCAAAACCGTAAAATGCTCACTTTGCAGCCGCATGACGAGCAGGTCGTGCCAGACAACCCACTAACGAGACGTTCATCACTACCTTCAGCGACTTACTCGAGTGAGACCGCTACGGTAAAATCAAAAAGTTCTGTCGCGTCGCACGCACGTGAAGTTGTCAGTCACATTTCGTGACCTGATCTCATCGATATTACGTAATTTATCGCGAATGGCTGCATATCTAAAGTCTGATTTACATCTTGAATTGGAGCATGGTTTGTTTTCAGATTTAATCAACTTATTTTGAGCGAAGTACAGTACAGAGAAATACAATATTGCAATTTGTTCTCAGCTGTTGTTTCTCAATATAAGACTAACTTGAAACGTAGATAGGAGAGCCACGATTCACAACGAAATCCGTTGCCAAACAAGAGGGCATAAGTACGATACAGATTATCAGCAAAGACGATCACGAGTCTACCGAAGTTCAGTATAATCTATCTCCTGCGCGCCATCGCAAAAGCACCTTCGTATCCGTGAGTCTCCGCCGCGGTGAGCATATCGCGCCAACGACCTACGATGTAACCCTTGCTCTCTTCTGCGTCTTCTCTGCTATCTGCACCGGAGACGGATCTTCTTCCGGAAGGTGCTGTCCCGGCGCCGATGAGGTATCCTCGGTACAACCAGCGGCCGCGATCACTTCCCGTCTTCAATTTCCAAATTAAACAGAATAAACCCTTCAGTATAACAGGAAAGGTTCAGAATGCTATGAAACACCTACGTATTCTTTCATGATACTTATGAATCCGTCTACAGGTCTCACCCGACCCAGAATACGGAACTCTCCCCATCCAGAGTGGCCTTCCCCGCTCAGGAGGATATCTACCACTCGGGATGCATACGATTCTTCGTCTTCTTCGTCTTCCGCAGACTGACCATTTGATCCCCCGTTAGGCTCGGAAGAGCTATGCCCGCGGCACCGAGTGTAGGTATAAACTCTCGGAAGGGGGTCCGAATTCACTGAGGGCACCGAAGGCGGTGGGGAGAAAGACGAAGGTAATGTTAAAGTCAGTGTTGAATTGTCGAACCGGATTGCAACACCATCTGGGATGTGCGCGAGGATCGCGTCGCCTACAGGAAGCGGAACTGGATCCTCGGTCGTGCCGTTGAGTTCACTCGCTGACGGGGCAGTATACCTCGTCTGTGACGAAGGCGATGCGAGCAAGTGGTATTCACGCAGGCGCCAAGTCTGATTATGCTGAGCAACTAATATGTCTTGCAGCTTTGAGGGCCATGCACCAGCAAGAAGATTAGCGAAACTATGGAATTCAGTATACTGTGATTTCGGAGATCAGTCCGAGACGATGAAAGTTTGCATGGAAAAGGGTGTAAGGGAGATGACTTACGGTGAAGGGACCTTCCCAAGAACCATCAAGAATACCAGATTGATAAGCCTCGTACTTTCTTGTATTTGGCCTTCTCAACACTGAATCTGGGCCCGGCATTCCAGTGGACGATGCACATCTGTCGATCGTAGACACGCATCGGAGCCACTCATACTCCCAGCGATAGCTATCAGGATATTCCTTTGATCCCTCCCATCTTTGCGTATTATCCTGCAACGAAGCATCTCGTTCATCTTCGACACCCACATCAAGGGAGTTTCGCATCCGTTCACTGTCCACATTGAGCACTTGCTCAGGTAGCGCGATGAATGGTTCCGCAAGCGATGGTCCAAGAAGCTCAAGGAGCTCAAGACCGCCCTCTAGGGTATCTGCATTTCGTCTGCTTCTGGCGTGAAGCGCAAGTAAAGCCAGATTCGCAGGTACAGCAGGCAGTGGGGGTGTCAAGGGAGGAAGTTGACGCCCAAAGTACAGAAACTGTGACGGAGTTCCCGAAGCTGGTTGTTGAGAGTGTGTTCTTGCCACCGTCTGCGGATCTAAGGGTTCGGTGCTAGAAACTCCTGGTAAGCCGAAATGGATTCGAATTGGTTCCGGTCTAAACGATGTCCAAGGGAGATGAGATAAGGGGTACTGGTTGTAGTTATCAATTTACCATTCGTGAAGAAATATAAACTGTAAACGTACCAGGGGAGCATTGAGTGAGACGAGCTTGAGAATCCGCTCTGCACGACGGTACAAATCTGGATTCGCCACATACGCCGCTATATGCATATCAACCCATCGATCAGCAATCTCTTCTGCAAATCCAAAGAGCTTGCCCACAAACCAGGATTTAAGAAGAACCAAAATAACCACATCCCAAGTGCATGCCTCGTCTTTAGCACCAAGTCCTTCGAATACGCAGGCGCTACAGGCCAGAGATCGCCGCTCAGTCTGCGAATCGCTTCAGATGTCCCCTGTGCATCGAACCAGAACACAGCGAGCCATCCTTCTATTCGGGCATTCCGCAATTGTGCGGTGTTCCGCCCAGCATCTTCGAGTACCATGAGAAAAGCAGTCCATAGCAGTTCGTCGAGCCGTGCGTCTGCTTCAACGTACGCGGTCTGGCCCCGGCTTATATTCTCCCCACTAGACTCGGGTGACCGCGCGTCCAACTCAGCTCGTAGGCGCTTGAGGACGACAAACCTCCGCACGAGCTCGTCTGCAAGCGTATTCACAGAGAGAACTGAGCGAGCATCCAACCCGTAAAGATGCGCAAGTCTCCGCCGTGGCGCAGCGAGATCAAACTTGGCGGCAAAGATACGAGCATACAGGTGTGGGTTGCTCAAACGACCCAAGGTTGCATTCATCGTACGACACAGGGTAAGCAATGGCACTAAGTCTGATGGTGGTCCAAGCAATGTATGCGTGCTGGCATAGTATGCGATGTGTTCGAGGATGTCTGGCGGGAGGGTAGCCAACATCGCGGTTGAGATCAAGATACGTGCGTCTCGCGTCTGATTATGTGCACTATATAACTACACTACGCTGGTAATAAATCACAAATCTTATTGCGCACAGTTTCAATTCAAAACCCCATCCAATAAACAAAATTCTATTAGATAATTTTATAAACATCATCAAATCGGACAAGATCTAACGTCCGGGGCCGTGTATGCGCAGTATTATCATGGCATTAGGATCTCGCCGGGCCACCCGATCCTTCAGAAAAGGTCATTGTGCTCTCCTCGTTCAAACGGCTTGAGATTCGAGACCAGGCCTAAAATTGATTTCCTTCGCGGGTACAGATGCAAGATCCTCAAATCTTGTTAGACCCAATTCCTTTGCCTTGATTAAAAGAGCCTGGAAATGAGAGTAGTAAAGAATCAATCAGTCACCAATGTTACTAATAAGTACAGGAAAGAGGGGTATCGTCGGCGATTTAATTTTACCCAACGGACTCACCAATTGCTTGGACATATATCGAGAATGAAAGAAATCGCCGGCGGCGTACCAGAGCTGAAAAATGGGACGTCCGGAATCAGCGCTTCGATCAAACAAATGGCATTTGCTGTGGCCCAAGGAAAATGATAGTGCGGAATGGAAGGAACTTACTCCTGGATGACCGGACGGTCGATAACAACCTCTCAGTTCACCCTCTTCATCCAGACCCCAAACTCCGCTTGTTTTTCCGATCGTATCTTTTCCGAACAACTTCTCCATTGATGGTCGGATGTTCTCGTAACCTGTACTAACCAAAGAAAATACAGACAACTTTAGTAAGAAAAATCAGAATAACCACGTAATGAAGACCCACGCGAAGATCACTACCTCGACGTCCACTGAAGAATCGTCTGAGAAAAGGACCGTCGTCCCATTGTCGTCGAAGCGAGTAATTTCAGCACCGGATTTCACCGATACGGCTCCGTTGATTATGAGCTCAGCGGCACCTACGTTAAGCCCTGGAGAAAAAGCAACGTATCTCCGATTTCAAAAATGAACGGATTGACTGAACGATAAGCACTGACAGTAACCTATCAGCATTCAGTTCAAAATGAAAATAAATCAAAACGTCATAATAGCTCACCCCCGAGGCGCTCATATACCAGTTCCCTTCTTCCACCACCACTCGGCCCGTCCGTGGTTCTGAATCCCTTAGCTTCAAGTCCGGCTCTTAGTCCCGCATCGAACTCTGCTCTTTTCGCTCGTTCACTGGACGATTTCGCAATTCGACTGGCCAGCCCCAGCGGGGTCGCCGCCACCCTAAAATCGCTCACTTCATACGGAACGCCTTCAGGCCACGCCTGAAACTCCAAATCCGCTAGCTTGCGGGAGACAACGCATGTCGGATGGCGTTGAAACATTGTTATGGACGAAGCTCCGCATGTGTGTAGGTCTTGCGCTAGGTCTGCTGCAGTTGTTCCTGCGCCGATGATCAAGACGCGCTTACCAGAGAATTCTCTCCCACCCGCGTATGCTGATGCATGCAATGTGACTCCTCGGAAAGATGGGAGAGATGGGATGGAAGGCGTGTAAGGATCGCCAAGAGTTCCTGTTGCAAGAACGATGTGTTTCGGATGTAAGGTAACAAATGATCCGCGCTTGGAAAGCATTATATCCCAACGACGTAACGAATGATCGTATTCAGGTGTTGGAAGAGGGAATGTGGAAGTCCAGACGACAAGATCCTGCGATTCCGCGTAATGTTCCAACCACGATGCAATCTTATCGCGCGGCGTAAAGGTGGGCCAATTGTGCGGATAGGGAGCGTATAAGACTACAATAGGTTTGTAATTTTTTTATACATAACAATTTAGCTTGATGTAGAGATCGTTGGGGTGAATATACATACGCGTATGGTGTGTCCGGGGAGTGTTCAAACTAAGAGTCGGATACCTCTTGCGCCAGTTATCTCCAACGCGTTCGTTACGCTCCACAACGACTGTTCGTATATTCATCTGCTTAAATTGAGCAGCTACTTGTAGACCCGTTTGTCCAGCTCCAACTGAAAGAACGTACAATATCTCAGATCACCGTGAGTATCACAGCTAGTCGAAAAGACGTACTAACGAGAACTTGCGGATCTGCCTCTATTGCCGCTTGACGAGCAGTAATGACTTCCGACCACGCTATTGTATGTCCACCGTACAGCCCGAGTTCATGTCCCACCTCTTCGTATCCCTTGATGTCATGTGCAGTGAGGTACACCGACAATGCCTTCCAACGTATGGCTCCGCTGTTCTTGAGTTCATCCTCGTCCAAACGAGGCGAAGTGTTTAATTGAAGGCGCACGAGCCCACGTCCACGAACCACCGGCGCCTCAAAAACAAAGGCAGCCTCCACACCCTTCACCTCGTCCGAAAGCGCAAACATCGTAGGCACAAGACCGTGCTCCTCATCCAGCTTAATACTCCTCGGATCGATCAATGCACGAGGTAACCGTTCGCTCAAATATCGCTCGATTCGCTCACGACCCTCGAGAGAACGTACATCCCAGCTGAAGACGAGACAATCTCGAAGCCATCCGTCAGGAAGGAAGAGATTGTATATCGCGTGAGCGTCTTTTCGTTCCAACGCGTTAGAAAAGTCAGAAATCCAATCCAATGCTATTTGACGAGGAGAATCCATTTTCACACTCGAAAGCAGGTATCTTACTAGCTTCTAGCCAGGCTCAAGAAAGCAACGAAAGCCGTTTCCGAAAATCCGGGTCGGACAAAACGGTTAAAAAAATCGCCCACGAGCTGATTCGTTCCATATGGCGTGCTCTTATGCAAACTGTGCACACTGGAAAGAATCGGACACAACCCATATTGTCGATACCTGAAGTGCGGTTTGTGCCGACCTTAGAAGAAAGCAGTAGGGAAGTACTGCTAAGATCACTGGTAAGTAAGTGTAGGAGACAAAATGAAATGACAGGTACGGGGTACGAGATCGACAGTTCACTCAAAATTCGGACTCAGCGATACCGCCGATCATTGAAGATCGTCCAGGACAGATTTGAAGTCGACAAGATTTGTTTTGAAGCAGATTGACCGGAAGAATAGCATATATATGTACAGAATGGTGTGTAAGTATTTCATCTTATTCCTATGGAAATTTTATGCTTTCTACGAAATCATGTAACTATCGATGGATTTCTTTTTTTGTGTGAAAATTGTGATATAAGGCCAGCCCATAATTGATCTTCAAGAAGTTGTTACGTCTGCCGTTTATCCGCTCTGCGTGCCCTAGAAAGAATAGGGGCTCGATCTCTAGTCCTTGTTCTAGTTGTATCGGGAACATTTGTGCGTTTACGAGACCTTGCAGGGTTCAATGTTCCAGTACTCGTCGGCGTAGTTCATGATTGCGCGATCCGAACTGAACTTGCCCATCTATAAGTGTCAACAGAATCAAAAACATGTCCACTAAGTCAAGGATGACGATCATGCATACCTTTGCGGTAGTACGGATGCTCTTTTTGATCCAACCCGTACGATCCTGGTACGCTTCATCCACCATCGCCAAGGCTTGGATATCTAGATCATGAAGACTGTTAGACCGAAGTCGCATCTTCCTAACTCTAACGATAACACGTACAAGAATCGAAGTCTTCCGTGATCAGGTAATAGTCTCCCTGCCTGATGGTGTTGAGGAGCCTGCAGACAAGGGAAGTGCGAATCAATATCATCGGAAACTTAAATGGCAATAGTGACAACGTACGGTTCGTAGATAGAACCATCGCCGAAGCGTCCGGACGAGATTTCATTAAGTACGACGGCAAGTGCAGGAGACTTCTCCTCGACTGGAACAGGGTGCTGAAAGGGTCGAGGATCAGTCCGTGTATTCCTTGGATTTCCCATGAAGAGCTATGGAGCACTTACGTAGGTGTGCTGATAGCGCAACTCCTCAACCGCCGGTGTCAAGTGACCAAAGAAGACTACACATCAAGACAACAGTGAGCATATAGTGCGCATATATGTGGCTAGGGCACTTACAGACGTTGCTCTCGCCGACCTCTTCCGCAATTTCAATGTTGGCGCCATCGACAGTACCGAGAAGCAGACCACCGTTCAAGCAGAATTTCATGTTGCTGGTACCGGAGGCCTCAGTTCCCGCGGTACTAACTATAGAAAAGATCAATCCTCGAATATTATAGCAATCAAAAGGTAGTCTCGGTTGGCTTACTGTGTTGAGATAAATCGGAAGCAGGGATGAGAATCTCAGCCAGAGAGACCGCATAATCAGGCAAGAAGAACATCTCAAGGTATTCCTTCGTATCAGGGTCCGCGTTAATGACACGCGCAACGTTCACGATCAAGCGGATGGTTAGCTTGGCGACGTAATATCCAGGAGCAGCCTTTCCGGCAAAGAAGACAACGCGAGGGTTAACTTTCTTCCTCTCCTCCGGCGTCATAGCCTTGAGGGCTAAATAACGCTGTGACAGAGTAAATCATTTTGCTTTATGCTACTTCGGAAGAAGTTTCACTTACATGAACGACACCGAGAAGGTTAAGAGTTTGACGCTATAGAGGAGACGTAGTTCTTTTCAGAACAGGCCAGAAACATAACAGAAACTACTGACCTTGTATTCATGGAGACGCTTAATCTGGACATCGAACATCGCCTTTGTGTTGACTGTTATCTATTAGAGACATTAGAGATCAATTCAATAAGTGTTCTGAATCCGAGGAAGTAAAGAGAGAACGTACACCCAAAGTACTCTCGACGTAGCGAGCAAGGCGCTCCTTGTTACTCTGCTTGACAACTGCCCACCTCTTCTGGAACTGCGGATCATCAACATGCTTAAGCAGGCCCTCAAGCTTGTAAAGGTCCTTCAACCAGACTTCCTTCTTGATCTTCAGAGTCTCAGTGATGAGATCGGACAAAAGAGGATTGCATTGGTCGAGCCAACGACGCGGTGTGACTGTCAAAGGATAGATTCTCAGATGTGAAGAAGAGTCGAGAGAAATAATGCTACTCACTGCCATTGGTGACATTGGAGAACCTGTGACGAGTCAAAGGAGCCAAAGCTTAATATCAGTGCAAGGACAGAGCACATCAATACTTACTTGCTAATGCCGTAAAATTCAACGAAGTCTTTCATGATCGTTGTCCTCACGAGCTCACTGTGCAGCTCAGCGACTCCATTGATCTTGCGACTACCAATGCAAGCAAGGTTCGCCATGCGCACGTACTGGGGTACACCCTCCTGGATAAGCGACATCCGCGCAAGCCTATCACGGTCGCCAGGGAACTTCTTCTCGACCTGCTGAAGGAAGAACATGTTGATGTCGAAGATGATCTGCATGTGACGCGGCAGCAGATGCTGGAGGAGCGGAACAGGCCATTTCTCCAGCGCCTCGGGCAAAACAGTGTGGTTCGTGAAGAAGAACGTATTCGTAACGATCTTCCAGGCCAAATCCCACGGAACGTCCTCCTCATCGACTAGGAGACGCATCAACTCCGGAATGGCCAAAGTTGGATGCGTGTCATTTAGCTGAATGGCGACGTAGTCGGAAAACTCTCTAAAGGGTTTTTCGAGGTTTTTGAAACGACGAAGAATGTCGCTCAGACTGGCTGCTGTCCAGAAGTATTGCTGCTTAAGACGCAGTTCTTTCCCGACCATAGTATTATCATTCGGGTAGAGGACCGACGTGATGGTCTCCGCATCATTAGATGCTTGTACAGCTCTCTCGTAATCACCGGCGTTGAACGAGTTGAAGTCAAAGCCGCGAATAGGTTTGCTTTCCCAGAGGCGCAAGTTATTCTACCAGGATTGAATGAATACTATGACGATCAAATCAACAGAAAGTAATTACCGTAGTCTTCGTATGATACCCGGGAATTGGCAAATCATAAGCGACGGCGACAACCTCCTGTCCGCCGGTCCAGATTGCCTTATTGTTTTCGATGCGCTCGGCATGTCCGTAAAAACGGATGTCTACGGTCACATCAGAGCGTTGGAGCTCCCACGGATTCAGCGCGTTGAGCCACGGATCAGGTGCCTCGAGCTGCGAACCGTCGGAGGCGATCAATTGCTGGAAGATACCGTATTTGTAGCGTAGACCATAGCCCCACACGGGTAGCTCCGCGCTTGCGCTAGAATCAAGGTAGCAGGCGGCAAGACGGCCAAGACCACCATTTCCCAAGCCAGCATCGCGCTCACAGTCTAAAACAAGCCTATGATATGCTATATCTTCAAGGCCAGTGCCGGATTAAGAAACTCACCAATTAGGTCTTCAAAGTTAAAACCCAGCTTGTCGGCGGACTCTTTGAACTCATTCTTGAGTCCGAGGTTTAGCACCGCGTTGTCGAGGGTGCGACCCATGAGGAACTCCATGGACAGATAATAAGCACGCTTCGGCCCAGTGCGCGTATATTGAGACTGGGTATCATTCCAGTTTACCTGTCAAGAACAAATCAAATCAGAATAGTAGACTATATGCGTGGTATTTATGAGGGCATACGATGAGGTCATCGCGCGCGGCTAATGCGACCGCTCGATATGCGCCTGAATCGTCGACGTTGTATGCCTGACGAGCAAGCGATGTCTGGACATGATTCACTATGGACTTTGTGATGGATGCCACATCTACAATCCAGTGACAATGTAAGAAAATGGGCAAAAAAAAACGCAGAAGTTCGGCGTTGCTAACCAACGTCGACGCCTCGCAGGTTGTCCTTCCATGTCTTCTCATCGCCGCGAGGCCAAATCTCCTTGCCGGTCTCGTCCTTTTCGCCAATGAAACCTGGGTAGATGGGAAGCTTCTGTGAGATAATCACGAACACCGATCAGAATGTGGCGAAAAAAAGGGCATACCCGTCAGACTGCGAACATGACGGCGCGGGCGTGGACGCGGCTGGCCGATCTTCTTAGTGTCGATCGTGGAGGTCATCGTTCAAAACGCGTAGGAATACAACAGTCGGACGCGTCTGGTATAGTGAGGGATCAAGTCGAAGGAGATTATCAGTAGAATGGTATTTCACGACGCGACGCGATGTTGATAAATCGCGTTATGAGAGCTTAGAGGGTCCGTGGCGTGGACTCAGATGACGGTCTCGGAAACCCATATTGGGCAATCATACTTCTATATAAAGGAAGAAGTAGATAAGGTTCAAGTTCTCGCCACCGCGTGTGACCGCCATGTCTTCGTACTTATTCATTCCTTTTTACATGATAGAACCCCCTTGGAGCATCTCATCTCGACGCTGCGGCTTCGGCTTCGTCTCCGTTCACGGGGCCTAATGAACATTTCTGCATCCCGCGCCTCCGATCCGACTCGCCACTTCCACCGAACGAGACACGTAAAAGATCCAAAGAATCAGTTCGAAAGACTTCAGCAATAGCCCTTCTTCGCAATAGCGTGCTCGGTCGGTAAAAGCACTATAGAAATACAGCAGAAAGATCGGGACGGATATACCTTTGTAGAAATCGCTACGGCCGGCGAGCATTTCCAAGGGGGAATCAGCGAACTTCCCAAATATTTCCGGAAGCGCTGCGGAACATGGATTTCCAAAGCGTGCTATCGGGCCTACGCCACAGACTCGAATTCCGACCGAAACGGTTCTCAAGAAGTGTAGACTGAGTTCTGCAAGATAAGAAGTACAAGGTTGGTGAGACGATACAATAACTTACTAAAGACCCACCAAACCATGCCAAGGAACCATATCTTCAAGCACCTAGGCCAAGGCATTCTTCATCCGCCCGAGATTCTATATCTTCAAGCACCTAGGCCAAGGCATTCTTCATCCGCCCGAGATTCTATATCTTCAAGCACCTAGGCCAAGGCATTCTTCATCCGCCCGAGATTCTTGCGGACAAGACTTTCCCAAACGAAGTGTTCCACTGTCAGGTACAACGACAGTCGAGGCTCTGCAGATCTCCAGACAAGGCTCCGTTAGAACGATCCCCATGATAAGTCAAGAGCGGCCATTCAATAAGGAACAATGTACACAGCAGGTAACTGGAAGTGAGTCCCAGTTGAAATGCTCTTCACTAAGAGATTTTTTCGACATGCAGTTTACAGAGAACAGACGATCAGAGCAAGAACGTTAGTCAAATGTAAGCACGTTGAGGAAAGTCATCCAAGTCAGGACTAGTATCACTCCCACTGCTAGTCCAGCGCCGATTTCTGACGAAAGCAGTATCCAAATAGGCTGCATCAAACTCGTCCACACTCAGTCTGCTCAGACCAGATTTGCGACGAGATTTGACACGGCCCACCCACTCCATGCGTGATTGGTAGCCAAAAGCCAGATGTAGGAACTTCCTCATGAGATCCATAGCTGAAGACATTGAAGATACGACGGAGCGCGGACGCGCCTGTTCACGATGTCCATCAGGAAACTCAAACACAACTCGGCGTTTCTCCCTTCCGAGTCCTGTAAACCCAGTTCATCGGATTTTCTGAGGCATGATCGTAAAGGTCGAAGAGAAGGTCTTGCGAAACGATGGCGTTGGGTAGTAAAGAACGTGGGTGTAAAGAATGAAGAAAGAGAGCTTGAGCTCCGACTCCGACTGAAGCTTGTTGGACTAGTGCTCGACGAGTCCCGAGGGACTTGTTCTGGTAGTTCGAAATTCACGACAACGGAAGACCATCTATTTTCTTCCCACTCGCACAAGTCATCTCGGCTGCGCTGAAGAGACCTCAACTCGGGCCTCCCACTCCTTTTAGCACAGGTTTAGCCATTCAGCTCGAGTTAGATGCGAATACTGCTTACCATTCATCGTCGGACATCCCGCCAACTTAGAAATGAGACCAAGCCGACGTTTAGGGCTTCTTCACTGCTAAAAGGTGCCTGGTATTTGCAAAGTATTCGCCCTGCACAAGAGCAATTCTGGTGACGAGAATCTAAATGGGAAAGCGTTTTTGCTCTCTCGAATCGAAAACAGTAGCCGTCAATACTCTTCTTGAAATGAGGTAATCATATATAAGGAGCAAAAGGAGAACGTTGTAGAACACCGCTGCGCAAAGTAGAGCTCTGCTTGTTGACACCGAATAAACTCTAACTCTCATGACTGCTCTTTCCGGATCGCATCCAAGATAGCACGCACGCCGTCAACATCACCGATACTAGCACGACCACCCATCCAATCGACAACTATCGGCCATTTCAGCGCATGAGGGTTAGCCCGCGCAAGTTCTGTCAAAGTCTTCGACGTCACCTGCCCGTCAGTCCCAATACCCGAACTCGAAGGGTGGGATGAGATGAACGTAGAAGGTCCTGCGGACGATGATGGCAAGTAAGAAAGAATAGTCTTGACTTGGTCTGGAGTTGGAGCAGACTCGACGACCTCTAGATCAAAATCGAGTGGACCGGCTTTCGAGCCTGGTGGATATGGATCGATAAGCGCCGAGCGTAGCAGCTCAACAGCCCTTGTCGATTGAGGAGACGAAGAATGGTGACTGAAATCTCATCGGTAAGGTCCTGTTGTCTCATCCTCAGACACCAGAAAGACGAACAATATGGACACTGCGGGCTACTCATGTCACGCTTAGCATTTGCACGAGACCTGTGAAAGACGGATTTACCCTGCTGCGGAGAAAACCTCGAAACATCGTAAGTTACAGTTTGGGACAGTTGTAAACACAAACATAGTAGCTGGTGAGTACGCGGACGTGCCGTTTCATTACGTAAT
This sequence comes from Phlebopus portentosus, assembly GCA_037892935.1. Taxonomy (NCBI): domain Eukaryota; kingdom Fungi; phylum Basidiomycota; class Agaricomycetes; order Boletales; family Boletinellaceae; genus Phlebopus; species Phlebopus portentosus. The sequence continues at coordinate 812,585 of JAYXKI010000009.1, forward strand.
TCTCTCGTGCTTGATTTAGAACCAAACCTTAAGTTCTTTCCCGCAACGACCAACGATGAAATGCACAGCAAATGAAATAACGGATCCGCTTTAAGGTCATTAAGCCTAGTAAGGCTTTTCAATTCGCAGGTGAGCCTATTAATTATGGATCAAAAGTTGCAGCAGCATGTCTACGATCTAAACGAATGCGACACTATGTCTGTATCTGAGTTCCCAATCACGACTTGTAAATTCGAGTCTACTCTAGCTTCCCACATGTCGCGCTTTGTCAATCGTGAGAGGACATCCATCATCCCATCGTGTAATATCCTCGCCCTCTTCGAGTTCTTGGCCGAAATCGGGGGCGAAGGAAATAATGAAAGCGAATGTAAGGTCCGGGGCAGCCGGGAGGTGAGCACGGTCGCTTGCTCCTTCGTGATAGTGCATTCCGAACTTTCGTCCCGTTCCGCAACAGCTTCGGCCACCTCGCGTGCAAAGGACAGCGCACCACGCAAACCATGTATCTCGAGACTCGCAAGTCTGGGAAATGTGTTGGCTAGAATGCCGTGGTTTAGGAGTCCCGACGGATTTGGGATACCATCGAGCGACAGATGCTCGAGGCGCGGGAAGTTCAGTTTTGAAGACTTTACATCCGATGGATTCGATAACGAAACTGCGAAGCAATAGTATCCTCTAATTGACAATGAGACGAGGTGCGGACAACGACATTGCCAGAAAAATGCGAATAAAGCCGTTGCATATGCTGGGTCCCCCAGATGCAGCTCGAGCATGAATAAAAAAGGGGCCACTAAAGCTAGTAACCGACTGATGTCCGACTTCCGGGGTACGCGGCTATTTCGTCAGAGTATTGTAAACTGTCGGAGAGCGAGAAATATCGGACTCGTCGCTCGCATTCCGGAAGCCTATCGAGGTGCCGAAGCAGCTTAGCGATGCCATTCTCCCCCGCAACTCGTAGAGAATGGTATCTGAAGGGTCTCGCTATCAGACTCCAATAAGAGGAAACGAGGGACAAGACGCGCGCAGTCGGGAGATCTGATGGGGACAGGACCTGGGAGCATGATAACGCAACGATATGAGAATGAAGCTCAGGCGGCAAGTCCGATATAGGCATCTCAGAGCGACTTGAATTTCAACTGGCAGGAACAGGATGCAGTTTGACAACAACGACTATCCCCGCAGAGTTGGCAGCGGGGGCTCGAATGCGATCGGAACAGGCAAGATAGCGCAGAAGAAGGCTGCACCCATTCTGATTGATTTGTCTCTTGATTTATGGAATATTTCACGATTGCTACTACAAAATGACGGAAGAGTTGAACTTGAAGGCGTGCTTGTGACGGGAGATCGCCGCAAGATCGGCGCGACTCGAAACGTTTGTATTATACACTCCGAATAAATAAAAGAGGACAACATGACTAAATCCAATGATTCAGATGCGTGTATTTTTCAAGCCGAAAATGATGTGTCTGCTGCTGATCATCTCATGAGTCTGTAAGAAGCTGCGCAGCTAGAACATCTTCCAGTGCTGTAACAAGTGTTCCTATGGTTGGACGTACGGAAGGAACCTTTTTTCTCCAACATTTTTACAGATAGCCCAGACAGATTTCCAACTATGTGTTTACGAAGCGTGTGTATCAGGACAGGAAGGAATATCCCCTTTTGCGATGGAAACCACTACCTGGATATCGTTTAAACGATCTGCGAAATGGATATCTCTGAATAGCAGCTCCTTGAAACAAGCTATCAGTATCACGTAGAAATGGCCGAAGCTAAGTAGAATCCATACATATAACGTCATACCAAAGTCCAGATGTCACCCTTCTCTGTGATTTCACCGCCTAAGAGATATTCTATCGAGCAATACCTGACTGCGGTCGGTTGCTGCATGATGCTTTCGCCACGTTGTAGCTTATTTAAGTAGAACAGTTCCGAAGTGACTGGAGTCCCTTGATCATTGACAATGATGTTTGACTATGGAATTGATTGCAAAATCACCATTCCATGTGCAAGAGAGCAAGGAACACGCCAACTGCTTTCAAATCACCATGAATCAGACTGTGATCGTGGAGGTATACAAGTCTACGGATAACTTGTACGGCCCATTAACCGATTAGCCTCTATAGTTTTAGACATCTCGAAGGCCTCGTACGAAGGTGTAGGCTGGTGCTTAATGGAGGGACAGCCACTAGTATCGATGTTCTGATGACAACTCAAATTTAATAGTTGCGTCCTTTAGCATTGGGCTCCGTTCCTGAATTGCCTTGAACTTCTTAAAGTTCCATTGTTTCTTGACTCTTGAATGTGCTTTCGGTTGGTAGCGACGTTTCAACGTCGGTTGCAAGGATAGTCAACACAAGGATACATCATGGTGCGTCTTATGCACAATTTGGTGTGCCGTAGATGCCAACCGAGTCTTGTTTGACGAGGCCTTTTTTGGGGGAGATCAGCACGGTGTTTACCATACCATAAATCAGTTAATTTAAAATAACGAAATGTACCTAATGTCAGCACTATTATAGCTAAATCATCACATACATGTAGATCATGGTGGTTTATAAACGTAAGGTCGACTGCGAAAGTTTACCATGCATATGTTGCGTCAGTTGCGTTGTCTGAGAAAGCCAATAATAAGGACTCATTCCCGTCTGATACCCCATGGAAAAACGGCGCGAAATGAATTGATCCTTAAGCAAGACTCTTGACATGACTACCTCCCTGGAAAGCTTTGGACAGATGACTCACAGCGCGTGTAATTTTGGACTCTCGTCCTGAATAGTTTCGTACAGTGACTATTTACCGGCGCCATAAACCCAATCAGACAAGAACGAGAATGATAGGGCAGATGCCCTGGACTGATCATCAGTCAAACGTATCGTCAAAGTTCTTGAAAGAATCCTCAAGTTCCTCCCTCTCCTTCCTAGCTCTTTTCGCCGCCTTCTTCGCCTCCTTGTGCGCTCGTTCCTGCTCCTTCTCCTCTTCTGTCTTTACAAATGGAGCAATCAGCGAACGGAGGAATCTCTTGATTCTAGCAGAGAGGGGCTCGTAGTAAGGCGTAGGTCGGCGCTTCATGGGAGGATGTTGTTTATGATCTGGGGGAAGATCAAATTTAACAACTTTGCGTCGTTTTGTACTGAGCTCCGCTTCGGAGTTGCTCTTGCGCTTTGAAGACAAGCGTGTAGGTTCTGGACGTTCGGGTGTCGTCTTCAGTACAGAGCGACGTTTGAACGTTGGGTGCCAGGATAGTCGACGTGATGATAAATTATTCTTTGGTCCGGTTTGCTGTGTCGTAGAAGCCGATTGAGTCGCGTTCCCGTCCTTGCTCGCTTTAGGAAGTGAAGGAGGAAGTGGGAATTCACTTGGAGATGGCGTCTCGGGTGGAGGCGAGAACGTGAATGATTGACGGCTCGGAAATTGTCCGCTGTTCCGCTTATGATCTAGCTCGTCGACTATAGGTGGTGTACGTCTTCCACGAAATGTGTTTCGCGGAGTCAGCGGGTAACCTTGGTATGGCATGTCTTGTGAAAAGGATGTACGGAGAGTCGGTGTTGGAAGTGGCGTCGGAGGTCCCTTGAAGAAGTTTTCGGACTGGCGATCGGTCTGCGTTGTGCTCTTTTGCTGAGAAGTCAAGTAGTCCTTATTTGCCCCTTCACCAGTATCATCCTTCACGCTTCCTGGAGTATAGAACAACATCTCATCTGATTCATAGCTGGCAGTGTAATTTGTCATTATTTCTTGAACAGGAGTTGCGTCCACAGCCGGCGGAGCTTTCCTGGATGCGAAGCGTAGAGGAACGTTACTCTGAACAGCAGACGTACGAAGTCGTCGAGGGTCTTTCTGAGTTGATGGATTTGTGTCTGGGACAGATCCTTTGCTCTTGAGTATGGGCTTTATCGGTGAAGAAGACTTGTGCGCCGGCTCGGAAAGCTTCCGAAAGACTCGCTTCAGAGAGGTGTACTAGGAGACACCGGATCAATAGGCCTTCGGGCAACTGACTCGTCATTCTCATTGATGAACTTCAGGACATGAGGCTCAACCCTAAAAGGACACTCATCATAATTATCAGTTCTGCGAGAGTAATTATGCACATACTGAATATCGTCGGAAGACATCTCTGCTATTGGCCTCGTAGCAGATGAACCTCTGTCTTCACCACGTTCTGGGGCAACGAGAGATGGAACCATCCTGTTCGCATAGTTAAAGATATTTGTAAGACCAACTTGGCGGACAGACATCGAGCATAGTCTTAGAGCAAAGTCCCAAATGAAGTGAACAGATAAGTTTGCATTCGTGCCAAAAGCAGACGGGTCTGACGAGATGGCATTACAGACTCTGACGGGCTGTATCTGGCACGAGAGGCAGATGATTCTTCGATTTCACACATCGATTTCCACAGTAACTGGAAGAAGATACAGAACAACTTGAAGCAAAAGTTCGTAATTATAATAAGCAAAGGTAACTTGAGCGGCAGTAGACGGCAGGTTGTGAAGCAAGCGAGTCATCAGCACGAGTCTAGCGTTGCTCAAGAGTCTCTGTGAGAAATATCTGCTTTCGCATAAAGAAGTGCATAGCGATATGAAAGAACAATGGTCCTTCCAGGTGGACTGGTAAGATGAGCCCTCCCTGAGGTGGTGATAGTTCGGGTAAAGGCTGTGGCGGGAAAGAAACTTATTGAAACGTGAGCCAGTTCGGAAGTTGCCGGATTATCGTTTCATCGTTCCTCCCTTACCCTCTCACCACACCTTTGCACAGTCTCCCCTCGTACGCCTACCAGTTGCTCTATTATATTGCGTATCTCCCTTTGCTGCTCATTTCTCGTGCTTAGGATCATCAACTATCGGCTATCTTTCCATTCACGACCACTAGTCAACGAGCTTAAGATTGGTGACGGCTGCACACGCTTCTCGAATCGTCTGCCTGTGCGAACGGCGTTTCGGATTCAAGTTTTCGTAGAAGGAAGGAGCAGTAAGATATGGCGGGTTCTACAGCACGCAATCTGCTGAAGCGGGAACTTAAGGAACTCACTCAGCACCCAATTGAGGGTTTCTCTGCTGGTGAGCGTCTTCTTCAGAATTCTCTGTCATTGCCTTTCATTTCTTCTCGACATACATCGGCGGCCTTGCTTTTGCATGCTCTTTCTGCATTGCTCGTAGCTGCTGTGAAGAGCCGGTATGGTCTTGGTCATCCCGAATTTGTCGAGTGTCTCTTCCAGAGATGTCCCTATCGGATCGGACGTCGCATGGAGTTGCCATGACTCGCTGGATGTTCTGTCATTGAAGATTCACCCTTGTGTTTCGTAAATTTGTGCTGCACTTTGTTTTCTTTCGCCACAAGTATCGTATAGATGTGACTTGACATATCACTTGCTTTGCTATCGTGTCGCTGTTGAGAGTGATTATACTGACCCTGTAATGTACCGTAGGCTTGATCAAAGATGATCTTCTCCAGTGGAGAGTGGTCATCATCGGGTGGGTGCATGAGGTGACCTCATGATGATTCTAGCTGTGCCTTATCTCGTTTTCTTTTCCTCTCCTTCAGACAACCAGATACGCTTTAGTGGGTTCTATTCGTTTCCGTACTCTTGCGTGTGACTCTTACCGATGGAATACAGTTCTGAGGGCTTCTTCGTGGCGGACCTTATTTTTACGGAAAACTATCCGAATGAACCACCAACGATGAAATTCATCACGCCGATGTGGCACCCTAATAGTCAGTGCCTGGTTTTTACTTCCTGTTTGAGCAATCTAACATTTGAAGTATAGTCTATCAGGACGGGCGAGTCTGCATATCTATTCTTGTGCGTTTCCTGACTGCTGGCTATTGGTGTTTTTACTGATTTACTTCATCAGCACCCTCCCGGTGAGGATCAGTACGGTTACGAGGATGCTGGAGAGCGGTGGCTGCCCGTACATACCGTCTCATCGATCGTAAGTGACCAATGCACGATGTCAGGACTATGGCATCTGAGATTACCTTTCCCCTTCCTTCATTCTAGATGTTGAGTGTCATCTCTCTTCTTTCATCGGATATCCCAAATACGGATAGCCCGGCGAATGTAGATGCAGCGGTCAGTAACTGTTTTCACTGCATTTCGCTCGGAATGTTGTACTTACAAACTATTATACGGACAGAAGGAGGTTAGAGAAAATGTTCCCGCGTACCAGAAGAAGGTGCGACGTCTAGCACAGAGGAGTGTAGATACATACTTTGAGCTCATGGGCGAAGAGTAACATGCATCTCTTCATTCCTTTGTGATGTTGGTGGAAATTCTTGTCTACGCGTTTCGGTGGTTTCCACGGATGTAACAGCTCTTGCCTCAAATTTGGAATGCGCTGGGGTTAGATGCTCGACGATTGCTCTCTATCATGAGGTTTTCATGGTTCCTATCTACCTCCTCTTTTCGCACGTCCTCTTTTCGCTCATCGACTTTCCATCCTTCCATGCTTTGTAAGCCATTAAAGACTACTAACTTAAAGACAAAGAAAAGTGTTGTACGAAATAAAATGGAATTCATAACCTCTTCTGTTCTTTTTGCTCGTGTACCAATTCTGTAAGGGTCATGTGACGTGATTTGAAGAACTTCGCGCCGAGTTCCTGCGTCTTGCGTCCTTGAAACCTTCTGTTCAGTTAGAATGAGCACTGCTGAGGTGCTTTCGTCCTCGAGTGACCTCCTTGTATCTCATGCTGTTTTACTCGAGCGCGTACGCTCAATACAGCGGGCAAATAGACGTGCTCTGCGCGAATATACGAGCAAGCTTGGCACTTCAACTGACCCTACTGAACCCCTTAACGCTCTCTTAAATCTACCATTAATACAAACCCCACCTCGCTCACCGACTTCGTCTCCATCCCCTCCTCCTTCTCCCAATGACTCACCGCTTCGAAGAGGCGCTTCCTATGTTGTCCGTCCGAATCCTCGAGTGGTTCGTTCGGATTTACCTCCTGCGAAGAAAGCGAGATGTGCTCGGTATATGAACTACATTCCGGAAGAAGAGACTATAAGGAACGACTATAGTCAGCGATATGTCGATGGTGGGGAGTGGCCGCAGAACTGGGTTGTTGGTGCTGAGATGGAACGCAGGTTCGAGGAGTGCGTATGATTGCTTCATAATTACAACGTACTTTACAAACCCGACACAATCTATTGTTTCTTTTCAGATATCCTAAACAACAGCGCTTACTGCAATGCAAGAAAGCTGCAGTTGCAGAGCACGCAGCTTCGCCATCATACCTATCCATGTCTACTTCGAGGACTGCGTTACAAGGTCTCAAATTCGACGTGATATTAATTGATCCCCCCTTTTCATCGTCATTCACTTGGGACCAACTAGAAAGCTTGCCGATAGCATCTCTAGCGGCAGATCCTAGTTTTGTATTTCTATGGGTTGGGAGTGGTGCTGGCGAAGGCTTGGAGCGTGGCCGAGAGATTTTAGGCAAGTGGGGTTATAGACGATGCGAGGACATTTGCTGGGTGAAGACGAATAAGGATAATAATAAGGGCCCCGGTGTGAGCAAAAATAACGTGCCTCACTTATCTGTGCAAGAACTCAAGCATGGAAGTAGACTGATCCTCCTACAACTTCCCTTTTGACGAGGACGAAGCAGCATTGTCTTATGGGAATTCGTGGCACTGTTCGTCGATCTACGGACAGTTGGTTTGTTCATTGTAACATTGGTGAGTCTTACTTTTCCTTCCTCTCGGACGATGCCTTAGTTGATACCACTCTATAGACACGGATGTGATATTCTGGGAAGGAGACCCTTCTGATCCAACGCGAAAGCCACCAGAGATGTATCAGTTGATTGAAAACTTTTGTCTCGGTACTCGCAGGTTAGAACTATTTGGACGGTATCATTCATTGCGGAGAGGCTGGGTGACAGTCACCGCTGATGAGCTCGAATTATCTCCAGAAGAAGCTCGTGAAAAGGACGATGCTGTACCCTTTGACCGCGAGAAATGGGAGAATGATATCAAAGAGTTAGCTCAAGGTGGTAAATGCGTGGTACCGAACACTTCTGGTAGGTATCCTTAAAGTCATGCTGTTCTGTGAAAACTCCAACGACTCCATTTTCTAGAAATTGAGAGCCTGCGACCGAAATCTCCAACGCCTCGCGGTCCTGGAGTCATTAGTAGTGTCAGTGCACCTACCGTAACTGCAGTCCCCATGGCAGGTTCTGCTACCGGTCTTCCAAGCAATCCCATGCGAACTTCAAGCAGTATGGGCGGGACAAGTGGCGGAGTCAGCTTGGGTAGCGTGAGACTGAATCAAAATGCATCTCGACAGATGAATATGATGAACTCTGGCCCATCCATGTCTGGAGGTAACATGGGCGTGATGGCGAGTAGCATGGGAGGCATGGGAGGTGGCATGAACAACATGGGGAACATGTTGGGGATGGGCGGTATGGGCGTCGGCGGCGCCATGAACATGGGCATGGCCACAGGCAATATGGGAGTCGGCGAGCCGATGATGAACCAAATGGGCATGTCCATGAACCCTATGATGGGCGGTACCGGTCAAGGTGCGTTCAACTTCGGCTTCGACGGTGGTGCCTCTGGGACCGGCAACATGATGCGTCCGGCCCAAGGGATGATGGGAATGGGTATGGATATCAACAACATGAACATGGGCGGTACTGTGCTGGGATGAACCGCCCCATGGGCACCGGGATGAACCAAATGGGTCGCATGAACATGGGCGCCGGTATGGGTATGAGTATGTCAGGCATGGGCGGACTCGGTGGGGCAGCGTTCGACGCAGGGCAAGGAGCCTGGATGGGCGGCGGAGGTGGTACTGGAGGAAATATGGGCCAGCAGCAATTCATGGGTGGCGGCGGGACGTGGAATGGCGGCGGTGCCGATGGTCAGTCTGGCATGAGCGGTATGGGCATGGGCATGGGTATGAATACTGGAATGGGCGGGATGGGGATGGGTCAAGGTATGAGGAATTGGAGAGGTTTCTGACGATTTTGATTCGCTCGTCATTCTCGTCGTTTTCTTATCTTGAATACACATGTGCAAATAAGACTGTACTATATCCATCCTTCATCTTTTCATTTTTCATTTTCGTGCATGCTTGTGGCATAGAGGAAAGACCCGGAGCGGCGAAATGCAGAGTTATTCTCTTACAGTAGTATCTGCCAGTGCTTATAAGACGAAACGACTGTAATACGAAGAGGCTCCTAGCCAAGCTGTCTATGCTGGGAATACTAGACACCTTAAATATTTTTACCGTAGACATAAAGCAAAATAAAATATTTGGTAGAAATTTGTTTTATTCTTCGCGAATATTGCCACTAGGATAGGGTGGCCATTTCCCATTTTACGTATCGTATCCCAAACAAATTCGAAGTCTATGTGTCCTCTTGCCGTACCGCTACGCCGAAACAGCATTCCAAAAGCTCATCTCGTAGGGCTGTTCCTCCCTAGCATCGCTGCAGAACATACGTGTTCGCTCCTTTTCTCGAGTCTGTGAATTATTGACGGTGTTCATGCGACTTTTGAATTTCAACGTGCATTAATTCTAAATACCCTTGCTGTGTGTCCTTCATTAATATCTATCATTCCGTCATTCTATCACGGTTCGCTTGTTTTAATCGATGGAGATAGTAAGTAATAATACTATGTAGTAAGCGGACACTTTGACTTTCCGTGATTACCGAGGATTCTTGATCACCCGTCAGATTGTACTCCTCGAAATCTTAGATTTCCCTGACAAAAAGATATTTCTGAGGAAATGTCCTATTCACATCTGAATCGTCTTGTGCCCTAGCTACAGTAGTTCACGCAGCTATATGTACATACAACATTTATAAATAAGGTCATTCCAAGACTAGTGATCACGGCTTTGATATTACGAATAAACTTCGATAATTTCAAAATAGGGAGATCCCCAATCCGATGTCATTCATTCATTCAATTTATAACACCGGAAGTAAATTTGTTTCCATGTTGGATCCGAATACCCAATTTCAGAGCTTTTCGGCGCTTGAGCTACGCTAGGCTAGCGCTCGAAAGCCATGCAACGCAAAAAGGATCTGCCGAGGACTTTGTCAACGCTGACAGAATACTCCGACAGGCTATAGGACCGCTATAAGAGTTGGGGCTCTTGAGCGCTTCTCCGTTCTGGACCGGTGCCAAGATCTCAAAGAAAAGGAGAGATTTGAAAAGGAAAAACGAGATCAATCTCGTGAGAAGAAGTGGCCACAACCACTATCACAGCTATCCCGAAAATAGCAGCCTTAAGGGCCAACTCAAATAAAATTGCTACTTGATTGGACGAGCTCTGTCGGAGTGGCGCTAGGCTCGGACTCGGACCTCGGCAGGATGGCTGGGCAAGCAATTAAATATGGGCGGCAATCTGGCAAACATTTTCATTCTATCATTTTATAAGAGACTCGTGATCGGACATTCAACCGGACAAGGATAGGGACTCACAAATACACGCAAGTGTGATCGGCGTCGGGGACGTTGCGGAAGGAAATCCTCTCCTCGCTTGGCCGAATGGTTTAGTGGCTGCCAACTCTCGGGGTTACCGAATCTCGATGTCAATTTCACTCAATTACCCACTCGACAAACTCAACAACGTAAACAGAGAAGGAAAAGCATATGGCATAACTCATATTCAACCCAAGAGCCTTTTTCGGTATTACTAAATTACATGATAGTAGCATATGTATATCACACAAAAAGATGTCAAACTACTTTGGTCAAAAGGGGACGGCCGAGGGAAAGAGGAATGCAAGGGCGGACAGGTGGGTGGATATTATAGGTAGAGGGATAAGAGGAGGCAGGGCGGACAGTGAAGTAAAGGAAGGAGGAGAGACGAAGCTACACTGGATTTAATAACTCAGCGTCCGTAGGGCTATATGTACTATCACTACTACGTAGATATGCAACACGACGCTAAGCCGTCGGGAAAAGGTGAAAAGCAGACAAAGCCATTAAAGCGAATGAAAAAAATTAATCGTGTCGAATGCAGTGCAATAGAGGGTGGTGAGGGGGAGAGGATGTAAAGTACTAGTAAGGAGAAATGCCGAAAGGGAGTTAGAGTTATGCGAAAACAGAAAGGTAGATGGGTCGATGGGAAAGCCGAGACACAGACAAGATGAGTAATACGAAGGAGATGGGATGAGATGGATGGCAGCCAGGCACGAGAGATGCGGACTCAAGAGGAGTACTATAGATTCTTTAAGAGATTAGGCAATTAGATGGGTAATGTAGCAAATTTATGAGCCAGCCAATCGAATAATAAGAAAGGAATGATCGAATAAAGGGAAACGAAATAGAACACAGACAGCATTTTGACACGATCATGCATTATATGAAGGAATACTGTAAGGTCGATAGTGAAAAGCTTTTGCGAAGGTGAACAATCGGGAAGGTCGGTTCCGACTCAGATCCAAGATTGATTACATTGAATAACGCGCGTGCACACCGCGAACAAATAGGCGCTGGGGAGATTAATGACGCTCCGATGCACATACCGCATGCAAGGAGCAACAACAACGGCGTCGCGACGATCAACGCAGAGACGCGATCTCACCGCCGCGAGATCAGGACGCATAGGAGTACGACTGTTCCGGGTACTGCGCGGTTCCGTTAAGGTTATTCATATCCGCATAGTAATTCGCCGTCGCCGCCGCCGCTGCGGGATCTGCCGTGGTGGAGTTGAACTGCCCCTGCGCCGCCGCAGATTCCGAATAGACATCTCCGGCATACGCCGCGACGCCCGATGCAGCCGCTGCCGCCGTCATCGAAGTATTTTCGTAACTCCCCAAAGTAGCTACGTCCAGCCCAATGAGAGTCTGCAAGTCATCTTGGTAAACAGTCGAGCCCGCAGGGGAATTTGTCTGCGTTCCCGGAGTCTGCTGTGTATAATCAAGCTGAGCCTGGTAAGCTGCAGGGCTGGAATGCTGCGAGACGGAGCTGTACTGCGGGACTGAATAAGGGTGGTAACCACGCGAAGCAGCGGCGCCCGGTCCGAGGGGACTCGCATCAAGTGTGTTCGCAGTTAGCGGACGACGGATCTGCTCGCCTGTGCGTGCGATGGTTGGAGTGACGCTTCGGTAACGGCGTATCGGGCCGACGGCACTTGGAGAGAAGCTTTGCACATTGCTGAGCGAAGGCGGATAGAGCGCTGCGTGATCGAACGTCTGCTTGTGCGCGGGCGCAGATAGCGAGCCAGCTGAAGACGGCGCGTATGACGAAGCAACGTCATTTTGCACAGGGTAATTTGAGTTCCCGTATGCAGTCGTGTAGCGCGAGGAAGGCGCGCTAGCTGTACTGAATGCTGGTGATGGGTGCGAGGACACATAGTCATATCCGGCTGGTAACGAGTTCGAGTGGCCATGCGCAGCAGCCCAGTTACTTTGCGCATCAGTCAACCGAGGCGAATTCTCAGGACTTGTCACCAGGTTCGCGAACTGCGGTGCATCACTCCCAACAATACCATTGTACGCCGAGCCATTCGCACTAGATTGAGCGCCGTATGCACTGGCGTAATCATCATCCTCAAAGCGCACTGAAGGTGATCCGCGACCTCGATCTCGCATGCGTTAAGATCGTACTGCTCGCCCGGCGCGTACATCACCTGATCAACGCCCTCATCTCCGTCAACATCACCAACCGGCACCGCGCTGCCCATGTTAGTACCATCGCGCGAATGGATGCGCATGTGTTGACTGAGATTATCAGCGCGCGAGAACCGGCGCTGGCACACTTCGCACTGGTGCGGGCGCTCCATCGTATGCATCCTCACATGGCGCTTCAGATGCTCAAATCGCTTGAACAGGCGCTGGCAAGAATACAACGGGCACACGTATGCCTTTGTCTTGCGCACAGAATCGAGGCTAGCTGGAAGTGAGTTACTGTGGAGTTGCAAACCACCCAAAGGATGCGTCCCACGGCCAGGGATTTGTCGCGCTTTAGGCATTGCACTCGAGCGATGGATCATCGCGAGTCGCTGCGCCTGAATAGCGCGCTGGCTCTCAGCCTGGCGTTGCGCTCGTGCTTGGTGACCTGCTCCGCCACCAAGGCCGGCTTGCGCATCAAACATCGCCGCTGCGCTCATCTCGCCGTCGACATCGTCAACGATATCAGTGGAACCCACACCGCTGTGGGTCTCGCGCTCCTCTTCCGAAGCAGAGTCGCGTCCAAGTCCACTTCGTCCTGTACGCGGACCCTTCTTGCGACGCTGCTTGTAGTTAGGACTACCCTCGAATAGCGAGAACATATTGAAGATCGTGCTAGGGGCAACATCACGCTCGGAACCGGTCGTCGGAGCTGCAGCAAGTCTGCGCGCCTCGCTCTCTTGCTCCATAGCCATAGCCTCCTCCGCACGACGCACGGCGGACTCAAGCTCACCCTCGCCCTCCTGGATACCCTGCGCCTTCGAGAACTGCTCATACAGAGACCGCTTGCTGTCATACGTAAACGACAAAGCGGGTTCGCCGACTACAACCGTTGTCGGTTCCAGACCCATCTTCTCGCGCTTCAAATCGCGCTCGAGCGCATCAAGGAACAATCGGTCGTGCGGTACAGAGAACCTGCAGCAGCACCGCAAAACATCCGGTCACATTGTTAAGTTCGGAGAAGCGGAGCGGGCGGCGATAGCACATATCAAAGCGCACAAAACGCAATCGTCAAGGACGATCAAACAGTATCAACATTAACCCGTCAACCAATAGGTAAAGATAACAGGTGGATCGAGGGGTAAGGAAAGGGTATAGTCAGTAAACGTTTCATGATAGTCATCGTGAGATGATAGAGATGAGACGGTAGAAGCGCGATGGTGAAGTCGGAACAAAGTTCAGAAGCAACGGCACGGCAGAAATAGCAGGCATAGAGCGGCCGAGAGCCAAAAGCTCTTGATGACGAGCACGATAAGACTGCGATCGGAAACATCGAGCCTGCCACGGATACACGCCGCTGACGTGAAGAGTACAGCACATTGCACGTGCAGAGGAGGAAGGGAGGCGAGAAGCCAGAGAAGTAGATGTAAACTTACCAATAGAAGACCTTCTGTTTCTTTTGCGTCCTGATGCATTGATACTTGAAGAGAAGATCAAGGAAAGGAGACTATAAACGGTAAGGACATAGTTAGCATCAGTTTTAGCGTGCCCCGTGCCAGACTAATGTAAAGGGAGGGTCCCTGGGGCAATGTATGAAAGAAGGGAGATGGCTGTGAACCTGTGAATAGGAAGCAAAGAAGCCTGATGCCAGAGCATGACGCTCATAGAAGGATATGAAACAAACAAGGGGAGCGAATAATTGTCAAGCTGGAAAGATGCTATGGATTTTGAGCTTCACAAAACCAGAATGTGCTGTAGCAACCTCTGGCAACACTACCGGAGGAAAAACAACACGGGTAAAGCTGCGCAATTTTCGACAACACGAGGGGGTACGAAAAGAAGGAAGGGAAAGAGAACGCGAAAATGAAGAAAGAAGACGAGAAAACCGTACCTTTGGTTCCTCGAGGCAGGCATCTGAGCCGGGCTTCAGGTTGCGGAGATCGGAGAACACCCCTTCCTCAAACTTCTTCATATTGCGCACTGGGCGACCTGGTATCCGCAGTCATTTTGAAACAGTAAGCGTTGGTCAAGACAGAGCCGCCGCCAACCGTTCAGCCAGTCCATTGGACATACGAGGACAACCAGGAAAGAAGTCCCGCAGGGACGAGAGCGTCACGAAGCAAACCGAGGCGAACGAACACCCCATCGTACCGAAAGCGGATAGAAAGGGTAATCGTGTGAGAGAATGAACGATAGGTGGTTGCCGGCAAGAAGATAGAAGATCGATGAAGAACGTGATCCCGCATTTCGGGGAAGCAAGGTGCGGGAATGAACGCGGGATACCCACAGGATAAACCAGCACAGCCCAATCCAAAGGCGTATCCCAAAGCACGTTGAATCCGAGACAGATGGGATATGAAGCCGGAGCGAGAGGATGATAGGGGCGTTGACGTTGATGGGGGAGGAGGGGGGAGGATGGCCACCGAATCCGAAGGTTAAGATTTCAAAGTCAAGCATCGATAAGATGAACATAAAATAGAGTCGAATGGAAGACAGAAACATCGGCATGATTTCGATTCCATTTGAGTCGGCAAAGGGTCCATGTCGAGATGTCGAGATCGATGTCAAGAACAATCGAAGACGCAGAAGTTAGTGTCATGTGTGCAAACAAAGAAGGTAAAGAATCGGTCAGATACCAAATTCAAATCATCACTGTAAGAAAAGAACGCACCAAAAGCCTCGAAGCGAAAAACGAGTGCACGAACGATATCCGTTCCAGTGATGTGGTACAGACCTGACCAAAGTACACAGGTCACGTACTCGCCTAAAATGCAACATTCGTCAGTCAGTCATTCTGAACCATGTACACGCAATATTGAACCAGCCAGGAAATAAATAACACAGAATTCCATGCAGAATAAAAAAAACAATAAAAAATTAAAAAAGATATTGCTAATTGACCAAATCAGCCATCCTCAGAATCACGGCAACTAAGGCATCTTGGGTGCCTCTGCGCCACTGATCAGAAGTTCTGGCTAGTGATTGAGTCCCCAACCAGACGAATGCACTATCGCCATGACAAACGGCGCTATCGCACTTCACAAGTTACCCGGGAACACCGCAAGGACAATAGATTTGGCCTGCCATAGAAAATCTTTGGGAAAACCCTGGGGAAGGACAGATTTTCTGGCTCCGGGAAAACTAGCTCCATCAAGGAACTGATAGACAAGGCGAACCCAAAAGCGCCAAAATAAATTTCGTCAAGCCAAATCAGAAATTGTCCCGAGCATCAATTGGCATCAATCGACATTAGTTGGTATAAGCGACGGGCGAGACGGACGTAAACGCGTGGATATCGCGTGCGTGCCCAGTGGCCTATGATGATGAAGTGCCAGCAAGCAAAACTTCTCGCTGGGCCTCGTGTTCAAGTGGGAAGAAAAAGTAAAAGCCAAAGGGCAGAAGTCGCAACGAGGAAAAAAATGAATCTGCCTGTGAAAAAGATCCTTACCAGAAGGCAACAAGAAGCGGTTCAGTGCGGGATGGGTGTTAGGATGAGGCATCATAGGCGTTCCTTGTTGCATGCGTCCAGCAGACATAGTGCTGTTGCCAAAGGAGCCATCTGACTCGTTCACCCCGTCGCCGTCTGCAGTTGCCCAACGGCTCGGCGCGGTTGCGAGGAAGAATTTAAGGCGGTCCAAATGCGCGAGCATCTCTTGCTCCTTATGAGTCAAGGGGCGGGAAAGGGGTGTGCCGTTGAACGTCACTTGGCTTGGGCTCCCATTTGATAGCGAATTGTTCTTAAGAGGTTGAGATGGTCGAGGTGAGGAACTAGCGCTACTCGACGCAGAGACATTTGGCGAGTGCGACTGAGAGTGCATCGGTGGGCGTGATTGGTTAGCAAGTGCGGAAGCAGAATTTGATGGGTAGTCAAGGGAAGGACCAACGTCAGGGGATGAACGGACGCTACTTGCCGCGCTATGGCCACCTTCTCCCGCTGCAAAGCTACCACCCAGAGAGGACTCGGTACTCTGAGCTGGCAAGTTATATCCCAGCGTGCGCGACTCAACTGAGTTGAAGCCGGAGTTGCTGCCACTGTACGGAGATTGCGATGCGTAGTCGTACGAGGGATACGCGGGGGACGGATAAGCAGAAGAAGAGGCGGAAGCAGATGACTGAAGCCCCGGGGTGTAGTACGAGGATGCGTACGAGTGCTGGTCGTACTGGACATGCGGGGGCGGATGGGTACGAGGGTCATACGCGTCCATCATCGTCGATGTCGGAAAGGGAAAGGGAGGTAGTATTATATTGGCAGTAGAATTCGAGTTTATATAAGCAATAGACGGAATGGTACACAGGAGAGAGTGGGCCGAGTGCTGGTTATCGATTGGTCTTGCCGGAAAATAATGTATATAGGATATACAGGACCAGAACGAGCGTCTCTTCTCTTGGTGATGCTGCTGCTGCTGTTTCTGTTACTGTCTCTGTCACTGTCTCTGTCTCCTTTCAGTGCTGCTCTGTCGAGACTACACTAGTGCTGTCGTCGATGTCCGCGGGAGTGAGCAGACACGGTGTTTGAATCGTCGCGTAAAATCGCTCAGCGAAAGATGGGAGACAAGCTGATGATGGGCTAGTTGAAAGGCTAAGTTGGATGGTTACGAGATGTTTTACGAGCGAATATGAGCGACGGAGACGACTGGAAGGGCGAGAGGGAGAGAGCGCCGCGCGGAAAGTATTGAAAGAAAAAGAGAGGAATTAAAAGAATTATATGAAGAGGTAGAGGTAGATGATGGAAGACGGGGAGAGAGCTGAGAGAGAGAGAGAGAGGATGGGACACACAGAGCACACACAGAGCACAGCAACAGCAACAGCACGAGATCTGATCCCGCTCTCGCTATTTGCCGAACTCGTCCTCCTCCTTAATCCGTATTTTATAATATTTTATCATATACGTGATAATAACAATATTTTACTTCCGTCTCCAGCGCATTCATCTCCACAATGCTTGCTTCATTGTCGTCTATTCTCCATCCATCCTCGCCTAATCATCCTCGCCACCTCCTGCCCGAACCTCACTTACTCGATTTTCTATCTACACATGATGAATAACGAGCCCGAGTACTTTGCTCTGCGGGGCAGGCCAGTCTCCGAGTCCGAATGAATCTTCTCTCGTAAGTGAGCATCTGTATCCACCACCCTGTGGCACTCAGAGAACAAAAAATGTATAGTCTACTCCTTCCCATCCCGAGAGGAAAAAATAGCACCGGAGACCAGAGCCGTAGTACTTGCCAGGAATACTTTTTTCATCACTACATCAGGTCATCAGGTCATCGCCGATCGACCCATCATGGTCCGTCCACGTCCAACGAAATTGAACGGGCGGCCTATGAGCCAGTGCTGGTGACACCGCCGCAGGGTGCGCGCTCCCTCTAGCCGAGTTCAACGCTCACCACTCCAAGGACCGATTACACATGGTCTCATTGATCTCAGCATCTTAATAATGATCGCTCGAGTTCTCACCATCCGTCCACCCGAGGAGATATCCCTTTTGCGGTAGTCGGACAACTTTAACTGCGATCGATCCTTTGTTCAAATTCCTTTTTTTGTTCCCTTTCTCCTTCCTTTCCGTATGGTTCTGCCTGGCTCCGCAGTCGTCGGCATATCAATACTTCAAGAATGATGCGTAAGTACTTTGAACCGCGCAATGCCACCGATGACCCGCTCAAAGGATTATTATGTACGCCTCTCCAAGAAATGCAAAATGCAAGGCGCGCAAGGGAGCTACACGGACACGGAAATGATCGCTGTCGCCTATAGGAGAGGAGAATTCTTTGCCCGTCCTTGACGTAAACGCAGGAGCGAGGTACCAACATACACTAAGGCACACATACGGTCAATTGAGAGACATCCGGACGAGGACGAAATGACGAGATCATTACTGAGTTGTATACACATCAAAGACAAAAGAGCGCTCAGTATTTACAATACTGGCGCACATAACGTTACTCCAGAGTCAATACATACGTACGTACGTATTCAATTTGACGTGACCAGGACTGGGGGACTAAAAAGGGTAAGAAAGTCTGAATCTCCTAAAAGTACGGATTCAGCGTACTGACTTCACTGCATACCATATCACAACTTCCTTTCGCCAGATGCAATATCATACCGACGACGCGACCCTGAGTCGGTGGACTCTACTCTGCGATCACTCTGACTCCGCCAGCATTTTTCAAAACTCTCCATCCAGCTCCGGATGCTTTGGGCAGTTTGACTTAATACCTCTACCCGAGAGCCGACGAGAACCGAGCGACCCCGCACTTAGCGGAGCCGAAGCATTGTCGCTTGCTTGTCTCTCGTTCTTCGCCTATGAGTCGACGTCGGCCTCGATGTCGATTATCCTTCCACGTGCGGGTTCCGGTCAGGGTCCCGACCGACATCCCGGATGACGCGATGCGATGCGATGCGATGTGCGTCTTGATGGCTGGTGTCTTTGTCTTCCTCAGACACCGGTGAGCCCGCATTCGCATTCGCATTCGGGATCGGGCGCGGGTAAAACTAATTCTTACAAGTCATTGTTATTTCATATTTCTCCGTGGATTGCTTCCGTTTGACATGAATTTTCGTGTACAGGCTCCTCGTCTCTCTAAGAAGCTCGCTCGTACCTTACCAGTGCAAGTGCCGCTAGCTCGCTTGCGTAGAGGTAAATATCCATATCCGAAGTTCCCCTAGAATAACGGCATATAAAAAGACAATGATATAACGGCATCGGTGCGGGTCTTGCATCTTATACAACTCCGCGTCAGATCCGGACTGCGACTCGGCACGTCCGTGCAATGCCAATTCCGATCAATACTTACCAAATTCAATATCAATATCAACAATCTCCGCGACTGTGTCTCCATGTTCCGGACCATCTCACCAATGAGATCCAGATCCGCTTGCTCGCGTCCCTAGCCCGCTAGCCTCTCCCTTAGCCCCGTCATCTCCCTTAGTCTCCTTTAATTAGTCTCGCATCTCAATATCTCTCTCTGCATTTCCGTGAGTCCGGCGTTCAGATAACAAAGCGGCGCAAGCTTCCTGGGCTGATCACCTACGTATGTATTCTTGGTTTGGCTTGGAACGGGTTGGAATGATCGATTGCGTCGGTGATTGGGTGATCAGATTGAATTGAATTGGGTATGGACTGGTCAGTGACCAAGCTCCCGGAGTATGTGAAGTAAAGTGGAGATGCGTTCAAGCCTATCCAGCTTGCACGGGAGACTCTACTCCGCAGTCGGCTCTGAACGGCTAGAGAGAGCTGTCGAATCTACTCCGACTCTGATTCTGATTCTGCTTGCATCCGATTTGTTTATTTTTCTTTTCCTGTCTTTTTGTGCTTGCATACGAGTCCTTCTACTACATAGACTGGCGGCTTGAGAGCTCTTGAATCTGACATTACATTTCATTCAAGGTCCCGTTGTCCCTTTGTTTTCCCTGAGGACCAAAGTTTCTTACACATCCACTTTTTTATTTTTTTATCTTTTTGCATGCACGCAGCCTGCACCGGTGCTTCACCGGCCCATCCGACCTTGCCGACTTTACCGAGCTCGCTCACTCACCGCAGTTGCCATATTGCAAACCAGGGAGATCACCTCTTCGATTGAAGAAGATCAGCACGTTGTTGATGTTCTTAATCTTGTTGATGAATGCGGCGGATTCGACGATCACCGAGAATCGGTCGAGACTATACCGCCTTTGCCCACCGGCTGAGATTGTGCTCCTACACTACTGGAATGCACTTCTTCTCATAAACACAATTGATTAGTTTTTCTTGTCAAGAATCGTTCGCTTTCACTGTTGAGGTACTTGATGCCAAGTATGGTCAATTCAGAGAATGACTTCGTACACCAGACTGGGACTTGCGGCCAAGCATGCGGGCCTTGCCGAGAACCAAGACCAAACGTATTCCCCTTGATTCAATCCCGTCCCGTCTTTTCTCTTTCTCTCTTCCCGCAGTTCAGTTCCACCAATCATTTAAATACAAATTCTTATAATTACAGTAATCCCATCTGTCCTCTCCTCTCAATCATTCGATTTGTTCTTTTTTTTTTTTTTTTTGCGCTCTTCCTATTCGGAGGTGCGAGAACAAAAGAAAAAAAAAGATATACAAAGAAAACGCAAGCAGTTTGGTCTCAGAATGACTGTCTCAAAACAGGCTAGCTAGGCCTCCAATTAGAAAAATGTGTACTTAATCCCTTCCGTTCATTGTCCTCGGCCTCGGACACACATGGCGCGGATCAACTATTCAAGCAAGCAGTTTCATTCGGCTCGCTTATTCAGGGTTTACTCCTGAAGATCAGAGATCGTTACGCGTGGCGGGAATAGATTTGCTTCTGGCCGTTGTGGCTACTCTTCCGAGTCCTTCCTGCTTAGCAACCGGCCTCCCAAGGACGTTATTGCGTTACAACAAGCACTGCGGATGAGCAAGCAAACCCGTGAGCGGAGTCGAGTGCGATGCCTATCAAGTTTCTTATCATTTCCTGCTTTGTCGTACTTTGGCTTACTTACGTATTTTCAACGTAGTCCGCGATGGCTGCGAGCAAGGATCATAGTACTGTAATTTATCAATCATGTTTGTAGTATTTTCGTACATGAAAGATGATTCGCCGCAGCGGCCAGAGTATGTACGTGCGTAAAAGCTCACCTCGGGCAATTGAGAGGGGAAAGGGTATTGGCTTGCTACCGGTCCAGTTCATCTCACCTCGACTCGGAGCTATCTCGGATTAGTAGGCCCAATTTCATACTGCGCATTTCGACCTATTCTTGGGGATTTCAACCATGTACATACATACTATGCTCGGCCGGAAAAACTTTTCCGACATGATACCTTCATAATGCGGGAGCGGGTGAGTCGGGTTACAGCCCGATAGATACGATGAAGATGAGCTACTATATTCGCAATTCACTGAAAGTGAGCTCTGGGCGCATTTACAGCCTCAATGCGAAGAGGAATAGATCTTACTTTATTCATGTTTGTTCAGCCATGGATTGTAGTGCAACCACCGCACCATCCGAGCTCGTTGACAAAGCCCTCCAATCATCTCACTAGCTCAACTCTCCCATTCACGAAGTATACGGTGTCATCAGCAACGACCATATATCACTGCATCAAATTGTTACCGCCAAGGTATCTCCGCTGAAAAGTTCCGCAGTCAGTGGCTCTTCCGGAACATCAAGAACATCGCGACCGACGTCGGTTACCAGGTTTTGTTGTAGTGATAGAGGCGTTGCTCGGTCCCCGGATGAATTAGCATACTTCCGGTGGTACTAGCCGAAGGTCATGTTCACATCCTTATATCTCGCCCACAATCTGTGCCTCGTTGAATGGGCGGTACCAAGAGAGGGGTAAGCATCTTGCACTTCTCCTTTATCAATTTGAATAAATTCCTCAAAAGCTTTCATTCAGAGGAATTTCGAAAGATCGGGACAATTCAATCTTCCACTATACCGGAAGTCGGAAGGAGCGTTCTAAGCTGTTACTGTATCTCCGACATA
The DNA here is from genome assembly GCA_037892935.1 of Phlebopus portentosus. Classification (NCBI taxonomy): domain Eukaryota; kingdom Fungi; phylum Basidiomycota; class Agaricomycetes; order Boletales; family Boletinellaceae; genus Phlebopus; species Phlebopus portentosus. The sequence continues at coordinate 834,626 of JAYXKI010000009.1, forward strand.
GATTCAGAAGAGCACTGCATTCAGTGAGCTCCACCGAGCCATGCTCTCGTCACTCGTTTATAGTCAAGAAGGCACATGAAAAATACTTGGCTTGATCGGTTTTCCATCATTCTCGCATTGTCGTTGTTCTTCGCCGGCAAGCATGATCGAGCGGACGTCCGATTCAGAGCTCTTCTCGAGGTGAACAAGATTTCAAAGCAAAGAATGCCCGGTATCCCCTGGCAGGCAACAAACGTCCGATTCTTACATAATGTGGCCAAATTTTCGTAAGTAACATTGTAAGCAAGTGCCTAATAGTTTTCCTTCTGCCGTTCCCCTCGCAGTCGGTTAAAGAACCAGGCACGGTGCAGCTTTCACCGCAGTTACCAGTAAAAGTGAATGACGTACGAACATACGTATGGTTGCATGTGCTTTTTTGCTGACAGTAATAGAAAGGCCGGGCGCTCGTACGCCACGATCTAAGGTGATTGGAGGAACGTAGAGTTTTCGTCCACTAGTACTGAATAAAGACCCACGCCCCCCGGGGGGGGGGGGGGGGAAGGTGCAGCGAAAGTCAGCGGGACCGGTGTCCCGAACGTCTTGGCCCCGAAGCAATTTTCTTCATGCGATGGACTTGAACTTCCGGGGTGAAGAGAACTTCTGATAAGCGAGCTTTCATTCAGTAAAGAGCTCATTGCAGCGGAGAGCTTTCATCTCAAAGTCGGTGGTTTCAAAGCAGTAATGTACAGAGGCTATTACAAAAGAGTAAGCAGGGGTCGATAATAAGGACCAGGATAGCGCGTAAGGATGCCTAAGGATCAAGTCTCGTAGGAACTCTCGTCGCGCCAGTAAGATCAATGGTCGCCCCATTAGCGTATCCGCACTCAATCAGGAACTTTACAGCCTGGGCGAATTCGTGACCAATTCCGAAACGGTTTGGGAAAAACAGCTCTCGGTTGAAGCATTCGCGCGCTTTATCGGGCAACGAATCCGTCATGCCACTGGTGAATGGGCCTGGAGCGATGCAGTTTACTCGAATTCCATACTGCGCTGAATTCGTACCCCGCATCAGGTGCGAGATCTTTGGGAGTATAGGCTGAAATACGCACCGAGATCGCGAGCGAGTGCAAGAGTAGCGCTTAAGATACCTCCCTTGCTTGCTGAGTATGCGACGAAACCAACCGTACCTTCGGTCTGGGAAATTCTCAGCCATGTTTTGTCTCAAGCTGAGCTGAACTCACGGCTGCGACACTCGATACTAAGACAATCGACCCTCGCTCGCCGTCAGGCCCTTCCGGCGGGACCTTGGTAAGATACTTGCATGCGAGACGCGTCAGATTGAATGCGCCAGTCAAGTTGACTCCGATAATGCGATTCCAATCCTCAAGCGGGTGAGGATTTCCTTCATCATCAATCGTTCGGCAAAATGGCGAGATCCCCGCTGCAGCTATGATACCGCCAAGCTGGGCACCCGTTGATTGCGTCCAGGCTATTGTGCCCTCTACTGCATCGCTGACGTCTGACTCATTCGAAACATCGGTCTTGAAGAATTTAACACGTGTATCGCTCTTCGAGAACAAGTCGCTATTTTCTTGAATATCAAAAACAGAGATGAAAGCTCCTGCCTCGAGAAGCGCATAGGCAGTTGCCAGTCCCAGTCCTGACGACCTGCGACACAGCAAGATGGTTATGAGTAACTCGAAGAAGCTATGGAAGTAATTACCCTCCAGAAATGATGAATGTTCGGTTCTCTGGCTTCATGGTTGGGCGTCAAGGTAGAGAAAAGAGCGAAGGAAGAAGGAGACAGCAAAAATCGTCCCTTTCAATCCCGTGCTAAATACGCCATCTGACCAACAACTTTGAAACTATTCAAACTAAGCGATAAGAAAGAAGTCAAAACCAGGAATACTGCTTTGACACAAATATGCTTACATCGCTTACATCGATGTCTACCACGTAGACGGGTCCCTGCATCAGCCAAATACAATTCTTCTCCTCACGGCGGGAGGGAAGTTCGACGAGTAAAGCAGGACAGAAATCACAAGAGATGTGGTTTGAAATGTTTGAAACGGATGTGCTTCACCAGATGGGAAGAATTTCAATTTTCTTGAATCTGTGAATGGATACAATAAGGATTCGCAGTTAAGGAGCCGGGGATACTAAATCGGTTATGTTTGATAGCAGTTATGAGGTGTTGAGCCGAGCCTTTGTCCACAGGACCTCGTAGTATATACTCAGGCTCCCGAGAGGGTCGTTCACCTTCCCACTATAGTCTCCGCAAATTCATAGACAGTTGCTCTGACAGCAGACATAAAAGAAGACGCCAGTTCAAATAAGAGGAGTTAGTTAGACAAGGGGCAGAAAGTATGTTATATAGGAAGAACATGGGAAGAACAAATTGAGGTGATTCGCGGGCGAGTTGATTTTTGATTGGCGATTGCGGGCCGCCCGCGTGTGCAAATATTACCAAAAAGGATTCCTCCTCTGATCCTCATTTCATACTCTTGATTTTGACGGCATCTCTACTGAGCCATGGCTGGCCCATCTTCGAAACTAGCCGCCCAACTTAAGGCCATAGCCCATTCATGGCCTCAGGACCCGTTCCGACCAAACATGCAACTTCAGAATTTCTTCCTTTCGCTATCTACTCATCCTCGACTTACTCCCAACGCCGTTCGAGCCGTCCAGGCACTTCGTGCAAACGAGCTCACTAAAAAGGTATGTACTCATGTTCTTTTTTCATTCCCTCATTCTCTTTGTTTCAACTGACTCCTCCTTACTGACGGGTCTGTTCCGGGTTCTATGATGCTTTCTTGGATCTTCCAGTATCCGTTGTCTGAAAAGATGCTCAAGCCTGCATCTCGGCCGTTACATTACAATCAGATCGTCGAGGGATTCCAGAAGAGTGCACAGGGAATCGCAAGGCCATGGTGGAAGCGTTTCCTCGAGATATGGTGATCAATATGTCGCAGTGTCTCGTTGCTGTTCCAAGTAAAGTTCGTCGTGATTCATTTGTAATTCTTGTATCTGAAATAGCCCGCGAATTCTGCTTATTTTTTAAAACAGACTGTGTCGTTTCGCGAAACAATGCAATAGATGTGAAAGGACGATGTGTTCAATGTACCTCAAGAGAGCTGAAGTACACACAAACACGAAACAGTAACAACAAAAGTAATTTACTCCTCGAGGTACTCTTCCTCGCCAGTCCTCGCCTTGTCAACCAAGTTTCTGCGCTTCTCTCTCAACTTCCTTTGTGATTTGACGTACTTCCCAAGAGGCGTCTCCTCGATCTTCACGTCCTCTCCCACGCTCTCACAGCGTCGACGTTTTTTGGCCCAAAGGAAACACCTTTTCGGCGTTCTGACACCCACGCAGCACCCTCGTCCACGCGCTCCACCAATCCCTTCACGACCCCTGCTTCTTTCGCTCCCGATGCCCTTTTGAGACTCCGGCGCAGAGTTGCGAGCAAGGGGACGACGAGCTCGGGGAAGGCGATGCTCCCCTGTACATGTGGGCATGCCGCCCATTCTGCTAGTAGGAATGCTGCTTCCTCGAGGATGACGCTGTTGTACACTCGGGTCCGCACGTACTGCGCTGGTGCTCGCAGATGCGTCTCGAGGTCCAATGGCTTGAGCGTCGACGCTTTGGGACGTGAAGGAGGCGAGAGGGTCGCGGTAATTATCGGTAGCAGGTACGGAGTTAATGGAATATATGTTTTAGTGTGTCGAGAAAGATGTATTAGAGAGGCTATAATGTGAAGGTGGAAGGGATAGGAGCGTGAACTCGAGATTAGCCTATGAAATCAGCGATAAGCTATTTTTTTTCGAGCTCTTAATCATAATGACATACTTAATGGAGCCGAGCGCTACTTGAGTGAGGGGATAGATAAGTGCTTTAAGCTCGCTTTCCTCACTGCGCATCACTTCAGCTTGCGCATCGCAGGCTTTAGCGAGGACAATAGACCAGAAATCTACGCAATGGATGAATTGCCAGTTGTAGACTTGCTTGTAAGCATCCTGCAAAATCAAAAGTCGACGTCAGCATAGTAAGGTACTGAGAAAGGCGAAACCACGCACCTTGCTCTTCACCTTCATGCTATTCCGCAAATGCACCGCAAGCTGCCTGATGTAAACGAATGCATGCTGGTACGCAGCCGCGTGATCTTCACAAAATAACTCCGAAGCTGAGTTCTTCATAAGATTGATGGACGGAAGCGTATGCGCGTTCGTCGACTTTGCATTCCGGAGTAAACTAAGGTACGTGCTCTGACGTAGGGGAAGAACATAGGAGATAAGAATATTACTCCGACAAAACATCTCGTGAACGCGCTCGCTGGGCGTGCAGTTACTTACTTTGAGCGCCATGTCTTTGATGGCTTCATCTCCGGACGATGACAATCGCCTAATCGCCAAGAATGCAGAGATGCGCGCTTCGTCCTCGGCGGAAGACCAGAGTTTCAAGCAAGTCTGTAAATGAGCGGCATTACATTGCGTTAAGCAAGTCTAAGGGGGGAGTTACGTTACTTACCTTGAGATACGCCTTCACAGCTTTCCGGCTGCTCATAACGTACGGCAGAAGCTTCGCGCTCTCGGTGACTGCGAGGACCAGCATATCAGTCGCGGACAGCTGCTCGATGAGCTGCAGAACATTATGGAAGAATGAAAGGATGAGTTTTTGGATTGTCGAGAGCTTCGGAGTCTGTGCTGGTGGTTTGCTACATCAGCAAATGGATCAGCCAAGAGAAGGTTCAGTGGCAGGAAGAACGATACTGACAATCTCCCATTCGGAAGCTTTTTATATGGAACGTAGTGATCGAGTACGATGGGCGTATATCGTAGTGCTGTCGTAACCAACTTTTCGTATACTACGAAGTTAGGGCAGTCAGAAATACACTTCAAGAACGGGAGATAAATGAAGACAACTCACCTGAAGGGCTATCGATGGTCCAAGCAAGGACTTGGTCTTCGTCATTCATATGCACCGCTGCTCGAAAGGCAATGAGCAGTCTCCGAAGTGCACGCAACGAGCGGTGCTTTCATTATAACCAGTATGTTAATACGAAGTGCGTGACTGAACGGACTAACAGACTAACCTCCAGAATGGCTTTTTGCCATCTTCTCAAGATTTCCTTTGTGAGAGTGGGTGCCTTCATCTCATCGTCATCAGCACCTCCCACTGCATCGTCGTCATCCATCTCTTCGTCTTCATCTTCCATTACGTCGAAATCAAGCAACTCTCGGTCGTTCTCCTGAAGATATTTGTAGAATTCAGGATCTTGTTTTGCGAGCTTCTCTAATTCGAGCTTGTGCGCAGCGGCCTCATCTTCGAGGTCATCCACGGATGCGAAGGAGGCGTTGTCATCGTCGACCTCTCCTTCCGAGGCTCCTTCATCCTCCTCTTCTCCGTCCTCCTGGAATGAAGAGTTCAGCATAAGAATGTGGAAATGCAGAAAAAACACACGTCAGAGCCTCCTTCCATAAATCCTCTTTTTAGAAAGTCGTCCACGCTCATTCCCTTGAACCTACGAATAGATAGTTTAATCTGCTACCTTCTCTCGCATGAAACGGTAATACTCACTTGCTCGTTTCCTCATCCGACATATCCTCGTCCCCTCCACTAGCAACACTGCCCTCTTCATTATCCTCATCCTCCTTTATTGGATGCTTCTCTTTAGTAAGTTCAGCATCCTCTGAGCCTTCCCTCTTCCCTCGCCCCTTCCCAACTTTGCGCTGATCAAATTTACGCTTTATTTGTTGGTGCTTCTTGCGGGATTGGATCTCCTTTTTGAGCTGACCACTAGCAGCATATTTTCTCGAGGCTTTATTCGCCTTTTTGCCCATATCGGGGCTTTTGTACTAGCACAGAGGAAATTGCGAGAGACAAGGCAACCTGCGAGGACAAAAAAAGGATTTATTTTGAGTTCGACGATGAGCGTCGATCACAGCGAAGCACGTGACGGACAAGGGTAAAAACACCCGTGAGTGAGGCGTCTTCCCTTGCCCTTCTACTACCACCACCATCATCCGTGTCTCCTCAAGTGAGTCGAGACTTCACCCATCTCATGCACCCGCAATTTCTAGGAAGACTTGCCGTCCGTCAAATAGTAATACGATCAGTCCTCTTTAGAGGTACCGGTCGCGTTTGTGATCTCGGTTTGGTTTCCTAGCTCCCCTGCAGGGCTACCGTGACATGCGCAGTATTCTACCGCCGCTCGACTTGTACACGTGTCCCAGATACAGATTGTCCAGCTCAATCTTGAAAAGCCTAGGAAAGACGCCCCTGTTGGGGTGTATGCATGCGGGAAACCGTGCTGTATCTGCCCAGCTCAGATTCGCGGTCGATTCGATCTCGGGACACGTGGATGGTAAGAGCGAACGAAGATGGATGGAATGATGACGGTGATGGGGATAACCATCGCGTTAAGATACATTGATCATAGCATATTGGATCGGCTCTATGTCGCCGATAGATTATCGTATGACCGAGATCCATTTTCGAGAATAGCAGTTCGGATGAGGATGATTGTGATGTATTCCTTGCCTCTGATGCATACACTAGCACTATCTCATAGTACTTACTTGTTTGCCGTTTTCCCGCTTGAGGGTCGAGCCCATTTCAAACGGATTCGGAGCAAGAAAGAGTTCCCGATACATATATTGTCCATAGATTAAATAAATTACAAATCGTCGTGAAAGTCCATTTCGTGATTTGTCGTAAAAACTGTCATGAAGATTCGTTAAATCTCACGAATGGAATTCATCTCGCTCCGTTCTTTGCCCATCAGACGAGACAAGCAGTGAATCCAAGAACCAATCCGACAAGCAACCCGTCCCATCCATTTCCGAAACTGAGCCCAAAGGAACCATAATCCTGAGGCGCTGAGCTGGTGAGCGAACTACCGTCTGTAGGTAGTGCTGCGGCGTCTGAAGCCGATGACGACGGCACCTCACCATTCGCAGCGGACACATTTCCGAGGAGGGTGCTCTCGATAGCGCAGATGCTCCGAATTCCCGATATGATGCCGGGAAGCTGATCAGAGTCTGCCGAGAGGAACTCAGTTTGGTTCGTCCGGGTGAAGCTGGATGAATAATATGCAATATTAATGAATGAAGAGCGAATGATGAACAATGATGTGAGCCGCGAATTGATATCAAGCGTATTTGAAATGTGGGAATATTGATATGAGTCTACGTCTGAAAATAATCATTATGAGATATACCGACCAGTCGACGCATTGCGGGTAAGCAGCCTGGAAGGTATCCGCGCACGCGCATTTGATGACGTCGATGAATGCGCCCGGGTTAAAGATGATCATCGAGACGTTTGCGAGGACCGGCGCTGCCGCAGCGCAGCTGTTGATGCTTCCGAATGACTGCTCGCATTTTGGGCATGAAGGTGGGTCGGACGGGAAGGTTGGAGTTGCTGCGTCTTGACGCGATTGGATGAAATTGGGCGGCGAAGAGATAATACGTGGATTTGGATATAGTGCGCGAGCGTGTATGCGTAAAGATTGAAGAAGTAAATGGCAAGTGAAGACAAAATGAGGGTATACGAGCGAGAAAACATGGCAACTCGTCAAACGAGGTGAAACCGAGACCAGAGAGAACGACCATAGATTCACGGAGCTGAGTGCTAACTGATGTGCTCCTGGTGGGAAATATTGACCGACCCTCTGGAAAAGGAACGTCGATCCCGTCGCGTGAGCGGACGCGCCTCGTGTTTTGTTTTCGAAGACGCGAAGCGCGAAACGGGCACATGATTGGTCACGTGCATCTCGGAACCGGATCCGCCACAACGAAGCACCGCCATTCTTACTTGGACTTAAATACCTACCAGACGGCGTCCGGACTTCGCAGAATGCTTGTGAGAGGTATCCTTGCTGCAGCTGTTGGCTCCGTCCTCGATCGCCAGTATCAAAGTAACAAGACGGCATCTGATAAGAAGGGCAAGGCTGCTGCTAGCGCAGCTGCAATGGCTGCGACCATGTCTCCGACGCAGGCTCGGAGAACTTACGGGAGTGTTGGAAACTTAGAGACGCCGGTTTTGTACTCGGGTTCACGTTCGGGAGAACGATTGGATAGCGTGCCTGAACATCTGGACGATGCCGAAGGTGAGCCGTCTGCATGGAACGGTATCGAGGAAGGAGGGAGTGAGAGTTATAATGACGACGAGGAAGATGAGTGGGATAGACCGCGTTGTGAGCAATTTATGGTCTTCACAATTAGAAGCTCTGCTTGACGGTTTCGTGCTTCTACAGATGACTACAGGAGAGCTGTTCGTCTGTATGCAGTTGTACCCATCGGATCCGCTCTGTTATTGCTTTTGCTGCTCTACTACCTAAACTCATAGCGCCTAAACCGCTGCCGTCTTCACCGCCAGCATTGCGTCTAATGCTTTCTACAATCTTATCAGCAGCACTTTGGTGCTTGGCTCATCAGCTGCGCGTTCCTCTGTACTCGATTTTACACGCCACACTATCTGGTCTCACAACCACGCTTTCTTTCCTTTGTTGCTCATCATCCCGACGCACTACGCATCGACTTTCGCCAGACGCCGCGGCTTACATCGCTGCTCTGACGTCGATAATCCACGCGCTCGTTCTCTCCTTCCTACAAGAATCTTTACGAATCGCATCCTTCGCGATACTGGACTTGCATTGGTACCAACCAAATGGACCTCCAACGTCTACACGCCACCCGCGTGCTCGTGATGCGGCGTTCCGCGAGGTATGGGCACTTGCGCTGGGCTGGGCGCTCGCGGAGGTTTGCGCGGGTGTCATGCAAGGGTACGAGCAGTTAGCCCTCTACGCGGACTTCGGTGATAGTCCGAGTCGTCGGGCTTCCGAGGGAAGTTCGAAAAGTGGAGACGAGGCACTCGCGGGCAATGGCGTAAATAACGCAGCGGTGTTCGACGAGGAGGCTGCTGACCTCGTCAGGTGGAGCATGCCCTGCGTTGGTCTAGCGGACGACGAGGACGTAGAAGGTGCGAAGAATCTGACGCAGATGGAAATTGATTTGGCGCTTGTGAGGCTCGCGAATGTGCGTGCAATGGATGAGCTTGAGGAGTTGTATGGACAGCCATATATCGTACGTATTCATTTTTTGTATTGAAAATCTGAGTACTTTTTGCTGACTGACTCTCCTGGATTGGTCAATTCCGGATTGTAGGAGATCCCTGTATTTGTCGCGCTCCTCCAGCGACTCGACTCGATACTATTCTCGCTCGGGAATACGCTCCTCCTCTCCGCAGCGTTCCTTCCGCTACCGCCCTACGCATCTCCTCTCTTCACTTCTCCTTCAAATCCTCCACTACCGTCATCATCATGGAATCCAAGAGAATCGCCCTCGCATACTCACATGCTTTCTCTGGTCCCTACTTTCTTCATAGTAGCGTTTGTACATGCTGCACTGGGCATATTACACGTTCCACCTGTACTCGCTCGCATAGGGCTCCCGGCTGCAGCGTATGCGAGCTGTATCGTCGGCCTTGGTCTCACGTTTGCCGGTGTGGGCGTGTGGATTGGTCTTTGGTAATTTCTCACTCTCCTTGTACTGTACTAATGCATTGCTTTGGTATGCCTGTTCTTCATTTCAATTTGTTTGTCTTCGATTTGGGACTACTGTCGGTTGGATTCACCTAGCTCGACGGAAAGAAGGTAGTGTACTTATTGTATTGATACACATTTTTCTCGTTTGTACGTACGCGTGATCACAGAAGATAACGAACAATCTTTTAGTCTGGAGTTAAATTGCTCGCGGGTGTCCCTTGTGCCAATCTGTGCTTCTGGAGCGAGATCGGCCAACTGGCAGATGTGATAGTAAGGAGTAAGTTAGATCTTTTGATACACAGTCGACAGCCTTTTAGCAGATTGTGCCTCAAATGCGCTGCCTTGCTGGCCGGGATTAGTGATGGCTTCAATTGAGGCTATGGCTGGATTTGTGTCTTCAACTTGAAGCAAGTATACATACATTCATTTCGTAAAATTTTTGACAGATCGATTGCTGTAAAAAGAAAGAATATGACTGTTGCTTCCGACGACTTGAAAAAGGACCCGATTATGTTGGATATAACTATAAGCTTTCGGTTCGCGGGCTGCTTATCTAATGGCATTTTACCTTCTGTTCGCGAGACTCGCCCGCAACACGTTCCTCCTGCGTCGCCTCGACTCGACTCTCCTTCATCTTCTGCGCGCGCGACTTCACAGTGCGATACCTTTTCATCCATCTTCTTAGACAAAGCCCATACGTGTGCTCGTCAGAGACTGCGCGTTGACAACACGGTACACACGCTCAGAACGTTGTGTGAAATTCCAGTTAGCCGACGGCGTGCACGCCTTGCTTGTGACGTCCTCCCCGCCGTCTACCCGTCCAGCCATTCCTTTGACGTACAAATCTAGCTCTTCCGAATGCCGCCGTTTTTCTCAAAGGTGTTCGCAAGGGGCAAGGAGAAGGAGAAAGAGAAGGGAAAGGATGGCTTGAAAGAGCCCTCGTCGCCGTCTGCCAAGCAGGCAAAGCGCTTCTCGCGCACATCCGCGACGTCCTTGCTCGAGGGCAAGTTCGAGGCCGTCTCGCCTTCGGTTTCTCCGACCGCGGAAAAGTATGGGGAAGTGGATCAGACGACGCCAAAGAAAGACAAGGAGAAGGAGAGGAGCGCCGGTCTGTTTCGTCCTAAATCGCGCACTACGTCCGGAAGTGACGCGTCGCGGAAGCTGGAGGAGGTGCCCCACCTGAAGCTGGACTTGAACCTTCCAAGCCCGAAGCTCGACCCGAAGAAACGCAATCTGAGCATTGTGTATGAGGGCGACGCTGTCCTGGACGATGATGTTATTGGAGAGAAGAGACTCAGCCCGGCTGAGGCTCTTAAACTTATGCGCGCGTGTTCGTCTGTTCTGACCAGCCGAGGTGCGCAATCCTCAACTTGTTCCGTCATAATATCTAACTTCTATCACATCGATATTGCGTTCTAGGCCTGGAGACACTGGGCATTATGCATCCGCATTGGTACTCTGCGTCACCTGCCGCGCAGCGCAGGATCATCTCACTCTTCCTCTCCTCGCTTACCGCTTCCTCGGAAGCTGCTGCTTCGGCGGCTTCTTCGTTCGACTCGGAACTCGAGTTCGCACGTTCGCCGCACGATGTTGCCGCCGTTTTCCGATGGGCATTGCGTCATTTGAGGCTGGAAGGCGATGCGTTCGACAAGGATAATTCGGCTTCCCTTGCTTGGTATGACAGTTTCAAGGAAAAGGAGAAGGCATCGGAGTATCCGAGGACTGCATATAACGATCTGTTGTTGCCTACCGTGAAACCTTCTCATGTCGAACTGCTCGATTCAACTCTCAGTCTCGTGTCTCGACTAGCGAGCCATTCTGACTGGAATGGGACGTCTGGAAGTAAGCTGTCCATGTCCTTTGGACACTATCTCCTTACAGGGAATCGGGTTGAAGGTATAGAGGATTGGGTTTCATTTTATTCTCGTTGGGAACGCGCAGGAAGGGCTTTGGAACACATATTCTTATCTTCTCTCCGGTGAGTTTTGGTGCTGTCACTTATTTTATTCAAATTTTAAACATCGTTCAGTGATGAAGACGCTAAGACGGGAATCCCGAAGCGACTGCTAGAGCTCGTCGCGAACTATCCATATTCCAAATCTACTGTCGACAGTCAGTTTCCTCGACCAACGCGCTTTGCAACTCGAAATTACGACGCTCTTTATGTTCGTGTCGCGGCGGATAAAACACCTGACAAACGGTCCCGGGAGGAAGTCTATTTGCCCCTCCAGGTCGTTGAGAACGCATTGAAGTCAGATCTTTCAGGCGAAGAGGATGACAAGGAGCTCGTCGCATTATGGGATGAAGTGAGAAAACTGGCCGATGCACCGAAGGAGGAAGCAGAAACCGCGGAGGGCAAGAATTCCGAGAAGTCCTTAGGGAGCATATTCTCCGATGACTCGATCCGTCTATTGTCGCTAAAGTCTGACAGCGTAGACAAGGGCACTCCGACAATATCAATGTTCGCACCAGTACCTGATCATGATGCGTTGTTCGGGACCCCGACGCCGAATGGCAGGGCGAAGGCTGCTAATGGTTCCACGTCTGTATCTCGGCAAACGTCGGAAGCGACTGCCTCAAGTCCCATCGCGGCTGACTGGAACGTCTTCTCGTCAGCGGGCTTCGGGGAGTCAGCGGCCGGGCAGAGTCTCGCTGCTACGCTTCTTGACAATGACGTCGAGAAGACGGACCCGCCGAAACTCGCCGCTCGTCGATCGCTGAAGAAGAGCCGATCGCCAGGACGCGGCGCACGCGGCGAGAAGGCGGCTGCAGCGGGCGAACAACCTTCTTCGCCCTCTGACGCCCCAGTTCGGTTCAAGACCTCACGTGTCTCGCTCGTCAAGATCGACGAGGCGTTCGTCGACTTTTGGAGCGACGCGCTCCTGGACCCGATCTCGGACGCGTGGCCGAACTTCGTCGTGTGTCAGCTCAAGTCGGACGTTGTGCGCACGCATGGGGACAGGAAGATAGCGTGGCTGGTGATCGAGCAGAAGTTCGTTGCGCCCTCTCTCCCTCCGCCGCCTTCACCGGGCCGGCGAGCGAGTTCACCGCGCCCGAGTATACGGAGCGATGGGGAGAGCCGACCTAGCGTCGTCAGTCGTGTCAGCGCGACGTTCTCGCCGCGAAAGCGCTTCAACTTCTTCGGCAGCCAGACGCCTGCATCGCAGACCGTTTCCGGTGGTGAGAAGAGAAGAGCAAGGCGATCGGCAAGGGCCAGAAGGTGAACGAGCTTGGAGAAGTGATCCCGGAGGAGAAGGAGAAACCTCCGCCACCAACGCCAAAGACGGAGGACTCAAAGGCAGCTCCAGCAGTCCCGGAGAAATCTAAGGAGGAGGATGTTAAGCAGCCTAGTGATGTCGCTGCAGGTGCTGCAGCTGTTGCTGTCGGAGCGGGTGCGCTAGCTGTTGTGGCAGGAGCTACTGCGGAAGCTCTTGCGCCTGAAGAAGAGAAACCTGAAGCTCCTCCAAGGAGGAACAAGAGAAGCCAGGAGCTCCACCTAAGGATGAAGAGGCGAAGGAGGCGGTTAAAGAGGAGGCTGCAGATGTTCCCGTGAAGGTCCTCGAGCCGGAACCAGAGGCTATTCCTGCGCCAGAGAAGACTACGGCTGAAGAGCCGACTGCCGAGGCGCATGCTGAGGAAGTTCACGTTGCTGAACCTTCAATTCCTCAGGTTGAAGAGGCTGCTGAAGTTCCTACGTCGGGAGCGCCACCTGCAGCTGAAGCGCCATCCACAACGGTAGTTACCGAAGAGCCAGCTCCGTCCGTACAGAAGGAAGAACCCATCGGGGAACCTACAGCTACCGAGCCTCTTGTGGAAGAAACAGGAGAAACCGAATCTGCTACAAGCCAACATCACGGTGCTGGAGACTCTCGGTTCGTCGAGCACATTGAGGTCACACCTCCTGAAAAGAAACTCGTGGCGCTTGAGCCGGAACCGGAGGCTGCTAAGCCGACTGAAGAGCCTGCACCCGCGGAACCGACTCCTGAGGTTGCACCAGAGGTACCGGAGCCGGCTGCCGTGCAGGCAAATGAACCGGAGGTGAAGGCCGAACCTGAATCTACAGTCGAAGAACATATACTTCTGCACCGATTCCTGAAGAGCCCGCTGCTTTCGTTGAAACGAAGCCTGAAGTCGAGGCATCTCCGGTTCCAGCGGAAGAACCTGCAGCTCCATCTGCCGTTGAAGAACAAGCATCAGTTGTGGGTGAACCGAAACCAGAGCCAGCTGTGCAGTCATCTGCTCCAGCCCCTGCGGAGTCCGTCGAGAAGACCAATGGTGCAGCAGGACAGGCTGCTGAGGAGGAAGTGAAGGCTGATGAAGCACACGCAAAACCGGATGAAGAGCCTATCGCGAATGTCGCTCCTGAGACTCCCGAAGCAAAGGTCGGGAAGCTCCTACAAAGACTTCAACGGACACTCCAGACTCCTGAGGACTTCCGCGACATTGCGCAAATCAGAACCTTGAAGCCAGCATTAGCCGCGCAGCTTCGTACGCCAACTGAGCTTCTTCCTCAAAGCTTCTTTGGCATGGCCTGCTGAACCTAGCTATGCAGCAAGAGTGCCTCGCCTTTATCTGAAGTCTCGCCCTTGTATTATTTTCCCTTCAACCGTTTTTTATCGTTTTATCTGAATCGCGACTATTTATCGCCGGTCGCTGCCGCTCCTTGATCAATGTGCCCTATCTTGTCCCCATCTAACTCTCGTTACCTTACTTCCAGTTCCTTGCTCCCCATACATTCTTAGGAGTTGAGCAGCCGCCTACATTCCGGCGCTTTCAGTCAGATCGCCCGCCTACGGCTAGCAGACATATATAAACCCAATGTCAAAGACCACTTTTCATTCTTCATCTCAGGCCCCGTCGCTATTCAGATATCGCTTTGGAACGGATGCAGTCATCTTTTTTGCTTTTCTTCCTTACTCTCTCGAGTAGTATTGAAATTTACATGCGCCCTGCTCTCGCTCAACCCGACTTTGGCTCGACGTTTCTCGAATCGAATCTCCTTCACTATCTATCGCATCTTGCCTGACGCACCTATACCATCCATTTGTCCCGTCCGGCCTTCCTACTCCTATGCAGTTTTTCTTCAGGTTCTGTTTTTGGTCCAGCTTTACCCATTTTGTCCGCACATGTCAGTGGTGCGGACGTTACACTATCTCTAAGACGTCGCTGTGCTTTACATATGTCCACTTGTCTTCTCTTCTTGTTCTCATTCTCGTTTCCCTTTCGTGATGATGATGGTTTGGTCTGATTTGGTTTGGTTTGTCTGGACTCTTAGTAACGCGCTCTTCTTTCACTACTTTGTTTACAGTGTTTTCTTTAGCTCAGCTAATATAGTTATCTTCTTGGTCGACCTTTCTGCCGCTCGAAAGCATTTTCTTCGACTTGAAATGTGAAAATTGAGCGAGGGATCCAGACACCCTACGAAACTTTGTTTGGTGTACATCCACGGAACAGCTTTTACTTCAGGTTCAACTTGACTCGACTTGCAATTCTAATGAGGGTTCCGAGACTGGACTGTACGCATCCTTGGATAGGTTACAATTATGCAGTGCATGTCGTTTATCGGAGCCGAGGTGGGGATGCGACACTCGACCTTCCAGATTTCCGATGCAAAAGAAAAAAATCAATAGCAGCAAGAATACAGACATCCTTGCAGTTCTGTGCAGTGTAATGGCGCCGCACTGTGCCCCAGAATCCGCATGCCTAGTCTCGACGGGACTGCGACGAACGGTACGGGAAGAGAAGTTCAGTGAGATCCTGTTGGTCTTCAGTGCACTACTAGGGTCAGGATGATGCGGTTAAGCTTAGAAGGAAGATCGTTAAGTGGTCTTGTAACAATCTGAAAGTGCCTGTTTCCAAGAAATATTTGCCGACATAATAACCATGCTTCGAACAAGCGAATCCCAAGTTTCAGCAGCGTTTGAGATGTCATTTGAGGCTCTCCGAGGTTCTCATCGTAGAAACGGTTCAAGAACGTCGAGACTTGGTGATCTACGAATTATTACATGCATAACGCAGGGTGGTGCTCGCTCCTCCAAGTGGGGTCGCAGATTAATGATCTATTAGTGCCACGCTGGTACCGATAGCAAGAAAGCAAAGACGAACGCCAAGTTAATGCTGGTCATAATTATTCGTAATAAAGATCCGTCATTCGTCTTCTGCATCTAATTTTCCGCTCGCCTCGCAGCTCTTCGCTCCCCCTTCCCTTTTCGCCATCTCTCGTTGACGATATCAACGTGTGCGAATCGGTTTCGGCGCAACAGAGGAATGTAGGTCCTAGCCGCGGCCCTATGTGTCATACCTCCCCCCAGAGGGACATTGAGTGTCATCGAACTGTTTTCGCGAAGGTATTCATCCCTTGAAGAAGGGTGTATGGGAAATGGATTATGCGGTGGAGGATGAAAGTTGGAGGCGGCTTTAAGGAAAGTTGCATCCAGTGTACTATGAATGAGTGAACGGGCATGGATTGCAGAGAGTTGGTTGTGTAGGGTATACACCTCGGCATCGCCCCCATTCTCAGAGCCGTCCGCATCTGTTTGCCATTTCACATCCTTCTCATCGTAGCTGCATTCCCAAAGTACTAAAGGCAGAGGGTCCGCTATTTGATATTCAGGTTTGCACGTTACGAGCTCTGGTGGAGCTTCGCCTTCGCGAAATGGCGGTTCTGGTCGCTCGGGGTCGGCATTCAGCAGTGCGGTTACGACAGAAGGTGGTTCTAGGCCTGCTCCTACGAGGAAGAGAATAGCCATGATATGCCGTACTTGGTTGTACAGGAATGCGGTTCCTACAAGGTCCAGTACACACATATGTGGCTGATCGCTCGTGACAACATCGTCCCCCAGGATGGATGCAGGGCGGATATTAGTTCGGATTATCCTTCGTCGGAAGTTCGTGATCTGTTTGGCTGCGTCAAGCTTGCAGAGGTTCCGGAAATCATGCTCTCCAACGAGACGGGCGGCAGCGTCTCGCATGGCATCTAGGTCGAGACCATTTGGACTGAAGAAATATTTATAGTGTCGATGGAGACAGCTGAAGCGAGAAGAGAAGGATGTCGATACAGGAGACCAAGCGAGGATACGTATGCTGGGCGGAAGTACTCGATTAATAATTGTCACGTATCGTAATTCCTGCTTTTGCCCGTCATCCGCCAGGACAGGCGCTGGAGGAGCAGTCTCGATCTCCGAGGCATCAAGCTGTGGTAGCTCACTGTCGGGATCAGGGGCAGGGAAATCCGAGTCTGTAATTGTTTGGACGTTCTCAACGACGTCCACTGAAGACTTCGTTGCACCTTCGATATGAGATGGTGTTTCTCCTTGTCCTATATTGCTTCTCACCCAAAGTGAAATGACCTGGGATGCAGAACTGACTCCAACATCGGTACGACCACAACGCTCCCATCCGCACGCCTGTGGTCCAGCAGCACCATCGATTAGTTTACACTCAGATAGAGCATTGTAAAGTGTTCCTTCTACGGTAGGACGTCGAGTCTTGTCGCTCTGAAAGACAAGTCCGTTGTACTCCCAACCGGAGTAGCAGAATTTAAGTGCTATCTTCCTCCGCGGATAAGAAGAGATGTCGAATTTTCTTGGAGGCCTTGCCTCTGCTCTTCGTGGAAGCACGATACGAGAATGAGAATCGACCGAGGCAAGTGTCGCGTCCAAATGTCGGAGGCGAGCTATGAGCTCTTCCCGTGGCCAAGTTTCGTACTGCGGTGATGACATTGCGCGTATTATCAGTCTCTTTGCGGTCTTTTTAGAAAAAGGCAGATATTGCCTGCTGGTTCCAGGAAGCATAAGAGAGAGAACAAGAAAATAAAGATATAACTCGAGCTCTATTGTAGAAGATCACGTGCCACAATTTTTGACGAGTCAGTTCTGGCCTAGTCTACTTACGTGCGGTTGGTTCACTCACGTCTCGATCTTGCTGTTTGCTGTCATCTTCATCTAGTCTGCTGTGTGAGAACGGATCACAATTCTTGTTCAGGGGTGCTCACTGGGTCTCTTGCGATATCGTCGCATTGTACAATACTGTAATTTTACCAACCTCAACTTTCGTCAGATGGCAACAGTCACTAGAGATGGCCCGATAGCACTTCAGCAGGTAAAGTATATCGTCGCGAATCTCATGGAATACAATTTTAATGAAATAATAGACAGGAAAAAGAGACGCTCTAAAAGCGATAGAGAAAAGATGCCAGCAACGTTGGGAGAACGAGCATTTGTTCGAAACTAATCCCCCTACGCCTGAAGAGATTTCTCAACTTTCTCCTGCCGAGATAAAAGAGAAATTTCCGAAATGGTTTGGAAACTTCCCGTATCCTTATATGAACGGATCTCTTCACCTTGGCCACGCGTTCACAATATCCAAGATCGAGTTTGGGGCGGGATACCAGCGATTGCTTGGAAAACGCGCATTGTTTCCTCATGGCTTCCATTGTACGGGGATGCCCATCAAGGTCAGTAGATCCTCGATGAAATGTATCTATTCTGTAATTATGAACATGTGTTTGCTCAGGCTGCTTCAGATAAAATCATCCGCGAGATCGAATTGTTTGGACCCGAATTTGAAGGGTACAAGGATCCCGAAGATGAAGGGGCTTCTGTTCCTCCCGCACATGTAAACAATGCGATTTCTGCTCCAGATAAAGCGAAGAAAGGGAAAGTGGCAGCGAAAGCGACTGGCCATACGTATCAATTCCAGATCATGGAATCAATCGGCGTGCCACGGTCAGAAGTGAAGAAGTTCGCAGACCCTCAGCATTGGCTGAAGTACTTCCCTCCCATCGCAATGGAAGACCAGAAGGCACTTGGAACTCGTATTGACTGGCGCCGTTCGTTCATCACTACTGACGCGAATCCGTATTATGATGCTTTCGTCCGTTGGCAAATAAACAAACTCTACAAACAAAATAAAATAAAATTCGGAGAACGTTATACGGTTTACTCTCCGAAAGACGGTCAGCCATGTATGGACCACGATCGATCTGAAGGAGAGGCTCTCGGTCCCCAAGAATACACTGCCGTAAAGATGGAAGTCGTCGAGTGGTCGCAGAGTGCTAAGGGCTTGCTCAAACCCAACACTAGTGGACGGAAGGTATTCTTCGTGGCGGCGACCTTGCGTCCAGAGACCATGTACGGTCAGACGAATTGCTTCGTTGGCACGTCAATTAAATACGGCCTATACGCGGGCAAGAACAATGAAACCTACGTATGCACATATCGAGCCGCGCGCAATATGGCGTTCCAAGGGATTACGGAGACCGCAGGACAAGTAAACCAGCTTGCAGAGATTGATGGCAGCCTTCTTGTAGGTACAAAGGTCAAGGCAGCCTTTTCAGTCAATCCTGAGGTGTACGTGCTTCCCATGGAGAATGTGTTGGCAACCAAGGTATTAGTTGTCTTCAGTTACTTCGATACATGATCTGACCACTTTGCAGGGCACAGGAGTAGTCACTTCAGTGCCTTCTGATTCGCCGGATGACTATGCCACGCTTGCGGATCTCAAGAAGAAGCCCGAATTCTATAAGATTAAACCGGAATGGTGTGCACTTGACCCAGTTCCTGTCCTCTCGACTCCAACGTTCGGTGATCTCACCGCTCCTGTCCTCGTAAAGAAGCTCAAGATCAACTCTCAAAAAGATGTCAAGCAACTTGCGGAGGCGAAAGAAGTCGCATACAAGGAAGGCTTTTATAGCGGGACAATGCTTGTGGGCGAGTTCAAAGGAATGAGCGTGCAGGAGGCGAAGCCGCGTGTTCGGGACTCGATGATCAATGCAGGCCTCGCATTCGCTTATGCTGAGCCTGAAGGATTCATCCTTTCGCGCAGTGGTGATGAGTGTGTGATTGCACTCATGGATCAATGGTACCTCGACTATGGCGAACCAGCTTGGAAAGCTCAGGCTGAGAAGTACGTGCATTTTTCCAGTCTGTCTAAACATATTCTCAACTTTGTTCTTGTAAGGCTACTTGCAAGGATGAATACTTACAGCGTAGAGACCCGCAATAACTTCGAGGGGACCCTCGGTTGGCTTAACAAGTGGGCTTGCGCTCGCACCTACGGTCTCGGCACTAAACTTCCTTGGGATCATAACTTCATGGTTGAGAGCTTGAGTGACTCGACCATCTACATGTGCTACTACACTATCGCTCATCTCCTACAGGGTAAGATAATTGACGCTTTGTTTACTGATTTCACTCACCGTACGCTAGGGCACTGGAATGGGAGTATACCAGGTCCACTGGGCATCACCCCGGAGCAAATGACGGACGAGGTCTTCGAATACATCTTTTGCGATGGCCCTTGGCCCTCCGATGCGCCTATGCCCAAAGAGAAGGCAGACGCCATGAAACATGAGTTCGACTACTTCTACCCGATAGATATACGGTCCTCTGGAAAGGACCTCATACCTAACCATCTTACCTTCGCAATATATGTCCACGCTTCCATCTTCCCAGAGGACAAGTGGCCACTGAGCATGCGCACGAATGGCCACTTGATGCTCAACGGGAAGAAAATGTCCAAGAGCACGGGTAACTCCCTCACCCTCCGTGAAGCAGTAGAAAAGTTCGGCGCAGACGCGACGAGGATCGCCCTTGCTGATGCAGGTGACAGCATTGAAGATGCCAACTTTGATGAGAAGAATGCGAACGCTAACATTTTGCGTCTGCATACCCTCATTGACTGGTGCGAGGTAAGGAACCCGGTCACCCTGTTTTCCCCCTCTAATTCGCTGCCTTGCAGGAGATGATCCGGGAACAAGGGAAGTTGCGTCAAAATAGAATATACCACGATACCGTCTTCGAGAACGAGATCAACGAGCTGATTGCTCAGACGCAGACTCATTATGAGGCGTACGATTATTTTGCTTTTGAGAGCTTTTCAAATTCTCACGTTTCTCAGGACAAACTACAAGGATGCACTGAAGTACGGATTCTTCGAAATGCAGATGGCTCGTGATTGGTACCGTGAAGTGACTTCGGACTTGGGCATGAACGCAGACCTCGTGAAGTACTGGATACGAGCATCTGTCTTGCTCATTGCACCGATTGCACCTCATTTCTCCGAGCACATTTGGACTACGCTGCTCGGTGAGTCCGACACCGTGCAGCGCGCTCGATGGCCTACTCCATCAGGTCCAGTCAACGCAGCCGTACTCGAAGCTGGGCAGTACATGCGTGGCACGCTTAAAACGATGCGCGACTCGGAGATCTCGATGCTCAAAAAGCTCAGCAAGTCCAAGGCTGCACCTTATGATCCGAAAAAAACCAAGAGCGCTCGTATATACGTCGCAACTCGTTTCCCAGAGTGGAAGAACCGTGTCGTTGCCATTGTACAGGAGGCGTATGATGCTGAGAAGGATAAGGTTGACGATGTGAAGATCCGAGAATTGCTCCAGACTCAGGGCTTGATCAAGGACAAACGGGCCATGCCTTTCGCTCAGCTTTTCAAGGTTTGTACCACTCTTATTGTATTGAAGCAGGAATTGATTCATGGGCTCTACTCTAGAAACGAATCGCTCAGTTCGGCGCGAAGTCGGCTTTCCAGCGATCTCTTCCGTTCTCGGAGGCCAAAGTCCTCAGCGAACTTCTCCCTTACCTCAAGAAATCGCTTAATCTGGCAGATGCGGAAGTCCTCATGGTTGACGATGCTCTTCAGAGGGACGAACCTGGCTTTTCGAAAGCCATTGTTGAGCAGGCAGAACCAGGTAGTCCTGCGTTTGAGTTCCGCAATGTATAGACTAGACGATTGTGTCGAGAAGTGGTAGCATTAAATACTTGATGTTAGAGATCTTCGTGGAGTCTAATGTAGAGTCTGAAGGAGTGGTTCTGATGACAAAGAAACGCGATCTGTCACATCACGGTAAACAAAAGACAGTCCTCCTGCTGATGTCACGATCTTGCTCTTCAAACCCAACCATCATCCGACCCCAACCAAACTAAGCCATGCCAGGACCCCGCAATTCGAAGAAGGCAAAGAAGCAGTTTTGCGGAAGAGAAAAGAAACGATCGCAGAGAAATGCTTTGAAGGATATCGAACAGAATACAATACCAGTAAGGAACGACAAAGGTACTGAGAACGTTGACGACTGTTCCACGGACGAAGACACGAAAGCCGCAATTAGTGACGCAGATGGAGCTATTGGAAAGGAGGGATACGTGCTGGAGAATGGACAATTTGGTGGTCAACCTACAGTATCTCCTAGCAATCCGTTCATTGTCGATCCAGGAAATGGTCCTCGCGTAAGGAACATGGATGCATTCCTTTCGTCCTTTTTCTGCCCACCAGTAGCAGTTGACAATGATGAATGCATGATGTTTTCACGAGAGGAGTTTGTATCGGTGCTTGAAAGCGTTCTGCCTAGGGAAGTTGCTCTGGTAAGCATCCAAGTAATGGTTTCGGCGTCCTCGGGCAGCTTATTCATGCGATTCCATAGATTGCGTGGTACAATAAGACAAGGACATACGAACGCATCTGTCCGGCTTGTCAACGCACCTACCGCCTCGGGGATACACTCGCTGACCCTATTACTGGCGAGCTTATTAACACCAACGACCGACGAACGCCGCCGCATGTTCTCAGGGAACAACAACTGAGTGGCTTCTGTGTGTCCTCCATCTTTATGTTGTCATCCCTAGGTCTTCTGATCTTTTTTGACAGGTTCTTTCCCTTGCTTTTTCCTCGCATCGTATTCGTCACATCCATATGCTGCAGAAGTCGCACAAGGAACCTGGGGTTTGCGTTCAGACGAACTTAGTCCCCAAGTTCGTTCTCTGCTGGATGCTACAGACCCGAGAACTGCTTCGATTCTACGATGGCCTGGCGGCATGCACGCCCTCATTACTCGAGGGGACGGAGAGTATTTCTAACGATCAGGGTCTTGGTAGACTCCTACGATTGACGCGCAGGAAGGATCTAGGCTTCGGAGAGGTATTGGAAGCGCTGGCATGGTACGAGAGGGAAGGAGCAAATAGTCAAACGAGTTTGTAATGAAGACGGCAAACGGAATCACTCTAAACGCTGTCGGTAACTTCGGCGCTGCCAAAGAATTTGCGTGTGAAGCAAGTTGTCTATATTCGCTCGGCGGCGTCACGCCAAAAGAGCGTCTGGGTCGGGATAGTCGGCTTTTGCCATTTTTAGAACGCCACTTGATTCCATGCCCTGACCAGCCTCCGGAGCTTATGATTTGATTTCTCGTTGGCACAACGAACGGCTCTTCAATCGTGGCTAATGATGGTCGGTATCCTGCTCAAACTGAGTGCCTAGAAACGCGGGAAAGAATCTGGTATCCATTCGGCACGTCGCGGGCGTGAGAGCGATACGCTAATAACCAATGGTATCCTTTACTCGGGTATTGCGAGTAACCTTGCGTCGGTCATCCTCTATCAGTTTACCTTCGTTATTCTTACGTTGTGTTCATCCCACATAATCCACATTCGCTCGGTCTTGCGAGTTTCTCGCAGCTTTCACCCCAACTCTTTTTTTGCAAATAAGGTCTGATATTTTAAGGCAGATTCTAGGCGCTCACAAAGTACCGAACGCGTGTACGACGGTTGGCAACTGCAGATCAGGACGATATTTCTCAGACGCAAGCTTTCATCTGGGTTCAGAAGCAAGGCACGGTCTTCCGGTAACTCGGCATACGCAACTCTTTGACATCGAAATTGCCGCATGAGCGATTTCAGCCGACCTGTAAACATCGCCAAAGGCAGTGGCTTCAGCACAAATTACTTAGACGAATGATTCGCTGCACTTTTCGCGACTGAAGATGTTACGTCAGATCCTAGAGCCTGAAGGTTCCTAAATGTCATTTCGACAGATTCTCACATCGTCTAGCCGCAGGTACTATTGATCTTTCCGCCTCTTGAGAGCAATTGTGGACAATCCGTCTCTTTTAAACACTACTGCAAAGCAAACGATCGTCGGTCATTTTCTGAATTTTACTCGAGAAAGCCAACGGATCCAATGGTCGTGGTTGCAAATGTTGCAAATAATGAATGCTGAATTAGGTATGTCGATCTTCTTTACTTCACCTGTCATCGTAACTAATGTTTGGACATCTGCCTAGTATGCCTTCCGGGTTACACTCTGGAATCTGCACTCTCCCAGAGTCTCGTTCTTCGGTCGTTGCATGTGTCCATCGAGAAACGAATGACCATGCCGAGCAATTTTCCGCAGATGATGCTACCACTTCTGAGCTTGTATAAAATGAAGAGCCCGTAACCTCTCTGTAGACCATCCACCTTCCCTTATTCACCTTTCACCTTTCTCTCAAATTCGCTTTCTTTCGCGACCTGGTGTCGTTTGTTTTTAAAACTCACCAATTTCCATTTTCACTCCTTAGTTTATCTGTATCCGACAGGCCTAACACCATGTTCGCAAAGTCGCTTATCTCCACCCTCATCCTCCTGGTCTTCTCGTCTTCGGCACTCGCCGCGCCCAGCTTTGGAAGCTGCTCAACGCCTCAAATTAAGTTCGCTGCTGGTCTCGATGGTCGAAAGGAGACGTCATTCCAAGCTACTGACCTGAGTAAGTGTCTATTCTTAGCGGGAAGAATTAATTCAGTATAACATTTCTGTGTTCCATCAGAGTCCTTCAACCACGGGTCGGCAGACGACATCGATACCATTGCGAACTTCATCTGCCAACAGCTTCAGTCAAGCTGCAAAGCCAACAGCGATGCAGTTAATTTGTGCCAGTCTGCGGTCAGCGCGGCCGACAAGGCTGCAACCGGTACGGGAGCGCAAGCCGACGCATTCAACGCAGTGTTCGGTGCCAAGACGAACTTTGCTGCTGTCGCTCAAGTCAACTCAAACGGTCAGACAGTAAACTCCGGCTCTAACTCTGGCTCAGGGACGCAGAACCCACAGACCGATCTGAGTGGGTTTCTTGCTTGGGATACATTGTGCTTTCTGCTGACTTAAGTTTCCATCTTAGCTCTTAACCCTGCTGTGATTGCCACCGGATTCGCTTTGGACGGGCAACAGGTCCCTACAGCGGGTCAAGTTCCGTCTTTGACATCGACGAATAACTTCATCAACTTCTGCTTGACCGTCAACAAGCCCATTACGAACGGCCAGCAGATCAAGACTGGCTCATGTAACCCTGCGCCGATGGGTGTCATCGCTGCGACGACGAACATGCCATCGTCGAAGTTCCAGTTCCCGAAGAACGGTGATACGATCAAAGCCAACAAAGAGTTCACGATTAAGATGGCGATTAACCACATCCAGACCGGTAACTTCGTCAACGCTCAGAGCAACTACTACAGTGCACCACAGCAAGTGAACGGACAGGGCGACATCATCGGTCACTCGCACGTCGTTATCGAGCAAATCAGCAGCGTGAGCCAGACTAGCTTGACAGACCCGACCAAATTCGCGTTCTTCAAGGGCATTAACGGTGCAGCGGTCAACGGTGTCATCACTGCCGATGTTACGGACGGTCTTCCGAAGGGCTCTTACCGTCTGTCTTCCATCAACGCAGCTGCAAACCACCAGCCTGTCCTTGTCGCGGTTGCCCAGCACGGTTCGCTCGACGACATGGTCTACTTCACCGTAAACTAAGCTCGTCAGTCCTTCCGATGAGACAAGCGGGTGGTTCTCTCTTGTGTCAATTGTGCCAATGTTTCCTTAGATTGGTTTATTTTCCTTGGTGTTGGGTTCCTCTCTCCCTGTCGGTACAGAACTGCCTCGATGGCAGACTGCACAATTACGATCTCATGTTTGTAGAAAACTAATGTCTATCTTCGTTTCTGTTGTATGTAATAATGCAGCTGTATTATTTTAAGGACGTGAGAATGTCTCTACGCCACTTCAGCGACCACGGCAAGTGGCTTTCTCCCATGCGTATTCGAATTCCCAGTGTCCAAAGCAGAAGATATCATGACAAGACAAGCTGGCAGAGTATGGGAAGCAATACACGTTAGTCGATGGTATGACCGAGATGACCGTTGTCGCTCGTATCTAACGGAACAGTTGACACAAAGACAAACGCAGTTTGTTACCTTGCCACCAATACCTAAAAAGGAACCTTACCGTCAGTCCGGTGCTAGTGGGACATACATATGCATGTCTTCGGGGATTGCCGATTCTCCGACATCAATCTTACCCATCTCTCTTGCTCATGCTATTGTTGCTGGCGTTCTTTTTGTAGTATCTCAGCATAAAACATTCCTTGACTCTATCATGCACTTTGCAATGGTATAGATGCATTATGTCATGGCCGCAGTACTCGATCTAGATTATTTAATCGCAGATCAGCCTCGGCCAGAAAGCCTTTGCAAAGACTTGGTCCGGAAAAAGTTCTTACACTGAGCGCATCTTGCCGTTGCTTGATCTTTCAGCGCCGAGGAAGATGGCATCGCCATTCCTTCGGCAAACTCGAGCTCTGGTTGGTTCTGTGGCCATAGTCATTTCCCATAGACCAGAAAGGATGTGGAACACGGTCATAAAAGGCCTGTGTCTCCTCCACCTTGTCCTCATCCCGCTGCATTCCCAACAGACTCTCCGTTTTATCTTCGGCCTGGCGCCATACTCTTCGCTTTGTTAACTTATTGCTCATTCCGCTCTTTTGTTATTCAAACTTCTTTGTAACATTCGACCTCGCCTACTCTTGAATCTACAACCATAACGAATTTTCTGACATGTTCTCAAAGTCCGCATTCGTCGGGTTCGCTCTACTCACAGTAGCTACGTCCTCCGTACTGGGCGCCTCCTCCACTGATGACCAGCAGTCGGCGACCAGTACGTCGTATGCTTTCATATATATATATATATTGTTATTCACCATTAATCGCATAGCTCTTAACCCGGCTGTAATTGCCACTGGATTCGCTCAGGATGGCCAGCAGGACCCTACTGAAGGGCAGGTTCCGTCTTTGACGTCGACGAACAATTTTATCAACTTCTGCTTGACTGTCAACAAACCCATCACGAATGGGAAGCAGGTTCAGGCTGGATCATGCAACCCAGCGCCCATGGGTGTCATTGCCGCAAGGACGAACATGCCGTCATCGAAGTTTGTCTTCCCCAAGAACAACGACACGATCCCCGCAAACCAGGCATTCACGATCAAGATGGCAATCAATCACCTCGAGTCGGGCAACTTCGTCAACGCTGCGACGAATTACTTCAGTGCACCGCAGCAAGTAAATTCGGGAGGAGACATCGTCGGGCATTCTCACGTTGTAGTCGACTTCCTAGACAGCCTCGACCAGACGAAACCAACTAACCCCGGGACTTTCGCATTTTTCAAAGGTCTTAATGCGCCAGCAGACAATGGCATACTCACTGCAGACGTTGATAAGGGCCTCCCAGCAGGCGCTTATCGCCTAGCATCGATCAATTCTGCTGCGAACCACCAGCCTGTTCTCGTCGCTGTCGCTCAGCATGGTTCACTCGATGACATGGTCTATTTCACAGTCGAGTAGTTAGGTGCATGAAAGACTTCCTCGTAGGCACAAACAGTCGACCTCCTTCTGTAATTTAGAACTTATTTGCATGATTATGTCTGTCTTTATCGCCGGTTCAGTTACGGGAATTCTCTAAGGGATAGTAATTCTATAGTTTTCTCCTTACTGTAACTGGTATCCCGTATACCCCTGTGTATGTTTGATTCTTTGGGGCATTTGCTATAATACTAGTTACTTTCTCGTTTGAAGAATACTCTCTGAGACTCTCAGTTTGCCCGTTTGAAAAGTCCAAAAGATAACGATGTAATAATTCACCGAGAGATCCAATACCTTTCTCATCATTTGAACTCCAGAGCGTTCTTCGAGGCAAATATCAAAAGTTGATATTCTCGTATTGTTGTCCTTTTTGGGCTGTCCCTATGTCAGGACATACATGTAATCAAGTGCTACAGTAAAATGTTGTGCCTTGAGCAAAGAGCATTACTATAAAGTAGAGAGTTAAATGGAAATATTAATGGGTACTTTAAGTTGATTATTCAGGAGTTGAATAGTGTTGCTGTATATTGGAGTCCATAAGCATTATTTCAGAGATCCCGAGAATTATTAGTTCCAAGTCGACGGATTCTGGCATGCGCACCTCGCTCTTGAGAAACGGTCATCTTATTGACTGCAACCTATATGATGGCTGAAAGGCTTCGTGCGAATGCGAAATAGAGCCGATTGATACCATGATATCTTAAGGATGTTGCCTTGGATATCAACGGAAAACATACGTCGGTGCACATTTCTTCTCATCTGCGCGGCTGATGCCGTGATTACCGATCACTAGAATGCTTGACGAAGTTATTTGGCCTCTAACATTTCATCGCCTTCACTTCCTACCTTCACGACCACCAATTGGTGCACTGGTTCATTGGCTCGACCCTTGTATGCGAGCATGATTTATGGCACGACAAACTGAGTTCTACCGCTAAGCTAAAGTCTTCTCGGGCTTATGTGGTTCGAGAGAAAATCCAAGTTTAACCACAAAACAAATACATCTTGAGCGTCGTCACTTGTTCTGTGTGATGTCCCTTCGCCCACCGACGCATCGATATGTCCGTTTCGCACCTGTTCCTGACATTGCGCGCTGGTTAAACATACTCATACTCAAAATACGTCGGTATAAAACATCTGTCTCCAGCAGAGTCATCGCCAGCAACTTACCCCTAGCCTGAGCGTCCACGCCTTCTCTTCTCTTTGTTATTGTCCTTCCTGTATTACGACCCAGTGTCGGCTTCTTCCACATTAGCTTGACGTTGACGTCGACCATTCTTGCACTTACATTTCCGTCCAAACCCAATACTTGCCTTTTGTTACACCATGATCCTCCCATCTACATTGAATACTGGACTAGTCCTGCTTACGCTTTCCGCGACTAGAGCGTTCGCTGCACCGGCAACTTCAAGTGTTGCTGGTTCTGCCTCCATTGCAAGCGCTACTGCCGTGAGCTCCTCCGTGGTATCCGCGAGCACAAGCACTGTGACTGCTACAACAGGAACATCCGCTGCCGATGATGAACAATCTGCTACCAGTAGGCATTAGCGGTGTTCGGTTGGTTTGCTAAGGCTGACGCATTATGATTAGCTCTCGATCCAGCTGTTATTGCCACTGGTTTTGCGCAGGACGGCCAGCAGAATGCGACCGAAGGACAAGTTCCATCCTTAACGTCAACGAACAACTTCATCAATTTCTGCTTGACGGTCCAGAAGCCAATCACGAACGGCCAGCAGTTCACGACCGGCTCATGCAACCCAGCACCGATGGGAGTCATTGCCGCAAAGACCAATATACCGTCGTCGAAGTTTGTCTTCCCGAAGAATGGGGACACGATCAAGGCAGATTCGCCATTCACCGTCCAGATGGCTGTCAACAATCTCGAGACAGGCAACTTTGTGAATGAGGAAACCAACTACCTCGCAGCTCCGCAGCAGGTAAACGCACAGGGAAACATTATTGGACACTCGAGGATCGTGATCGAGCAGTTGGACAGTCTTGACCAAGCGACGCCGACAGACCCGAACCGGTTTGCATTCTTCAAAGGTATCAGCGCGCCGGCAGTCAACGGCGTACTCTCCGCAGATATTACCGCAGGTCTTCCTGCTGGGGTCTATCGTCTGACTTCGTTCAACTCAGCGGCGAACCAACAACCAGCTCTTGTCGCGATCGCTCAGCACGGCTCTCTCGATGACACGGTCTATTTCACCGTCGAATAAATCGCAAGGCTGACGGTACGTCGGGGACTGCACCCATCGTCTTCAAGCGCGTTTGCGATGCGCATAGCGAGTATTTTATTCTTTCGAAATCTTTGAATTGGTTCCATGGTATTGCTAGAATTAGGACTATAATAATATGTTAGAGCAATAGTTCCACACGTGAAGTTATTATCATGTTTCCCACAATAAGCTGACGTGTTGATGAGCAATCCCCGACTCTCGTCCATGCATCACAAGTACCGCCTACAAGTTATACCGTCACATGCGCTAGCCACGGTTATCATGATAAAAGTTTCAAGTGTAACGATATTTGAAAAAAAAAAAAAAAAAAAAAAAAAAACAAGACTGATACGAAGTTTCAATGAAAGCTAGGGACTGCAATACTGAAATGACAATTCTCGTTCGTAGAAGAGAAAGGAAAGTCATTCATCTGTGTCGACCCCGTGGCTTGGTTTCCCGTCAGCGATCAAGTTGAAAACGCTCCCAAAATATGATGACGTACTAAGTTTTCATATGAGCTTTGAATTGCTCTCTGTACTGGAAGTCCCTATTCAGCCTTAAGCATGCTCTACAGTATTCCTGCGTCAAAGTCCCGTGTGAAGGGATAATGAAGTCTGGATCATGCGCAGCAATAGTTTCGTCCGAGTCGAGCTTATGGGTTTCATACAGTGGGACACCGAGCGCCCACGGACTATCTCGGTAATCTCGTATCTCGTCGGAGACGTGTTTAACCTGCGCAAGGCCACCAGATAGCACGGCGTCAGCCTCAACAGTGCCGCAGGCACAGATGTAAAAACCAAGCATACCAGTTCCTCCCACGTCAGGCATATTCGCAGTATAGGATCGCACTGTAGACACACGAATGTTGATCCCAGGTACCCCATATATATCATGCTCGTGTCATCCGGAAAGCCCATTGAAGAAAGTAATGCGTCTGCCGTCTGAACGACCAGTCGCTCGACCTGATATTTGATTGACTGCCACGACGAAAGCCATTGCAAGCATATGTCCTTCTCACGACAAGACATTATCTCGGTGAAGGTCATCATAGCCTGAGGATTAAGACCAGTACCGAAGAACGCATTACTTCCGTACACCGTGCTCGTATCTACGGTCGGATCGACTTCAAGAGATTCCCATATAGCCGGGTCACTGCACGCGAATCCGTCTGGCCGCTCCTGAGCCGAGAGCAATAGTTTTGCACAATCAAATTCAACCTTCCGAGCGTGCATAGCCTGTAACACTGGAAGTTCGTTTTCAATCTTTTGCCAGCGTTCTTCAGTTATTTCCACCTTGCAGTCATCCTCCTCGATCATATCCAACACGATCGGTATTTCATATAGATCGCTGATGCAAAGTGGCACGTCATACAGGTTCCACGAAGAGCGCCGCCACATGAATTTTCCGTATAGCCGCCACAGTTCGGATTTGCGCTTGTCGCGATCCGTCTCAATGGCTCTTTTTCGGGCAATTTCCCGTCCGCTTAGAAGCAGTCTTTCAAGTTCTGGACGGAACTTATTCCAAGCTGCCAAAGAACGCCTGTAAGACGCCGTGATACTTGAAACACGATTCAACGTACCTCTCTCTGTCAATTTTTTGGGCTGGGAAACAATATTCCGCCAGGACCAATAGGCACTGCCGTCGGGAATCCACCGGCCCTGCTTTCCTTTGATTTCCTCATATGAATAGCCAAGAGAATGAAGTCGGTCTGCTATCCTATATATCTCGCTAGGATCCCCGAAATGGATAAAGAATGAATGGTTACTGACTGTTTATGTCGTTCGTTCCTTGCTTCTGCGTCTGCCTTTTTTCGTGCCAATATTTTCCAAGCAGTAATGCACTTCTCATGCTAATAATAACTGTTTGTGTGCATAGAATCCATGCTAAGAACTATACTACATACCTGCATAATCTCCTCGACGAAATTATGTTGTTTCTCTACGAAACTTTTCCGCTCTACTGAACCAGGCTCTGTTTTCAAGTAGGCAGAAACAACCCGAACAAAATCGACTTCAAGAAAGCGCCGGGAAGTAACCTTTGAGAATATATCAACGGAGGTCACATCCCGTTCTGCCACTTTATAGACCGTCAACTATGATTTCGTCCAGGAAAATGGTTTGGAAACACATACTTTTGCTCCATGGTAGTAATGTATATATTTTCTTCAAGTTACTTATCTCGATGCCAAAATATGAGCGAGACATATCTCTACCAGAACGGACACTGAAGAGCTATATCAGGAGAATGATGGTCCGTGAGTCATTGGAATCACACTGACTTCAATTTGGTACAGCGCTGACACAGACGAATAAGTAATGGGTCGATGACGTTCCCCGCTTTGCGGTAGCCGCATGCCTTGAAGAGGACGACGTTATTAGCGATGCACACAAACATGTCTTGATTCTTACTTGGCAAGTCTTTTCGAAGTACAAGCTCGCATATTGGGGTTCGTTGAGATTAGAAGGACATGGGAGCATTTGCATTCCATTCTCGCACATAATCCAGACGTGTCTCGAGGATCTCGACATGAAAATTCCGTATAAAGAACGACTCGTCCGCGACAAATAAAGTAGGTCGAGGGGCATGAGATGCATTGCGATCTGTCGTTTTTCCGGGCATGATCAAGCAGTTCGAAAACGATTAATGCCTCACATACCTCGTATAACACGTCTATAGGTAGAGACATCACTAGTGAAAGCTTGCCTGCATCGCCCTTATTTATACGATTTCTTCGATTTTTGATGGGAGCAGTACAGTCCGAGAACGTCGGCCAGTCCTTTGTCCTTGGACCAGACAGGAGGAAGCGTACTCGACCTTTCTTCTCCATTAAGGCTGCGGATAGTCGGTTAGTCTGCTGTGTGCTTTCTTTCAGGATACCAGAATTCCTACTAGTTATGACCTCGTCGGGCGAGGGAGAGCCTGCATCCGTCCCATTGTCAACATCCTTCACGTCCGGAACCGTGGTATTGGAATCCTCATGACCACCAGACGTGTCATTTGACTTGCATCTGATCGCGCCTTTCTTGATCCGTTTCTTCGGTCTCATTTCCTCCGCGTCGCTTTCGTCACTTTCCGCTAGATTCCTACGCTTAGGCTCCGGGAGACTCCCTCTACCGACGGCAGCATCAGCAAAACGTCCTGTCTGTGAAGGAATAGGGAAATGTATCGTACGTAGAAGACCTAGTCGCAACCATCGAGAGAATATGCTATCAAAAAAAAAGAAAAGGTTATGGAAATGAACAGGAATCAAGGCCCGATCCAAGTTCGGGTTGGTGTACACGGTGTGACACTGCGCGTCAAGGAACAACACAGGCACGTGTTCAAGTCACGTTCGCGTTTCAAGGATAATCAGAAGCGCGAACACTTCTCGGTGTAGTCACGACGCGGCTAAAGCCGACAACTCAACTCGCGCCAATTTGCTGTATCTCCTCCACCACCACAACTTGGATTGACTTGTAAAGTGTACCAATAGATAGCTAGACGCCATGAGAATAGAACTTGCATTTTTTGAAAATTTTATCTTGAGGTCCGGCAAAATTAAACAAATATTTAAATACTTGTAAATAAATTTTTACTTATTTATTAGTAATACCATCACAACTGACCAAGTGGGAAAGTTACATAATACATTTGCGTCGATCATTACCTTATCAAGAAGATGCCGTGTATGTCACCAAGAAAACATCAAGAAAACAACAAGAAAAGGCATCTAAACACATTCATATATACTCAGTGTAAGCAAAGTACATAAGATCAAGGAGAATATACCAGGATTGGGAGACCTCAATGAAGGGTAACATGGTGCTGGCTCACCAGTATTCTGATTTGCAATAAGATAGACTGAAGAGGTAGAAAGTGAAGATACCTTTCTTTATCCTGAATCTTGTTCTTCATTGTCTTGATTGTGGTGGCTCTCAAGTGTTGGATGGCTATGGAGACAAGTCAAAGCACGTCTGATCAGCCCTTATTTTTATTCGAATTTTTCGCTATTTTTTCCCAAAAAAATTGAAACATTTTGATGTCCCCCAGATTATTGATAACTTTGTTACTTGTATTACAAAAAGAAAATTCCTCGGGTCAGAAACTCAAAATTATGGCCTCCACGGAGGTGTCGACACGTGCCGCTCCAAGCCGTAGTCGATTTATGTGATGGTATTTTAGTTTTGCCTGCCACCGGAAAAAATACCTATGGTGCACTCGCATTAATGGTCAATTTTGAGACCGCACTTCCAAATGCTGTTCATAAGATACGAATAAGTTGGGACGCCCTCAACGCAGAAAACTCCGTGAAATTGATCAATTATTGGACTAAATATGTGACATTGATTTGCGGATAGTAAGGCTTTCGTCACTTATCCCGCGTTAATGGTGGGGTTGATTGTATGCAAGTAAGGAAAAGAATGCTTCAGGACCAGTGATATGTACAAAGAGAAGACATGTAAACAGTCCGGAAGCTCATGAACTTTTACTGGCATACGCGAGGCCCTCTAGGACTCTTTGGACCCGCAATATTTTGGAACTAGCATCCAAGGATTGAGCGATAGAAATGGAGATTCTCATTTAGCAGAAAAGTTGAGAATCATGTCGTTATCGTAGATCCCATGGCTTATTTTCCAAGCATAAGTAAGCAACTCAAGGCCATTTCGTAGGATATAATGACTCACTGGGTTCGCATGTGAGAATAGAGTCCTTTTTTGTGCTTAATATGTTTGTATATGCGTTGCTTCAAGCATACTCTGCAGTAATCATCATACAAGCGGTCGAACATCGAGATAGATGGCTTAGGGAGGCCAGGACCATGTGCAGCAATAGGGCCATCTGAGGCGAGCTTATGCGTTTCAAAAAGGGGAATGTCGCATGATTGAGGGTATTGATGATAGTCTCGTATCTCGGAGGCAACGTGACCAACCTGGGACTATCAATCAGAAAAACCCTGTCGCAAATGAATTTCGAGAACCCAGACTTACCAATTCCTGCCAAGTTCGGTGAACTTGTAGTATTGGATCACACTGTAGACACACAAAAGTCGATCCCAAGGACTTCATGCGTGCCATAGTCGTATCATCTCTAAAGCTCAGGGAAGATAGCAATGCATGCGCCGTGTGGAGAGTCAGTCGTTCGACCTGAAGACTGGCTGACTTCCATGGAGAATACAGCCACATCTTGAGCATATAATCTCGGCGTTTTGACATAACTTGAGCAAATGTCTGCAAAACGTGCGGAGCTGAAGGCTGACTGAAAAACGCATTGCATCCCCAAACCGCATTCCTGTCCACAGTCGAATCAACTTTAGAAAGTTTCCCTACTTTCTTGTCTGCATGCGCAACACCACCCAAATGCTCCTGGGCTGAGCGTATCCATTTAGCACAGTCAGATATCACCTTCCGGGTATGTGCACGCGCCATCCTCGGAAACTCATCCTCGATTTTCTGCCAGCGTTCCTTGGTTATTTCCACCCTACACTCATCTTCTTCGATCATATCCGACACCATTTGTATTTCGCAGAGATCGCTAATGCAAAGAGGAACCTGATTGGCCAAGCACGAGGGCTGCCGTCCTACATAGTCCTTGTATAGAGCTAGTAGTTCAGACCTGCGTATCTGACGATGTTGATCAGCGGTTCGCTTGCGCTCGTACTGCCGTTTGCTCTGAAGAAGCGCTTCAAGCTCTGGGCGTATGGTTTTCCAGACTGAAAAAAATGTGAATGAGGCAACCCTGATGCAAGTACGACTTGGGTGGCTGACTTCTATCCGTCACTTCTCTTGGCTGGGAAACAAGTCGTCGCCAGGACCTTCGAGCAGCGAGATTATCATCCCAAGATTCTATTGATTCAATCTCCTCATTCGAATATCCGAGAGAACAAAGTCTGTTCTCTATCCTGAACATTTCGTTAGAAGGTCTAAGATGCAAGGGCATGGATAACTAACTGTTCCTGGCGTCTTCTTCTTGTTTCTAAATCCGCAATTTTGAGTGATGACTTGTAACGCCGTCGCCAGGCGGATATGTGAACGTCGTGCTAGTTGTACAATACGCTGATAAGAGCTTAAAGACCAAAGCAGGCGTTCGTGAAATTGACCTCTGAAATCTCCTTGACAAATCGACGTTGTTTTTCCACAAAGGCATTGCGCTCTTCCGAATCAGGTACCGTCTTCAGATAGGCCGAAACAGCTCGGACAAAATCGACTTCAAGGAAGTACCTGCGCGATTTTCTTGGATATGATGTCAGAAACGTATATGTGTTAACCACTATTTTGAAAGGTTATGCACAACTGAACGACCAAGAATAGTACTGAAATCACATACTTTCGCTGAAAGGTATATCCGTATCAGAGATCTCTAGGTTATTGATTCGAGACCCGAAGTATTCGCGGATCAATTTTTTATCTGTGCGGACACTGAAGAGACTATGAGAACACCGTACAAGCAATGAGTCACAAGTCGTACGGACTTCCACTTGAAGCAACATTTGCACAACCGAAGGGACAATGCGTACATAACATCCTCCACTTTGCGGTGGTCACACGCCTTTATTCAAGTTGTCATTCGACATTTACATGAACATAACTGAATTCTTACCTGGCAAGTCTTCTCGAAGTGAAGACTGGCGTATTGGGGCTCATTGAGGTTAGAAGGGCACGGTGGCATCCGAATAGTATTCCGGCAAGCAATCCAAGTTGGTCTCGAGGATTTTGACATGAAAACGTTGTAGAGGGAACGATTCGTCCGTGACAAATACAACAGGTCGAGGGGCAAGAGATGACGTCCAATCTGTTGCTTACATTAGGGAACGATTAAGCAAAGTAAAATGATTAGCGTTCCGAATACCTCGTATAGCACGTCTATGGGCAGAGACATCATCAGTAAAAGCTTGCCCACGTCGTTCTTATTTATGCGACACCTTCGGCTTTTGGCAGGAGCGGTACAGTCCAAGAACGTCGGCCAGTCCTTTGTCCTTGGGCCAGACAGGAGAAAGCGCACTCGACCTTTCTTCTCCGTCAAGGCTGCGGATGGTCGGTCAGTATGCTGTGTGCTTTCTTTCAGATACCAGAATTTCTTACTTTTTATGACATCGTCGGGTGAGGGAGAACCTGCACTTACCTTACTGTTAACATCCTTCACGTCCGGGATTGTGTTATCGTGCTCCTCATCGACGCCAGACTTTCCCCTTGGTTCTCTTTTGATCGCTTTCTTCTTGGTCCTTTTTCTCGGTCGCACCTCCTCTGCATCATTCTCATCTTCACTTTCCGCTAGATTCCTACGCTTGGGGAGACTCCCGCTACCAATGGCAGCATCAGTAAAGCGACCTGTGGAAAGACAAGCTGGATGTATCGTACGTAGAAGATCTAGTTGCGACCATCGTACTACTATGCCGTCGAGGTGAACATTTAGAGGTCAAGGTCCGCACTCTTCCGTACTCCAGCCAGGTCAGGTTGACCGCATGGCAAGCACGTGCTCGGCTCACGAATAAGCAACACTTAGATCGTGACGAGAGACCGATGAGCTAAGCGAGCGGCACTGATCGAGCCTTTCCTTCGTATCCTAATTGACCAGTTTTACGCGATGACGAGTGAGATTTTTTCAAATCAGTTATTACTGTCCTGTAGGTGTAGCCTATATCAGGACATCACAGTACTACATGATATAATAGTGCGGTAGTAGGCGTAATCAAAAGTACATGTTCCTGCCTGGTACGAAATACTTATACTTGTAATGTTTACTGGTCCGATTTGAATCGCCAATAGGACCAAAATTTTCAGACTACATACTGCTGGAACTTCAAGTGTAGGATCGGAGTTCCTCGATGAGAAAATCCTTGAGGCTTTTCGTGTTGGTCACTGGCCTCTCGAACAATTCCGGTGGTTTCTGCAGTGCACAGAGAAAGAACTATATAGCCAGAAACACAAGAGAAGACACTCGTGGCAGTCCGGGTGCTCACGAGATATCTGGGTCTCCCTTCAATTCTTTTGCTTTATTTTTAAATCCAAAGACCACAAAATCTAAAAGGCAATTCTCGTTTAGTAGAAGGGATCAGAGACTTGCTGGTAATCGTAGATCCCGTGGCTTATATTCTAGTCGTTAGTAAGCAAGTCAAGCCCATTTACTCAGAATACAAATACGTACTGGGTTCTCATGTGAGAATAGAGCTCTATTTTATTCTCGAGATGTTTGTATATATTTTGCTTCGAACATATTTCGCAGGACTCCTCATGCAGGGTGCCTAACGGTAGGATAGATGGCTTAACGAGGTCGGGATCATGCGCAGCAATATGGCGATCCGATCCGAGCTTGTGAGTTTCAAGCAGAGGAATATCGCATGATTGAGGATATCGTCGGTAATCTCGTATTTCGCAAGCAACATGCCTAACCTAAGATCATCAGGTTGTATAATCTCATCATAGTCGTTTCGCGCGTTCAGGCTTACCAATTCTTCCCAAGTTAGAGGATTTCGTAACATTGGATCACACTGAAGACACATAAAAGTCGATCCTAAGGACTCCATATGCGACATGGTCGTATCACTCGGGAAACCCAACGAAGACCGCAACACATCAGCGGTATGCAAGACTAATCGTTCGATCTGAATTCTTTCTGATTTCCACGGGCACGGGGGATACGGCCACGTGCCAAACATGTTAGTTCGGCGCCGAGACAGAATCTGGGCAAAAGTTTCCAGGTCGTATGGAGCTGGAGGATGACTGAAAAAAGCATTACACCTCCAGACTGCATCAATGTCGACGGTCGAATCGGTTTCAGAGGATTCCCATTCTTCCTTATCTATACGCGCAATCCCGTCTGGATGCTCCTGTGCTGAACGCAGGAGATTCGCACAGTCGTATTTTACCTTCCGGGAGTGCAGGAACGCAATCATCGGAAGCTCGACCTCGATTCTCTGCCAGTCTGTCTTAGTTATCTCCACAGTGCAGTCGTCTCTTTCGATCATGTCTGACACCAACGGTAGCTCATACAGATCGACGAGGCAAAGAGGGGCCTGATAGACCGAATACGAAATTTGCTGCTCTGTATAGTCTTTGTAGAAAGCGAGTAGTTCGGATTGGCGCCTGCGACGACTTTCCTC
Organism: Phlebopus portentosus; assembly: GCA_037892935.1. Classification (NCBI taxonomy): domain Eukaryota; kingdom Fungi; phylum Basidiomycota; class Agaricomycetes; order Boletales; family Boletinellaceae; genus Phlebopus; species Phlebopus portentosus. The sequence continues at coordinate 872,893 of JAYXKI010000009.1, forward strand.
AATGATTCGTTCGCGTTCATACTCCCGTTTGGTTTGGAGTAGCACTTCGAGCTTTGGGCGAATGTTATTCCAAACTGCGGGTAAAGGAAGAAAAGATGAGAAAACGCTGAAACATAGAGGTCGGCCTTAGTGGCTTACTTCTGTCCGTTAGTTCTTTCGGCTGGCAAACAAGCTTCAGCCAAGACTCTCGGGAAACGCGATCATTATTCCAAGACCTCATTGATCCAATCTCCTCATATGGATACCCGAGAGAATAAAGTCGGTCCGCAATCCTGTACATGTCGTTAGAACGTCTGCGGGACGCTAGGGAGTGAACGACCAACTGTTCCCGGCGTCTAGTCTTTACTTCTTCGTCTGCGAGTTTGCGCGCCCGTGTGTGAGCAGCTCGCCAAGCGACTATGCGATGCACATGCTGATTGTACATTATTCTGATGAGCACATTTAAAGCAATCTTAGAGGCTAAGATATTAACCTTTGCCGTTTCCTCGACGGATCGACGTTGCTTCTCCAAAAAGGAGATGCACTCTTTCGGATCAGGTTCCAACTTCAGATAAGCCGAAACAACTCGGACAAAGTCAACTTCGAGGAAGAGCCGCTGCGTCTTTCCTCGATCTATAATCCGAGGTGTGTCCGTTACGCTCACTGATTTGAAAGCTTAGCCGCGATAAAAAGAGTAAGAACGGCGCGAAACCATACTTTCTCTGAATGGTAGTAGCGAGTATAATACATTAAGGCCAGTGAGTTCAGGTCCAAAATAGATGCGGACCATTTCTTGGCCTGAACGGATGCTGAAAATATATGAGAACACAGTTGATGAGACACATAGAGTCATACGGACTTCCACTTGATACACCACTTGCACAATCGAACGAACAATGTATCCATAACACTCTCCACCCTGCGATGGCCGCATGCCTTTGAGAAATGTGTAATTCGACATTTACATGAACATGACTGGATTCTTACCTGGCAAGTCTTTTCGAAGTGAAGACTGGCATATTGAGGCTCATTGAGGTTAGGAGGGCAGGGCGGCATCTGAATTGCATTCTGGCAAGCAATCCAAGTTGGCCTCGAGGATTTCGACATGAGAACGTTGTACAAAGAACGATTCGACCGTGATAAATAAAGTAGGTCGAGAGGCATGAGATAAGTTGCAATCTATCATTTTTGGAGTATGATTAAATATAGCAGACTGACTAATGTTCCAAATACCTCGTGTATCACATCTAGGGGCAGAGACATCATAAGCGAGAGCTTTCCTATCTCGCCCTTGTTCATGCGGCCTTTTCTGTTTACAATGGGACTAGGTGATTCCGACAACATCGACCAACCCTTTGTTCTTGGACCAGACAGAAGGAAGCGCACCCGGCCTTTCTTCTCGGTCAAGGCTACGGATTATCGATCAGTCATCACGTGCTTACTTTCAACTACCAGAATCCCTCACTTTTTATAATCTCGTCCGACAACGGAGGGCTTGCGTCTACCGTATTGTCAACATCCTCGTCCAGAATTGTGATACTGCGCTGCTCATGCCCGCCAGACTTTCCCTTTGAACCGCTCTTAATTGTACTTTTCTTGAACCGTTTCTTTGGTCTGTCCTCCTGATCTTCATCTTCGTCGTCGCGCTCTTCGCTTTCTGCTAGGTTACTGTGTTTGGGCGCCGGAAGGTTTCCCCTAGAGTTGGCGGCGTTAGCAGAAAGCCCTTCGGAAAAGTGACAGAGGTACCGCACGTCGAAGATCTAGTGGCAACCATCCCGGGGTTCTACTTCAAGTCAAACGTCGAGATTTTCCCGCAACAACGGTCGTCGAAGTGGTCGATAGAGAGATCAATTAATGTGGCTTGACGGCGAGTTTGTGACTACTGAATCGAGTTATCTGAAGGCACGTGCTCAAGTCACATTAGTCGCGTTTCTCTTTTGCCCTTCTTGCCTCAAAGTGGCCCAACAGATGCTATGCTTCCAGTCTTCTCGTTAGAAACTGACCTTCATTGTTGGCGGTACGAGGGAGGTTTTTTATTCGTTGGTGCAGAGGCCAATGGGATGCATCTCGCGTATGTGAACGCGCCGTAGGATGCTCTGACTTAGAGAAATGGAGGCGTGTGCCAGCAGTTACCACTCTTCTGAAGTCTCGGTCCTCAGAGCACCAGAATCATTGAAATTTGACGCGTAATCAAACCGTTCAGCTCGCATGATTTGAAGCGAGTCCAGGCGATGCAATCGATATCACGTTGCCTCAGATACGGATGACATCAATTCACATTTGCATGGTTTGTACTCTACTCGTCGCTCACTGGCTGGATCGTTCCTGCGACCTGTGTATTCTGAGGATTTCAACAGGTCTGGCCACAATAGCCGCTCGCGTTGGTCGGTGATGATTGCCTGGCGGAGGGTCCAACGAACGGTGCTTTCTCACACGCTCTGAATCTTTTTTCGCCTCGCGCTCGCCACTTGAGCTAATATTGCTCTAGCCTTCCCAATCTCGACTCTGGATGGCATACTCTGATTGTTCGTTCCTAAAATGACACACTGTCCGCACTATGGCGACGGATGCTATAATAGCTGGCGACTGAAATCTGTCTAAAAATAGACGACCCATGCAAATCAGTGTGTGTTGCTCCCTTCGCACGCATGTGGACCTGAAAAAGATGGGTTCCTGCGATCAGCAACCACTCGCAGCGGCTGCTCTCTCTGTCGGTCTCTGATGCGTCTGTTTTCGCCGTGTCAAATTACTGCAATCGGAACACTCGCTCTCGAGACCGGATCTAACGAGATGCCGTCGTTCATCTTTTTGGAGAAGTTATAAAAGCTCTGTTCTCCCCGCCCATCTCATCCCACTTCGTCTTTTTTCCCTCTTGTCCGTCCGACTGCTTCTCTTTCCTCTTCCCTTACCCTCCGCTCGCGGCCTGGTGCTCGCTTTTCGCTTTCGTTTTGTTCGACCGTTTACGCTCATTACAAACTTAACTACAAGAACTCTCAGAGAGGAACTAGTTTCCAAACATGTTCTCGAAGCAGCTTATCTCTACCCTTACTTTGCTTGTGTTCGTGGCATCTTCTGCCCTTGCCGCCCCTCCACTCTCATGCCCTGCAGCGTCGACCGTCACAGTCGTCGCTTCAAGCGCGGCTGTCTCAAACATTGCTGTTAGCAGCTCCGCTGTAATCTCTTCTGCCGCCGCCAGTGCTACCTCTACTTCTTCCAGCAAGGGCGGCAAGGGAAATAAAGAAAGCAAGGATGGAAAGGACAAAGATGGCAAAGGAAAAGGCGGCAAAAACAAAGGCGGCAATAGCAGCGCTTCTGCCAGTGCGGTTGCATCTTCGACCGATTCTATTTTTGTTTCGGCTTCAGCGACTGATTCTATCGCCGCTTCGGCCACGGGCGTCTCTTCCTCTGCTGCAAGTGCAACTGCCTCTCTAGTTGTTGGTGGCGGTGAAAAGGGCGTTGGCGGCTCTAGTCTGACGAGCTCCGTGGTCGCAAGCGCGACAGCGTCTGCATCGTCGGGAGCTGCTTCGGGCTCTGCTACTGATGATCAGCAGGCTGCCACGAGTACGTCGAACTTAATTTTCATATGAGACAACCCAGCTGACTTCCGGTCTTTTCAGCTCTCAACCCAGCTGTCATCGCTACTGGATTCGCGTCGGATGGACAACAGGTCCCTACAGCGGGCCAAGTCCCCTCTCTGACATCGACGAACAACTTCATCAACTTCTGCTTGACCGTCAACAAGCCCATTACGAACGGCCAGCAGATCAAGACCGGCTCATGTAACCCCGCACCAATAGGTGTCATCGCTGCGACGACGAACATGCCGTCGTCGAAGTTCCAGTTCCCGAAGAACAACGACACGATTCCCGCGAACCAGGCATTCACAATCAAGATGGCGATCAACAACCTCGAGACGGGCAATTTCGTCAATGCGAACAGCAACTACTACAGCGCACCACAGCAGGTGAACGCACAGGGCAACATCATCGGACACTCGCACGTTGTGATCGAGCTCCTCGACAGCCTGAGCCAGACGACCCTGACAGACCCAAACAAGTTCGCATTCTTCAAGGGTATCAACGGAGCTGCCGTTAACGGCGTCGTCACCGCGGACGTCACAGCTGGTCTCCCTGCCGGCGCGTACCGTATGGCTTCGATCAACGCTGCTGCGAATCACCAGCCTGTGCTTGTTGCTGTTGCTCAGCATGGTTCGCTCGACGACATGGTCTACTTCACCGTCCAGTAAATGCAGATCTGATTTACGGCGGGCTTTGAAAGTGCGCCGCGTGCCGACTAGTTTGCGTCTTTTTCGTTGTTCTTGTATCTGTTTTTCTTGCATGACTGGTTTGCATTGGTTTTTAATGTTCGTTCTCGGTCTTTTCAGTACTGGGTTGCTGTTCTTTTTTTTTTTTTTTTGTTCGTCATGAATTCAATACCTCTCGCATTGTCCAATAGCAACATATCAGAACCAAATTTTAACGATGTGCGATAGCCAATGAGGCATTTACCGTACAACGTTATGCAGTTCCGTTGATTTTCAACTGTGTCCTCTTGGCAACGAACGAACTCAATGAGTACCGCCGATCACGCTGATCATTCTTTACTCGCATCAATTTAGATCGGAAGAGTCGCCTTTCACCTTGACTACGACCTCGATGTCCTTGCCGACAATCTCCAGGCACATTATTCCTCCTTATTCTTGGTTACATGGATCTAATTTTACGTGACCATCGGACCTGACTTGGACTTGTTGGGCGCCTTCTCGCAATTCATTTCATTCCCCCATCGAGGACAAGGTGCCATAAGACAGAATCAACGTTTTCGTTTTATTCGATCCTGGATGGGCTATGGACCTTCATTCAAAATCGAAGAGGAGCTATCCGTCGCCGTCGGCGACCGAACCTCGGCATGTTGAAGCCGTTTCCGGACTGAAACCAGGCTTATCGTCTCACGACGATTTTCCCGGAAGGTTTGCTCTGGAAACCGGAGTCTCATGCTCTGCGCTTCCTCAGACAAATGCCGACTACGGGTCGTACTCGAATCCTGGTGGGTCGTCGCGCCCGGAGCGGAAATTTGTTGCTTCTTCATTCACACCGCGTATGCCAATTGGTCCTTGTCGTTTCGTCTGGTGAAATTAGTCAAGAAGAGTAATCAACACGCGGCTTGTTGCATGCCGATTTTATCGATTCAAACTCAACGGAATAATGACTGGCTACGGCAAGAATTACGCATGGGATGCTCTCGTCAAATGAGTATAAAGAGTAGTTATGCCGGCTTGGGACTCCGCCATCACAAGATCCCCTTCATATTTTTCTTTCCCTCCCTCCATCTTCTTCTGTTCTTGTCTGCCGCCTCTGCGCTTCACGGCCTGGTGTCGTTCCCTCCCGAGCTTGCTCGATATTCATTCTTTTCCCTGCACATTCTTTTGCGTCCTCCCGCTGTCCGACGCACGCCAAGCCGAACGAGCTTTGACCAGGAACACATTTTGCTTGCCTTTCACACATCTGAGAAGGATTTGAATTTTTATTTCGGGAAAAGACAGGAAGATTTTAGAAAAGATGTTCTCCAAGACGCTCTTTGTCGCTCTTAGTTTGTTCTCTATCGCCGCCCCGCCTGTTCTTGGCGTTCCATGCACTTCGGTCGTAACCGTAACCGCTGGCGCTAGCTCGACCGATGTCGCAGCTATCAGCGCTGCTGCTTCAAGCTCTGTTTCCGTCTCTGCCGCCGTCTCGACATCGCGCGGTTCAAAAGGCTCATCGGGTTCTAACAATAACAATAACGATGGTTCCGATAGCTCGTTGACGACCAGCGCTCGTAATAATGCCGCGACGACGACGAGTTCAGCTACTTCCTCTAGCTCAACGTCGAGTGGTGGGCGCAGCGGCAATGATAATGGCAATGGACAGGGTAACGGAAATGGAAACGACAATGACAATGGAAACGGAAATGGCGATACCGATACCACTACAACTGCGTCGAGCGGGAATAATGCCGCTGAGACTACGACCAGCGCGGCGGACGCTACTTCTACAACTGCTACAGCTACCTCCGGTACTGGTAATGGCAACGACGATGGAAACGGAAACAGCTCTGATTCTACTGATAGCGAGCAGAGTGCTACAAGTATGTTATCATCTCAATTAAAAACCACCTATTTTACCAATACAATCGTCGTACCTTTACAGCCCTCAACTCGGCTGTCATTGCCACTGGCTTTGCTTCGGACGGCCAAGAAGTTCCTACAGAAGGTCAGGTTGCGTCTTTGACCTCGACGAACAACTTCATCAACTTCTGCTTGACCGTCAACAAGCCCATTACGAACGGCCAGCAGATCACGACCGGCTCGTGCAACCCCGCACCAATAGGTGTCATCGCCGCGACGACGAACATGCCGTCGTCGAAGTTCCAATCCCCGAAGAACGGCGATACGATCCAGGCCAACCAGGCGTTTACGATCCAAATGGCGATCAACAACATCGAGACTGGCAACTTCGTCAACGCTCAGAGCAACTACTACAGTGCGCCTCAACAAGTGAATGCGCAGGGCAACATCATCGGACACTCGCACGTCGTCATCGAGCAGCTTGACAGCTTGGACCAGACTACTGTCACAGACCCGACCAAGTTTGCGTTCTTCAAGGGTATCAACGGAGCCGCCGTTAATGGCGTCGTCACTGCGGACGTTACAGACGGACTCCCAGCGGGCGTATATCGTATGGCGTCTATCAACGCTGCGGCGAATCACCAGCCTGTGCTCGTCGCTGTCGCTCAACACGGCTCGCTCGACGACATGGTCTACTTCACTGTGGAGTAAACGCCCCAAAACTTCGCTGGCGTGTAATGTTTCGCCGATAGTCCCTCGCGCACGTAACTTACCCGCTATTGTTGATCATGAGCGTTTCGGCATTTATTCACTCATCGTCCACACCCGCTGTAGTATATCTTTTTTGCATACTCTGGTCGTCTTTTCTCTTTCTGAATTCATCTGCCTTCTCGTCTCTTCTCGTCTTCGTCTGAATGAGTGCATGCATTCTGTTATTCCGGTCGGGGTTCTTCTCTTTGAATTGGCTTTGTTTGACCTGGCTTTCACTGCTAGCGTTTAAGGGAATTTCTTGTGATAGCGTCACCCTGTATTCTTTCTGCCTTGAGGGTGGAGTTGATGTACGTAGTCGTACCGCTTTATTTCACGCATCGGTTTGAAAGGATATGCGAACAAGACAATATTTATCATGCCGTATCGAAGTTGATTATATTGTACAAAGGCTGGAGCTTTCTAGACAGAAGAAATGCATAGCATTATGTATGGTAGACAAGAGTCGGCCTGACGTTAGTTGAAATGACCAACGATGGGGACTACTGCCCGGGACAGAATCAGTTATGTTTTCTCTAAGTTTTCGGTAGAATGAAATTCACCTTCGGCCGGATAGGATAAATTGCACACTAATCTCCGAGGGCCCATGAGTATTGGATAGAACGTTGGTTTTCGTCTACAGTGTACATCCTGAACTCCGGATCGCTGGCGTTGGACGTAAGCCTTAAAGTCGCTCCCGTTTCGGCTTTCCTTTCGGCAACTTTCTTCAGGCGTATCAACATACGGCTTCCCTGTAGTGAAAGGAGTTCTGCTGAGCCTATAGTGTAGATCACGAAGGCAAAAGCAGGCTCTTCCTGAGTAAAATACGCAGTCGTCGTGATGTTCACTACGCTGACCACAATGATACTGAGGTCTTTTAAGGTACACCAGAAAATACAAAAATTACGAGAATGGTAGACGTACAGTGCGAAATACAAGGCTTGGTCGAAAATGAGTACTTTCACTAGCTTCGTGCCTCGAAATCCCAGGGACCTCCGAATATTCATGGCTTTGATAAGAGCCAGACTCATCAGGATAGAATCATACAGCAAAGGGGCGGACCTCGAGTGTATTCAGATATTGACTAGTGGACTTTCGTAGAAACAAGATGTACCTACCAATAAAGACATCTAAGTCCCACGAGTAACCTTTTGGTATCGCAAAAGTCAGCATTGCCAAGGATGATATGCGAGTAAACTAATAATTTCGCATTAGCGTGGTTCATTTGGAAATTGCTCTGACTAACTTTGCTCCTTCAGAACCGAAGTGATGAGGCTGCCTAGTGTGACGACGGCATTGCAGAAATATAGGAGCAGGATAGACAAGACGGCTCTCTTGCATTGAGTCTCTATGAGGGCTAATTAGTGATGGTTCCTAGCAAAATTTTTTTTTTCGAGACTACCGAAAGAATATAATGCCCGGACTCTCAGGTACAAAATATCTGAGATCAATTAAGCGACTTCCTGGATCAAGTATCAGGAGGAAAGTTCACTGACAGTCCATGCAAAGGATGATTACCCAATCTAGAGATAGTGATCAGGAGAATGCAATATGGCTAAATACTCGTAGACACACCTAAAACACTTGATATCCAAGTGAGGACAGTACCTTAGATGTATACCCGTTTCAGGCAAAGAAACAACAATGGCACAAAAACACCATACATCTTTTTTGAGCATAAGAATCTCAGCTGAAGTTCTCAGGCATGGAAAGCACGTACAAGACTTGCTTAGCCACTTCATACAACCAATGAGATTACTCTGAATAATAAAGGGTCGAGCACTCACGAATTACTCCAACAATACTTCTTATTACAGCACCGTACCGCATCTAACGGCGACTTCAGGAAATTTGACTTTAGCAAGAGAGTATTCTTCACCAGGAAAAAGATCAAGTTAGTCGAGTTGAGAGGTGATGCCTGGTTTTATGAAGCGATGAATTCGACAATACACTGGCTAGAGGTGCTAAATTGACGAACCCAGAAGTAGTTGATCTATGGAGACCTGATTAGCTCGCAGGAATTCATCACGCAAGTTGTATCTCACCTCTTCATCCAATGTGATAACTAGCCGTACGCATATGCGTAAATGTGTAGAAAACGACCAGAAAAATAACGAAACTCAACGTATATCATATATTAGCAGTACAGACACCCCCACCGCACTCCACAATTGAAGCTGCAAGTTGCATATAAGAGATTCTGGATCGCCAATAGCATCCATATCCGGACAGCTGAACACAGCGGTCAAGACCCAGTCTCTTCCACAGGTCAAGGGGAACGACGAGCGGAATGGGTTCTAGAAAGACATGAGAAGATTATATTCAATGCGATCAGGGAACAGCATTCGGAATGATGCACCGATCCAAGCTCGAACGATGAAGATGTAGTGTCAAACACAGTCATTGCCACAATAGAAGCTCGGATTTTGATGTGAGAATTGTCCCGGAAACTATCAGGCGGGAAGGACGGAGCGGAACGACATACGATGATAAGATGGACACCGTGAGATGCTAAAAAGGTAAGGATGTCATCTTACGGAAATATCCATCAGATTTTTCTTCCAATCATGATACATCCTCATCAACGACTAGACATGAGAGATCAAAGAAGCTAATTCGAATGTCGGAATGTCGGAAAGGAGTGATCGATTTACCGATACAATACAAGAGCCGTCACTCACGAGCTGAAATTAGGTGCTCGATTATCATGGAATCAAAGATCCACCGGCAAGAGCTCGCTTGAAACATGTCAGAAGGACAAAAGAACATGTGCATGATCTGATCCATCTAGATCATTTGAGAAGGCAGCGAAAGTCGGTTCCTCTGGGAACTTAGTTCCATATACTTTGTCTGGAGTCAACTGCAACCAAGCTATGGCGTGTTTCATCCTTCTTGAAGATTGCACTAACAGATCAGCACCGCGATGGCGCATCCAGCAAGATTTTGTAACGGCTGGAGTACAAAGTGCCTAAGACCATATTAATACGATGTAGGGGCGGTCATTGTAGGCAAGCCCGTGCATTTCCTGGATCACGGACGAGCAGGAAAGATACTCACTTGGGTTCCTTGAGTAAGTTACATTGCAGGAAAGGGCAACAAGAAAGCCTAGCTTGAAGCGGAGACTCCCGTCATTCTGAGGGTACATCTGGGTACATCGGTCAAGATTTTCTTCCCGGACGTTTGGTGTGACCAGATTTGCAAACCCAATCCTGATTCAGAGTTCAGACAAGAAAATGAATAGCACGTCAACCTTCTAACGACGAATATTGAGCGGAACGTGCAAACTCGTCTAAGCTATACGTTCTAAACTCTGCTTCAGTGACGTTTGACGAAATTCGGAAGCTCGCTCCCACTTCGGGTTTCCATTCTGCGACTTTCTTCAGGCGAATCAACATACGACTCCCCTGGAGAGAAAGAATTTCTGCTCCTCCTAAGACATACAGGACGAAGAGGAACGCGGACTGGTCCCGCAAGGGCTTCGCGTTTGCTGCGATATTTGCCGCGCTGCATGCCATCACACTAGTCTGTGGTTAAATATGTTGGCGTCGGGAAGATTCAGGAACTCACTCACAGTAAGAAATAGATGGCTTGGTCAAATACGAGTAGTTTCACGAGCTCTATTCCGCGAAAACCAAGCGACTTTCGGATGTGGCATGCCCTGTAAATAGCGAGATACATCAAGATAGAATCGTATATTAGAGGCCCAGACCTTGAAATAGCTTAGATACGTGTGCGTGCAATACAGGTATAACCCACCAAAAAAGACACCATAATCCTATTGGTGTCTCACTAACGTCGCAGAAGGTGACGCTACCGAAAAGGGTGTTGGCGAAGGCCACCAAATCGTTAACTATGCAGGAGCGTCTTGAGACCAAACCGACTGACCTCCTGCCTTCAGTATTGATGCAATTAGCCCGCACATAGTGATTATAGCATTCATAAGATATAAGGCTTTGATGGATCTGACGACTCTTTTGTATTGAGTCTCTGTGTTATTATCAGTTTAGTCCTTGAGTCGAGACTCGCGAACACGGCTCACCAAAAGAGTACAATGCTCGTACTCTCAAGTAAAATATATCTAGGTCCAATACAAGTAAGGCGTTATTTTTTATTTTATTTTATTTATTTTATTTTTGATCAAGCACAAGAGAAAGTCACCAACAATCTATGCAAAGGATAATTATCCAATCTAGAATCAGGGTGAGAAAAAGAACCAGAATCATTAACAGATGAGCGCACCGCAAATACTCGTGGTCCACGAGAATAGGTTGCCTGCCAACTATTTGAGTAATCACACAAGAACGCAGCAATCGCCATCTCATACACCTTCCATGTACGTCAGCGTTGTTAGACTCTAACCGGAACAATCGAACATGAAACGTACGTGAATCCATCGACTGAGAGTGTACCCACTGGCTGAATGAACTGAGCTGATGTTCCAGACATCCAAGAAAGGGGTACGTACAGTAGATTGCTATGATGCTTCTTACCACCGCAATGTACCGAATCTGAACAAAAATTAGGTTATGCAACTGTATGGAGAAATGTTTTACATTACCGAAAAGAAGCACAAATTGATCAGGCTGAACGGTTTGGTCTGTATAGTAAACTCGCAGGTCAGATCATTCCATTCTACGTCAAGACTTGATGCCAATCCACTCGCCCAAAAGTAGGTAACCTGATGAACGTGAAGTAGTCAATCAAGAGCTTTCCAGTGATCTCAGCGTGATCGTCTCACTTCGTCGTCCAATGTGGTGACTTCAATGCTGTAAGTACTGCAATAGGTCGATCAAGATTGCCAATGACTCAACTGATGTCATATATCAGCAAGGCCGACACTGCTACAGAACTCCAGAAGAGAATACGTAAACTGGACACCAGCGACACTGGATCCTTGACTTTATCCATCTTCTCACTCATTATCAACACTTGACGTGTTGACGTGACGAGGTCGAGGAAAGATGTATGGACGGCAAAAAGACTACACCCGAAGAATGATATATTTATTGTCGATAAGAATAGTCCCGCATCATTCACACGTTTCAGGTTTGGAGCTAGCTAACGAAGGGACCACAAAGCGCTGGCTGCACATGGTCCGTTGCACAGCTTCCAAAAAACGGATCTTGACTCAGCGAGTGTTGTGGAAACGGCAGTGATGCGATCGTTGATGCGAGCTATGGATGGGTCCAGCGGAGCGAAAAGAGAAGGCCACCTGTCGGTATCCGACACGTTTTCATCAGCTATTCAGAAGGGTGCTGTAGTGGAAAGATTGCATTGCTGGCTGCGTGGTAGAAGAGTAGTCGTTCAAGACGAGACGAGAGGTTAATGTTAAATGTCAACGACAGTAGTTCTGTTCATTGATGGGACGAAGCTGATGTAAACCTTTCCCACACTCAATCTCCCATTGATATTTGTTTCTGCAATTTCTTCACCGTAACCACTACTATATTGGCTAAAGCAACATGGAACGCGGAAAATGAGCAAACGAACGGATCTGTGGCGAAGCACCCTCTGAGTGAATAATGGGCATTTAAACGGTACGAGTACTTTCAGGAGGTTATCGAGAACTTGAAGTACAGAGATTAGGCGAGGATAAGTATATTATCTCGTGTATACAGCGATGAGCGTATGACTGACTTACTTGAGATAATGTCAGTGTCGGCAAGAACGTCATTCAGATCCATGATTGATGCCTAGTCTCCCAGTGCCCAAGAATATTGAACGGAACGCGTGTTTTCATCTATGCCATATGTTCTGAACTCCGGATCACTAACGTCGGAAGAAAGCCCGAAACTTGCTTCTTCTGTTGTCCTTCCCGCAACCTGCTTCAAACGTATAAGCATTCGACTCCCGAGCAGAGAGAGAAATCCCGCTCCGCCAATAACTTGAAGTGCAAAGAGGAACGCCGGAAGATTCTGTAGTGGGCCTACATTGGTCACGATATTTGCAATGCTGCAAACTATGACGCTTGGATATTCTTGTTGCTCAGAAGCAATAGAACACTTCGGTCAGGAAAAAATACTTACGAGACAAAATACAAGGCTTGGTCGATTATTAGTACTTTTACGAGTTTCAACCCTCGATATCCCAAGGATTTTCGGATGTGCGCTGCTTTATACAGAGCCAGAACCAACAAGATGGAGCCATACGCTAGAGGAGCAGACCTAGTGGAGATTAAGTATTTACGAAGTTCAAACGAAAGGAACTTACCAGAATATACTCCTCAAGCTCACTTGAAGTTTTCCGGAAGTATAATCGCAGTACCTCATGTTCTTGGAGATAACATGAATAAAGGCTAGACGCCGCGGTCAGTAGATTCCTCATGTGGTCATTTCCACTAACCTCCCGTCTTCAGCAAAGAAGCGATCAGGCTGCCTACACCGACAGAAACATTTATAAAGTATAAAATCTGGAGGCCCAGTACGACGCTCCTATACCGGGTCTCTGTGTCCCATTTGTAAGAATGCTCAATAACGGAATTCGTCTGAGACCCACCAAAAGAGTATAACGCTCGGACTCTCAGGTACAGTATATCTACATGGTCCCAGTTTAGTATGTCCACGCGGCCAGGATACTCGAATGAAAATCACCGACAGTCAATGCAAGCTATGATAGCCCAATCTACTACGGTGTGATCAAAAAAGGAGTTCTGGATTGAGAAAAAGAAGGCTCATACCGATGATACTCGCGCTCCAAAGGGCGGATCTGCCTGGAATTCGAATTAGTAATCCGTTGAGAAAACGACGGTTGCCATGACGTACACCTGAGCGATATGCATAGTGAGTATCGGAGCCGTGATGTGAGAAGTACATGGAAGAAAATCACAAGAATTGATGCGCCGAGAGTGTGCTTACTAGAGTGATTTGCTGAGATTGCACCAAATTTCCTTGACTAGATACTTACAATAAGTATTGGCAATATTTCGTATCACCGCGGTGTACCGCATCTAAATGCGTCATCAGAAAAAGTACTTTTAATCTCTGGTTAATCGCTACCATGAAGAAGATGAGGTGGATTAAGCTCAAGCGCGAACCCTTTGAATAGAAAACATTTATCAGAAAGCAAATCTTGAAAGGCAGATACTGGCCCACTTACCCAAAAGTATTCAACCTAAGAAATACGTAGTAATTGAGAAACTGTATCTTTGGGCGACGATCAAAGAACAGATCGCACCTCCTCGTCCATTGTTACGACTATATACGTAAGCATGTATAAGAATGGATTCTACAAGACGATTAGGGAAAACTAACTGATATCGTATACTAGCAATACAGTCACTCCGAAAGAACACCAGCATTGAAGCCGTAGGCTAGATACCAATGAAACTGGGTTCTTTATCAGATCCATAGCCCAGAGCGTAAGTGAGTGTGGACGGGAGGAGTCTGGGCCGAGCTACCCTGACAGTTAAGGTAAACCTCATAAGAAGAAGAAGAGAGGTAGCAGCGGACAACAAACGCAATAATGTGCCACGGTTATTTATTGGAGTTACAATAGCACTCCCACGCTTTTCGCTGATTGTGATGGACTGCAGAGCCGCGGGTGAGAGTGTCTCACAGGCAGCTCTTGACAATAAGATTTTGATGCGCTGAGAAAAATGCGAGAAAATGCGAGAATGATGGAGTGTTTACCCTCTGTGAAAGATTATTCAGCAACAACGGCCAATTTGAAAGTCGATGCAGACTATGGACAAAGGATCTCCCTAAGAAACGCACATGGATGTCGAAAGAGCAAGATTCCGCTTTCGGATCGAGAGCCAGGCGTTAGGCAGTCTTGTAGCGCTAACCGTGAAACCCGTAGCAACAGCATACATCTAGTGCATTGAAATTCTTTAGAGTAGAACGATGAAGATTGCAAATAGAGTTGGCTTGGGGACAACGAGGAAGTGTAACAGGTTACGAAGTGATCCGGGATAGCGATGGATAAGACAAGAGTCGGTTGACGAGCACATATATTTTTATGCGCTTGGTTCGCTGAAGATATCCGTACTCTTGACCCGAAAGCACGACGAAAAGGACTACATACTAGCCTCCCAACGACAATGAATATCGTATAGAATATGAGCTCTCGTGAGTAGTGTAGGTTCTGAATTCCGGATTAGTAATGTTCGTTGTAATCCCACAGCTTGCCTCCGTCTCCGATCTCCTCTCTGAGACTTTCTTCAAGTGGATCAGCATGCGACTCCCTTGCAGACAGAGAAGTTGTGCTCCGGCTAGAATATTCAGAATGAAAATGAGACTGGAATGCCCCTGTGCTGGGCACAAATTTGTCACAATGTTCGCAACACTGCAAATTATGACCCTAACATCCCGTCAGATTTATCCTAGCGATGAAGGAAAGGGAGCTCACAGAAGAAAATATATAGCCTGGTCAACAACGACGGTTCTTACGAGATTTACTCCTTGGAAACCCAGAGATGATTGGATACTCGCTGCCTTGTAAAAGGACAAGCCCATCAAGATGGAATTATACGTCAGAGGAGCGGACCTTAACATAAATTAAGTAAATGCAAAGTCAGAAGTAGCAGTACATACCAGTAAAGGCATCTTAGTCCTACAAGAAACTTCCTGGAATCGCAGAATCCCGACCCGTTAGAAACCGCATGAGGAAAGACTGAATTGCAATATCAGTGAAAGATCATGTCTGTCGAGACCACTCCAACTAACCTCCTCCCCGATCTGTACAGCGATGAGGCTACCCAGTGTGATAATGACATTTAGTAGGTATAAGACTTGAGTGCACATAACGACTCTAGAGTATCGGATCTCTATGAAAGAAGTTCCAATGAGCTTTGGCCGTTGGTTCTTCTCCCAAGACTGACCTAGGGAATATAACGCCCGGACTCGTAAATATAGAATATCTGATGTCATCAAATCGTATCAGTCAAATTGGATTCTACAAAAATCACTGACAGTCGACGCAAAGGATAGTTGCCCAGTCTAAAATCATCTTGTAAGAATGATGCGTCAGCTGGTAGTTCAGAGACGCACCCAAAATACTCGTGATCCAAAGGAAAGCATTGCCTGATGTTCGCTTCAGTCGTTATTGTGGTCAACAGAGTTTACTGTATCGTACACCTTTATTGTAGTGTAACATTCAGCAAATACAAAACACGCGTGTGGCCGAGACGTACGTGAATAGATTAGCCGACACCGGGGTCTCTAGTGAACGTCGTTGAGTCGAGTCCGAGCGGCTTCAGATAAACACTAGTACTCACGGGAAATAGTCATGACGCTTCTTATTATTGCGATGTTTCTCATCTAGTGCAGTGTCAGACAATCATAGTTATTCTTGACTGCATGGATAATTACAATGAAAAACGTTATATTTATCGAGCTTAATGACGGTGCCTGCGAAAGGATTAAACAGCCGTGGCAAGGAGGATGCAATTTTGATCGATTTACCCAGAAATATTCTATCTGAGCGAGGAGGATTAGTTGCTTCAAATGAATTCCATGGACCACAAAGCACACCTCGTCATCCAGCGTGACAACTAAACACGAATGTGTCAGTTCAGGACAATGATGTCAATAACGCAAAGGACTCAACAAGTGTCGTATATTAGCAATGCGGATATCGCTACTTGACTCCATGATTCAGTATTCAGACTGGATTCCAGTGACACTAAAGCTATCATCGAAGGTGCATCTCAGTTGACATAAGCGCCGGACGTACTGATCAATAAAGCCCTTTCCTAATTAAATGGTGGCCACAGGAAGTAGCAAGTTGGACGTCTGGGGCGCGAAGATAAAGAGACACGGAGACTTGCTGTCAACTTGACTTTTGCTACATTTATACAATGGCCTCAGCTACCGTGCGTACGTTCCCATGATTGACTGACTGAGTGGCTTGAAGCGGATCACAAGAATTGGAGAACGTATAGTACTAGTTACAGGTCCGGGCCTTGATGATCGGGACTTCGCCACAAACGGGAAAGATTAGAGTACGGCAACATCCAGCGACCTGATAACCGTGTTCGGAAGAAAAAAGTTCTGGAGTGAAACGGTAAAGTTTATCAGAGCTGGTTTCGTTTCACAATACGAAGCTGTCAGGCGTTCCGTAACAGCACGCAATAGAAAGACAAAATTTGCTCGAGTGCTAGAGTTTGCTTGATAAATGCAATAAAGAACAAGGAACGTCAAAGCTGATGCTCCCATATCGTTCAAGAACCAGTAAGAGCAGACGTCGGAGTAAAAAATGCATTTGATTGCAATTATTGTCGAGTGTGTGGTGCGACGGACAACCGGCGGTGGGTCACCTCACCAATCCCATGTTTTGTTACGTAATATTATATAATGGCCTCGGAACCATATTGAACCTTTCTGCAGCTACCGTGATGCGCCATTTAAATGCCACTCAGAACCTGTTCGTCAACGATGACGACTATGAGGAGCAGGCGTTGGTATTTATTGACGCATTGTGCTCGACGGAGGTGCCATTTCTCTCCGTAAATCCGTTCTGATCGAAAATGAACAACCCAGACAAAATATCTGTCGCTGCAGCGTCAGATGCTGCGCGTTTCGCAAAGTCGGTAATCCAATATTTTCTTGATTTGGTTCTTTAGTCTGGCACTTATCGCATCGCTCTGAGCAGTTATGATCGTAGCGACCAGCCGGTAAATCAGGAAGCCGCTCACGCAGCCGCCGCGCAAGACGCTGCCCGAATTGCCTCAACAGGCGAAGCGACTCAACCCCTCCACACAGCACCCTCCGTTAATCTTTTAGGAATAACTCATGCTGAGGCGCGTATCATCACATCTGAAGAGCACAAGGCGCTAGGATACAGACCACCTCAGGGCTCACTCGCGGCGACAGCTCAATCGGCCACTGCTCATCACGCACAGGAAGATGCAGAAGGTGCAAGTGAGCGCGGCTCGCAGAGGACGAGCACGCTGAAAGAAGCTGCGAGAATTGATGCAGCCCGGATTGCTTCTGAGAAAGGCGAGGCTGTTGGTGCGTTACCAACTGTGGGCCTTGATGAGATCTCGAAGGAGGAGGCCTCCAGATTGCAGAGTGCTGAACATAAGATGTAAGTCTCCGCTCAATCTCATTTTGAAGCTCTCAGATATAATCTCATATCGTCTTGTTCCTCAACTCGTGTCGATTCTTATCTCGGTCCTTTGTCTGCCTTTGAAACTATAGCTTGGGTTACCGACCTCCACCTGGCTCGCTCGCTTCGCAAGCTCAAGCCGCGGCCGACCGCAACACGGCTAAGCAAAACCGTATCAACGGTGAAGGTCCGGGTGGGATCAATCTAAACTCCATAACGCAATCAGATGCCAGCCGTCTGATGAGCGAAGAGCACAAGAGGTTCGTACGATATATTTCATCTCATCTGACTTTCATTCTCATCTCGATCTACTGTACTCTACAACATCAATAACGGAAATTGTTTGTTGCCGTTGTGGTGTTGATCGAAACGCATCATAGACTTGGACACCGTCCTCCGGCAGATTCCCTTGCCGTACAAGCACAGTCGGCAGTCAGTGCTCGATCTGACTGATTTCTCCGCCTGCCATCAAGATGGCCTGTAATCGTTGTTTTTGAATAAGGCAATTCCACTTCATGGTTTGTAGCCATAGAATCATCACCAGAAACCCTGTATTATTAGTCTAGTCAAACAATGTTGATAGTTTATCGAAATCTACGATGAGCAGGAGCTTTCTTTTGTCTCTTTTCAGAGTTTCATTTATATAACAATTCGTACCAATACATGAAGAATTCAAAGTAAACATGAAAATGAAGATGAAAAAAACTTTCCACGACATTAGAAGTAAAGGAAACCTCAGCAAGGATTACGACGTCCACACAGAAAGGAGGTTTAAAAGGAGGTTCCTAGGAGCACCAGCCCCGTAATATACTCATCTACCGTATAAGCGGACATGAGACGACAGGAAAATTATAAATGGATAGGATTGGACGAGGCAAGGAGAAGGTGTGAAAAAGTCAGTGATTTGGCTGATTAAAAAAGGCACATCCGGGTGAGTGGAAAAGGAAGAAGAGTCGGACATAGGCAAAATAGAAAAGACCGAATCAAAGAAAGTTGGAAATGGAAGAAAGAAACGAGTGATTGCCTCACGTAAGAAGTCCAGCGAGCAACACATCCGAGTGTTCAATCGACATTAATCTGGAAACCAGTAACCTGGCTCAGATATGCTGAGCTCGCAAGGTCAAGCATATAGACATCATCATGAGCGGTACGGCCGTCGTATCCACCAAAGGCCCATAAGCGCCCGTCTGCGAGAGCAGCGGCGTGGTAGCCTCGTGGACTTGGTGGGATTCCGCGTGTATGCCGGGGTTCGTACTGGAGGGAGACTGTATAATACTTTAAGACAATCGCTGAGGAACTGAAAAAGAGGAAACGAACCAAGATTGAAGAGGAGCAGTTCGTTTGTGTATTGAGTACCGTCATGACCGCCCATTATGAAAAGATAGGATCCTATCTGAGTCGCAGTGTGCGCAAGGCGGCGATACAGTCGATCTGTATGAACCATACTCCAGTGCCAAGTATCTGTACATGAATCAATAAGTCATCCAACCGATTTAATCTGCAAACCCAAATAAAATCACCTAAATTGAGACAAAATATATCCGCAAACGTTTGGCGACCATCACTTCCACCAACGACGACCATGACATTGCCTACTAGGTTTGCAGTGTGATAGCCTCGAGGAGACGGCTTTGCACCCGACGTGCGCTGCTTCACCCAACGCATCCGTTCATAAGGGACGTTCACGTCTAGAACCCATACATCATTCAGAGCCATAGCCCCATTACCACCGCCGAATACAATCAACCGGCTCTTGTGCAAGACGGTAGTATGAGCTCGCCGAGGACGTGGAAGCGTTTCGTCTATGATACTATTGTTGGCCGCTGGAGGTGGTGCGGAAGCAAGATTTTGTTCAATGGATTCCGGAGTGGCTGCAGAAGGTGAGTCCGTGCCGCTGGAAAGTGTATACCCGTGCGCGGCGGTGTTTGTCTGGTTCGAGGAAGAGGAGAACGGGACATGCGTCCATCGTCTTGCAGCCGTATCAAGGATGTACAGGGAATTATAATACATATTCCCCTGTCCACCTCCGAATACGAAAAGCCTACGATCTACAAGCGTCGCCGTATGAGCACGACACGGAGGCGGGACATCTCCGTTAGTTTCTGGCCTCGTACACTCCATCGTCTCAACATCAAGACACAAGACGTCTCGCCAGAATTCTTTGTCGTCGCAGCCACCGAACATCCAAATCGTTGTATTGTCCACAACCGTCGCACTATGGCTCCGCATCTTGTGCGTCGGCAGTGCACCCCAGACGGGCGCACGAGACCAATACATCAGCGTTGGAGGTGCCGGCTCAGTATCATGCAGGAGCATGCGAAGTATCCTAGCTTCCGCGTCGTCTTCGTCTGTAGTGTCTCTGTTCTCCGTCCGTGACCGTCCCAGCGCCTTACCAGTGGTCTTCTCCTTGTCACGCGTGCGAGAAGGCTCCTTTGAAGTTCCAGCAGGACGCTGAGCAGACGCCGGGGATGTCTTGCGCGGCGGATTGGCGTTTGCGTTGGTTGCGACACTAAGTACGGACGAGCCTCCAATCGTCCTGCTCGAGTTTTTATGGGTCAACGAACGGTCTCTAGGTTGCTGCTGTTGGCCATGTGTACCATTGGTCGTCGGCGAGCCAACCGCGGATGATGCAACGGCCGAAGCAGGAGAACTGCTACTCGCGCTGTTCTGAACCGCCGGCGACATCGTGCTTCCATCGACGCCGTCAGGTGTGCGCAACATGTTGTGCCCAGACATCTGCAGGATGTTCGGTACGGGCTCCGAGGATGCTGCCTGAGTATTTACGCTTAGAAAGCGAGCAGAAGAGCCGGACCGTGAACGTGATCCTGAGTTCGACGCCATTGGTGCAGCAGTTGCAGTAGCAGCGGTCGAGGACGACATGTCGCGCAGACTATGGTAAGAGCGAGTAGTCGCGATCCTCGGGTTCTAAAACAAGGACGAAGTTGACTGTCGTTAGCACCGACGAAAGAGCAATCGCCGCAAGGATAATTCCAAGAAAGAAGGATCTGATGAGTGCTTGGAAGGCATTGTACTTACCTCGTTGGAACCGGTCGACCGCGTGGTCGACGAGGATGCGTTGATCGTTGTCGACCGGGTGCGTACTGTGACCGACGACGGCGACGAGGAAGATGGCGAAGGCGCGGCTGGCTTTGCGGAGAGCAAGGTAGAAGAGGAAGGGATGCGTCTCTGATTGTGTACCTGCATATTATTGGAATAAATGCAAATGCAAATGGGGTCCAGTAGTAATATCATCCTTGTTTCCTGATCTAATCGACACACCGTCCCTTTTCTCACACAAAATATCCTCATCGACATAAAGTCTATCGTGTCTGCAACCTATTTTGCGCATTTTTGTCTCGTTTTCTTCAGTAGAGTATCGACAAACAATTTTTCTTTCAAAATAACTATCAAGAGGTACTCGTAAGCATTCATAAATTCAGGACTTTCTTTTGATGGGTTTGAGCAGTCACGTGGCAGGCAACCATCTATACCGACTGCGACACCGAGAACATCGAAGTGGCAAGAAATCGTCACTTCAGCTTCTGGCATCAATCTTATCTCTGTGCGGATATTTCGCATTTCGCATTGAACACAGAAGTTGAAACCTTGAAGATCTATCTCAATAAATCATGCATCACGGTTACCTGGGGATTACAGCAGTGATGATTGCGGTGTTCTGCAGACAAAAAGATCCAACTTGAACGGCACCGTACCTGCCTTTCTCCGTAACCTTCATCAACTGAATGATTTCTTTATCGGTTAAGGCCATGTACTATGCTTTCGCGGAGAGCTGAAACCTGGTAACGTACTGGACGCCTTGTCTTGTATCATTAATAACCGGTGCTTCCCTCTACGATCGAGCTGCTAAGGCTAAGGATCTGAGGTTGATCATGTCCCGCATGCTGTTATCTAAGCAATGTTCTCCTATAATATTAGACGAGGAACCACACCGAGTTGGCTTTGCTGTCCTCCCTAACTGAATTCCTCTGCACGCAACTATGGTATCCTCAGGTTTTCTACGAAGCTTAAATAGTAGCCTGTCTAACCTGCATCCTCGGACAACCGAGGGCAACTTGGACTTAACGAAAGAGCTTATCTCACAGAGTCAAGCTCTTCGATGTGGTCAATTTGCAGTTCTGGCATTGATTGTGTACGACATCGGTTGAGTCTCTCATGAAGTAGGAATAAACATGTGGCTAACGTCCCAGCAGTTACATCAATGGACAAGGAGGCAATTGCTCATGCTTAATTTTCAGAGACATTACTAATTTTCCCTCGGACTTCTGTTCCTATCAACACGGACAGATAAACTACTTTTGGGTGCGTACATTGAGATCAGTTCGGACCACAACATACAGATCACATCCATTAACTAATTCGACATTTAACCTAGGCCTTGTCCTTCAGTCCCGTGAATCTGGTTTTCTTTTTGGTATGTCGTCGAATGCTGGACAGGTCATATGCATTTTCTCTTGTTCATCCGTCCGTCAAGGTCCGCTACACTGCAGTATTCAGAACGGCTATATGGATCTTGAGTGAGCGCCAGCTTGATCAACTTGCAGAACTGGAACCATAAGTTTGTTAGCATCGAGTCTGGATGTTTCAAACAAGATGTGAGTTGCACCTTTACAAAGTTGCTAGCAAAGGACTGACGTCTTTTATCATTCGTAAAGATGTAAGTGATTCTTGCCAGCCGCATAGTCCAACGACGCTGAGCAATGATCAAGGCAGTCTCACATTCTGGGGACTTAACCTATCCGGTAGCGCCAATAAAGCAACAGCGAACCCTTATATTTCTGACTTTTAACACAGATTGGCTGATATTAATATGCATCGATTGTGGGTGGACATTATTTTACTACAGAAGAATATTTTTTGCTGACATGATTCTACCTAGACGCAATGTACCTTCGTATTCGGGCATTATATTTCCTACGTAAGCTTTTTCAAACGAGGTATATCCACTACTTACGCTCGTGATCAATTGACGACGAGATCAGAGGCCAGAGACAAGAAGATAGCCAGGTGTGCCTTGGTCATGTTCATAATCGAAGGCGTCATGACATTGGGCATTGTATTACACGAGTCCACCATATATCATTGTGGGTGAATGAGTATGAATACTACCGGGTATCGGTCAGCCTGCTAACGGAGCACAAGTAATCGCGTCAGAGGTGTCAGGGTTTAGTTACTGCAAACCAGTACACCTACGTCCCAGAACGGAATCTCTCTTGTTGTGGTAAGAAGTTGTCCTTCATAAAGACAAACTGAGAGCTCATCTTCATGAGAAGGGTTCTTATATTGTCCTATCATATCACACTAGGAATACTGTCCGTTCTCAAGGCCATACGTCTTCATAGCACGTTAGGGCAGCGTGGTATCCGTCTTGTGAAAGTGATAGTACAGAACCAACTGGCCTATATTGCATTGTAAGGATCATCTTGTGTATCTAGCTATGCTTACCGACAACCTGTTTCCTAGCATATTGATGTATGCTATTTTCAACCTTGTCGGGTTACTTGATGAGAAGGGGATCACGAACATTTCAGTTAATGTCCTCACCCGTATCGCAGGAAACGCAGGAATGCTCTCCCTTGTCGGGAGCCGTATGCTGATACAATTGAAGCAAGCTGCGGAACAAAATCCTCGAGAAGGAGGGAGCCTCAGACTTCCGACGCACCCTAGCACCGACGTCTTCCGCACGATTAGCACAAGGCCCGAGAGTGTCCCCGGCCAATCACAGGTACGTGGTCCTTTTGTAGCTTAACATTCTTCTAATTCAAACCTATGACCCGTAAGGACACGATGCAAGGCACATCTGAGCACGGGGACTGATTATCAGAGGAACTATAGCTCTTATATACTATCACCCGCTCTCCTACGGAATACGGATACCCACATCTTTTGGAGTCTGCCGTTTTGTCGTGCATGATAGACATTGCTCGCGTTATTTATTGCTCCTATATATATACCCTTCTGCTTGTAGAGCGCCTGCTTCTCATCACGCCCAACGAAGTATCAATTTATGCCAAATTGATACGTCTCAGGGAGGGCGGGTCTAAACTGTAAAGACCGAAAGCGAACAAATCCGTGCCAGTAATACTTATCCTTGTTTCTGATCCGTTGATCGTCTTCCCGTCCCTTTCTCATCCTTGCCTCTCGTTTCACAAAATGGACAAGAAGTTCCTCGTAATGCCAGCCTATCGCGGACAATTCATCCCAAGTTTATTTAGTAAATTATGAACAATCGGCTTTTCTTTCGAGTGGTTCTATTATTAGGTAAGTAAGGGTGACTGACTTTTAGCGACAGTCACGTGTCAGGCTTCGAGTCGATCGCGACCGTGACTTTGTCCAACTTCAATGTCCAGTGTCTTTACGCTACGAGGAAGGCTTCAAGAAACCATCAGTTCAGCTTCTGGCGTCAACCTCATCGTTTGAACATCTTCGCATTCATCGTGAAACAAAGAGAAGACGAATCAACAAGGATCGGTCAGCCATCACGGTAACCTGGTGATCCCAAGGTTGCTTGCCTCTAGACTCGGACAAACGGTTTCAACGGAACCATACCTGCCTGCCTTTCTACGGGACCTTCTTCTAATTGAATGATTGTTCAGCTATGCTTTCTCCAGAGATTTGAGACCTGATGACCTCGTTTGAGATACGGCATCTTCAGCGTCCGTTGGTTGCTAGTACGATCGAACTGCGGGGGCTAAGGAACTGATGTTGATCATGTTACAACTAGCGTTGTCTGAAGCAATATTATCCTATGATATTGTCCAAGAAACTATACCGAGTCGATTCTATTGACCTCCCTTTCCAAATGTCTCCCCCTGCGACTATGACTTCCTCGAGCTTTCTACGAAGTTTGACTGCACTATCTAACCTGCATCCTCGGTCGACCGAGGACAATCTAGATTCAGTGAAAGCATTGATCTCGGAAACTCAAATCCTTCAATGTAGCCAATTCGTAGTTCTAGCATTATTGGTATACGACATCAGTTGAGTCCCGCACGAAGTCTCATTGAATGTGTTGCTGACGTTCTAATAGCCATTTCGATGGACAAAGAGGCAATGTTCATTCTGCATATCCAAGGAATTTACTGACTTTGCCTCGGATTTCTATCCTATGGATATAAACAGATAACTTACTTTTGGGTGCGTTAATCCTGATCAATATGAACCATGACATGTGTCAAGTATCTGAACCACAATTTGAACCAGGCCACGTCCTTCAGCCCGATAAATCTGGCTTTCTTTTTGGTACGTCACCGTGTACCGGATAAGTCATGCACATCTGCTCTGTTTTTACTGGTTTTAAAGGTTCGTTGGGTTTCAGTATTCGGGACGTCTTTGTCGATCCTGTGTGAGTGCATCCCACCCCGATCAAGTTGCCTCAGAGCTAGAATCGTAGGTTTGTCAGCACTAAGTCTGGGTGTTTCAAACACGATGCGAGTAGCACTTTCATATGGCTGACAGCAAAGGACTGACGTCTTTTCCGCATCTGTGCAGCTGTAAGTAAATATGTCCAGTTACATGGTTCGATGACGCCGAATAACGATGAAGGCATTTTTACGTCCTGGGGCTCAATTTATCCAGTAAGGTCAATAAAGCATGACAAACCATTATTTTCCTGACACATCGAGTTCAGATTGGCTGATATTTATATGCATCGATTGTGGGTAAACGTTACATTTCTGTGGTGCAGCATTGACATCTTAACTTTCTTCATCTAGATGCCTTGTACCTTCGCATCCGGGCATTATATTCCCTAGGTGAGATTCTTCAAACACACCGCTTGAACTCATGTGCGATGCTTGATTCATTGTTCACTCGTTGAGCAGAATCCAGGGACAAAAAAATAGCTAGCTACGCTTTGATTCTGTTCGTTATTGAAGTGGCCGTGACATTCGGCATTACTCTGCACGAGGTCATCACGCGACACGGTGGGTGAATAATCATTCATGAGTACTATGTCGATCAGCTTGCTGACATCAGGTAAGCTATCGCGGTAAAGGTATCAGAATTTAGTTACTGTGGCTTGCTACAAACACCCGGTGCAGTAGAATCGTCATTGTTGTGGTATGTTGCCCCCGCGTCAAGCAGACCATCAGCTCAATGTCCAATGTCATAATAGGGCTCTAATACTGTCATATCAGCTCATAGTAGCATCGCTTTGCGTCCTAAAGGCCGTACATCTCCGTCGCACATTAGGGCCGCGGGTGTTAGCCTTGTGAGAGTTATTGTACAAAACCAACTTACATACATTGCAATGTAATGGATTATCTTGTGTACTTGGACATCCCTACTGACGATGACTTTCCTAGCACGTTGCTTTTCAGCGTCTTGGACTTGCTCTGGTTATATGTTAAGAACGGAGATACACCCATGTTCATTTCCGTCCTTTTCCATATCTCCGGCAGTACAGGAACCCTTTCCCTAGTCGGGAGCCGCATGCTGATTCAGTTGAAGCAAGTTGCGGAACAAAACCCCAGAGAAGGAGGGAGTCTCAGACTTCCGACACACGCTAGTACCGACGTCTTCCGCACAATTAGCACGGGGCACGAGAGCATCCCTGGCCATTCACAGGTACGTTGTTTTTCTGCACCTTGATATTACTCTTATTTAAAGCCTGCGAATCTCAAGGACCAGGCACAGTGGTCGTCCGAGCACGAAGATTGACCAGGGATGTTGACGTTTATTTACTGCGAAACCTGTCTTATGAATACGCCTCGCCTTTTTGGAGTCTACTGTTTTGTTGCGCATGTCACATATTATTCGCATTTTTTATCGCTCTTATGTATACCCTTCTGCTTCTTGTAGAGTATCTGTCTGTCATGACGTCCAACGAAGCATTGATATATATGCGAAAGAAATGTCCCTTTAGGATGTGCACGTTGTAAGTGGGAGCATATTCAAGTCGCGCTTATTCCTTGGATTCAGACTTTATGAAGGATAATACAGCACTACTCCCATAGGCGAGCAAGATTACTCGCCTGCCGCGGCTTGCAAGAGATGAATGAGGTCAGCTTGACCAGGACACCGGAGGATAACCCCTGCGTTGGAGCTATAGCTTCGACATCTGCCTCAGTCGCGATCGAATCAGTTTCAAGCAATACACGAAGATCTGTCTCAAAATAGTCCATCACCGGCGCTTGAAAATTACAAGGTTGTTTGCACAGCTCTGGTGATTAGCTTCGGCGTCTCCTTGTCTGACAATCTCTGGTACTGCGGTCGCCCAACCACGTTGCACCCGTTCGAATCCAGCATCGTTACACCCGTCAATTACTCCTGCAACCGAGGTGAAGGCTGGGATCTGACGTTGATCATGTTGCGAATGCTGTCATCTAAAGTGTTGTTTTCCCTCTTTAATATCGTCCAATGGACCGTGGACCATACCAGCTGTTTCTACTGTCATCCCTCTCTGATCGATTCTTCACGTACCCATGGTCGCAACGAGCTTTACTCCAAGTCTGACTGCCCTATCTAACTTGCATTCTCGAACTATGGTGGACAATTTAGATACAGTGAAACAGCTTATCTCACAGACTCAGACCCTTCAATGCGGTCAGTTTGCAACTCTGGCACTAATTGTATACGACATCAGTTGAGTCTCGCACACACATTCGGAGTCACTTTATTGCTGATATTTTCAATAGTTGTAACGGTGGACAAAGAGGCAACTGCTCATTCTGCATCTTCAGAGAAAGTACTAATTTTGCCTCGGACTTCGATTTTTATCAACATAAACAGATAAATTACTTTTGGGTGCGTGAGACAAGCCGAGATCAGCTTGAGCCACGGCATATTGGGTCGACTAACTACATCATTCAACCTAGACCTCATCATTCAGTATCATCAATATGGTTTTCCTTTTGGTATGTCGACGAAAGACGGACAGATCAAATGTGATTTTTCTTGTTCACCTGGTCGTTCAGATTCGCTACTCTGCAGTATTTAAAATTGCTATATCGATCCTATGTGAGCGCCAGCTTGATTGACTTCCAGAACTAGAATAACAAGTTTGGCAGCATTGAATCTGGATGTTTCAAACACGATGTGAGTAGCATGATTACATGGCTCATAGCAAGGGCTGACATCTTTTGCATCCGTGAAGCTGTGCGTAAATCTGTCCAGTTGCCTAGTTCGATGATGCCAAATGGTGATCAAGGCAAACTTGCATCTTGGGGACCTAATTTATCTGGTAATGTAAGAATGCAAGATCAAGCCTCATCTTCCTGACTTTGATTTCAGATTGGCTGATCTTAATATGCATTGATTGTGAGTGCACGTAACAAAGTATGTGAGTTTGCTGATACAGTCCATCTATGTAGATGCGTTGTATCTTCGTATCCGGGCATTATATTCCCTAGGTTAGCTTCTGCGAACCAGGCATATATGGTGCATGAACTCATGTACCATAATTTACCCGAGCAGAACCCAAGGGAAAGAGGATGGCTAGGTACATATTTGTTTTATTCCTGATTGAGGCCTCGGTGGCGTTGGGTATTCTAATTCACGAGGTCACGACACACACTGGTGAGTGAATACTGGTGGATACCACCGAGCATGACTAGTTTGCTGACATCAGTTAAGTCACGGCAATGGAGTTGTTAGGATTTAGCTACTGTGACGTAGCACAAGCACCAGATGCAGCAGAATCGTCCTTGATGTGGTAAGAAGTTGACCTTCTCAAAGACAGTTAAGGACTCAATGTCATGGTAGGATTGTAGTACTGTTGTATCAAATCATAGCAGCAACGCTTTCCGTCCTCAAGGCCGTACGTCTCCATCGGACCCTAGGACTGCGGGGAGCCCGTCTCGTGAGAGTGATAGTACGAGATCAACTGACCTATGCCTCAATGTAATGAATCGTCTCATTGATTTAGACTGTGCTTATTGATGAAAGGTTTCCCAGCATACTTATCTGCGGCATCTTCAACCTGATCGGTGCACTTGATCTAAGCTTACCGGCGCCGGTTCAAGTCCTTTATTGCACTATAGGCAACACTTCTGTTCTTTCACTGGTCGGCAGTCGCATGTTGATTAATCTGAAGCAAGCTGCAGAAGAAACTCCTGGAGAAGGAGGGAGCCTCAGACTTCCGACGCACCCTAGCACCGATGTCTTCCGTACGATCAGCACCAGGCGCGAGAGCGTCCTCGGTCAGTCACATGTACGTGGTCCTTCTGCACCCTGATCCTCCGCTAACTCAAAGCCTGTGACCTTACAGGACTCGGCGTCGCCCACGCCTGAACGCGCGAACAGATGATCAGGATGATCCTTATATTATCTTCATTTTCCTTCCGATATCCAGGTCTTCTGGAGTCTGACATTTTGATCTGCGTGTTAGATATTATTCGCGCTGTTTATTGCTCCTATGTATACGCTTCTGCTTGCGGAGCGTCAGTTTCTCATTACGCCCGACGTAACATCGATATTTGCGGAATGTGCATCTTTACGGGCGAGCGGGTCTAAGGATATGGAAAGCGAACAAATCCGAGCCGTGTTAATTCTCTGAGCTCGTAGCTTACGACGTGTCCCACTTCAGTACTCCCAGATTATTTGCCTGTCAGGTCAGCTTGACTAGGATGACATCTCGCACCAAGGAGCAATGGCGCTGACTCCGAAACTGAGCGTCCTATCCTGAACTGAATCACGGACCGTTCAGGGTGGGATAGTGATATTCGGATCTTGCGTCTCGAGATAGTCGATGATTCCGGCGTAAGAGCATAGAGAATTGAAATACGCCCGCTCGTGTCGCGAGAGTTGAGACTCAAGCATGAACGACCTGTACGAATAATTCAGTTTCTCGTTTTTGAGACGAGATTATAAGGAGATCTCACAGATGCCTGTGGAAGAGCGGGAAGAGCAGGCCATAGCCTGTCGAGATGTGTACGAAGTTCTTCGCAGGCGGTCATCTTATTGAAATCAAGTTCTTAGACTGGGCAAGAACATACCTTGATGGCTTCAGGTGGTGTAACCTCGAAACCCGAGAATAGCGCCTATATACATACATATTGTACATTAGTCTCAATCCACAAGAAAAAAGAACAAACACCAACCGGATTAGCAAGTAACCCCCTCGCGCTCATCACACCATCCGCCCGTGTCTCCTTTCGAATCTTTCTTACTTCGTTCATGTCCCATGCATCGCCATTGGCGACGACTGGGACAGAGCCTCTTGCCGCGGAAACGGCGAAGGATATTGAAGAAAGCGACACGGGCTGAGTGGATGCCTGAAAGCGCGTGCGTCCGTGGACTATTATGTGAGAGACGCCCGCGTGGATTGCTGTTGTTTCTTTATATTAGAATCCAGTTGTAGGATTAGTTGACGGGATTCGAGTACCAGTCTGAACGAGT
Source organism: Phlebopus portentosus (assembly GCA_037892935.1). Classification (NCBI taxonomy): domain Eukaryota; kingdom Fungi; phylum Basidiomycota; class Agaricomycetes; order Boletales; family Boletinellaceae; genus Phlebopus; species Phlebopus portentosus. The sequence continues at coordinate 903,125 of JAYXKI010000009.1, forward strand.
CTCTCCGTTATTCTGTATCAAAGAAGAGTTACACATACATAAGCTCTTCGTTTGAACGCTCAAAAGGTCATTTATCAACTGACTTCAAGTCCGGATCGACTCTAATTTTGATAGAAACAGGAAAAGACAACTCGACTCGATTCTTCGCAGCGCGAATCATATCCGCGATTTTGTCCGGATGTCGCAAGAGCCAGCATCCGATTTGTTCGTCGTAGGCCCATGATTGGGGACAGCCTGCAAATGCCAAGATCTCAGCTCTATTGTCAGTCCTATATTCAAAGGAAAAGGACGCTTGATACTTGCCGCAATTTAGGTCAACGCCGTCGACATGCGGTCGTATCAGTTCGACCGCATCGGCGAAATGCTCAGGCTCGCTGGCAGCAAACTGCGCAATCAACGCGCCACGAACACGTCTTCGTCTCGTCTCTTGCTCAAGGGTTCTTCGGGAGCTTCATCTAATTGTACAAGCCTTGACGAAGACGCCCTCTTCTCTTCTAATATGAAGTGTCCCCTCTCTAAAGACGACGTTGAGAAATCTGTCAATCTTGCGTTTGCGGAGCGAGAGAATTCTGCGGCTAGGATCATCGGTGTATGTGTTATGTGGCAATTGTATAGAGATACTAAGTGTCTGAATGGTACTGGAATGAATTAGTTGGGTGAGGATTGAATTTGCACTCTTTCTTTCTGAGGCGGTGAAGTACGCAACGTTTGCTGTAACGAACCATGGGCGCTAAATCCACGAAAAATGTCAGGAAAGAAGAAAGATATTGAAGAAAAGTGATACTCGCCTGCAACGTTTATATCTTCATAATTTCTGAGCATTTCGTCCGGAGATACAATTAATTCATCCATTTCTACAATTTAACTCCTGGATGTTGGAAGTGAAGGTATCCGTTGGAAAGCTAAGAAAAGCTGTGCCAACTCGCGCCCATCAAACGGGATTTTATTCAAGTCACTCGCATCAAAGCGCATGAACTAGGCGGCGATGCGACATCACTAGCCCTCCTCGTTCTCCCCGTCCCCCTCCCGTCCTCGTCCTCGTCCTCCTCATCTTCGTCTTTCCTTCACCACCATTGAGCGGAGCATGTCGAACAACACGAGCTATGACAAGGCGCTCTTGGACGAAGCGCCCGAAGTGACCCCGCAGCAACGACAGGTGCGTGGATCTGCTTAATTGTTGATGTGCTAGCAGATATTTACTTATCTTCTGATCTTCTCGTGATGTTTGTAGAGATTTTACGATGCGGACCTTCTCAACGACGATAGACAGCGCGACGGTTTACCCGCCGGGGCAGCCGCGCCGATAGCAGCGCGCTCAAATACAGACCTCGAGGCTGGCGTCGTGCATGGCAAGCGGTCAAAAGAATACGCGCAGCTCCCTCTTTCCTCCACCGCCATCCGATCCTCAACGAAAACCCCATGGTACAAAACGCGCAAGGGGATCATCGGGCTCGTCATACTCGCCATCGTCATCATCGGCGCGGTCGTAGGCGGTGCAGTCGGCGGGACGGTCGGGAACGACGACGACAATAATAGTGATTTTTCTATATCGACGGTACCGCCTATCTCGTCGAGTACCGAACAAGGATCTGGGACGGCGCCTATCGCTTCACCTTCGCCTACGCCGACGACTACGACACAAGAAGCTCCTGTCGGTTCTGGGACGACTTCACCTGAGGCGACTCCTACACCTGATCCAGGACAGCAGGGCGCGTCTGATGCCGTAGCCGTGGCGGCGGACGACGCGCAAACCGCTGTATAGGCTTAGGCTCAGAACGGGGATCTCGGACGTTGGCTTGTAGTCTGTATGCGCATCATGCTCGCGTTTATGTCCATGTGGAGGGAGTTGTTATTGGAATTCGGACAAATGACAAATGATATCTTTCACAATCTACTTAGTATTTACAAAGTAATTTCTACTTATTTTCTTTTTGTATGCTCGCTTGGATTCAAGCTGGAATATGTAATCTTCTGTACGGGGCAATGGATTTCTGTACCTTCGTAAGCGCGGATAATTGAAAATCGAAATCGAGATATCAGTCTTGATATTGTACAGTACACGAGTATCTATCGTCCGAGGAGCGATAACAAAGAATTTTCGTCAAGAGAAGTGATTCTTTACTTTCGACCGTTCCGTCCATTCCATTCGTCATTCTTACATAGTCGTAATCCAGATAACAAATCTCATTTTCATCAAGCATCGAATCGCATCCAAACTCTTCAAATCTACGAATCGCCGGGATTCGTATCCCTCCGCCCACGAAATGAACCAGGTGTTCTCGGACTCGCAAGACTGAAGCGCCGGAACAGGACTGCTGCACCGGAATCAAGTTGAGCTCGAGGTCTTTTCTCTTCCTGAGTTTGCGATGTAGGTAGACTCAGCTGAGGCGCAGTCGCCGCCTCGGGCTTCCCGGAGGATTTGGGCGCTTCCGTCGCCCACCGCTCAGCTGACTTAGGACTGGAGTTGGAGGCCCCAGCAAGGTGAGATAGTCTACGAATGAAGCTGAATCTTCCACTCGTTCGTCTCGTTTCCAGATGTCCTGGCTCTTGATTCTTTGTTTCCTTTAGAACAGCCAGTGGCCTTGAGCGGAAAGTCGTATGTTGGAAACCGAGTGGACGTACAGTGCTCGACCGTCCTCGTTTCATAAGAACATTTCTCTTCCTCGCGTTCCCCGACATCGCAGTTGTATCCTTTTGAGGACGCTCGCTCTTCTCTAGCTCCTCCTTCGCTGAAGGTGCAGATCGTTGCGTGATAGGTCGAGTAGATTGCGATTGCGATTGCTTCCTACTAACAGATCCAAAGCCAAGAGCAGCACCACCAGCGTTGGAGACCCTCCGCCGCGTTGTGGTGACTAACCTTGCAAGGCTGAGAAGGGCGTTCGAGATGACTTTGCTTGCCCGTCACCAGTGGGGAAGTAAACCCGATGATTGTTTTACTGACATCGCGTTCATCCTCAATCGTCTCGTCAAGATTCTCTCTCCCTTCTCCGCCATCCGAATCTGGCGCAGAATAAATCACCACACCACCACCAAAATAATCATGGATATGATCACTATCCAGAAAATTAGGTGATAAGTACATTTCCGATGAGGTGCGAGAGTCTCGTACGAGACCAAATACCGAGCTATTACTCGCGTTCGCATTCGCGCGAGTAGACCTCTCGGACCCAGTATAGTCTTCCATGGCGACATTTGTATCGGTGAATTCTCTGGGGTGATGAGTATGAATATGATCATGGTCCGATGGGGTTTCTCTGTTGATGCTATTGCTTCCATGTCGAGATTCAGAGCGGAAAAAGAACGAGAGGTCTCGTCCGTCGTCGTCGTTTTCAGACCCGCTATCGGCATCGTCATGGCCTTGGAGCGGGCGCACATAATGCTTTTTGTGTCCGCATGTGCGTTTGGAGCCCGAGGCGAAGCCAAAGCTATGGATTGAACTATTCGAGGCGTCACGGCGGCTCTTTTCATCAATACCTGAGCTGGAAAATGTCGATGAGTGGCAGTCCGGAATGAATGAATCATCGAAGGTATGCCCGATATCTGCGAATCGTTCGTCTTTCTTCGGCGGCCATCTATTATCCGTCAAAGCATCAGAATCGTCTTCCGAGGCCTTTGTATACACGCTCGTCGATTCAACTTCGCCAATATCGTCGACGCTCCTCCCAGATTTCAGAGAGTCAGGCTTCTCTTCCGCTTCACCTTCAAATGGAAGGCGCCACAATGACGGACTCTGGGGAGACCCTTGCACTTGATTGTGCAACCCAGCGAGATAACTCAGAACCGAAGAGCGTTCGCGAGTGGCGGAATCAGCGACCATCGTCTGAAGCCTCGAGAAGCTGAACGTCGGAATGACTCCTTGTTCCCGCTGTTGATGCCGTACTTCAGAACTTGACTTCTCCAACAGTTTCTGTGCCCGAGGGTCCAGAGGAGGAAACTGCGTCGCAGGAGGAAAATGTGGAGGGGCGAAAGAGGCGAACAAACTCGATTGGTTCGGCGATGGCGCATAAAGCTGAGAACTGTGGGCGCTGGTGATCGCAGGTGATGGCGCCCGCCGAACATTGAGATTAGAGTTACTCGCTTCTTCCTCAGTGCTTTGTGTAGGTAGAGCGGCGGAATCACTGACGCGGACCCGAGAAGCAGTTGGAGTACGATCGACACTGATATTTGATTTAGAGTCAGCATCAGGCTCGTCATGTATTCCGCCAACCCGAACAATGACTTCGTCTTTGAGAGCGTCTTTCTCCCAGTGCGGGTATGTCTGCCTTTTGATCACCATATACGCATGTGGTGGTGTCGCGAAGATGAGAGGGAGTGAGGAAGAGCTATCATCAGTGTGGGAGTACCAATCTTCATAGAGTTCATCATACTGCTCGTTGCCCCCCTCCAATTCGACAGAACTACGAGTAGAGGACATTGTAGGCCCAGCGGTAAAGCCCAATGGACGTTGGAATACTTCCTAATACCCGTCACGGCCCAGAAGGGAGTCATATAAGCTTGCTTTGCACATCTGTGACGTATCCGAATTGCAGCTTCTTACCTTCAAAATGCAAATGTACAAAATTTGCAAAGTTCCCGGTGTTTGACAGAATGGCAGGCGGGAAGGAGGTAAGAGGGTGAAATAGACAGACAGGGTATTGCGAGCGTCTCGGGAAGCGAGAGTCAGCTGGAATTGATATAGGCGCTCGAGAGAACGCATTGACCGAGTAGCTAGTCGTCCAAGCCACGAAGATGACTATGTGGCCCAGTACCTTTGACCTAAGCATGACCTCTGGCGGGCCTCACCATCCGTACGCGTAGGCCGTGGCGTGCCTTCATCGACTCAAGATGGTTGATTCTAAGAGCACAAGGTATAGAGTTGTGTGACAAGGGCTGTTTGCCATCGTGTCAAAGAACAAAGCGAATCCTTCTAAGACTCCAAACTCGTGGCGTTAGTTTGACTATACTTTGAAAGCCCCAATCAAGCATGGTTAATCGATGCGAAAAGAATAAAAGCTGAGACAACTTTGACTATACGACTTATTTCAGATCGAGGCTGGCAGTCGCAGGTCAAGATGGAACGGGAAGTAGAACTGGCCCGGGCCATGCATCAAAAATTTTAGATCACGTGATCAAAAGACCACTTATTTTATTTTATTTTATTTTATTTTATTTATTATTTATCCCAAGTCAAAAGTTCACAGACAGAGATACTAACAGAAATAGAAATGGCAGAAATAAGGTTGACGATTCAGGTGGCTTGGTAATAGAAGAACAAATTGTTCACCCGAAATACATACTGATGTTCTTTCTGCTCTCGGTTCTAAAGATTGTTTCGTTCTGAGTATATCGACGGTGATCGGTCACCAGAGAATATCTCTCAAGATCTTCGTATCTTGTGCTGGGAGGCTGTCGTATAGCGGTATGAAATTTCCCATCTCCGCCACCGCAAAGAATAAACCGATGCCTATCTTTTATAACGATATCGTTCCCAGCTCGCTGACACGCCTTCAGTCGCCAGCCCTGACCTGACAACGTCTCTCCACATTAATATTCTGCGATGCCGGAAGGCTTCTCTATACTAAATTTGTCAGCAAATGACCATGAGAAGAGACCCGAATGGTCACGATCTGTGACGGTCACCTTTTTTTACGGCCAGCAATGGATGGGTAATACGATCGTATCGAACAGAGGCCTTTGGACTCTGCCACTTCAAGCCATTATCTTCATGCCAGTCAACAGCCCATCCGATGCTCGCAAGTAACGTCTTTCAAGTATAGAAATGAAGCTGCTTGGAGGCTGGCTAAAGGAGAGGGAGATACAGAGGAGTTCCCACTCCCTCAAGAAGAACTTCGCGCACTTCTGCGTCGTGAAGGGGTACAAAACCTCTCAGGTAAACAGGGTAATGACACATGGCTTTCTGGTATACCTGATGCTCTTTCAAGGTGCCGTATGGCATCAGAATTGCAGGAATCATATTAGAAGGCGGAAGGTGTTGAAGTGTCAGTGTAACTGAACAGCATTGGAAAATAGACAGTGAGTTTGATAGCATGTTTTCTTACGTGGAAAGAAGTTCTTCGGGCGGGGAACAGAGACCAGAACGCTAGACAGTCATCGTTCGTTTTCTGCAAACCACTATTCAGGAACGCTGAGTAAGTCCTGTCATCTCTATCATGGGAACGACAGAGCACTCATGAATAGTACATATATTACAGAAGGTCTAACCGAACCCGAGGTTGGTGCTCCACTTGCCGTCTTGCAAGGAGGACCATTCACAGGAAACTCGCGAATCTTTTGCGATAACGACCACACAATGGTCTGGAAAACGAGATACTTTATTGTCTTCGATATGATGCCGGTCTCCGTATTCGATCTTCGACGGTCCGATGAAGCAGTTGAGCTGAGCTTAGAGCTCAGAGACAGATTGACATTGCTCCCGTGCACGATATGTGCTTATGAAATCCGGAATTGTCGCGGGTCATTTAACCCTGGGGCACTTCTCTTTCTGTCCCCTTCATACAGAATATTAGATTTTCACTTCACCTTTCAGAGTCTTACGGTAATCCACGAGCTACAAGTGGTTGATGACTTTACGAATAACTTTAGATATCATTTTCTGCAAAAGTACTCAGACCCTCTTGCTGCGGGAAATCCTCGCGACTTCGGGTGCATTGTGAACAAAACATCGCGCACAAAAATTGCGGCCTTCTACATCATCACCCTGAGAGCAGTTCACTATGAAGGTCACGACGATCATTAGTACCTAGAAACACAGTACAGAAGAACAGAAGAACAGAAGAACCTGTGGCTAAGAATACAGAAAACCTGTGAATAGGAATGAATATTTGGTTTTTCGAAAATTCTTGCTCAATAACGTAATTCGAGACAAAATTTTCTATAAGGATCTTGACTCTTGGTATCAGATGATGATATCCATAAGGAGAAAGCTGTGTCAACGGCTTACAAATCTCGAAAAATGATATTCTTATCCAGGTTTATGCTGTATTCTTATTTAGAGTTTCATCGTATTGTTTCAAAATAGCTACCGAAAACATGAACTGGGTGGGATTTCTTGCTCCGGCATATCGTTGTAGTTGTGAGCACTGTCGAAGGAATAAGTAAAGCTGAAGACTTGCGACACTCTGACAGCGCTAACGCAGCGCAAATCCTTTCCTTATTGGGCGCGACTTTAGGCGGCAACTTAACAAGTAAGTGAGCGGTAGGCGCGCCTCGGCGGTGCTGCTAGATCAGGGCGGGGGATGCTGTCTCTCTCTCTTCTACCGCATCCACGAGCGAGACGATAGGTGAAGGTCCTTCGAGAGGTACATTCAGAATAGCAATGGGCTGTTGCGGGGAACCGTTGAACAAGTACGACGATAAACAGAATCTCAACGCGCCGAATAATGTATATCCGACAAATCAGCAACCATCGCCTCATCCTGGCGCTCTTTATCACGAAAAACAGCAGTTTCGACCACCTAGCATACCTTCACCTCCTCCAGCTCAACAATTTGGAGGTCAAATCGCGGTGAACGGATCAGGATTCCTACAACAACCATGGCAGCAGCAGATTCCTCCTAGTTCTTCTCCGCCTCTACCGTCTTCTTCTGGTGCTTTCAACCCATATCAACTATCTACTTCCCCATCTCCACCTCCTGCATCTGCGCAGTTTTCAGGTACAACGTTGAATGGTATGGCTCAGACTGGCTCATTCCAAGCCGGATCTCGATATTCGTCGGCCATGATGATGACTTCTAGGGTTGAAGGAAGTGTGAAGTCGTCGAACGCGGGGCCTGCAATAGACGAAGGAAAGATGTCGGTGTCAATTGATTTCGGTGCGCAGATCCTATCTTCGGACATTTTGTTTCTACTGACATTGTCTTTCCATGATCTTCAAGGTACCACATTCTCTGGTGTGGTAAATATTCTTTTGCGACATAAATATTCTTCATATGCTAAAATTAGAGAACAGGCATATGGTTCTTCCCGAATAGAACAGGGTAAAGTACAGCAAATTCTTCGCTGGCCTGGTTCTTTCGAAACATTCCGCAAAATACCCACATGTTTGTTGTACGATGAAAGTGGGCGCGTCCTTGCGTGGGGATTGGAGGCTAAGAATGCCAGTCCTATGCCAGGTACTGTGCGATGCGAATGGTGAGTGCATGTTGCGACTCGTACGTAACGCGGAGCTCAAAACACTCTTAGGTTCAAGCTCTTCCTTGAACCGCGTGCTTTGCGGGAAGGTCATATTGACCCTCGTCTTCCAAGTCTCCCGGTATATCTGCCTTAATCAATTGGAATCGAGTGTGCGCGATTTAACCGTATTTTTTAGCCCGGCAAGAAAGCTATTGATTTAATTATCGACTTTCTTTCGTGCATGTGGGAATATGCGAAAGAAGAGATAACTCGAACGATTGGTGCCGTCGCGGACTTGGGTATGAAGCTTCTATTTCATAACGTAGAACTACTTGCCGTCTGACAATCGGATTCTGTCTTATCTAGACTCTGCCGATGTATGGCTGACTGTTCCTGCTGCATGGGACGCCAAGGGCTGTGAGCTTATGCGGGAGGCGGCCCTCTCGGCAGGGCTAGTGCAGCAATTCTCAGCAACAGACAGGAATTGGGAAGACAGGCTGCATATTATCACGTATGTGATGCTCTAAATTTGTGATGTCTTACTAACTTCTAATTTCTATTTAGTGAACCCGAAGCGGCTGCTGTTCATTGTGCCCACCTGACAAACCTTCACCGCCTCAAACCGAGCCAGAACTTCATGATCTGTGATGCCGGCGGTGGAACTGTCGTACGTGCCAAATTTGCCATAACTCTGAATTATATTTGTGTTCCTGCTTACACTCAGGGCTTCATGCCGATAGGATTTAGCAGTATACAAAATTATTGGTGAACTAGCGAACCTTGAAATCGCGGAGGTCTGCGCTCGCTCAGGTGCTAATTGCGGGTCGCTATTTTTGGACTTGCGATTCCGCGAGCTTGTGAGAACATTGCTTGCCGACCATCCTGCCCATTTGGATCCTGCGTCACTGGCTTATTTCATGCACGCGTTCAGTGAGACGGACAAAATGTCATACATGGGTGAGAGCGACGACAGTGAGTGACATTCCCCTCAGAATGGATGGCAATTTACTCATAACCATTTGGTCCCGATTTGTTCGCATTGCTCAATTTAGACAATATGTTCCATTTCACCTGTTTTAACGTAGATGACCCCGATGACCCAAGTGTCGGTCTTGTAAATGGAGAGCTCGCCATCCCAGGGAATCTTCTCCGAAGAGAGGTCTTTGATCCTGTTGTTGAACAGGTGTGCAATCACTTGCGCTTATCGATACTGTATTGTACATTAATGTGATCCAGGTGCTTGACCTCTTGGAAGAGCAATTGCGTCGTGTGGACCAGCGTATGGATGCTCTGTTGCTCGTGGGAGGTTTTTCTGGAAGTGAATATCTTTTCAAGCGCGTAGAGGTAAGATTTCATTGCTAATGCCAATGCCGAACTACTCCACCGACACTATTTTAAACACAATCCTGTTCTCGGATTCAATTGATTGACGGCGTCTTTACCTATTTATAGACTCAGTTTAGCTCTCGAATAAAAGTAATCGCTCGGCCATCGGATGCCGACACTGCGACTTGTCGAGGGGCTGCGCAATATGGGTTAGCACGAAGGCCGCTAGTCTCTAGCGTCATTGCTCCGCGGTCGTATATCATGAAGGTAAGTTGATCAGTATTCTCGACTTCGGATAGCTCTCAAACGCATGGTCCTTTCGCATACCGTGCTTCCACCCTCGCACTCTGCGATCCGTGGTTTTCGGCGCACTGTTGTCATAAACTGTTATATACGCCATGTCTCAACAGGTCAAGCTTCCAGCGGAGCCGGAAGATTGGCAGAAACGTCCTGCGTACATAAAAGTTAATAATGCTGGTGTCAATATTTGCGAGAACAGGTACGCAGCTGATTTACCTCACCCTGAGAATAATGCTAAACCTGCTTGTCCGCGCACTTGTACATAAATATTACGTTTTGGGAACTTTCTCTAGGCTGCAGTACCTCGTTACCAAGGGCGCGATTCTTCGCAAAGGGTAAGAAAGCCATGCTGTCTCGCTTCTATTACTCTGTTCCGCAGGATACTGAGACCGTTTTCTCACAGGCAACGCGTGCAGACGAAGTTCTGGTAAGTAGAGGCTATAATTCACTGTGGTCGTTTTCCCCCGAATGATGGGAATCTTAATTATTGGATCTAACTGCTCCGTCTTCTGCATGCCTTTCTGCAGCAAATTCTCGCAAAATGCACAAGGTGGGTTGAGTATCCCATGTAGTCTCGACTTCGCCCCGAGACAGAAATATCTTCTAACGCTTGTTTACCTGCTTGCCCTCTCAATGCGATCGTTTTGCCTTCCTGATCATCGATCAACTCCTCTAAACGTTAATTTTTACGACCGTCATTCCACGTGGCGAAGATCGACTCTTTGTTGCTATTTTATATACATCCGATTCGGACAAAATAATGAGGTATACTGACGAGGTGCGTGATGGGAAAAGTTCCCTTCGTTCTATTTCTGATCGATATCAGGGAGAAACCGTGGAATTATGCAAATGGACCGTGGACCTAGGAAACTTGCCATCGTTTCAGCAGCAAGCCGCCATGATGCAGAGCGGCTTCTATACTGGTACGTGTTTTCGTGATCCCGACTCCGTACGAAGCAGACGGACTAAATTTTTCGACCATGCTTTCGGTACATTATGTCTCATTGTTTCTGACAATTATTCCGAATAGAATTCGAGCTCGGCTTAGAACTCGACAGTGCGGAGGTCCGAGGCATTCTCATTCATGAGGGCGACGAATGTGGACGAGTTGTATTTGATTTTCTCAACTAACGTATTTGAAGGCCTGTTATGGTATTCGAATTGTACCGCCTACACTTCGAGATATTTAGTGCAAATTCACTATGCGAATATTTGGACTATCTTAGCTCGGATGAACTATTTGTTGCTTTAGATTCTTTCGTTCCATTAGGCTTTTCATCCTTCCTGTTTTCTCCTTTTGTTGAGTTGTAGTAAGGATGAGAAATATACTTTCTTATAAGGAATCCCGTGTGGGAAATGTAGCGGCCACGTTCCGAACCTGAGATGTTATCGGGTGTCGTTCGAGCTGAACCTGTCACTGCTGCTCGCTTGATTTACTGAACTAGGTTGCGCATTTCTTGTGGCATCAATGGTCCTTTTGTTGGTTAGAATGGACATAAGCCAAGAATGTTATGGAGTCGGCAGATGCCGTGCAATACTCTGATGAAATCAGAAGGAAATTTTCAGGTTCACCCACTTGCAAGTGGCATCACTATCTGTGCCTACTTCAGCCGTTGCCATACCATTATAATGGATACGATAAACGTGATGATAGAAGACTGTGTATGGTCCGAATAAACCGATTTCTGAGGGCCGATAGTGCTTGCGAGAAAGTTGTCGCCGTTCAGTACGGTTAGACGGACGTTTCCGAGCCTTGAGGGGCTCAGGAATTCGCATGGATCCTTCGTATTCATATGCAATGGTCCCTTATCTCCTTCATTCCAGGGATCAAACTCGAGTTGACGGATGTCTGCGAGAATGTGGAAGACTCCGTCGCGGAGACACCACCAATGTAATAAACAAGGTTCTCGAAGCTTCACGCTTTCGCCACCCCCATCGCAGTCTTTATGATACAAACGAAACGACTCGGCTATGTGATGCCATAGTCACGATACATCTATCGGGCTAACTATTTGCGATACGAGACCAGAGAAATCAGAGAAGGCTACCTTTCTGCCCGAGGCTTTGCCACATGCTGGAGAAAAAGTCGTATCTTCGATAGATATAGGGCCCTTTCTATACAGTATTCGTAAGTTCATGACGAGATTAGGACATAATTCACGCTATTGGTGTCGGACCAGGGCAATGACTACTGGCAACGATCGACGACGGCATGGTGGCTGAGCCGCGTGTGCTTAGCCATCCAAAGAGAAAAGAAAATCAATTCATTTCCAGGTTCGTTGCTTCGGACTCTCTCTTGCCTCGATCGGTAGCTTTAATGATCACCTCATCTTCTCTCATCTTCCAATGTCTCACAGAGGGATTCCTGCTCCCGGATTGCGGCGGGCGGATTCAGAGGAGCTCGAATCGTTCTCTGGCTGTGCGGAGTCTCGGAAGAAACGGTAGATCCCGAGAATGCTTGGGGGTCCTGACTGACCACCCACCTTGTCCGGTTCAAAATTTATACTTAAATCCCTCGCTCGAAATCCCATGTATCTTCAAAATTCGCCCTCCTCACCATGTATTGCGAGGAACCGCTTGCGTCCACTCCACTCACTGCGTTATCGACGCCAAGACTGTATAATCTCTTGCAACCGATAACGGTTCCCTCTCAATCCTCGCGTTCGCGCTTTACGAACTGGGGCCGCACCTTCACCTGTAAACCTCTCACCATCTTCGAGCCTGAAACCGAAGACCAATGTGCTCTAGTCCTCGAGCTAGCAAGGCGCGAAGGTCGTCGAGTGAGGTTCGCCGGTATAGGTCATAGCCCGAGCGACCTTGCCTGCACGCGCGAATATATGCTGCGTACTACGAAGCTTAACAAAGTCCTCGAGGTAGGCTTCGTCAATAGTGCAAGTTTCGCATCGTCTGACCTCGCTCAATTCAAACCTCAGGTGAATACGGAGAAGAACTACGTGGTTGTCCAGGGTGGGATCATCCTTAACGCGCTCCACGAGTGTCTAGCCGCGCATAACTTAGCTATGTCCAATCTTGGGTCCATTTCGGACCAAACTTTGGGCGGCATCATCAGTACAGCTACGCACGGAACAGGCCTCACCTTTGGTGTCATATCTACTATGGTGCTTGAACTCAAACTCATGCTCGCCGATGGCACGCAAATCACGTGCTCTGAATCTTTCCGACCCGATCTTTTCAAAGCATCGCTCTGTGGTCTCGGCGCCACGGGTCTCATCCTTGCCTTTAAACTTCAGGCTGAACCAGCCTTCCGTCTGCGTGACGAGCAGGACACCGTAAGCTTCGATACGTTCATTGAGACCTTTGATGCCTTAGTGAGCTCCGGAGAGCACACACGTTTTTGGTGGTTTGTGCAAAATGGGTTTGTTCGCACGAGTGTATGCAACAGAACCCAAGAAGTTAGTTCCCTTTTGCCGTTTATTTAGAGCACAGAATTTGCTGACCTTGTTCTAGGGTCCGAAACCTGCAGGAAGTTGGCTATGGAATACCTTTTTTGGATATCATGTTGTCCAACTCCTTTTATTCTTGGGTCGTTACTGGCTCAGAATTAACACTTGGACTGGAATATTTGCGGAGTGGCTAATGCGAGGAAAGACTGTAAACATTGATCATTCCCATAAGGTCTTTAACGTGGACTGTCGAGTAGGTCGCCGTTATCACCAGCTCGTGAATAATAGACTGACCATAAGTGTAGTACCCACAATATACGACCGAGTGGGCAATACCTGTTGAGAATGCACGAAGATGCCTTCAAGAGCTTCGAGCTTGGGTTGATAATGAATATGCTGACCCAAGAGGAATACGTCCCCACTTCCCCATCGAAATTCGCTTCACCGACTCAGATGACATCTGGTTGAGCCCCAGTTATGGCCAACGCATGTGCTGGATAGGACTCATCCAGTTCAAGTGAGTTACTTTCCTCATCTAAGATTGTGCTAAGTGCTAACATTGTGACTCTTCTTTTCTAGGCCTTATGGATTCAACGTGCCATATCGCCGCTTCTTCGGCGCCTTCGAACGAATCGCGGCCCAGCTCGGTGGTAAACCGCATTGGGCGAAAACGCACACGCTCCGTCCCGCGGAGTTGGCAACCCTGTATCCCAAGTTTCCCGACTTCGTGAAAGTATTGGAAGATGTCGACCCCTCGGGTCTATTTCGGAGTGAATACATTCGCCGTCATGTATTCGGAGATCTGGGCGAAGATGTAAATGGACGCGTCTTTAAGCCAGTGCATTGAATACAGCTGCCCGTAGTCACGTAAACAAATGCGGAAGAAATAAAAAGTTGATACCCTGCTGCATTACAATGTATTCTGTAGCCTTTCTCTCGGCCCGCCTGAAGGTGCTTTTGATACCCTCGTTGCACGCCCTTTCAAAAAGTATGTTGATGCAATGACGTCGCTTTATAAATGTTAAAGTTTATGGTTCTTTTCGGTACTTTTGTTCGCTTATGTCCGTTCCCAGAATTTGGCCACAGTCATATGTTTTGAGGGCTATACCCTTCGGTACCTTAAGGTCTGGAACGAACTTCCAGAGCAATTCTCTCTACAAAGATGAGAAATAGGCGAGGTGCCGCGCAAAACGCCGCCTCCATCGATAAACGTCAAGACGAAGGCATTCGCTCACAGGCGTAAGCTCAAGCTCTCATTCTTATCTTCTCGTCGCACCACTATCTTCTTCTTGAACCGGCTCCTCGGGATAATCCATACTTCTTGTGATTGTCTGATTGCGCTTGTTTCTGATTCTCGAGTAATCTAGTACAAACATATTTCATGAATGCCGTGATGTGGAGCGTCCTACCCTTGGACACTGAAACTGTGTCCCCCGAAGAAAAGTATGCAAGTCTACAATTACAGTCCGAGTTGTTCGCGTATTGACGCCCTGACCAGTTGGACGTACTCCTGGGAAGTTATGAATAAGAGCAGTCGACGACTGTGTAATAATCGTGTAAAATTCTTACAGGGTAATTATCGCGGTACAGCTTGCAGCAATCTATGTTTGCTCCACTCTCTAAATTGGGCTCTGAGTTGGCATGGAAAAGCAACAAGGTTCATCGGGACAGCCAAATATTTTGTAAGTTCTAGAATGATGAATGCGATGGGAGGTGCAAAAACAGTTACCTGCAAGCATAGAGATCACGCTCAGAATGACTTTCTCGACGCTCTGGACAGGGCTCCATCGCTCCGAAGCCTGCTCATAATGCGTGGGATCATCTCCCGGGGCATGCAGAATAGATATGCACACCGTTCCATCGGCGTAAACTAATACGGAATGTAAATCAACGACGGGAGAGAGGATGTGAAGTCTGGGACGTTGCCGAGAATCGTGAGGCACCTACCATTAGGATGGAACAGCGGCGGTTCGAACTTCATTTTGAAGGGAGATAAAGGGTAGTCATCGGGCTTCCATCGCAAGAACAGCAATAAACCAAGAAGCGTTAGGATTCAAGATCAGGATTAATCCTAACCCGTTTACACTGTAACCGCTCACGAAGGTTAATTTTGCGGCGAATACGCCGCCTTCCTAATGACTTTGTATAAGAAGCAGCCTTTCTCAACATGCAGAAGAGACGCACGAATGGTGTTTCCTTGGGACCACAGATAAGCGCTTCCCATGTAAAGAGATCATCCTCGGATACTGGGCCTTTTGACCACAAGCCCAAAATAGATCAAGAAACGGCTCATAAACACACGGGTCAGAGTAACTGGAGAATCTAGGGTGCTTACCAGCGGTGAACATGCCATCAGGAGAACCTGATGAAGAGAAATGAGAACTTCTTAGTTCGTTTAAGACCAACAGGGAAGAGAAACTACCCACCATTCGCTGTCAGTTGTTTATACTCAGTCATGAGTCGTCTCAGCGCAGTCGATTTGCTCCCATTGCGCGATGCCATAATTGCCGGGTATATTCCTATGTCACCTGCAATCTGCGAGTGCGAGACTAGCGGTGCGGGGTGTACCTGTGCTGAACGTGTCGTGGTGTTCACTGAACAACAGATGGCACGCTTCATTCAACACACAAGAAGATACAGAATGATCCTCGTATTACGTAATCCAACAGTTTAGGATTATTATTATTAGCACGGTATTTACCCACAAAAATCAGTCAAGCATTATGGTTGAGATAGCGGGATAGCACTCACATATTGACCTAATTCCAAGTCGTTCATTCAGATGTTCTTATTTGCAATTACAATTACTTTATCTTTGGCGGAGAGAACACGGACCATAGAAACGCTATTATTCACACTAGATTCAGTCTTCCAAAAAAGATTGATATGAACTAGGGAGCATGCGTACCAGCGCGCAAACTTCCATAAATCAGAATTGAGAGTGAGGATGTTACAAAATAGCATCGTGTGTCCATCGGACGATCGGAGTTGAGTTACAATGTACAGTAAGATCAAAGCGGAACCGAAAAATTCTTCATCCGAAAGACTTATTATCGGCTAAGGAGTTGAGGCAGTAACTACCATCCGAAAAAAATCGCTGTATAGAGCTGAAAACATAATACTTGGTCAAACTGAGAATAATGATAATACGTGAAGCACAGAATCTTGTTGGGAAACACGTTAACATACAGGTGGGTACATTAAGTCTTCGGCCCCCCTATTTATGGAAGGTGATTTGCATGCCTTCTCGTGAAACAAACGACTGCGAAACGAGGTGATCCCTCATCTTTGCCGATATGAGCAAGTTGGCTAGTAACAATGAATTTTAATTTTATATGACGTAAGTAAAGAGCGGTCTCGTGACTTCCAATTGACTGGCCCAACGGAGTGTACGGCGCGGAAGATATACTTAGCCAACAACCAACTGCATCGATGGCGGCGCAGCAGAAGAAGCGTATAGACTTTTGTATCGTTACTTTCGTATTTTCAAGCTAACCGGCACTTGCAGCTCTCCCTTTCATTGCAAATTTCACGGCTGGAGCAATAGCCGGAATTTCTGAGATTTTAACGTTTTATCCCCTTGGTAAGAGCCTGTCTGTTTGTTAGACGCACTAAGCTTAATCTAATAACAGATGTTGTATGTAGCTATACCTCGCGTATACATGCGTCACGATTATCGAATGGTCGTTTCAGGTCAAAACGCGTATGCAACTAGAGCAAGGGAGGTCTTCCACGGGTTTGATCGGGAGTTTCAAGTCCATAATTAAGGAAGAAGGGTATGCAAGCATTTTTCATGCCGATTTGCCACCCAATCAACGTCGTCCTACAGTGTCGGGAGGCTGTATAGAGGTCTTGCGCCACCTTTGATGCTGGAAGCGCCAAAGAGAGCTGTGAAGTTGTGAGCAAGCACTTCACCTGTGGCGCACTCATTGAAATGTACTCACAAACTCGTGGGATGCCACGCGCAGCGCGGCCAACGATTTTTGGTCAAAACAATTTATGAGCTGGTTGGGCAGAAAGGAAATGAACCAGAGCTTATCCACTCTGACTGGTTGCAGCGCCGGCGCCACCGAAAGCTTTGTCGTCGTACCTTTTGAGTTGGTTAAGATTAAGTACGTAACCTGGTGCTTTTTTTGCGAGTATGCAGCTGTTCACCACTTTGCCAGGCTACAGGATAAGAATAGCGCATATGCGGGGCCAATGGATGTTGTTCGTCGCATCGTCAGGAATGAGGGATTTCTAGGTTTGTATTCAGGCATGGAAGCTACTTTTTGGAGGTATCCGCGGTTATCTCTCGTGACAGTGTGCGAGATGTCTGACTAGCCCGCTTCCGCATTCTTCTATCTTTGGAAAATCTCTTTGATGCCTTATAGACACGTTTGGTGGAACGGCGGATACTTCGGGTGAGCTGCTTAGATATTCGGTATACTTGCTTTCCTATGCTGAACGGAACCTAGGTCTATCTTTCAGGTCAAATCCATGTTACCGAGAGCTGAGGTATGATCACGAATCGACTTTGTTTCAGCACAGGCGATACGAGTCTAACTGAGTCATCTGGTATCTCGGACATTGGTACCTGATAGACCCTCAGGCTACTCTCTTGAATAATTTCATCTCTGGAGCTGTCGGTGGCTTTATCGGAACAGCTCTCAACACTCCGTAAGGAAATTTCATTTGGCACCACTAGTCTGTCTAGCTACGTTCGCAGCCTCAAACTGAAAGCGTCTCGTATCCTTTTTATTTCAGATTCGATGTAAGATGCCCCTCTCATTGCACTCATGCAAGCTAGAAGTATCAATTGATTTTTTCTTTTTCAGGTGGTTAAGTCTCGCATCCAGGGTGCCGAGAAGATTCCAGGACTCACCCCTAAGTACAACTGGACATATCCAGCGTAAGTCACACCGCTTCCTTGCCGTCCGCCACCACGGGCTTCACGTCTTCACTGTGTCGAACAAGGATAAGATTTACTAGAACGGGTCTGATTGTACCCTAATTTGTTCTAGGCTGGTGACAATACTCCACGAGGAAGGGCCCATGCGCTTTACAAAGGCTTCGTTCCCAAGGTACTTCGGTTGGCACCGGGAGGGGGAGTCCTGCTCCTTGTCGTGGAATTCACTCTTTCAATATTCCGTAAAGGCAAGTTCGACTTCTGTCTTCTCCTTCGTAATCTGATTCTTCAGGAATAGCCCTCGGCCCTCCTTACATCTAGAAATACGCTATTAACCATTTAGACGAGCAATAGATCTTGATTATTTGGTGACACAGTTGACATGCATTGATCAGGATTCTTGCTCATCCAGACCCTGCTCAAAGAGGCCGGAGGTTGTTGACAGAAGTCATATGGTCGTATCTGATCTCACGGCGGAACCTGCCATGTCAAACAGAACCATTTTGGTATAGTGCCTTCATATCGTTACTTTTTTAAATGGATGAGTACCTTGGCTTCTGGTGTCGGCGCGTGTTCATCTGCTCGTGCTCGCGGTACTTGATGTTACGACAATTTTCACCTTTCGTAATGTTGGGTATGCCAAACGGCAATTCCCCGGAATCGACAGAAGTCCAGCAACCTTCGCGGTTACCTCGTATGGTAAGTCGCGCGGGCGTAGCCTATCGTAAGTCATCTTTTGGCTCAGGATTGAGAGAAGCAAGTTTCTTGTTCGATTTCTATGCTCTTTGCTTCATGCAGTCCACGCAGTATCGTCGAATGAAAGCTGCCACCGTACTGAGCATCGTATCGCGTTTATCTTTTCTCCGGATCCCTGTCTCGGTCATCGATTTAAAGTTTTCCGTGGTGCTCTTCTCGATAGCATTCGTCTCCTACTTTGGCATTGCAGATCATTATACAGAGCTAGGTGTATAGGAGGTTAGGAGTTCCAGGAACTTGAATTCTATTGATACCGCGCGAAGAGCTGTGATGCATTCGAGTCCCTCGACGGAGACCCTTGATGACAATGGTGCGTTTTTATCCTAGTATTTATTGTCTTTATCTGATCAGAACGGAAAACTTAACATGTTCGGCCGCTGATTGGGATAAACTGCGGAATATGGTCTTGTGCAAGATTTTGTCAGCCCGTAATCTGGCTCTGGCTACGATAAGGGCTTGAAATAATACGGCGCGTGATACGGAAACGTCCTGAGTGATGCAACGCAAATCGAGTAAGGGTAGACTAAGACCGTAGATCGATAGGAGACTGGAAACGGACAGTGTAATGCAAATTTCCTTGTTCATCGGAAATAAGAAAACAAGGTAGAGAAAAAGGGAACACTGATCAACTCGGCCACTTATGGATATGGAAGCTTACGCCAGTCAGAAGTAGGTTTTTGCTCATTATGTCCTCGTCAATGGTGTGGACTGATGGATGTTTGCATAAGTCCAGATTTACCATTTAGTCGAGACGGAAGCAACGTTTCGTTCTGGTCATACCGAGTGGCCACCATGTATTGTGAACTACACTTCGACTTCATCCAGGTTTCCGGGATCAGAGCATTTTCGCTATAGCACGTTCTTTAACCTCTATGTACAGGATTCTAGTTCTACACGTCTCAGTCGCATAAGCAAAAGTCTAGGAGTGGGTTCGGCAGCCTCCTCGGCGCAAAACGGCGGCGTCTACTTATGTAGTCAAATGCTTCATCAACAAGTCAAGCCTTCGTAGCAAGACAATAAAGACAGAGTTTCGGAGCACATGAACTTCAAGACTCGTCTTTGGTTTATATCTCGTGTCCGTTGTTATGGCTCAGCTATATGTCGTGCTCAGCAATTGGCTGAACTAACGGAGTGATGGCGAAAAGGCCGAAGGGATTGATGAAAGTATCATTGTATCTGATAGTGTGTCGGAAAGGAATAGACACACACTGTCGTTGATCGTTGGTCGTCTCCGGATGGAAGTCGGATCTTCGCTGCTTGGACGAGGAGGATACCGTTTTTCCAAGACGACACTAGTAAGAAGTGTCTTGAAGGCAATGACGGTGTTGATCTCCGGGAAGGGTATGGTCAAAGAATGCGATGTCCAGAAGACACCAGTCAACGGGATAGGGAAAGGCAGAGCAGATTGATAAATGCTTTTAGGCGATGAAACGGATGAGACTCTAAGCCGGCCTCCCAGATGTGTATGTTCCGCGATTTGGACGTAAGGCGAGGGTAAATTTTCATCTCTGTGTAAGGTTCCTGCAATACATGCAGAAATACGATGAGTCCTTGGCCGTTCTTCTGTTGAACATCTCGTACGCGACCTTTTAAGTTTGACCGTTTGTTGAGTCGATCATGCCTAGATCAGCACATGATCGACATTTTTCCAACCTGAACTTAAAGTTAACGGGGAAAAAGCATCGTACCTCTTGACGCTGATGTCTATAGACCTTTCTCTCCGCAGAATTGAGGCTCTTGTCTCTCAATTTGAAACATACAGAAGGCCAACTGTGCACATAGCTGGTACAAATGGAAAAGGCAGTGTCTCTGCTCTCCTTACCTCTATTTTCCGGCGTGCTGGACTCTCTGTCGGTCGATTCAACAGCCCCCACCTCTTGCATCCGTCGGATAGCATCTCACTCGATGGAAAATTCATACCCCACGACATCTTCTCGAATACCATGCAGGATATCCAGAAGAAGGACGAGGAACATGCGATCAACGCAAGCAGCTTTGAGTTGCTGACCATGTGTGCTCTACTTGTCTTTGAGCGTTCGAAAGTGGATATTGTCCTTCTCGAAGTGGGGATGGGCGGACGGCTGGACGCGACGAATGTCATTCCGGATGAATGCATCCTGGTGTCGGTGATAACAGCGATCGACCTAGATCACCAGGCGTTCCTTGGTCCGACCATTGAAGATATCGCACGCGAGAAAGCGGGGATTATAAGGAATGGGAAGCCTGTTGTACTTGCGCCTCAGAACCACGATTGTATAAAGGATGTAGTCACCAATGTTTGCAAGAAAAAGTATAGTCCATTGGTTCTGGCATGTGTTGCCAAGGAAAGACGCTGGGATGAGGATATCGATGGCGAGCGAATGCCTTCGTTCTCGCTGCATCCCTTTATCCCGCCTCCTCCCCGACCAGTAGAAATCGAGATATCGCCGTCAAGTCGCGAAGATGGGTTCGGACATGATTCTGTCTCAAATTTCGAGAAGCCAGAAAAATATCGCGTACTTCTTCCTCTACATGGTCCGCATCAGTTGGGGAATTTGGGTGCTGCGCTTACGGTCCTTCATGTCTTGCGATCGTGGGCCTTCTCTGGCCCGCTATCTTACGTGTCCGCACAGGCTCCAGTCCCGTCGACCTCCGCACCTGTATATGAGCGTGTATCGCGAATGGACGAAGCAGACATTCATGGCGCCATTCGCCACTGCACCTGGCCGGGAAGACTTTCCTTCCATCTCTATCGAGACCCACCGTTAAATATGGACGTGACCGCCACAACTGCTGATGGCTTTCCAACGCTACGAAAATGCCCTGTTGTCGTGCTGGTCGATGGCGCTCATAACGAGGCTGCTGCACGCGCACTGTCTGAATATGTTTCTTCTCTTCTTTTTTCCTTGGGCGTGTCTGATCGAAGAAAGAAGAACGGATAAGTCTCACAATAATTCTTGCGCTCTCACATTCGCCTCCAAAAACTCCTGCATCGGTGCTCGTACCCTTGCTGGCCCCTTTTCTCGAGACCTCTAAGCCGGTGTCAGCATTCCCGAAATCTGAAATTTACAGATATCGGGAATACGTCCAACTCACAACACGTATCGGCCTTTTGCGCTTCTCGTTACCTGATCACATGCCGTGGGTGCGGCCTGTGCCCCCTTCTGTAGCTCACGAAGTCATATGCAACTCGTTCTCGGAGATCAATGATTCCGATTTCTGGATCGCGTCTGATACAGGACGGGAACGTGCGACTTTGCAGGACTTGAAGGATGCACTTCGCTGGGCCACTGGCGATCGACCTGCCATGAAGGATCAAGATGCCGAGGAACGGTGTGAGGAGGAGGAAGAAAATCTTGTCCTTGTTGCGGGAAGCCTGTATCTTGTCGCGGACTTCTATCGTCTTCTTCAACTTCACGGGCAAGGATCACAGATGGAGAGCGTTTGAGCAATATTCTGGTAGAAGGTAAACTCTGTATAAGTAGTCAATTAACAAAAGGGTTGTATCATTAGACTTGTTGAATACTCCAGGTTTAGAAACTTCACAATCAAATAATTCTGAGCTGAAGAAATCTGAATTTTTTTGTTCCGTATACCGCCACGGTGAATGATCGACGCGTTTAGCATCACAAACCACGCCGACTGGAACCTGGCTTTTGCTTCTTCGTCCTTGTCAACCGTCCAGCTGAATGATATCACCGTTTTCTGTCTTCGAGATGTCCTCAAGATCCGATCCTCCTCCAAAGGACTCGCGTCAGTTCAATCAATGGCTTGATTTTCAGGCTCGTGCATAGATACTGATTGTGGTCTTTCACCACCAGCGAAGGGTGCAAGCGGCGATCCATCTGGTGAGCATGACAGCTGAACGATGATGCACGGTTTTCATCTGAATAAAACTCTTGATGCGATGCTACAGATATGTCTTCGTTGACACCACTGGAGCTATCCCAGCTCACACAGGTTCGCATCGCATCTGTCCCGTACGCGTGCGCGCTGACACCCAATCTTACCAATGCATATACTGTTTGCCTTATGGGACATTTCTATCCTTCTTGATTAGAATATCTTGGATGAAAGCGCGTCGAAACGACCACTGATTACCGAGGTCTTCCCGCTTGAAGCCCTCGAGAAGAGTACAAGAATGGATCTGGCACATTTGTGCAACAGATTGACTATCTGAAGAGTTTGGGATTCACGGGCATAAGAAGAACGCGTGGCGATGGGGACTGCTTTTATCGATGTGAGTGGCTTCTATGATTGCTCTGCAAATTTCGTGTTCTTTCGTTCCCTCAACTCGATTTTGTGGCGTTTCGGCACTTCGTCTTATCAATATCGTAATCTGATGCTGCCACTACGTTCACGACCCAAATTATTATTCCGGTCTCATTTTTAGCACTTGCATTTGCATGGTTCGAACGCTTGATACACTCGCCGAAGCAAACGCTGGACGTTGCCAAGGCACATTCCCTTCTTGACTCGACGCTTCTGATTCTCAAAGCCGCTGGATTTCAAGAGATGGTCTTTGAAGATTTCTATGACGTCCTCATCTCGCTTGTCCGGCAAATCGTTGTTCCAGAGCCAAATGGCTCGACACTCACAACAGAGATACTACTTGAGGCATTCCAGGACGCAGAGGGTAAGTGGGATGACGCTTATGCTCCGCCACTAATGCAGACTGGACTTCTCCCCTTCCTCATTGTGATAGTCAGCAACTGCATTGTCGTCTTTCTCCGCCTGTTAACTTCTGCGGTAATCCGGACGGATCCGGACTCATATGCGCCGTTCTTGTTCCATCCCGAGACTAGCATACAAGTCCCGCCGCAAGAGTTTTGTGAACGTTTCGTGGAGGCTTGCGGAAAGGAGGCAGGTGAGTCATGCTGAACCATCGTTCATGCTACTCCACCCACTCCAAACAACAGATCACGTACAAATAACCGCCCTTACAAAGATTCTCAAACTGAATATCGAAGTAGCATATCTTGATGGGCATGGCGCCGATGGCTCTGTAAACTTTGTGCAGTTCCATAATGTACCACCCGAGGATTTCGATAACCCTCCTGTCCTATTGTATAGGTGCGTGTACTCCCTTCTCACTGTTTGATGTTTATTGAACTAATGGTTCTTGAAAACTTTCAGACCCGGTCACTATGATATCCTTGAGCGTGACCGACGAAGTGAGAAAACGATCTAGACAGAGCGGAGCGATTCTAGGCGGTGTCTCTGCGAATATTTGTATATCTAATCAAATATCCTCCGCTGTACTGTTATATCTCCTCTCTGTCCTGCTGAACGATTGGAGAGGTTCTACGCTGATCTTTTATATTCGTGGGAGCACTATTCGCTGATCTCCGATCAAAATCCTTTCATCGCATTTTTATTGAATGACCCGTGCCTCTCGCAGGCACCGAATGCACTCTTATTTATCACGATACTTGTTTGTAGGAACGGATTTTCCCCTCATGTCGTGTTTCTGTTCATGGACGTATGAAGTCAAGTAGACTGAGATGGCTAACGTACATGGACCGAGCCATACAAGGGCATTGGCGTTGGCAACGGTCAACGATCTATTGGCGTGCCAGCTAATTACGGACAGAGCTATGCAATGTACATCGCATTTCATCGCATATTACGTGAATGACTGAGGTCTTCCGTGGTCATTCTGTAACCACAATCTCCTTGCTTCGTTCCATCATGATCTCTGAATAGCAAATGAACCATGAAGTTGCTCTAGATGCGATACTTGCTAATTACAGGCAGCTCGATATCACAGGATACCTAGAGTACGATACTCCGAAGCGGTCTGTTGCTTGCGGTGCCTTTGGAGAAATTTACAAGGGGCGTTATACACGCTCAGATGGCTCCGAGACTGTTGTAGCTATCAAATGCTTGACGATTTACGCGGATGGCAAGAGGGACACAACGAAGGTAGCAGAGTTATACAATGTAAAACTTCATCGTTCTCAAATTGTTTGCAGATGTTCAGGCGCAAAATTAATGCCTGGAACATCCTACATCATTCCAATGCCGTGCCGCTGCTAGGTAATGTTCTTGAAAATAATGACGACGGATCGCTCAAGGTTCCTTCCCTCGTCTCCGAATGGATGGACAATGGATGCATTATAGATTACACGAGAAAGCAAAGTTTGCATTCTGATTTATTCTGATTGGTATGCTTTCGTATGACTTTGCTCCTTGAGCTCACGGGTTGCGCATAGGCACTGGACATGGCGCAAGGCCTGAAACATCTCCACGAAAAGAACGTCGTACACGCCGACTTCAAATCAGTGAGCCGTTAGTAGATATATCTGCGTCAGACGACTCACTACGCTAAAGGCAAATGTCCTAGTCTCTCGAGCCGGTAAGGGCAGCCATCTGCGACTTTGGAACTGCACATGTCTCTTGTGATGGCGGTTCAAGTCATCCATCAAGCCATGCCTCTGATCCTCGAGGTACTTCTAGATGGCTGGCGTACGAGCTCCTCGTTCCTGGTGGGAAGAATATGAAACTAACAAAGGCTTCTGATACATGCATTCGGAATGACGCTTTACGCCTCCACTAGCATGATGACAATCACACTTATTTACGTCTCTTAGGAGATTCTGAAGAATCACTATCCGTGTGCTGGTACGCTACTCGATGCACAGGTCTTGATTTCCATTATGAATTACGGCCTTCTCCGGTCACAGTCTATTACCGAAGCAACGACAGGCACCTTTGGGATATTAGCGTAGCTTGTTGGAAAACGGTTCCGGAAGAATGACCCTCTATGGCTAGTATCTGCCGCATGATCGAGTCCCTCAGTATGTTTTCTGGCTCTTGGCTCGAAACTTACGACCAAAACATCGAGCATCCTTTACTTCTCAAGTCAGAACTGCCATCTCTATCGGAACACTTTCAGTCAGAACTTTCGCGTCGGTGTTTCAAGGTGTACGATATACAGCTGGACGCTCAAGCATGCAAAAGTGATGATATTAGTGATTGCTTTGTCGGCTATTACAGAGGAACTCGGATTCTTGTTGATAGAGTCAAGCGTTCTCTGAAGCATTGGCAATCCTTTGAGGTACGCTTTCCTGCCTCAAGATTTATGAACTTTGGGAGCTGACAGTACATTGTTTAAAAGCCGATCGAAAGAGATCCGGATTTTACTTACAGTGCAGAAGCATGTGAAGGTGCAGACGCTATTGGGTTATACGCATCATCCCAATCAACATTCATTGGTCTTCGTATTCAACTACCACGGAGACACAGACACATCGATATATGTGAAGGGGCGTGAACATTGCGATCTTTTAGACCTGGTTTGTCTACTTGAACCCCTCCCGTTGATTGCATTACTTGACAATCAATAGGTCTCGGGTGTTACTCGAGGGTTGGCTCATATTCATGGTCATAACGTTGTTCATGCAGATATCAGGGCAGTGCGTGGTCTCTACTCCGCTTTTCCGTGCAGGCCTGTGAACGACTGTTCGCTTTCAGTCCAATATTCTCGTTGATAGCGGTGGTCAGCCAGTACCATGCGGATTCATGTCAACTCGTATACTGCCATGCAATGAGAATGGACGAGAAATTCGAGGGTGCCTGCGATGGATGCCGCCCGAAGTGATGCATCCGACTAACGGGAATTCGAAAATTACAACAAAAGCACGAGATGTCTGGGCATTCGGTATGACCGTACACGTCTGTTGATTCTTTAATTTTATATGTGAAAATGGCTTAACTTCGATTGGCGTGGAAGGAATTGTTATCTGGTAATATCCTTTACGCCGACTGAAATACGATCCTCAAGTAGTTCTTGCTCTCGGTCATGGACAGCTTCCAGCTTACCTTCGACACTCAGTGGCTGTTCTGATAATAAGAAATTCCTATGGGCCGTATGCCTCGCTTGTTGGAATATGGAACCAGCGCTACGACCTACCATGAGGGAGCTCGTCGGTACTTTAGAGACTTTCATGGGAGATAATAGCTCCTCGGCAGAGCACTCAGTTCCGCGAGCGATGCACTCTGAACAACGTAGCCATATCTGAAAAGGATATATTATAGGGGTCAGGATGGACTTATGTATACTGATTATTTTCTACGCAGTATCCATGCATCAGAGACAACAAAATTCAGTACTTTGTCGCTTTCCACTTGAATTTATGCAAGTATTCTCCTTGCTTGCATTTCTGTGCTTGAATGATACAACAGCAATCTCTTCTTCCGGAACTAGAATTGCCTCGTTCATGAGCTCTTCATTCGAGTGCACCTTGTCTGTGAAATAGTATCTCCAATACTTGATTGTTGACGGGTAGTAGACAATGCACAGTATATCCATTGGCTTGCAATATACTTATTTTCTATTAATTAAAAATATTAACCAACAAGGTCAATGCAGCGATAGTATCTGGTTCTGGTTCGACAAGTTCCGAGTCGGCGGTGTGGACTAAACTCGACAGGTCACAGCACCGTCACAAGCGATGCTCTTACGTAAGGTTCCTTCTCAGCCTCAAAGCCGACTTAAGCCACTTCGGCTACTTGCCCTCTGCGCAATCATGCCAAAAGCAAGCAGTTTTTCCGTACTTCATCGTTTCGTTGCATTCGTGGAAGCAGAAAGCGATAGTACGCAGAGCCATGTTGCGTCGAGCCCGTCCAATGCTTTCAGGCTCGCACATGGTTAAGCAGAAGCGACTTCCTTGCGTCTTTTTTTGTCTACCGACTGATTTATTACACCCATTCAGCTCTTATTTGTCTCTGCTGATGAAGGAACATCATGAAGACCCCGTAGCAGCTCTCAAGTCTATCAGAACCCTTCGTAATACTATGGAGGAAGGCTTAGAGAGCTCGCAGCAAGAATTGATTCCTGAAATCTACGGACGGGGAATCTATTCAGTACTGCCTTTCGAAGTTATGGAGCGTATACTTCAGTTTGCGTACAGTCCTCTTGACAAATCATGGAGGAATCTCTTGTTTGTCAACCGTCACTTTCGAGATGTTACATGTCGAGTCTCTCATCTCTGGACTGTCGTGGATTGGAGCTATAATGTTCACCCTTACTTGGAAAGGAGTACTAGTGCATGTAGAGGACTGCTTGTTTCAACGGAAAATGCATTTCGTCCCGATACACCGTTTGATCTCTTGGTTACCGCGTTGGATCCACAAATAGAGAGGTGGAAGTGCTCCTTGATTTGAAAAACACCGGATTGTGACAGAATAGACGACCCGCACAGTTTATCGCACCGACGCCTACGTCCTCTACGCGATTCATACCACGAGAGCCTAAGGCTGTTCGTCTGACGTCAGAACTCGAAGCAAGCTGAAGCGTGAACCAGGTTCGCAATGAAACACGAAAGGACACAGGACGCCGTCACGCTCACGACGTGAAAACCGCAATCCACGGACGGGGGATTCAATCGTTGCCTCTCGAAATCATGGACCGCATACTTCAGCTTACGTATGAACCTCACGACAAGACATGGAGAAATCTTTTGTTCGTCAGCCGCTACTTTCGTGACGTTACATGCCGAGTCTCCTATCTTTGGAACCGTAGTGAACGTGAAGCATGATCCTCGATATTACTTGACTTGGAGAGAAGTGCATCGCGAGGATTGTTTGTTCATGCTGAAGATGTATCCCAGCACGATGTGCAATTCGATCGCTGGATTGACACACTCAATCCACACGTGGAACGGTGGGAAAACGTTTTGGTTGCAACAAAAGGAGTTCCCGGTGGAATAGACGATTCTCATAGTTTGGAATATCAACGTCTGCAGCTCCCGCGCGATCTCTTCAGGGGTAGGACATTCCCGACTCTTGAAAGATTGTGTTTGGATTATGGGCCCGGCGTGGCGATGGATCTCGAGGCTGATGAGGACTCGGACGAGGTCATAGTTTTTGACAATGAGAGGGACCCAAACGCCTCGATTCGAAGTTTCTTTAGCAGCTGGAACATACCGGCTTTACGCAGCGTCGCAGTCCGTGGCTTCATACCTATGTTACCTCAGTCTTGTCTCGTCAATCTCACGCACCTTGATCTTGTGCTTGGTGACCTCTGCCATTCGCATTTCCACATTTACAGCCTACGCGACCTTACCAGCACCTTCGAGGCCTTACATCTCTTGAGTTCATGACCCTCCGTCTATTCTCTCTTCATGAATTTGTGGAAGACGGCGTACAACACGTGGAGCTTGCACATTTGAGACCCCTCTCCATCGAATCGGAATGGTGCGGATCAGCCGCCCTTGACGCATTGTTCGATGCATTCTCACCACCGAATATACGAGAACTCTTTTTACAAGGATCTGTCGTCAGCAGCAATTTAGAGGATGCGCTGACGAACATCTTGCTCCCAGATGATGGGCCCTGCTTCGAACATCTGGAAAAGCTCACTTATTGTGTCACAACTTTCGATGATAGAAACGAGTACGCTCTGGAGGATCTGTTTGATCGGATCCCACAAGCAGTGCGGCATGTGACGATTTGTGGATGGATGCAAACCCCAGTCGACTACGACTCAGATGGACGACGATTTCGACAGCTTCCTTCCGCCCCTCCGTACTTTTACGTTTCGTTGCACTGCCTTTTCAGACACTTTCTACATTCTCAAAAGTAACAGTTTGAAACTTGTCGTCAACCACCCCTGATTTCGGGGCGCTGGAGGTGCAGGGCTGTCCGCTCATAAATGCCAAGTTCTTACGAGAAATGATGCCCAGCATTGGCAGGAAGCTCACATATGTTTAAAAGCTTCAGCTCAATAGATTTTTTCTCTTATTTCACAGTGATGTTGACCCCAGCCCGTCGTATTCAAAAATATATCGATCTATCATTGTAGCGTTCATGTAAATACAGTGAGTATAAATAGAGAGCAGCAGGTGCAGCATACGCAGCACAACTAGTATACATGGGCAAAAATCATTCGAAACTCTACGAATTGGACCGCCCATCCTTTTTCCCCCTGTGGCTTTGCACAGGTCCGAGTGAGTCCAAGGGTCTCTGAGTCGAGTCGGTGGATGCTCAGCTGGGGGAGACTAAACGACGCATTTCATTTCAACTCAGCAATATATATGTAAGTACTGAAAATTCCACAAGAAATAAATCTTGCACTAACACGCTGAATAGATCACAGATAATGGATAAGAGATACTTATGCCGCCCCAGCCGGTTTCCATCAGTCATTCACAACTGAGTACAGTACTAGTACGTAGGATATATATCCTTCCAATAAGAACGATATTGCACATAGAAATGCTCAATAAATTGCAACAATGGGTTTCGTTTCGTTTCGTTTCGTTTTGTAAGGACTTATGAATATTATACCCTCGTATCATGAGGGGAAGAAAAGGGTTGTCGATGTACGTGTATCTGTATGTAAATCTAGAGTAGAGTAGAGAGACGTAAAGAAAAAAAAATCGAGAATCAAAAATCAGGAATAACATGTATGTATGTACAGTACACTATATAGTAGCTAGTACTATGGGCAGGCGCTGGACGGGAATGGGAATGGGAATGGGAATGGGAATGGGAATGGGAAGCAAGACTGAGACAGAGTCGAAGGGAAAAGAAAAAAAAGGAAAGGATCATCATTAAAATAGAGTAGTACGTAGCAGCAGTAGTAGGGACAACTCGTCCAGTCCGATGTGTATCTACGGTATACCCACTCCACACCCACTCCTCTCAGCACTCTCGCACATTCGCTTCTCGCCATTCAGACTGACTGACACTCTTGACTCTTATATCGGAGAGTCCGTGGTCTACTCTACTCTACTGCGGTCAACGATCTACCTACACACACATACATGTGAGTGGTGAGATGACGGGGAATGCAAGAAACACCGCGCCATCTCACTTCTCACTCGCGCCAATCGAACTCCGGCTCGTTATTCAGGAACACGTAGCGGTCTTCCACCGGCGGGTTCGCATTGAAGACCCGTCCGAGTTTCTCATCTATGCCACACAAATAAAAGTCAACAACCGGGTTAACTCAAACCTCAAACCAGCCTAACCGACACTCACATTCCGGATCGTTCTCCTCCCTTTTAAAATGCTTAAGCGGCCACTTCTCCCCGCGCGCCTGCTCCTCTCTCCTCTTCTGCCGCTGCTCGTTTTCGATCTTCGTCTTTTCCCGACTCGCAGTGTCGAAATCGCCCGACCGGATCCCATCCGCGACTTTCTTCCACAGTCGCCGGCTCTCGAACTCATCCTTTTGATGTTCGACAGGTGCGACGGTGACTTCCTCCTTCGGCGTCGTCACGTTCGTGAACTCTTCGCCCGTCTTCGCGTCCCGGGAGATCGTATCCCACTGGCCTTCGAACACGTATAACGGGAGCGACGGGTTAATAGAATGCTTCGTGACAGTAGCCTTGAACGTATGTGCCTTGCCCGAGAAATATCCTCTCCCAGAGTACTCAATCGTCGACAGGTACCCGGTGGAAGAAGCGATGTACGACGTGTCCGTCAGCTCAATATACGGACTCGCGATCAACAACCCAGCAATCACCAGCCGCGGGAACGTCACCAGGTATGTCTCCTTCCCAGCGCCATTGGGGAGGTTCAGCGTGAGAATGGCGTGCCCGATCTGCTTGACGATGATGCTCGCCTTGCTGAACGCCGTCTTCTGCGCGTTGTGGCCCTGGAGCTCGACCCCCTTGGTCTTGTTGGAGATGTAGTACGCGGTGATCGGCGGGTGGTGCGAGACTTGCTCCACGATGAGCTCCGTACGCCCACGGCCCTCGCGGTCTGGCCAGTGTCCGTAGAAGAGCTCCCCCAAAATGGGATTAAGAGGCTTCTTTTCGGAGCCCAGTTTTTCGTTACGCGTGGTGTACTGTCCCTTCAACGTGCTCTGTTCCGAAAGGGAAAAGGTTTTGTTTTTGTTTAGGCGAAGGGGAAGAATATTAGCAGGAGAAGTCAGCAGGGATCGGAGAAGAGCGGGGGTATGATGGTGCCATCCGACGTACGATGAACCATTTGAGAACTCTGAGTGCTCTGTCCTCTTCTGTCCTGCCATTGGCGATCTCGGCGAAGAGGTCGGGACGTTCACACCAGTATGCTATTCAACGTTTCAATATGTATATGTTGTGGTTAAGAGTGAGCATACCAGGGAATTCTGTGAGAGATATTGGGGAAAGAATGAAGGGCGGGGCAGTTAAGGAGTACAGATCGCCAGTGAAGCTCGCAATTCTGTTACATGTGCGAGTGAGTGAGTGAGTGAGGAGATCGGTCGCTCATAGATAGCTGAGATGTGTGACGTACGATTTGAGGAAGGACGTCCAGCTGGAGCGTTGGCTGGGAGGTAAGCTTGCATCAACCTACAGTCCACGCTAAACACAAGAATCTAAACGAAGAATGTACTGACGAGCGACGACGTACTTCATTGCCATTGCCATTGCCGATGGTGCCGTTGCCATTGCCGTTGCCATTGCCATTGCCGTTAATGCTTGTCATTGTAGTTGCGGAATGATGTGATAGAGGGAGTGGAAGTGGAAGGAGTGGAAGGAGTGGAAGTTGGTGTTGTTGGAGCGAGGCTAACAGTAACACACATCTCGTGATTATCGTCATAATATGTATATACTGTTTATTCATCAATTATCCAGCACATATATTCCTTATCACCCAGCTTCTCTCGTGCAATAACTTATCTTGGCTCTACATCTACATACAGCTCTGAGACAGAGACAGACGTTACCATAATATACTACGAAACGAAAATATAATCATTTCGAAAGGCAGTGCAACAGAGTTCAACGTAGACCAGCGAGGAAAAAAATCAGGCCATCTGAATCTTTTTACATACTAAAAAAAATCAGCAGCAGCATATACACACACTCTCTTCAAACAGACCACGCATACGCATACGCTATCAACAGGGAACATAAGACAGCCCACTCGGACGGACGGACAGAGACAGACAGACGGACAGGTGCGAAAAAGACTGAGAGAGGATGTACAAGTTGTCATGCAACAAATATCAAGTCGAGAACGAAACCCGGGCCACAGGAAGTGTGGAAAGGGCAGCGATCTGATCACTCGTCGTCGTCATCTTCCTCGCCTGCGCTCTTCTTCTACAAATACCGAGAAAAAAATACACGTGTCAGAGCAAGTTCGGAAAATAGCAGGACGATTACGCGCAAAACTAAACAAACCTCGTAATTGGCCTTCTCTTCCTCTGCACGTTGCTTGTCCCGCGCAGCCTGCTCGATATAAGGCTTCTTTTCCGACTCGTCCATCTCTTTCCACTTGGCTCCGAGCAATTTGCCCACTTCGCCTGGTCAATCACCAACCAAAACAAATCGAACAAATCAACAATGATACCTTGATGATGAACAGATGAACAGCTCACCGAAACCGGCGTCAGGGTTCTCGGCCTTGATGCGCTCGCGCCAATCCTGGCTAAAGAACATATATGCGGACAGAGCGCGTTTGGGCGCGTTCGCGTCCTTCTTGCCCTTGCCGCGTGCGGGCTTATCCGCTGGGGCCTTGCGGGACGACTGGTGAGAAAAACCTCATAGTTAGGAACACGATGAATGGATGAAAAGAGACGAAGAGACGATACCTTCTTGGTGGTAGCTTCCTTAGGCATCTATAATCGAATGAGAAATGTTAGTTATTATGTTTTTGATTTTCATGGATGAGGTTGTATGGTTGCTCGTCGTCGTCGTCACAGGCGCCACAGAGGACGACGAGACACGACAAACACGCGTGTAAAGACCAACGATGCACGGTGGACACGATGGGAGAGTGCATCTGGGACGGACGAACCCAGACGCGTGACGCGTCTAGCACACGCGCCACTGTCCCAGCCTCCCAGCCCAACGCGGCCAGTACTGGCCACTGTACATACAACAACACACGTCGGGCAACGCGTCGCTTATCTGCCCAACGCAACGCAAGTGAAGTAAGACACGTACTATTAAAAGAGTAAAAAGAGTTGATAATAAGTGGAGGGACGGGACGGTGAAGTTGATCAGGCGTTCAGAAAATATAATGCTGCTTGCTGCTGTTTTGTTGGGTAATGGGAATTCTCAGTGCAGGCGTTGGCTCTGCGGGCGAGCGATAACAGGGCGACTCCCCTACAACAACAAGGGGCGTCGGCAATTCCCGGTAAAACATTCTCACACTAGCATCACGTGTACATGCATATACTCACATCACATTGTTACCTCCATCTGGTGTAGTAAATAATGTTCAAAAAACCACTCGCAGATTTAAAAACTTCAGGTATATAGATACATCTCGATGGGGTCAAACGGTGTTTAATGCTATAAACCAGCTACGCTCAAAAATTCAGATCGGAAGAAACTCAGGCAGCGCGTCCTTCATGAGTACGCAGAGTCGACGGAAGTCGGGGACCTCCTTGTCCCAGACGGCTTGCAGTCTGTCAAGTTCACGACGAGTGGTGGTGAGCCTGGGGTGAGCTGGTGAACAACTCGGTTCAGGTCTAACTCTGATGACATCGTGAAGCTGGCGTATCTCTCAGCGGAAGGAGAGCCTCTCTGGTTCTCACTTGGAAAAGGGAACAATGATTTAATCCCAACCGGTCTGTCCAACTATATCTTCCTCCAGAACTCATTCGAGCTCGCTGCAGTCTACACACTATGGAAGAAACCTCGTCTCCTTCCTTACCTCTCCACACCCTCCGCAGTGATCCCCGTCCTGCAAAACGGCGCAGACCTAATGGCAGCAGGAGGTAACGCCCTTCCTCTTTCCTTCCCCTCTCTTCCCAACTCCCTTCTTACACACACCCGCTAGCAAGTCGTCGAGATGCTCGGTACGCCAACTGAAGGCCAGCTCGTCTCCGTAACGCAATACGTACCAGGTGCGGTTGGCCCTCCTCTTGCGGTGGGCCGAATGGCCATGCCTGGTGCGCGTGTGAGGGAGGAAGATGCGAAGGGTAAGGCTGTTAGGGTCTTGCATGTGTATAAGGATAGGCTTTGGGAGATGGGCGGGAAGGGCGAGCCGCCTGAGCCGGAGGTAAGACCCGTGCTGGAGGACCGCGAGGCTGAGGAAGGTGAACGTGAAGGGGCCGAGGAAAAGGGCAATGCGGATGGAGAAAAGTCTGAGAAGGCTAGTCACGATGTTGAGGCTGCAACGCCTCCTCCAGCATCTGAGGTCGAAGAAGCCGATATCGGAGAAGAAGATGCTGCACCTCCGCCTCTGGATCCTCAAGGCAAGAACGTACTGCTTTCTTCCATCTCAACCTGAACCTGACATCACGCACAACAGAGGTCTCCTCAATACTCCGATCCTCCCTCATCCAAGCGATCAAAACCACACTCAGCTCCCTCCCACAAGCGTCTTTCCCTATCCCCTCAACGACTCTCTACACGCAGCACATCCTGCCCTCCCGTCCCGCCCACCTTCCCTCTGTCTCAAACTCAAACTCAAGTTACACTTCTTCGACACCAATAGACATCAAACACTCTGCATCCAAGAACCTCACCTCCTTCCTCCGTCTCGCGGAGAAGGAAGGCCTGCTGAAGCTCAAAGAGCAGCGCGGGAAGGGAGGGAGCGGCGCGGACGTCCAGGTCGTTTCGGTGAATTCTGAGCACGCTGATGTGAAGGCGCATCGGGTGTACAGGACGATTGGCGAGGTCGAAGCGAAGAGGGAGAAAAGGGAGGCGAAGGACGCTGCGAGGCCGAAGGAGATTGGGGTCACCGAACTCTGGAAGCCCCATCAGCAGAGTATAAGGCTATTCGAGGTGCTTGGAAAAGAGTACGTACTGTCTCGTATACATTCGATATCTCGCCGCATATATGCACATGTACTCACTATTCATCAACTCTGTCTTTCCTCCTTACTCGACAGTTCAACAGCGCTCTACGCGCATCAGCAGCTCAAAGAAACGCTCAACACATATATCACACAGCACTCGCTCGTCAACCCGAACCAGCAGCAGTTCATCAACATCGACGCCCTCCTCGCGGGGTGCTCGCCTCGAAGGGGGCGGCGGCAGCGCTGACGTCCCAGAGTTCTTGCGCCGCGACGAACTGCTGAAACGCCTCGTCGAGAAGATGCAGGCTTGGCACAAGGTCGAACTCGACGGGAAGGATCCCATTCTCAAGTACGTTTCACTTCATTTTCTCTCTCATTTTGTTGTTGTCGTCGTCGTCGTTGTTTTTAGTGATCGAGTAAACTAACTATCCCACTTACCTATCACAAACAAACAGGAAAGGCAAACTGCACTCTATCCAGATCACCACAAAGCTCCGACAGGGGCGCAAGGCCTGCACGCTGCTAACGCAGTTCGAGCCCTTCCAGCTCAGCGCAGACGTCCTCGCCGAGGAGCTGCGCAAGATCTGCGCGAGCTCCACGTCCGTCAATCCCCTGCCCGGCAATAACGCAGGGCTGGAAGTGATGGTGCAGGGGAAGCAGATTCCCAGCGTTAGGGAGCTGCTGTTGAGCAAGGGTGTCCCGAAGGCGTGGATTGAGGAGAGTGATTTGATTAGCGGGAAGAAGAAATAAGCTCTGTGAAATAACGTTGAGAGGTATCATTGATATGATATGAAAGGATGAGTAATCGCTACATAGGTAGAATGCGTAGGATACAGGTTTAGGAACACATACGAGGAAACAAACATGGAACGAGATAAATAAAGTAGAATAAGAATAAGGAATCATTCGGGAATGCGATACTCAAAATGAACAGAAAAACAAGAGATATAGTATATGCATGGATGAATCATTGCCTCCTGGCCTGTTCGTCAAGCTTCGTGATGACCTCCGATTGCTCTTCAGGGGTCATAGCTCCACTATACCACGGCGACTCAGATGAAGGGGCAGTGCAGTCAACTTTTGAATGAGAACTCACAATCTTGCAGCAAAAGCCGGAAGCTCGCTCGCACTGCTGATAAACCCAGCGTCGATAAGTGCTCTCTGGCGAGATCGCAGCCTTCATTTATCCCAACATGAAAAGGGGGGAACAAAAATATGAAATCAGCAACCAACCTGATAGAAATTTGGTGGGGGAGGGATGGGGAGGACGTACTTTGACCTAGGGGATAACGGTTGCGTATGATGTCTCCGGCGCGGAGGCCACTCCGGCTCAGGTTCATGGTCAGCTGTTCTTCTCGCTCGCCTCGCCCGCCGACGCTGGCCCCTCTCTCTTGAAGAATCCTCAGCAGCGGCTCGGCGTTTTCGGAATTTCTACTCACGATCGGTTGATGAAACTGACTCGAAAGAGTAGTGTGCGGGTACGGTACCTTCAACGACACTGCCAGTGACACTTCCTCCACTCGACTTGGTCGGAGCAAGTCCTCGTTTTGATGTGTGTATTTGATATTCCCCGCGACTAGGATTTGTTGAATCTCGCCGGCTGCTTCGTTCTTCTGTACGGATGGCACACCTTTTTGGAAGTAAGCAGCGTTAAGTTACACGACAACAAACACATAACGAGATAGCTTACCATCATCTAGAAGAAGAGTAGCCAGACCACGCAAATCTCCCTACACAATAAACAATGATGAGCACAGCGGCAATACTATAGAATCATAAGAAATCGCACATCTTCTTGAGGGTGTAGTCGCGCTTCCGCTTCCAACGCCTCCTTCGTTTCTCCCCCAAGAACCTTCCCTTTCCCCTTCTTGCTGGCTTCCATATTGGCAAGAGCCCAGTCAAATTCGGCAAGGTGCGCTCTCTCGATCTATCAAAGACATCCTCACCATGTCAACCATTAGAATGCGGATAATCAACTGCACTACTGACAGCCATCTTCGTCGCCAGTGTGTTCTCGTGCAACTTGAAGAGGTTCTCTGCGCCGAATAGTTCGCCTTTCCGTCTTATATCACCTTGCACGCCTTCGAAATATCTGCATGTATGCTTCGTATAGCCATTTCTTTTCCTTTACTGATCGCACTAGCAGTGACGTACCTTGTCTGATGGCTCGCCTCATACCCGATTTTCATCATCTGCTGCTTATATACTTGTCTGGCGTAAATGAGTTCTTCTATAGAACCTGCACCGAGAAGACGATATACGTGCACGTCGCGCGTTTGGCCGAAACGATAGGCACGGTCCATTGCTTGGAGATCATGAGCGGGGTCTATAGATCAAGGAAAGATCTGTGAGTACCGGAATGCCTCGCGATGCGTAGAACTCACTCCAGTTTGGATCTACACGTTAGACATCAGTGGCGTTGCTCTTCACGGGAGATATGCATGCGTACCAAATATGACGACCTTATTCGCGCTCGTCAGGTTGAGACCGGTTCCACCAGCTAACGTCGAGATGAGGAAGACATAAATCTCTGGATCGTTATTGAACTTGTCGATCAAAGGCATTCCTGCAGACCAATCGGTGAGCCGGATGCAAAGTACTACAAATTGTAACTTACGTTCGTTCTGCTTCGTCGATCCATCTAATCTACAGAAACTGTAATCTGTAGGAGGATAAAGGCGCGTAAATATTTAGGCGTAAAGCGAATGTGTGAATTCAACCTACTGTTGCTATTCAGGTGATAGTCCAGCATGTCTAGGAGCTTGACAGATTTCGTGAAGATCAGCACTTTGTTCGTTTGGTCCTTCTGCCACTCCCTCAATAGAATATTGAGAACCTAGAGCATTTGATTTAGATTTAGATTTAGATTAAGACGTTCAGCAAGATGGTTGGGCAACGTACATCCCACTTCCCGCAGAATTGGGGAAGCAAAATTGCTGGCCCGTACTTCGGTATTACTTCCCCTGTAAAAGCTATCCTTGAGATTTCGCGATTTCGCTTAGTCTGCAAACGGTGAAAGATGAGATTGGACTCATATGTGCTGTTATCTGACTGACCTGCTCCTCCGTATCGTTTGGAGCTGATAGAAGAAAGTCACTGTAAGTTCCCTTGCAATGCGGTGCACAGCAAGCTACTCACAAGGAAGAATCAAGGCGAGATGATTCGATATTTTGAGTAGGATAGTGAGATATGTGAAGAAATGCGCAGA
Organism: Phlebopus portentosus; assembly: GCA_037892935.1. Classification (NCBI taxonomy): domain Eukaryota; kingdom Fungi; phylum Basidiomycota; class Agaricomycetes; order Boletales; family Boletinellaceae; genus Phlebopus; species Phlebopus portentosus. The sequence continues at coordinate 941,782 of JAYXKI010000009.1, forward strand.
ATCCATGGCATGGCAGCACTTCGCGCGGCTGTGAATCGAACAATCAAGACAAGTCGAAACAAGAATCACCAGCATCGACTCACGCGAGGCCAGAGCCACAGTCACATAGCTCAACGTCAGGCCGGACGCCTGATGCGTTGATTTTAATTCGCTTTTCTCGATGTGCGAGAATACGCTTATATACTGTAATTTGCTGGCGCGTAAGAGGACAGAAGACTACTTCGTCGATTTTTTGAGGCAGCTGAAGGAGACGTCAGCAACATATGCTATTTGGAAAATAGGCACTGGTTTTCACCTGATGACGAATAAGGTCCTTCGTTCTGGATAGAGATTACTTAGTAGACATAATCTGAAAGCACACGATGCATACCGACGCAGGAAGAATTTTGGCAATAACTTATTGACAAGAAGATGCGCGACAGCCTATGAGAAAAATTGTAAGGATCTTCTCGGATAGGTCTAAAGATATAGTAGACCTTTGCAATAGCTCTTTCCCCTTCACTGGCACTCGCGCTTTGACCAACTGCTAGAGGCCTACACACAGCTGTTCGCCACTCCTTCAATGAACCTAGTCTTCCTCTGTTTGACCAATCAAGAAGTGTCCACATCTCCTCGTACGCATTCTGAATGGCTGTCCCTGTGAGACCAAACCGAGCTTCGCAAGCGAACTGATTGAATGCGAGAGTAATCTTGGAAGCCGGGTTTTTCAGCTTGTGAGCCTCATCAACAAATATCACAGACCAAGGAAGGTCTGATAAGAGATCGATATCGCCACGAGCGGTGTCAAATGAAGTAATCACTACAGACGTGATGGTAATTAGCCGAAGTGAGCATCGAGAAAGGTTCCATATAAACGCACAGACGTCAAGTCTTCCCAGCTTGAAATCCTTGAGAATTGGTCTCCGGTATTCTGGTGGACCAGTGTAGATCCCAACCTCAAAATACCCCCACTATACGAGATCAACAGTCAATGGTACAAAAACAAGCAGACGAAAGACCGACAGTTTCAAATTCACGTTCCCAGTTATGGACTACGGTGCTCGGCGCGATAATTAGGCATGTAGGCCAAGTTGAGTTTGCTGGAGGTAAACGTCTGTGAATCCTCCATTCTTCACTATCCTGAAGGTGCGCTACATGTTTCCGTCGGCGGTCAACATCGCGCCTATCGTTATGCTTTTCCATGATAGCCGCTAAGAATGAAATGACCTGTATCGTTTTACCCTAGAGAATGAAAGTAGATTATTAGTGCCTTCGACTCGAAGAGAACCGGCAAGAAGCACCAAGCCCATATCATCTCCCAACACACCGCCTCTACTTTCTTCGAATCGCTCGTAAAAGAATCGTACTCCTTCTCGTTGGTATTCTCGTAGGAATGCATTTATCGGAGCAGGTATCTTGATGTTCTTCTCTGCATCGAGAACGAAAGGAATGTATGGCTGCGTCGCATCTCGCGCGAATGATGGTCGAGGATTGAGACTCTATAGACAATTCAGCAGGTTTCTTTCGCAAATATTGGGATGCGCTCACGAACGGATCATCCAAATCATTATCATCATCAGACTCCGTTTCGGAACTTGTTGACATTCCGCCATCAACTGGACCGAAGTCCGCTCTCCTATTACTCGCAGCGAGCTTGCCGTTCACTGCGGAGGTGCTAGGTACAGCGAAAGGGTCTTCCGCCTCTGTGTCTGGCTCCGTCACTGAGTCGTCCTCTGGCGGATGACATTAAATGATCATGTTGATGCAATGTCCAAATGAATGTTCTCTTACCAGCCAGTCGCAATAATGACGGTTTTGGCGTAAATGTGTTTGGAGTACCATCTGAATCTGGTTCTGAGGATACTCTCGTTAGCAAATAGTTATTAGTATAACCTATTATTTCACCTGTTATTGAAGTTTCTCGAGATTTAGCGACTGAGCGCGACGAAACCTGCTGTGGGCGGACGGAATTTGCAAAGGACCTGAGGCCATAGTCGTTAGAATCGTCGTCGGAAGAATTATCATAATTGTCGTAATCTTCATAGCTTTCTTCTTCTTCGTCCTCGTCGTCTTCATTTTCAGAACTATGAACCACATTCCTCAACACTGTAGCACAATACATTGTCAGCAATCGAAAAAGCAGCGACAGTTCCTAGTGCCGTACTAGGACCAAAGAGCTCTTGAAGTACATTATGGGACTGTTTTTCACCCTCTGGTCTCATGAACAGATTTCAGTGCTCAGCAGATAGAAGAGCAGACTTATTGTGCTTGCCTTGCTGAGATTTAAAGGGAATAATAGCTCGACGCTGAACTCTACCACGGCCATGAGGTGCTGCGTTCTTTCCATCTCTCTTCGTTTTCTTCTCGTATAAATATGGCGCATTGTTGATGAACTCCGGATCCGATTCCTCAGAGTCTGTGAGGATTGAATGAGTCGGAAACGCGCTCGATTTCAGCCACGCATTGGAGCTGTCTCACCCATTTCAACTTGCTTGATTAATTGTATTTCTTTCTGTGTTCCGCCGATGGACAATAGAACGAAGTATTTAAGCTCATGACTGCATGCACACAGAGATTTGGGCGAAGATGTGGCTCGGTGAGGTAGGGAGCAAGGTTCAAGTTGACGCAGTCGCGGCGGGAGTCGTGATTCAATCAGCGTCGATCTTGCACGTGATGGCGCTTCGTGACTTCTCCGATCACCGAGATTTGACCCCGAGTCTGTGAACCTGACTCGCGCGCGCGTATACCGACTCGGAACGTGTACGTACGAACCTCGTCTTTGCATCTTGCATATGCCTCGATTTCAAAATTTGCGACAATTCCCATAACTTACAGCATACGGGAAATGGCCCTCGACGTGGCAGTTGATCCTCACGGATCTGGCGACGACGAATGGGATCATGGGACGGACTGGCGGGGACTCGGGCTTACGGACCCAGTGAAGAATGTCGAGGTGCGCGAATCCCGTTACTCGTCATACGTGTTGCATGTTCAGCTTAGGCATCGAACAGGATAAATGGCTGCTTCTTCCGGCGTTTCTTAAAGTCAAGGGTCTCGTAAAGCAGCACCTCGACTCTTTCAATTATTTCGTCGACGTCGATATCAAGAACATCGTGAAAGCGAATAGCAAAATCGCTTCGGACGTCGACCCGCGATTTTGGCTCAAATACACAGACATCCAGGTTGGATTTCCTGATCGTACGGACGCTGATGCTGTAGACAAGAGCGTCACACCCCATGAATGCCGATTACGGGATACGACGTACAGCGCTCCGATTCTTGTTACTATACAGTACACCCGTGGCAAACAAGTTGTTCTCAGAAAGAATGTCAATATCGGAAGATTACCCATTATGTTGCGCAGTAACAAATGTGTGCTTACCGGGAAGAATGAAGCTCAGCTCGCACGGATGGTTGAATGTCCACTTGACCCAGGTGGATACTTCATTGTGAAGGGAACAGAGAAAGTCATCTTGGTGCAGGAGCAGTTGAGCAAGAATCGGATCATCGTTGAGACTGACCCTGTCAAGGGTGTTGTGCAAGCTTCTTGTACATCGTACGTGACTTGTGCTTTGTAATTTACTATGTTCTGAATAGTTTCTAGGTCGACTCACGGAGGTCTCAAATCGAAGACATACGTCGCAACCAAGAAAGAGAGACTTTATCTTCGTCATAACTGTTTCCATGAAGACATCCCCATCGTCATTGCCCTCAAAGCGCTGGGTCTGCAATCGGATAAGGAAATTCTGCTTCTAACAGCTGGGAATACAGAAGCATATAAGTCGTTCTTCTCGCCAAACATTGAAGAAGCAGCAAAACTGGGCGTGTTTACGAGACATCAAGCTCTTGAGTACATCGGGAGCCGCGTCAAAGTAAACAGGCGCGTCATCGGCCCTCGTCGCCCTGCTTGGGAGGAAGCCATGGAAGCGCTAGCAACCATCGTGCTCGCACACGTTCCAGTCCGTAATCTTGACTTCCATGCAAAAGCAATATTTATTGCGACGATGACGCGGCGTGTACTTATGTGTTTAAACGACGAGAAAATGGTAGATGATCGTGACTACGTTGGCAATAAGCGACTAGAACTGGCCGGTCAGCTTCTCGCGCTGTTGTTCGAAGATCTGTTCAAGACGTTCAATACGAACCTCAAGTCTGCCATTGACAAAGTACTGAAGAAGCCATCCCGAACATCGGAGTTCGACGCTTTCAATACGATGCAGTTCCAAGGCGATCACATCACTGCCGGTTTCGTTCGAGCGATCTCAACTGGCAACTGGTCGCTGAAGCGTTTCAAGATGGAACGTGCAGGTGTAACGCATGTTCTGAGTCGCCTCAGCTACATCAGCGCTCTAGGTATGATGACGCGAATTTCGTCGCAATTCGAAAAGACGAGAAAAGTCAGCGGTCCTCGCGCGCTACAGCCTAGTCAATGGGGAATGCTCTGTCCGAGTGACACGCCGGAAGGGGAGGCGTGCGGACTTGTTAAAAATCTCGCTTTGATGACTCACATCACCACTGACGTTGAGGAAGAACCACTGATCAGACTCGTGCATTGTTTGGGTGTTGAAGGTATACCCCTCCTTCTATGACACCGTCAGACCCTAAAGCTGTTTCTCCTCACTTTCAGATATCTGCCTAGCAACAGGCGCAGAGATTTATGCACCGCACTCCTTCGTTGTCCATGTTAACGGGACTATCATTGGGATCACCCGGTATCCTACACGTTTCGTGCAGAACTTCCGACGATTACGTCGAGCTGGCCGCTTTAGCGAGTTTGTCAGCATTTACATCAACCATCATCATCGAGCGGTGTACATTGCGAGCGACGGTGGCAGAATTTGCCGCCCAATGATTATTGTCGAAAACGGTCGACCGAAAGTTACTAATGAACACATATTGGTTCGAGCTCATTCAACACTGCCTTTTTTCTGGAATATTCACTAAACGTCCATTTTGTAGGAGCTGAAGAAGGGTACTCTAACATTTGACGATTTTTTGCGGCACGGCCTCGTAGAATATCTAGACGTCAACGAGGAGAATGATTCTTACATTGCTCTATACGAACACATGATCGTACCGACTACTACGCACTTAGAGATCGAGCCTTTCACTATCCTCGGTGCTGTTGCCGGCCTCATTCCCTATCCTCATCATAACCAATCACCTCGTAATACTTACCAGTGCGCCATGGGCAAACAAGCAATTGGTGCTATCGCGTACAATCAACTCAATCGTATTGACACCCTGCTATACCTCTTGGTGTACCCGCAACAACCTATGGTCAAGACGAAGTCCATCGAGCTTGTCGGTTATGATAAACTGCCCGCGGGACAGAACGCAACCGTCGCTGTCATGAGTTTCTCTGGTTACGATATCGAGGATGCTCTGATTCTCAATAAGGTTCGTCCCGTTCCGAAAATTTAGGTATTTTTTTTCTTACAAGTGCGTTCGTAGGCAAGTTTGGATCGTGGCTATGGCCGCTGTCAGGTTATGCGCAAGTATGCAACTTTGATACGCAAATATCCTAACGGAACGTATGTGGTTTTCATCCTACTCGTCGCTTCATCCGCTTATTTCCGTGCTAAGCTTTGATCGCCTTGCTGATGCGCCATTGGATGAGAAAGGCCAGGTGCAAAGAAAATATGATATCATACAGGCCGACGGGCTCGCTGGCGTCGGAGAACGAGTTGACCCAGGAGATGTCTATGTAAATAAACAGACTCCGGCAAACGCGAACGACAATACCTTTACCGGACAAGCTGCAGGCGTCGCGTACAAGAATGCACCTATGACGTATAAATCACCTGTACCGGGTAACATTGACAAGGTGATGCTCACCGACACGGAGAACGATCAGACACTGGTGAAAGTCCTCATTCGCCAAACGCGACGACCGGAGCTTGGAGACAAGTTCTCGTCTAGGCATGGACAGAAAGGTGTTTGTGGACTAATTGTGAACCAAGAGGATATGCCGTTCAACGATGATGGGATCACTCCCGGTAAGCGTGCTTCTTGCTTTATAAAGGAAAGAAGCTCATCATGTTGGGCAGATTCGATAATGAATCCGCACGGTTTCCCATCTCGAATGACTGTTGGAAAGATGATCGAGTTGTTAGCCGGGAAGGTGCATACCATATCACCTGTCTTGAAATACCGAATGCTGCTAACACGTGCATCATTTTAGGCTGGCGTGCTTGACGGAAGTCTACAGTACGGTACGGCCTTTGGCGGTTCAAAGGTATGTCTGCCGCCCCGTGTAGAGCGATGGTCTTCGGGTCTCATATTAGTATCTCTTCAGGTCGAGGACATGTCAAGAATTCTTGTCGACCATGGCTTTAATTACGCCGGCAAGGATATGCTGACCAGCGGTATTACGGGAGAACAAATGGAAGCATACGTGTTTTTTGGACCTATCTATTATCAGGTACGACATATACTTTCCCGTACTTCTTGAAAGATATCTAATACTCCGACCGTCCAGAAACTAAAACACATGGTCATGGACAAAATGCACGCCCGAGCACGGTAGGCTTTCCATCTATTCTACAATACCAGACTCTTCACCAACGGGTTTCTGCAGCGGTCCTCGAGCAACACTAACTCGCCAACCAACCGAAGGTCGTTCGCGCGAGGGCGGGCTGCGTCTCGGCGAGATGGAGCGCGACTGTCTCATCGGATACGGCGCAACGCAGCTCCTACTCGAGCGACTCATGCTCTCCTCAGACAAGTTCGAGGTGCACGCGTGTGAGGTCTGCGGACTGATGGGATACAACGGGTGGTGCGCTTACTGCAAAAGCTCGAAAAGCATGGCGAAGCTGGTCATTCCGTACGCCGCGAAGTTGCTTTTCCAAGAGGTAAGGTAGCATCTTTATTTACTCGCTCTTCTATCTCTGTTTATGAGGAAGAAGCTGTACTGTTTCTGATTGGACGCTGATACTTTTACTGTTTTGCTTACAGTTAATGGCGATGAATGTCGTCCCGAGGTTGATTCTTGATGATGCATCATAGGAAATCGGAGAACCTCCTTTGGTATATAATATTCTCTCTTTTTTTTCTTCTACCATAAACTGCACTGCCTTTAGCACACCATTATCATGCAATTTTATACATCTCTTCATATCAATCATTTATCCGTTGCACTATCAAGGTTTCGAATCTGTACTATCATCAGTGTACGTCTATTTAGATTCGTCACGCTATCTATATAGTGTAGTCGTTTCCACCGGTTACCGGTACAAAAGATCTAGCACACGAAGTTAAGATGAAGGGTCAGTGCAGCCCCGACGCTATACAATTCGCCCATTGTCCATATCGTTCTTTCCGTCCCGAGTTGAGGTATCTCTTACATTCCGTACAGCAGTTCGACAACAAGTATCCAACTTATGCTTTTTCTCAAACATGTTCATCTGAAGGGCTTAACAATTCGTTACGGTGGATGCGTAGGATGCGCTTCGCATAGATGCTTCCTAGCCTAGAAAGTCTATCCCATAAGTTCTGCGAGTGATTCTTTGCTTATCAGGTCCCGGAGAAGGGAGAAGGGCCATCAAACAGAAGAAATCGATAAAAGATAAGCTTTCAATAAGGTACATATATAGGGAGCTAGCATAGTGCTAAAAATAGAATAGCCTTACCCTGTTGTAGTAAATAAATAACTTGATTGTAAACTTGATTTCTGCTTATAAAATCCGTTAGACGTAGACCGAGCCGAACCGATCCAATTCTATATTCATACCTACCCGGAGAGTCCGGATCAGGATTTGTCAGCAAATTGAGAGTCCGAGTCATTTATTTTTGTACTCGTCTTGGCAAGAGCCTCCTGTCGAAAGTATTTCGAGACGTATGTAGTATTTGAGAAACTTGGTTGGTTGGATAGTGTGTATCTTGGCCGCATCGTGACCGTGCGTTCCCTTTATATGTATAACGATATACTGAAAGGGCAGAATTTGTGTGTCCTTTTCTGTTACCGTTGCCGAGCCATGCCGAGGCGGGATATGTCGGAAACGCCGATCGGTGCGAGGAAGATTTACTCCCTTTGTGTGTGGCAGTACCTTCACCACACGCCCCGAACGAAAAATTTACTCTGCACTCAAGACCATTCTATTGATAACACGTCGCTCTAGTCCTCCGAGTCGGTATATTTCTCCGACCGTGTCTCTTTCTTCTCCTCTAGGTAGGTTAGTACCTGGGCTACTTGTATTGATCATGGAGAAGCGCCGCGCGTGGAGAGGATGAACTCTATCACATCAGATGGGATGTGCATATGGTTCCGTGGACCATGTGCATACCGGGGGAAAGGGAAGATTGGTGCTATTCTCTGGCCTGCCGAAGCGTAGGGATGACGAGCCGTGTGTCCAGAGCCCCTGGGAGTCGTGCATAATGCAATATGATTGATGGGATATCCACCGATTACGCTTGCTGTGGTGTAAGAATGGTGAACTATGATAAGCTAGGTCTGGTCGTCCGGTATTTCCTCGCCGTTTTTGCCGTTTGTTTTCTCATGAGATGGACAACGGATTAATGGGAAACGATGTCTACGGTCGTGAGTTCGTCAGGTGGGAGCGAAGACGCGTTCTGGCGGTGCGCCAAGAGAGGAGGGAAAGGTGCCGGGACTGACGGGAAGGGCGAGCGCGGTGTTGGCCAGGGGCAGGAAGGGAGAGAAGCACATGGAATAGAGATAGGAAGGAACAACTATCTTTATCTCAATACAAACTGAGAATAAAATAACGATATAAAATAACCAGCTTCTCATTCGGTCCCCGTTGGTCTACCCCTGTCAACACTTCTTCTGTCCTCCTTAGGACTCGTCCATCCCGCATTATCGACGCATTCTATAGCGTCAACAGTAATACTAGTAGTATAATGGCGGGCAACCAAGGCGACGACGCCGTTATCCAAGGTCTCGCAGAGGCCAACCGGTCAGAATTCGAGTCGGAGAAGAAACTCACGCACACAGAGTCCCATTCCCTCGACCAACAATCCCTCTCTGCGGGGCATGAGAATCTCAAAGCCGACCTCAACGACACGCTCGTCGCACCCACGGAGGAAGACAGACTCCACCTGCGCCGCATCGCCGGGAAGCTCAACTGGAACACATATCTGATCGCATACGTCGAGCTCGCAGAGCGGTTCTCGTATTACGGGACTGTGATTGTGTTCACGAACTTCATCCAGCAGCCGCTCCCGCCGGGCTCGAGCACCGGCGCGGGTGGCAAGGACGGACAAAGTGCGTCAACTTGCCCTTTTTCGAGCTTTTCGAGCTAATAATAACTCGCTATTCTCTAGGCGGGGCGCTTGGCATGGGACAGCGTGCCTCGACGGGCTTGACCACATTTAACTCCTTCTGGGCATACGTCACCCCGCTTTACGGTACGTCCTTCCGGTGTCGGAGAAATGTTATATACTGATAAAATTTGTCTTGCGCAGGTGCTTACCTCGCCGATACCTACTTCGGGCGATTCAACACCATCTGCGGAGCCATCGGCGTCGCTATTGTCGGACACATCCTCCTCATCGTCTCTGCTCTCCCTGTCGTGATCGCCAACCCACATGGCGCACTCGCGTGCTTCTGCATCGCGCTGATCATCATGGGTGCCGGGACTGGCGGGTTCAAGAGCAACATCTCCCCGCTCATCGCAGAGCAGTACACCCTCAAAACGCATGTGAAGACCAAGAAGAGCGGCGAACGCGTGATTGTGGACCCTATTCTCACGTATTCGAGGATATACATGTATTTCTATCTCTTCATTAACATCGGCGCGCTCATTGGTCAGATTGGGATGACGTACTCCGAGAAAGTGGGTCATTGGTCGATTATTCGTGACTGTGAAAGTCTGAACTGATTTGATTACTTTTTTCATTGCAGTATGTTGGATTTTGGCTCGCATTCCTCCTCCCGACAATCGTCTTCTTCTCAACACCAGCAGTAATGTGGTATGGTCGAAAACGCTACGTCCGTACACCGCCTCAAGGTTCCGTCCTACCAGCAGCGATCCACGTCTTCCGCACTGCAGCAGAGGGCCGTTGGTCATGGAATCCGATTCGATGCTGGAAGAACCTCAAGGCTCCGAACTTCTGGGAAGGCGCAAAACCAAGTAATTATTTGGCGAAACATGGAGGTGCCGAGTCTGGCCGGCCGGCCTGGATGACCTGGGATGACAAGTGGGTTGACGAGGTCCGAAGAGGGTTCAAGGCGTGCGAGGTGTTTATTTGGTATCCGGTTTACTGTAGGTTCCCTTCTTCCTACAAGAAGAATGATGATTCTAATTAAGCGAACTTTAATTCCAGGGCTCACGTATAATCAGCTGAACAACAACCTCACCTCGCAAGCTGCGACGATGAGCACACACGGCCTACCCAATGACATTCTCTCCAACCTGGATCCCTTCGCGCTCATCATCTTCATCCCCATCTGCGATCTGTTCATCTACCCCGCACTCGTGCGATACGGGATCCGATTCACACCCCTGAAGCGAATCACCGCGGGCTTCTTCACGGGTGCAGCGGCGATGGTGTGGGCGGCCGTCGTGCAGCACTACATCTACAAGACGAACCCGTGCGGGTACAGCGCTGCAACCTGCCAAGACGCAGACGGGAACGCGCTCGTCTCGCCGCTCAACGTGTGGATCCAGACGGGGTCGTACGTCCTCATCGCCTTCTCGGAGATCTTCGCGTCCATCACCGGCCTGGAGTACGCGTTCACGAAGGCGCCGAAGAACATGCGCTCGTTCGTCATGGCGATCAACCTCTTCATGTCGGCGATCTCGAGTGCGATCGGGGAGGCGTTTGTGAGCTTGAGCAGCGATCCGTTGTTGGTGTGGAATTACGGCGTGATGGGCGTGCTTGCTGCTATTGCGGGTGTTGGCTTCTGGTTGACTTTCAGACATCTAGACGACGAAGAGGATAGGCTGAATGAGATGAATGAGGAGGAAGGTGGGGAGTTACATGCTGTTGAGGAGGTTTCGGACGAGAAGAAAGTTTGAGAGAGTGACTTGTTTCTGGGAATTGGCTTGATTGTGATTTTTTTTTGTTACTGACCTTACGCTATGTAACGAGTTCGTAAATACGCTCTTCACCTGTCATCACGTCATCACGTTTTTGAGATGACGGACGGTAATGTTCTGACGAATTTCCTCCTACGTTTTCCCCAGCTTTCTTCATGTTCTTGGTGTGATGCTAGATTTTGGTTCGTGGTGATGATTAGCGAATCGATGTATTATAAACTTCCTTTTCGCATACTGATATAGGGTCCGCAGGTGTCGGTGCGGGATTGTGTAGTACTAGTGTGTCACAGACAGAAGAAGAAGAACGACAATACGTCGATCCGGAAACAGCCGAAAGTGGTTTCATAGCAGAACCTTAAATTAAATTATGGAGGACCTAACACGACTTTTACCTCGTGTCTCCCCTCCTCTCTTAGGGCCAGCCCAGTCCACGCTCCAGTCTACGCGCAGCTAGTCACTTAGCGGGGTGTTTGAAGTCCAGACTTTCGTGCTGGGCGTTCGTTCTATTGCTTTTCATTACGAGCCGGGGGTGTCCAGCTCGACTCCGGGATTTTTGCATCGTAAGTAACGATTGTGCATGGACGTTAGAGAAGATCCGATAATAGACTCGGATTGCCTTGTTCTTTTTACAAATCAGCTTCAAGTCGTTTTGTCGTTCTTCTTTTTCGTACGCTCGTGACTCGCGACTTGTGATTGTTCACGGGACGGGACGGGAGATACGCGAGGATTCTTTTCGACTTTGACTTTAACACCGACTCGTAAGAGGAAGGGATTTGGAGAAAGAGGAAAGTATGGTGTACGTCAAGTCGTGGGCGGAGTACCAGAGCGCTGCTGAAGCGCTGTATGAGAAGGCTCCTGATCGTGTGCGTGCATCGTCTCCTTCTCTATTCTCTTCTGAGTATTTTTCTGTCTGTCTGTCTGTCTATCTGTGATATGGATGTTGAGCTGACTTGTATTTCTTCTTCTACTGTTAATGATGATGATGATGTGCAATGTTATGTCATTGCCCTGTTGTACCCTCGATCCCGTCCGCCTCGCCTCGCACTGTCTGCAATCGGACTTGGACGTCGATTCGGGATCTGGATACGGATATCTGGACACGTTCGGGTCTTTGGCGTGTTTTCAAATTGGACGTATGAACGAATGGGTGGATGGACAAATGTGCGACTGCGACGATCAACCAACCAACCAACCAACCAACAACGGACGGACGAACAGACTCGGTACTGCGTAAAATGGAAGCCGTCGGAGGGAAAACTCGTGCTGAAGATTACTGATGATACTACCGTGCGTGTCTTCTTCATTCTTGTACCGTCTCCCCTTTTCTGCTTCCCTGTCGGTGGGTGACGAGTGTTCCCTCTCCTCGTTTCCGCCTGTTGTGTCCTGGTTCTCGGCCTTGTCTTTCTTTTCAAATTCGACCCTCTTTTCATCTCATCTCGTTTGATCTCATTTCGTCTTCTCTTCACTTGAACTGGAGTGACTGATTGACTGATTGACCGATTGATCGACTGACTAATTGACACGCCATCCATGCATCTGACGCATGTATACTCGATGCACTGCACACTCCTTGGATCCCGACAATATATTATCGACAATCTTTAACCGCTATCACCTATCGACCAATCCATCCCGCTCGGAATGAATACAAACGATGCACTTTATTGTCAACGAACTCCGATTCCGACTCCATTTCACGGAAACTAAACGCTTTCCGTCGAATATGGCCATGCGGCGGGATATCGGCTTCTATTGCGCTTACTCTCCTGGCTGGAATTGTATCAATTCATTATAAACGCGTTATGGGCCTGGAACTGGCTCTCGACCGGACGGACGATCGACTTTTTCGTGAACACGTGTGGACGACTCGTGCCCGGTTCTGCGCGGTCTTTCCTTTCCTTTCGTACGAAACGGAAATCAAATATGAACCCGGCGAATATATGCGGGCCTTGAACGGTTTTCCTCTTTCTTTTTCTTTTTTTTTTTAAATCAAAATCTCGTAACCCCACCCTCGCGATGACTCGCGTGACCCCATGGACACCTAATCCCATGCCTCTGGGGCGCTCACGCCACTGCCACTCATGATATACGACCCACCCCCGACCTGTGACACGTAATTCGGTGCGGGATCGCAGTGCTTAAAATACAAGACGCATTCTTCGATCTTCCTTAACCGATTTGAGGCGCTGAACTTGTCGTTAATGCAGAAGATGCAGAACGCGCGAGCTCGGCCGCCTGCTCCCCCAGCTGCTGCTGCTACTGCTGCTACGACGAAAGTGGAAGGTGCGGCTATAGGGGAAGTGCAAGATAGCTCGCGTGCGGGTACGCCTGCTCCGGGGACCGGAGCTGCGGGAGGGAGTGGAGTTGTGCAGGGAGGGATTAAGAAGAAGAAAGGGAAGAAGAAGAAGTAGTGATAAGGAAGAGCTTTGGGTATGTGAAGTGAAGTGCTGCGATGTGACCACCGAATAGACGTTACGTTACAAAATAAGTAGTAAATATTAAGTAAGCACCGAAGAATGAGTCTGGGCCAGAACACAGACCTGCCTAGACTCGGACATGTAGTGACCCTCGAACGTCATCCCCTTCTCACCCAGTCCTATGTTACATCCTCATCCCTCTTCCGAGTCTTCGTCTCTTTCTTCCACCACCACCACCACCACCATCGACGTCGTTAACAGTGGCTTCCACGACAGCGACGACAACGGCGACAACGGCGGTGACGGCGGTGACGAGCGGATAACACTCCACGTCGTGCTGCACGCGTCTCTTTCATCACGCGTGCAAAACTGTAATTACAGTCAACTTCAACTCTCTTGTAGCTGATTTGACTGCAGTGGAAATGCCCAGTTCGCCAGAAGAGATGCAGGCCCTCCCCCTCATCAACAGCGATTCCGGCGCTCTTGTCCTCCCAGACTCACTTGCGATTTCTATGAATCCCAAGGACGCCGTCCTTTCTACCACGAACGCGATCATGGACGGTCTCGACCATCATCACCACCTTTCATCAATCCCATCAACCGTGCCACCCCTTCCTCTCTCACAGAACGGCCCTTTGCCAAACCGTGATTCGTTCTCCATTTCTCCCGCTTTCAATTCCGGTTCGAAGACTTCTTCTCTCAACGGACCCCGCCAATCCCTTGCGGACACAACATGCACTACCACTGCTGCAGTCCCTCCACGCCCGCACCGCGCGACGCCCTGTAATAACAGCATCTCTCATTCGAGCGTATCTATTGACTCCAGGTCTAGTCCCGCTTCTGATTTTGAATTCAGATCGGCATCGGACGAAGTTGCTTGTGATGCTGGTGATGCTCCAGTTGTAAACGTGAACGAAATCGAGGGTGCTTGCGATTGTCCAAATGCTAATAATGCGGGTGGGAACGTTAAGCGACAGAGGGGGCCAAGTCCGGACGAGCGGTGCGACGGGCGAGGTTTCAGGGTGCGTACATCTCAGGCTGACTCTCACACTCCTGCAATGCACCCTCGGCCGACGAAGAAGGCGCGCATCGACGAGAGTAATTTAGGTATGAGCGGTGTCGACGCGCAAGGTTTGCGGATACTTGAGTCGCGCGACAGCTTTGGAGACGAAGCGCCGCGGGATCGGAAAGATAAAGTGCAATTGCCTCCGCGTACGCGAAGCCCTGTACGCGAACGTGAGCAAGAATCGGAGCTAGACAGCCAAACCTCGCTTGCCGAGACCCCTCCACGCATGTCTGCCTCACCGTCTCACTCACCGTCTCACTCATCACCGTTTCCGCGTCCTCCGCCTCCTACGCGCTTTCAATCTACAAGCTCATGTTCGACACTGGCTTCGGGTTCGTCATTCCCGAAGACTCCGCCTCCCTTAAATCATGGTAGCGGCTCTGGTTCTTGTGTTGGTTCACCACCTCCTGCTACTTCATGCACTTTCTCTCCCAACAATGGGTTTGTTCTCGGGTCTGGACCTCAACAATTCTGGTTCGATGACGGTGATCTGGTCCTGCTTGTCTTTCCTCCATCCAACCCCGTCGTTTCTCCAAACTTTACGCAGAGTACAGATCCCTTCGCGCCATCAACATGTTTGAGCAGCGTTTCGGATGTACAGCACGTTGGCCAAGAGGTAACACCCGCAGGACCGATGCCCTTCCGAATACATGCTGCCCGGCTGGCCCTTGCGTCTAAGGCCTTTGCCTCTCTCCTGTCTACCAAGCTTTCCGAGAACCCTAACAAAGAAGATAGCGTACGCGTGGCGAATGAGATTGCTGCACGTCTGAACGACTGTCGCAGAAATAGACTCGTATGCGAGCCTTTTTATCGTGGTTTTGGAAACGCGCAGATGAAGGGTCATAGATGTGACGAAGGAGTGTACGAGTACGAGGTTGTTGGTGGGTGTCCTGCGATTCGCTTGGAAGGAGACTCGCCGAAGGATTGGTTGGTCACGCTCGAGGCGATTTATGAACCTTTGTACGTTGACTTTGGTTCTCGTTTCTTGAAGCGCCGAATAAACTGATGATTCTTCTTTTCTATCTGTCCTTTCCTGATTTCTGACTTAATTTGACTTGCTTTGCATGTTGCGTTATCGTTGTCTTCATACGAGGTTTTTAGGAGCTTCCAAGTTCGACCGATTGTATTCGATGTTCTTGCTCGTGCTCTACGGATGTCGACGCGGTATGGTATGCGCACGCTGCGAGAATGGGCGTTGACGCAGCTACGGACGACTTGGCCTGCTCAAGTAGAGAGAATGTCGCCCGTTGCGCTGCCTCATGCTGCTGGTGAGTGTCTCGGTCACCTTCCACTACCTTTGCCTGTATTCTTTGTCCTCCCCATACGCGTCTCTTGCATCTGGTCTGCCTTCATGGGTGGTGTGCTGAGTTGATTGTTGGTCGAGCGAGAGTAACTTATACGTAATCTTTTGGTGCAGATGCTATTGCGCTTGCGAGGTCGTGTGACGTACCGGATATCTTACCGGCCGCGTTCTACGCACTCGCCATACAACGCTGGAGACCAGCCCCTGTGCATGCCCCTAGTGCGAAAGCAGTCAGTGCTATGGTGGTCACCTCGCACTCAATTTCGATGTCGCGCACTAAACTGAGCTTCGCTACCTCCCGGGTTGCTGGCTCTCTGATAAATTCGGTCTTCAGTCCAAGCCATGCGACGGGAGTAGCAGCAGGGCTTGAGCTAGGTGGGACAGATGGTGGGCGTGCACACGCATTGCTTGACCCGTTGGATCTGAGGAGATTGGTTATGGGTCGTGAGGCACTGCGGGATATTCTTGTGGAGATTGTCGCGAAACCTCTTGTTGTTGGAAGGGGTATGTGGGACGAGGACTCATGCGACGCTGGGTCTGGTGTCGGTATCCACGGTAACGAACAGGGCAAGAGCGAGATGTATCTTGCACGTGGACATGGCGGGATGTACCCACCTGGTTCATCGCCGTCGCCTGCTCTGAAGATGCCATCATCTTTAAATGAGGCCGGGAATGGAGCAGTGGTTGCAAGTGGGAGCGGGCTGATGTCGGGTATGCCGTCCCCAACTCTGTCGAATGTATCGGGTACGACAGAGATGACGTTGGTCCCCGGTGGGATGGCATTTGGTCGACCCGCATCTCATTCATTCTCCTTTTCCTCATTCTCATCTACATCTTTGTCTGCCTCGAATCCATTCTTCCCTGGCTTTCCATCCACTCAATTCCCACCCTCTGCTACGGCGATGCCCCGACCGAACTTCACGTTCTGCCCCGCAAGTACTAACGGATGCCGCGGCGTTCTTGAATCACTCTGGCGGAATCGACTCGTGCCGGATGGAAAGAGACCATGGGGGACGTGGCTCGCGAGGGAGCTATATCGCCTCGCGACCCTTCCGAGAGTGAACGAACCTGGTATGGGACAGGTTTTTACTTTCGACAACGATTGTGCTGTGCCGAAGACTGATGGTGTCGCTCTTACTGGTGCTGATGGTATGAACGCGACTGAAGGTGTAAGCGATGGGGGAAAGGGGAAGAGCAGTTTGGTTGGGATGACAAACGAAGTGTGCGCGAGCTGCTGGGAGGAGAATAGACGTCTAGCGCTTTGGAGACTTGACTGGTTGTGTGCGGCGATTCCGCGGATGTTTATGCTTTAGCTGCTGATGACTAGTATCGCGTCGTATGAATCGGCACATAAACCTTGCTAACCTCCCTTCGCTTTGTTTTATTTTCTCCTTTCCACCTCTTTCTCTGTAATTCTCACTTCGAGCTTCTCCAGTGCTGTCTTTGAATCAGTCGTTCTGATCGATTTCTGATCTTTATTTCGTTTGGATTTTCTTTCCTCCGTCCCCTTCCTATATAGCTTTTTTAGCTCACCTTTTGCACCTCTGTTATCTCCGTGATCCCTCTTGTATTTGTGGGTTCATTCTGTTTCGCATACTCATACACGCGCTCGCATATTTCTATGTTTCATGTTACTTTTTTTTTCCTTCGTCATTCGTTTCTTCGTATATAGGCTCCCAGCACGCCGTCCCCAGAGAGATTCGGATAGGCTTCACCTCATCCCTCTCTCTGTGTAGCGTACATGCGGATATTCAACTAAAACATTTGTTTTCGCATCAGCCTTGTTCCTTCCTCATTCACACCTTGTTGCTTCCCTTTAGCTATTCGTGTTCTCTTCTCATCTTACCACTTATCCCCCCCAAGTTGTTTCCTTATCTTCAATCTTCCGTTCTCCCCTTCTTCGAGTTATTCACACATACACGCATATATATGTACATATAGCTACACGTCTACACATGCATGGACATACACACACATACATATATTACGGTAGTTGCATTTGCATACAATTTTACAATGCATTTCTTTCTCCCTTCCCTGCCCTTTCTCGCTTTTTTTTTCCTGTTCGCCATTGTTCCTGATATGTTTCTTTCCCTCTTTCTGTTTCTCTGTCCAACAACTAGTACGGATATGCTTTGTCATATACGTACGTACATGCATAGCGGGTTTTTGTTGTACAATACATATACACGGAATCAAATATACTTGCTATTGTGCGTATGTAAGGGTGTAGTTAGTCGTTTGTTGTGATGCGTGGCGGGAAGTATTTCCTATTCGTTCCTTCTCAAATCTGAGTGTGGGAAGTTGGGACAAAAGTAACGGAGGGAGTCCGACCACAGTGTCCAGTGCAGTGTGAAGCATCTCAAGGCGGGAACTGAAGTAGCATCAGCCAGTGAGCTGTGACTCCATCATAACACCCCAAATTGAGTTGTAAACGTGTATTAGTAGCGGATAACGAGAGGCCGTATGGACAAATCTCGCTCGAGTTTGCCATTTTTAAACGAGTTGTATATCACCAACCATTAGGAATTGGCAAGCGTTGGTGGCCTAAACAGAGCGGGTCGTCTATCTCACTGTGTTCAAGCGCCTTTTGAATTGGGAAGGATTCAACCGTTCTTCGTTCCACGTGCGGATCGAGTGCTTTTCTTTTCATCCGGCGGTAAAATTGTATGTACACACCAGGATGGAATGCGTTGTTGGCTAGAATGAGCAAGTCCCACCCTCTCGCGTGGCGATTCTCTCCGGATAAGGTCGAGGGTTATATTTCGAGTTCGTCGCGGTCCAGAGATGGGAAGCTCGGCGTGTATAACGTCTCGAAGGTGACGGTTGATCGGTAGAAGATTTTGCCATGGCTTGTCGAGAGAATCCGTACGCAAACCAAAATATGTGCGCTCCGTGATTTCAAGAGGCAACGAATAAATCCCGTGTCTGTGGATCGCAGGAGCAAGTTACATTACACAGAACTCCAATGATCTTGAGAACTGCTGATGTTTCTTCATCAGGAGTGCCTTTTACGACCTACATAAATGTGAGTATCAGCCCTTAACCCGACGAAATCACGAAAAAAAAACGCGTCTCGCTCACCGGTTCGTAAGTTGTTGGAAGACGTCGGAATCCGAGACCGTGTCGACTACTCGGTTTCTGACGAACGTGAGGAATTGACGAAGCATAGAAAAGCCAGACGATGTCTGCGTGATTGGGGTGCCGCTGCCCGCTGATCGATGGGCACAAAGTGTCTTCTAATTTTGTTCGTGTTTAAGAAAGTATCGTTCGATATTGACAGCGAATCGGGTTTAAAACAGGTCGTCGCGTACTTTTTTTGTAAGTATAAAACACGACGCGTCACAGCCGTCACCAATCACGTTTTTACGTAAGCTTGAATTGCACGTAGTGTGTGGTAATTTTTTTCCAAGTTTATGTACTTATATCAGTGTTGACTTCCTATTAGCTTCTTGGGTACCCCAGTGACCGAGAGGAGTGAGCTGTACGTTCCATTGCGTTGGGTCGGCCGGGCAATATATGCGCCAGTGGGTATCATATTCAGATGGTTGACGTTTATTAAAAATGTTGGCCCGGGATCGGCAAGGAAGGAGCAAATGTCATTCAAAATATTCTTCTTTTCTTCTAAGTATAAGGACAGGAAATTGAAAATAGAAGAAGTCGTACTCCTCTACTTATAATATGTACATGAATGTTATACGAAGCAATATACAAAGCAAGAAGGCCTGTTCAGTGTGAGAGTTATGCCTATTGCGCCACGATCCACTTTATCCGAGGAAGCGCTGAACGTATCACTGAAGCCTTCGCTATCATGCGCAAGAAAAGGTCCTTCGAGATTGCGTGACAAGACTCGTCAGTTTGTTAGTTTGTAGAAAAAGGAACTTGGATTTAATTCCCTGCCAAAGAAGACACATTAACAAAGAATACGCATTAGTACAACAAGCCCTTTATCCTCCACGACCAAAAGCTGATTGACTTATGCCATTCGTATTCTGTGAACTTGAACTCCACGTCTTCCCGCAGTGTGTATTTCTGTACAATGTCCGGATCGATACTGGGACAGCAATGGACCTCAAGGGTCTCGAACTGGGGATCCCGGATGACCCACCACAAAGCGCCAAGAATGACGGGCACATCGAGCCGGCGGCAGTTCTCAAAACGTACAGTGCGAAGCGGAGGCAGAGGATAATCATCGACAGAGAACGACTTGGAGACGAAATGAGGAGCGAAATACTTGTGCATACGAAATGTGTCTGGCCAGCCACCCTTCCAATTAGAAATTGTAAGATGTCGTACTTTAGGAAGCCGGAAAAACAGCGTCTCCAAAGCACAGGCTCTTCAGTTGCATTTACGAAACGCAAAGGAATACGAGATGTTCTCCAGGTGCTTGTAACGAGGTATGCCGATTGGAAACAAGGTCTCCGTCAGCGGTTCGGTTGATATCTCATCATAGGTGTCCACCTCCAGCGAGATTTGTCGTAAACTTGGCACCGAGAGTGCAGTGACCAGCGAATGCAGCGGTTCTAGCCCCGAACCCTGCGAATGGACAGCGAGCACCCTCATCCGCGCAAGTTCTAGCTTGATCATGCTGTCTTCTGAAAATATCCCAACATCTTGTCGGCTCAGCGAGAACTCCTCGGGAGATGTAAAGCTCCGGAGGAACTCGAGGATGATGCGTAGGCTCTATACTTGCTGCTGTCACTCATCACCGAATTCGAGTTGGAGGCGTGTGATGTTGCTCAGGCATGGCTGCGGCAACATAGGTATGAAGCCACAAGTTTCAATCCCGCGTAGAGCTGGCATATTCCAAGTGCTAAAGAAACTTCGAAGCGATGTATTTGGATCCTCTTTTGCTGTCCATGGTAGCTATAGAGTCTAGCTCCAAGTCAGCTTCTCTGTTGGTCGCTACGTCGGATCCGTAGTCAACACACAAGGCTTCAAGAGTAGAGAATGTCCTGCCGTAATAGGAGTAGCGTAAGAATCGCAAGCGTTGGCGCGTTAAGCTGCGCGAGTCGTCTATTCCGCCATAGTACGGGGATTGTCGAATCGAGAAGGACTTCTACCTCTCTATTTGTGGATCAAGTGCGGTAATCCAGCGGTCAAACTGTGTGTCGAACCAAAATGCATCTTCAGCTGAAACAAGCAGTCCTAGACAACCAATTCTTTCTAAATAAGGATGACCATTACGGCTCGCATCTACTACAGTCCAGAGATGAGAGGCTCGACATGTAACGTCTCGAAAGTGGCGGTTGACCAGTAAAAGATTCCTCCATGATTTGTCAAGAGGATCGTACGCAAATACGCAAATTGGAGTATGTAGTCCATGATCTCGAGAGGCAACGAGCGGATACCTCGTCTGTGGATGCCAGGAATCAATTCTTATCGCGTGGCCTTTAATCCTTCCTCCAAGATGCTCGCTAATTCGCTAGCTTCATTGCGGAGGAGTTTGACGAACTTGAGGACTGCGAAGGGGTCTTCATTACGGGTGACCCCAGGCACAATTTGTATGTATGTAGCAGTAAATTCTCACGCTCGGATTACGCAGATAGATGTGCTTCTGCTTTTTCCATCGACAACCGCACATGGCCGATTCTGATATCGAGCCTGGTGATCTTGCGCTCGAGAGCCTGTTCCCTGTGATGCCACCATAAGTTCTGCTTACTTGTCCTTCTAATTTTCGTTTCTTCCTTAGGAAGAACCTCGACCTCCGTCGCCAGAGCCAACGGTGTCCACTTATATACGAGAAAAGAGGACCAAGCCTGGAGACGCGAAAGAATCCGACGATATAAGCAAAGGCGTTTGGTCAAAGATTGAAATCAGGCTCGTCGGATCACATCCTTTATGGGGACATTATTTGTATGTTTCTCAGCCGATATTCAATGTTTATTTCAAACTAATTCGGAACTAGATGGAATGCCGCCAAAGCGTTTGCCTCATACCTGGACCGACACGTGAAACTGTATCGAGGGAAAAATGTTCTCGAACTGGGAGCAGGCGGTGGCTTGCCCGGATTGGTCACTGCGCTCAATGGATCGCGAAGAGTCAGTCATCCTATGATTCGTACTATATTTTACTTAAGATATCGAGCCACAGACGGTTCTTACAGACTATCCGGATAGGGCACTGCTGGAGAATCTTGAATATAATGTCGGGCTAAACATACCAGAATCATGCCGTGACAACGTATTGGTCCAAGGATACACTTGGGGAACATCAGTTGACCGATTGCTTGAAGTTGCCCCAGAAAAATACGATCTCATTATTTTGTCTGACCTCGTCTTCAACCATTCTCAGGTACTTTTGAATTTTATTCATCTAGGATTTTCCTGAGATGGGAATTTTTATTAGCACGATGCTCTGTTGAAGGCATGCGAACTGACGCTGCGCGACAATAGTCCTGATGCACTACCAACCGTGCTTGTGTTTTACACTCACCATCGTCCTCATCTCGCTTCCCGTGATTTAGAGTTCTTCAAGAAAGCAGAGGAACGTGGCTGGACATGCAAGGAGATAATCACTGAAAGATTTCCGGTATGAATGGCTGATGGATCTTCTCGCGACGAATTCCTGTTCACGAATCCCTCTATTTACAGCCAATGTTCCCAGATGATCCTGGTGACGAAACGGTTCGCGCTACGGTTCATGGATGGGCCCTTACGCGATAATAAGGCTATGTTTTTCTCGCTTTGGGCTTTCCTCTTGGGAACGAGCACTGCAGTCTGGCTATTTCTACACCTTTGCTTAATGCGCCTCCAGGAACATAGTATAGCGCAATTGCGAAGACTGTTCTTTTACTGACACTGGAAGAATAAAGTCAATCGTCGAGGATCAGCATGATGGCTGTGTATTGAGGTGACTGACAGATGGCGTCTGACAAAAATTGGGACGATGATAGCTTTCCGAGCTTGGAGAAATCTCCCAAAACTTTAAGCGCCGCGTCTCGAAGAAACTGCGCCTTATAGGTCTCAGACGTTACCTCTCTGTTCTAGTTTTGCAAAGGCAAGAGTGACGAGCAATCAACTTACAACCTCTCTCCCAATTTTGGAAAGTTATTTTATCGCTTCATAGCCGGTCTGATCGAGCCAGTTTGATCCGGAAATAATACAGATGAGTACACAATCCTGTCATGAACAATTCTGAGAATTGTAGATGATACGCCGACCAGCCTTCTACCGTCGTGGATGCCAGCCACGTTGATACAGTAATCCTCTCTAAGCACCTGAACGTGCGGTCGCATATACGAATTCAGTCATTGACCATCATTTGCATTGATAATGGTGATCGGCAATGGTCATGCAACTCGCGATCGTTCCCACGATACCGCTTACAGTAAATCCAGTCGGAGCTTCAAAAAAACTTGACAAGGATTTCAGAAGAGAATGTGTAGGCTTACACAACATCATGTAGACCATAGCAAAGCATGAAATATATGTATTTGACTACTTGGAACACTTGTCCGGAAGTAGAATTTTTTTAAATGCAAAAATCAGCAGAATTTAGCTTTAAAAAGGTATAAACTGAACAAAAATGTGTCTTTAGAACAAAAAATTTGACATTTTGTTCCCGGGCGAAAGTAGAAATGTATAAGACAAAGATAACTATGCAAAAAAAATTGGCACTATAATTTGTGTCAATTGATAAACATTCGAAGAGAGAAGAAGTCGATCAGTACCAGAAAATAGCAAAATGCGCTCACGTGACGCATTAGAAGTTGATCGACGTGATCTTCTGAAAGTTCAACATTGTTCATCTCAACACAAAAATATTTCTGCAAGCTCTTTCCACAAGTTAGTACGGCTTCAATATATATATATATATGATACTTACAATGTTGTTTCAGGATATATGCGAAATAAAACCGCAATACAGCGCCAACAGGCATTACAGAAGGCACAAGATGCCAACCGATCCCCACTTTCCGATAAAACGAACCTCGTTGTAGCAAAGTCCGATATTCATGATCTGAAAAAGAGGGTCGATCAGTTGGATAAACAGCTTTCCGAGACACGAGTCGAGCTCACCAAGTCCACCGAACTGCTTAAGAACTCCCGCGAACGATCGAACCATCATCTGAACTGGTATCACAACGCTCGAAAGGCTGTGAACCATTCGAGAAAAGTCCTTTCAGACCTTAGGGACAAGAACAGAGCGTGTTTTTCTGTAAATGAGGGCCTGAGAAAGGACATGGACGAGTTCAAAAATAAACTTACGGAGAAGGAGCACGAGATGGCCTCCTGTCGACTGCAGGCCAATTCGCATCTTCAAGCGGTTGCGTCTGCTAATATGCGGGCCCTCGAGTATTGGAATGCACTAAAGGCAATGGAGGATAAGTGCTTAATGTTGCTAAAGAGGATTGCAGCACTTTCAAGCCGAATTTCCCGAATGCAAGAGTCGATCCGTGATATGCAGCGAACGAATCGAAATCGCCGTACTCGACTGTCAAGAGCTGATAAACGTTTACAAAAGCTCAGAAGAATTGCAGCGGCTGTTAGGAATCTTCTACAACTCAGGCAGAACGGAACTTACGCACCCTGGGTTCGATCTCTCGTCTTTCGCATTGCTTTACTTGGCTGTCCTGCAAGACAGGTTGGAGAAATAATAAACGGCTTTATTCGTACCGCTTGTAATCGAATCGGAATCACTCCGAAGAAGAAGATACGACGCATCAGTCCGCGGACTGTTGGTCGTATCATCTCTGAGGCAGACATCGCTGGGAAAGTTCAGCTGGCCTATGAAATGAAACGAACACCATGTAAGCCAGTTTTTATGGATCGAACAGATTCAAATGCTTACCAAATTGGAAAAAAAAGCGTTTACAGTCGGGGGCGATGGAACTACAAACAAAAATCAGACATTCGAGTCAGTACACGCGAACTACAAGACGAAGAAAACATACCTGAATGAGGACGGTTCGCCATGTACAAGCGAAGAACAAGTACAACGTGTACGGTTCATCAAGCTCGAGCGGGCAGGAAATCATCGCGCGGAAACCCAGAAAAACGAAACGATTGCTTGCCTTCGCGAGGCAGCGGATCTCTTCAACAGGAGTCCGCTTGATAGCACCGACAATCTTCCAGGCAGGCCATTCAATGAACAGACCATAGCCATGAAATTTGTAGGGACCCATGGGGACCATGCCGAAGATCAGAAGGCAAAACATAGATTATTGGGAGAATGGAAACACGAGCTTACCATGCGCGGACTCGGCGCGCACTACCTTTGCTCCAGGAGTGAAGAAGATCGAGAGACGCTCATTGCATCAGCAAGAGCGTCTCATATTTCTCAGATGGGTGGTTTTGAAGCATGGGAGATGCTGAGCGACGAGGATAGAATCCAGAAAGATGCCGAGATTTTCGATACACTGTGCGAGAGTCTCTCTCATGAGGCATACGAGCAGCTTTCCGAGGCGGAAAGGCGCCGTTTGGATTTGTGGGTATGGGCTGGATGTGCGATGCACAAGGACCTGAATGCCGTTAAGGGAGGCGATTCAGCGATGCGAGCAAAATGGAAGGAAATCAAGGACTCACCTGGTCCGGTATTGCTTGCGAACAAAGACAATGACGCTGTTCTTGAGGCAGAGGATGACGATGATGATGGTGAATACGAAGACTTGGAAGACAGTGCCACGCATGTACTGCCCAGCTTCGAGTGTGGCGAGCAGAGTGCGAGCTATGCTGCGAATGTGCTCGGAAAAATGAGGTGCAATCGGTACAGTACAAAACGAGGCGACAAACGCAAGGAGAGCGCTGCACAGAAGCGCGCGCGCGAGGTATCGAAAGCCGGGGGGAAGAAGCTCATGGATTTGATGGGCGACATGCTGAAGAACAAAAACGACAAGAAAGGACATCAACATACCTT
The DNA here is from genome assembly GCA_037892935.1 of Phlebopus portentosus. NCBI lineage: Eukaryota > Fungi > Basidiomycota > Agaricomycetes > Boletales > Boletinellaceae > Phlebopus > Phlebopus portentosus. Next base: position 967,405 of record JAYXKI010000009.1, read on the forward strand.
TCGTGACTATGCTATCTTCTTGCTGGGCTTCATCATAAACTTTCCGGACACCTCCAACACGCGCTATTCCAGCTATCTCGAGGCTGCCGCAGAAACAATCGCGCGCCTGGACTTTTACATCAATTATATGCACTACATTCGAGATTCAAAAGAAAAACATACCTTAAACCATCTGGAAGCGAACGTCTTGAAGGGCCTAGTAGATAGACCGACTCGAACGGAGCTGGCCATCCTCACATTGTACCTGGAAGCCGTTTCGCATTCGTACATTTCGTTGGTACGTGGACATGGCCTGGAGAATACCAACGCGCTAGATCTTGGTCCGCTTCATGAGAAAGTACGAACTCATGTTAAAAAGCTCATTGAAGAGCCGCATATCATCTTGTCTCCTTCTGCTGACCCCAAGCAGGCCACAATGAACGGATACCATTCATGGAAGAATGAGGAAGCAGTCAAGGCGGTCCATCGAATGGCGCCTGAACTACCTCACCTTGAGACGCTTTTTAAAGCGTTCCTCTCAGGGGCATTGGAGACCTGGGAGCGGTTCAGCGACGAATTTCGGGCCGATGGGACAATAGCTTCACTTACCGAAACGGAACGGGACTTCGCATGGACACCGGCAACGAACGATGCGAATGAGGGTGCTCTAGGGGCGTACCGCGTCTTTGCGAGGAAGAATCCTGCCGGAAGTCTGAGACTGTTCAATTCAATATTTCGCGCGAAGAGGAACAAAACACATGAATTCATGGAATCCACACTTACCGATGCGTTGGATTCTGCATTCTTGAGGAGAGAAGCCCGTGCTCAGGAGGCCATGGGAATGGAGAGAAAAAGGAGGCGTGAAATCTATGAGGAAGGGTTAGAGAATGTGGTAAAAAAGCGGAGAAAGGACACAGAGAAACAGGAGAAAGGGGAGAAAAGGAGATACGAACTGGATCAGGTGGAGCAGGTCGTCGATGAAACCGCTATCAACAATATGACGGTCTCGCAACTCCGAAACCAGCTAGACAAGATTCGACCAGAAGCCGGCTGCATACCAGCAGACTATAAACTGAACAAGGCACAAAGACGGGACTACTTACTTGCCGCATTGAGTAGCATGGGGAAATTAAGAGTCGCTGGCGATGTACAAACGGTACGTGTCCAGCAGCTCTTACCTGTCTTCCCGCACTGATGCTGATCAATGATATGATAGGAGCCTATAGAAGCTCGCCCACGTGAGCAAGCGAGTTCCTGTACAATAGATAAACAGTAGAAGTACCTGAGCTCTCTTGATTTATATGTCTTTCGCGTACGGGCAACTTGAACTAAACCATATCGCTGTTCGAGCGATATTGAAGAGGTCTTCCCGAAGAAATTGATACCCGTAAATTCCGCACCAAGAGTCTGAGAGATTCCGAATGAGAAGCATTCCAAAGCATAGAAAGACACAGTATAAGTATCCCTCAGAGCAAGTAAGCCGATTCCGAGAGTTTAAGAACAAGAATAGTCATGCAATCCCTGTAACCAGCAGTTCAACCAGGCTGCATATAAGTTGTCCAGATAAAAAATTGCCGAGCTTAGTTTCCAAGACTTCTGCCAGTAGGAATATGAAGACCAGATGTTAATTGAATGACTTGATGAAGAAGCTGAGTGGTTGACGCTGAGATTCAATTTCTGACATGATGTGTACGAAGGTAAGACAGTTTGTAAACTACGGATTACATGTCCTACTAGTTATGGTAAGTTTTCAAACTCCGCCCGAAATTTCTGGGATCGCGCGTTACATGGCCATTGCCGATCACCATTGATAAGGCGATCATCTCTTAGGCCGCCATCTTGTGTTTTGCGTAAACGAGGTGAACGAGTCGGTGCTGTATCCCCATTGGCATTCCCGATATTTTGAAAATGTGGGGTTCGCAGAGTGCTGGTTGACATTTGACCGCCACAATTTTCCTACTTATCGCGGCGAGATTTATCTAAGAGCTTAAGGAAACTCGCCTTTGATACCTGGCAAGATTTTTTCTCGTACTTTGGGGTATTGGTAATCGGAACCAAATCCGAGACGGAACGACCTCGGCGCACACGTGCACCGCTACACCCTACACGCTGCGATGCCCTTGTATTCGTCCCTTCAAGACCGGCGACTTGACTGATTGACTAGAGCGTAAAATAGTTAGCGGTTCTCGACACTTGCCGTGCTTCTCCGTTATCGATTCCCCATTCTAGTGGGATGGAGGGAAAGAGGAAGCTTCGGCATATTATTCAGCCAGCGACGGGCTCGGCATTGCATCAGAATCACCCCTCAATCAGTGATTGAGCTCTTTATCCACGGATTCTCTTTCCGTCTCGGCCTACCTTCAAGTTACCAGTTTTATGTGATTCCTAGCATTCTCCGGGTGAACCTGATAAACTTTCAAAAATTTCTGAAGTCAGAAATCAACCTTCATCGGTATTGCAACGGTCCACTTTATACAAATCTGAGTAACTCTGGGGCTGGGAATGATTGGAATTATGTATGAGAGAAGTCCGGATTTGCAAATTATGGTGCGTGATCGACGCAAAAATAGCCCAAATAGGATGGCCATCAGACGATCAAACGCACGTGGCAACAGATACCGTTCCACCTCTTACCACTTCCTGCGGATAAACCGACCTCAGTCTGTTGCTTTCCAACCAGCAGCTTGAGGTCAAGACCGCAAAGTTATCGATAAAGGTAGGTAAGGAATCAGCCAGATTGCCCTATCTGGAGGCACGAGCGGCTTTTCCAGCAGTAGAATTGAGAACAATAGTAGATAGACGCCCATAGTATAATCGCGCGGAAGCAGGTGCCACGGCTCGCAGTTAGCAGTTCTTTTTCGAACATCACGCTGCACAGCACTTCCTTTCGGAGCGCGAAACGCCCAAACGCCTTGCTTTGCCTCATCACTCCCCACCTTCCTGCCATTCCCCGACCGACCGGCAATCCTACCCAATCCTCAACCAACCCGCCGAACTCATCAAGTAGCGTTAAGAGGCGCCTAGAATACCTGCGCATTGCCAGCTTCGGATACCGAACCAGACAGCCAATAGCAGTCGGAAAAGACATAATTAGGCCGGCCAAAGAGAACGAGTCATCCTTAGAAGTATGATGTCGTTGCGAGACGCAGTGATAGAGACAAGCTCAAGCTTTAATCAGTTATCGTCAATGGCGCACAGCGATGAAATTCGGTTCCTTGACTACCTTGGAACTGACTTTTCATACCTGCGACGGTTCATTTTTGCATCGGACCAGATGGTGAGGCTTGTCCGAACAGAAACAGCACGACTGAGCCCGGAAGTCCAGACCAAGGTGCGTATTTTTTCATTTCGGTGTTGACATAGGATTTTCATCCTATGTCCGTCCTTCGCTGCGTTGACGATACGCCATCAGCTTGTGGACACTATAGAAGTGGGTAAACATCTCTGGTTCCTATGATCGCCACGAACTTACCCATGTATTTGGTCGCTTCGTATTCGATTAAACCTACGCAGATTGCAAGGGACACCCTTTCAGAAACTGGTGTCAGCGCGCGCCCTTTCGTCGCTTGTCCCGCTCACCTGATACATTACCGTGAAGCGTACTTCAACGTATTATCTGCAGCCCGCTCGCTCGTCCCGTACATCGAAGACCCCGAAGTCAAATGTAAGTGGTGATTGTAGATGATGTCACTTTGCAAGTCCCGAGAGACATGATCACTGATGGGTCTTAATTCACCCAGTACGCTTGCGAAGGCTTCTCCTGCCCTTAACATCGACGTCATGCTTCCGTGTTATGCTTCCTTGCGAGCTTAAGCGACCCAGAGTGGACAATGCCGCGCCCGGGTCATTTTGCAGTGATGATGCGGACACATTAGCGAAGAAGGAACCATTCTCTCACGGACCGTCCGAACCAGCTGCGCCTCGAAGAAAGACAAGACGCGCCTCGGCATCCGCGGCGCTCAGATTCACCTCTCTATCGATGTCCCATTCTTCTCGCACGTCCGATTCTGCCTTGAGACTTTTCACTGGTCGATCCTTTGCAAGTCCTAGAAGGCTAAAAGCGAACCCGTATCCAAGACTTGTAATGCCAGGGAACATCAGTCAAGATGACACTGCATCCCGGGATGGTCGAGAAGATACCGAATCAATAACGCGAAGCCCATCCTCATCTAGCACATCGTCAGTGATGCCAGCATCTGAGCAGATATCTCCAGAATTACCGATTTCGATCGAAGCGCCACCCAGTCCCAAACCGATCTTCCCTCCAATACAGTATGTGTCGCCTCAAACACCAAAAGTTCTGGGTCTTCTCCAGCAGCAGCGCAGAGATTTCAGTGCTAGATATCCTGCGTATCGAAAAAACTCTGAAGATTTGCCCACTCCACCTACTCCGATAAACTGTGATTGGTCCGTTCAAAGCAGGACGGGCCTAAGCGGAATCGATTGTAATATTCCAGGGTATAAGAGCAGTGAGCTGCCATCGTGTCATGTCGAGGTGTTTTCGAAAGAGGAATATGATTCGGCGGATGAGAACTTCAGGAAAGGGCTGGGCTGGTTTCCAACGAGCTGGCGAAACCAGAAATTGAACGAGACACCTCCTGCACCGGCATCTCCACCTGAGTTAACTTGGAACGCCGGATGCGACGATGTGAAACAAACGACTTGCTCTTCGCAGATGATGATGTCTGTGCTGGGCAGTTATCCCGACGATCCGGAGCAGTCAACCCCACTAGCAGAGTCGACATGCATCAGTACGTACCAATTGCAATAAATATGCCACCAAAGCTGACGACTACAATCATTCAGTCATGTGAGGCAGCCAAAGCTGCTTAACCGTGACGACGACCAACCTGCGCACAATTCGCGATGTTCCAAACGATCAGAAACGTGGATCATGTACAACGATTTTTCGTACCTAAAACTTTCAGTTTCTCGCTCTGTCTTTGCTTTCCAGCTTCGGTTGCTATCTTCTCCTTGTCTTGTGTAATGTACTGTGTTGTTTGTCGACTAAGAAACGTTTTCGCTCTGTCCTGGTCAAGTGCGTATTAATGGGCCAAAAGCAAGGCACATAGATGATTTTGTTCTGAATGCAGTCAGCTTCAGACGCAGGGGAGGGAATGAGCTGGAACGTACGCGTCTAGTATGACCTGCACCGCAATGAAGCAGATTGTGACTGGGATGAAGATGAAGCACTTAGATGAAACTCGCGTGCACTCAGCAACACCTCCTGATTGGCAAGGTGGGAGAAGAACCAGAGAGGAAATGCTGAGTCCATCGCAGTCAGAAGCAATGCTCGACGTGTTGACAAACAATATGATCGTATATTTACAGCAGAGAAACCAAAGGTAGCGAGCTGGATTGTCGTAGAGGAGATTCTAGTGGAGAAATGTTTGGCGAGAGAGAGAGGCGGGCCGGGAAGGGGGGAACGAGAAACAAGCCTTTTTGTAGGAGAGAGCTTCTTGTGACCGTGAAGGCCATCGGTGGATCGGGCGTCAAGGGCATTGCAATATGCAAATCTATACAGAACAGTTCGAGTCATGTCCTCAGGTCCCGTCTCGAACATACTAAAATGGGTTCTCATCGGCGACTGCTTCGCCTCCCCATGGTGCCCGCCCTGTGTCCGAATCTATTCAACCGCGGGTTCGTAAGAGCATTTGTCGTTAATTGCATAGTAGAAACGTCCGTCTCGCGTAATACCGCAGACAATTCCGCTCCGCAATACACAGCCGCTGATGGGTTCTGACAGATCACATCGGGGAACTTGGACTGCACGGTCGCTAATGCGTCATGGAAAGGACGTCTTGGCAGTGGCATCGTCCCTGGTTGCGAAAAGCTGTGAGAGCCGTGTCTCACAGGCCGTACTAAAACCGATTCCTACGGGAACTTGAGTATTTATCTGCACGCTGGCATAGTCGATTGAGCCGACCATCTGCAGGTGGATTGCAAGTGGGTTGTGACCATCCACCATTATAAGACGCGCTTGCAGAAGGGGCTAAGACAATCCTTTTTCTCATAAGTAAAATAGAAGAATGTCAAAAGCGGAACGATTGCGCGGTGATCCCGGCGTACCGAAGACGGAACTTCGGAGGCCTAAGAAGCCATGTGTGGGCAAAAGAGCCGCCCAGACGCCTCCTCGGTCGAAACACGGAGTGAACTCAACAATTATTTGGTATTGTTCGCTATTCGGCAAATCGATGGCGGATGCGTTCGAGAATGAAGGATGTGTTGCGCCATATGTAGTGGATAGGACCACGAGATTCGAAAGCATACGAATCTGATACATTTTTGTTCTCGTGCGCTTGACTCGGCGAGCTCGGGTGTCAGTTGCGCGCGTCTATCAGATTTTCAAAGACACACGTCTCTTTGTGCCCACCGGTGTCAATTACGGAAAGGCCTGCGGATGCCGGAAGAATGCAGACCATCAGGAGCGCGATAAAGACGATTCCATGAAGACGAATCAGTGAGCGTGGCCGACGATGCCCGGGACACCGTACTTCTTTTGCTCAATATCTCAAAATCCAAAGTGTGAGAATGATGAATACAAAGGCAGAAAGTATGAGAACACACCAGTTCTGGCGTACATTGAGTGGAGATGTGGCACTAAACGATGAAGAGCGTTCAATGCCCCATCGTCTACAGCTATGATATATGAATCAAAGCTCATCGACGACGGCTACAGAGCCGAGCTGATGCATCAGAGAACATTGGCTTTCCAGGAACCGTCACGATATTCTTGACTATTTAGGAGAACAGCATGCGGAAGGAGGTGCGGTGAGGTCGGGTAGCACGGTCTCTTCGGAGATCCTCTCCGCCTTTTAAGCACCGACACATTTTGCAAAATAAAGTTGCGCGGATGCTGAGATGCAGTTTGTGTCTCAGAGAAGAAGAATGACTCGCTTCAGTAGAAGCAGTGTGTTGACTAGAAAGAAAGATGTAGAGAAGCACAGAGTAACAAGGAGGCAATGATAGTTAAATAGTCAGAGAGAATGGTGAATTTAACCTTTTGGGTTTGCATCAGCGGCGGTGCTCATCCCAAAGTAGATTCCAGAGTATGTAAGTCCCGAAGTTTGTGCAAGCAGTCGCACTCGCACTTGTCCACTACAAACAAATGCCTTGCCTTTTTAAAGATTCGACGTCTTCTGTGAGACACAGAAACATGAGACAAGTGTTAATAACGTCTTATTAATCCCCGATCGATTACGAATTTGACGTTCCTAACCTAACGTCAGGCTAATTATGAAGTTGAACTGAGCAGAGCTCTGCGTTCACCTACCAACAATCGAATATTCATCCGGGACAAGAATAAAGCAAGAGCAACGAATAAACGAAACAAGACCAGATAACCGTTTATCCGGAAAGAAAGTAACAGGCGACTCGAACAAATGGGATAGGCTGCATCAAATCTGGAAGGGTGGAATATGACTGTCGTCTTCTGTAAGCTCTCCTTCAGCAATCTTTCTCCGGACGTCGTCGTAATAATTCAAGCATTTTTCGATCATAGCATCGCGCCCTTCTAAGCCAAGTGCAGAATACTCCCAAATCCTCTGCATCACTGGGTAAGTCTTCTTCAAATCCTCGAGTAAAGAAAGCGTCTTCTTCAGCGGCGCAGTCTTTAGCAACCACCAACTTCCTAGGGAGTTCATGAGGTACTCTGGCTCGTCCAGAACATCGAAAGTTTGAGTTTCAGTTGGCTTCTTTCTCTCCTAATTAAACGGAGCTTACGGCAATGATACTCGTCATCCTCAGGAAACCTGTGCGCTGCTTGCGCATAGTACTCTGCGCTTTCCTCCAAGAGTTGTTCATGCCTTTCGCCGGATGTTCCCTTCGCCATGTGCTTTAGACTGTATGCTTTGATACTACATGCGAAACGATTCATCAGCACATATTCACATTCCAGGAGGAGCACAAAGCTTACGCGCATGCCTCCGCTGCAGGGTAGATAAAATATGCTAAAAAGAATGCTTCGCCATGGAAAGTTCGCAGAAAAGGTCCGATGGAGAATCGTATCTGATCCACATCATGGAGCAGGTCTGAAGCTAGCTTGTCCAGAACCTCGGCGCTAAATCGCGGATCTGTACCTTCGGTCGATGCATGGGCCTAAGACAAAGACAAGTTTGTTCCAGTATTCCAAAGAATAATCACGGCGTTACCTGCATGAAAGCCTCTAGATGAATAGCCCTTACACCAAAAACGAAGGTGTGTTCGAAAATGGATCCTCTTTCGTCTTTTTCTACATCAGACCAGATTTCGCGCCCTCTTTCAAGTACATCAATCGCATTGCGGTAGAACTGCTCGGCATCCATGTAGTCTTTTTTCATACCGGCGCTGAGAAAAGCACGCATGATCCATCCCCTACAAAAGGATGAAACCCAGTGAGAAAGAGTCGTTTCAACACGCACCGGACAGTCACAGCCAAAGCAGGGCGTGCTGCATCCCAGCCGCGTTCTCTGACGCGCTGTTGTGCCTCTTTCAAAACAACCTCGGGACCGTCTTCTGTCCATGCTTGGCTATTTTGTATCTCGAGCATAACTATAATAGACGTCACGAGGATCGCATTGTTCCGTAGCGTGGATTTTCTCACTTTGTTCATTGTATTTTGTTGTCCAATTTGGATCATCGATGTAGAACGAACGACGGTCACTGAGTACAGCGTTTGTAAGGTTTGCAAGAACCTCCAGTGTGCTGTCAGCCACAAGCGTAAATATTATCAATGTCCAGCTCACGTCCAGACGCCCCGCGAGTCCTATTTGGCCATTTGCTAGTCGAACTTTCTTTAGTTGACGCATGCCTGCTCGGGCGCCCTCGAAATCCTTGGTATTTATTAGAAAGCATCCAGGGAATCTAGACTATGAATGAACCTACATTTCCGGCCATGTTTATGGTGTTGACCTACCGTAACTTCACATGAGGACGCCTGGATTCAATCCATCCTGTACGAATAGACTTACACTACTGTTCCGGCATTCGTGAGGCCTCTGATTTAACATAGCTGTTGCTCTTCCATACGGGCGTTCGCTTGCAAGCGGTGCCCTCAAACGGTGGACTTTGGGCGGCTCTGGATTCGCTTTCTTTTCTGAAATGGCGAGGCCGGCTTCGTATTGCTCTTTCTGCTTTTTTTCAGCCGCCGTCAGCTCCTTTGTTTGGAGTTTAGACAGAGCCGTTTTATAAGCTTCTATGGCCTTATCCCAGCTACCTAGTTCCTGTGAGCGAGTCAAGATTGAGATTTATACGAATAGGAAGACGAGTTGAGCACACCTGTTCAGCGGTTGCGAGGCGACCCCAACCTTTAGCATATTCCGGATCTAGCACAGTTGCCTGGTCATTTATCAGGCTCCTGAAAATAGAAGTAAGAATTGATGACCGACCTTTCTGGCATCCGAGCATGCGTCAAGGTATCTATCAGATTCAAAACGGGCATATTAATTCCTCCGAGTTAGGCGATCGAATGATTGAGATTGATTCGCACCTACCCAGAGACATGCAACAGGCTGCACGGTTAGCATAAATGATAGCATTTTCTCCGCCAACCTTTAAGGCCTTGCTATATTTATCATGGGCTTGAGAGTATTGCTTGCCCACGAAAAACTTATTTCCCTCCTCCTTGAGTTTCGCTGCAAGCTGAGAGTCAAGCTCCGACATCTATGAGCGGTAACGATTCAGGATAATAGCAGCCTTAATAATGTGTAGGTTTGAGTTCAAGTTGACAGTGCAGAAACGCGTGTTGTTGCAGGGCAGGGCTGAAATTTAAACCAGTTCCCATTGGCTGGTCGAACACGTGAAGCTGAGCACGATAATGGTAAGTAGTTCTCACGGATGGAAATCGGTGTACATATATGATCGAGAAACTAATCATTAACCTACTTGATATTGTCAATTGGTCGACTTGCATCTCTCTGGTAGTGGGCACCGTACTATAGGCAGGAAACACAAGAAATACCAAGGACAATCTATGACACGGGAACAATCATTCTCCAGTGGTTCCAGCGATGACGCTTCCGTGAACACCCCAGGAAACGCCCATACCAAACATGATCCACCCGATAAAGATGATTCCGATAGCAGCTGCCAGGAAAATCCATCTCAGTCCCTCGCGCCCAGGGACAGGTGACTTGAGTCGTTTTTCTTCCTGCTTCATATCTAGACCATCTATCTTGCCCATACCCTTCTTGCGGAGGAGGCGTTCAATCTCCACATCGAGCAGTCTCGGCTGAACTTGCGAGAGACGTGCCGCAGGCAACAGCGATGTGGATGAGATGACGAGCAGAGTACCAGAGACTGCGACAGAGAGGAATGCATATATCAGCCAGAGCGTTACCGCACCATCAAGAGAGTCGCTAGGAGTATCATCCTGGAGTTTTCCAGCCGCCGTGGTTATAATAACGATGGACGCTTGCACGACAGATTCTTTCAATCACATAAAGTAAGCATCAAAAAGACGTCGCTGGTAACGCGAAATGCATACTTTTGATGGCGAACGCAGTAGCGAACCACTGAGGATCCGCGATAACACTCCGAACAATCTCAACTTGAGGCGCTGGAGTAACACACTGAAAATGTCCATCAGTATTGCTGGCCGGTACACAATTCCAAAAGCACGTTACCTGGGACATGGCATAGAAGATGTATGCAGCAACTATGTGACTTATTTAGCATCCGCTGTTAAATTCAACAGTGACGACTTACCAAAAGTCGGAACAGTATGCGAAAACTTCAAGAGCAACATAGAGATCAAGAATGTCAATCCGGATGCGAACACTGGTACATGAGCATGTAAGAAGCAAGGGGAAATCTGACGAAAGATATCGCCACGTACAGAATGTTACTCGCTGGCCATAGACATCAATGAATATACCCAGGAAAGGAGTCAAACACGCAGGGAGTAGGAGATAGAAACTTGACACCCATCCCCCGATGACGGCTCCTTTTTTCAATCTCTGCTGAGCAAATTGTCTGATCAAATATTCAAAGTCAGTTGAACTCTGTGTATCACACTGGAACTTAAGTGATACAGACGTCGAAATTGATACGAAGGACTGTACACCAGCATTCTCAAAGATTGCAAAGAGAACAACAATCCTGAAAATAGGAAAGTAGTAAGTTTCTGCATTCACAGTAAAAGATACTTGATAACAGCTCACCAGAACGTAAGTGGAAGATGTCTGATGGCCTTGATGCTGAACACGCCCCTCCGGGTATGACCCTTGAGACTTTGACCGTCAGTCTGGTCGGTCACTTCATACTTCCTGCAGAGCCACTTGTCCAAGAAGATGACGGCAATAGCGCATAAAACGGAGAATACTGCGATAATTGACGAGATCCAGAGCGCCCATGCATACGTGCCAAGATTCGTCGCAATGACGTTTGCAGTGGATTGACCGGTGAACTGAGCAAGGTTCGCGATTCCCCTGCGTAATAACCAGTTAATTATCGTCTAATCCCATAACATTAATCGACTTCTGCTAACCAAATGGCACCTGCATAGAATGACTATTAGACGTATGCATGTAGGCATTCCTTACTACTCACCGATAGAGAAGGCAAATCCACCACCACGAGCAAAGTACGTCGAAAAAATCCGGTGCTGGGCATTGTCAAGAGATCCATCACCTATAGCGGCGAGTACTTTGCCAACAATGAGCAGAGGGTAGCTGTTCAGATTGTTTGTTGCTGCGCCTGCCATGACAATCGAGCCTGACAAATGGAAGCTGGCTAGGATGGCAGAAAGCAGCGGACCTCCCCACTTGTCGATGCTAAAGCCGATGGCGACGCATAGGAAGGTATTCACCTGCGATGATGATGACGGTGTGGTTAGTGGGAATTTCGCTGAAATTCAACGAATACTGACCAGATTAGTAACGGCGACGAGAGTTGCGAACTGAGAATTGTTGATTTTCGTTTCCTTAATGATAGTGGTCTTCAAAGCCCTGGATGATCATGCTAAGTATAGATATCGAACGAGTTGGACATCTTGCATACACAATCAAGCCCTGCACAATGGATGAGGTAAAGTGAGTGTATGAATAGTGTCGAAGCAAGTACGGACGAACATTACTCCAGTGATTTCCAACTGCGAGAAAGGTCTTAGATCAATGGATCAAGTAAATCAGTACGACAGGCTAGACACCCACAGCTGCATAAACAAGTCAAGACAAGAATCAAAATTCTCCAGCCTATGGGTAGTCTTGGCTTTCGATTACTAGCGCTGCCGACGGACTTGTCGTCGAAGCTCGAGACTTTCTCCGACGATCCTTTCTCGCCCAGCGCTGGTCTGTTAGACAGTGACTCTACTCCTGAGTGACTGAGCGTGGCCATAGCTTCAGGTAAGGAAGAATGAAGACGCAGCGCACCCGTACCTCGTGCTGCTAAGTGGCGTTTTATAAGTCTGTTGCTGCCTATTATTAGTACGGATAGACTTCGCGCAGATGTGAAATACAGAGTGTTCGGCAGAAGCCAAGGCACACAGGCAAATGTTTGTGCAAGATTCTCATTACTAGTTGAGGCAAGTCGAAGCAGGTCGTGTCAAACAACGGCATAGAACAGTAATCAGATACGCAGGACCCACGTGCAATCTTATCAGATGAAGCACCCCGTGGAGAAGAACGCAGCGTTCTTGATACCACAAAGAGAGGGGAATGTTGCAGTTCATCTCACGAGCGCGGGAGATTCAAACCCAGTACAGCGTAAAATATGAGCTAACTTGAGGTTTGCTCGTCAGCCTCCACGGACAAAAAGGCAGGATATGGCAATTTGCGGTGCTTATCGGAAATATAGTAAAGGCCCTCGATATTCGGAGACGTCACTGGTATCTGATATCCACTTATCACTGGGCCGATAAAGCGCGGCTAATTTTACCACGGAAATTGTCCTTCCTCACACATCGGGTGTCCGTTAATCTGTTCACCTATAGGAAGATGTATATACATGTCTTCCAGGCCGGCTTGTACTCTCTGAATCCTATTATTTTAATCAGCACTGCTTGGCCCCGTTATAATACAGGGGAAGCCTTGCCAAGCCAGAAGTGTGGATCGAGGGACAGCGCGCGCGCGGCAACCTGCCATAGTCGACGCTTCCAGGATGATCTGGAGGTCGTGTGCCCTGCAACCTACACTTTAGCTCCGCACTGGCCGTTCCTCCAGGATCAAGCATGCTAGACGGAACAGAAAGGCCTGGATTTCAGTCGAGCGGCTCGAATTTTAGCCGCACTTACGATCAAACCTACAAAAGACATCTGGCCACGAGGTCATGCCTCCCGGACTTATGAGCAGACCTCTTCGAACGGTGTGCGTAGCGCATGCGCAGAGGAAGGATACCCTCCGGTATGGACGAAGTTCGTTCAAGTTACTTTTACGAACGTAACGTGATGACTCGAAACGGAAATTCGCATTCATGTGGTTCTCCCATCGTTCCGGCGGCGGCACGTGCACTTCCCCGCGGGATTCCTTGCAACGAATCGGAACGACTGACGACCACTATCACCTCTCTTCATCCTCGACCATCTTCAGCACGCTAAATCATGACGAAGGCTGTCGTACTCGGTGCTGCAGGTGAGCGGAGGAAAGAATGATGCTGTTCGCGAACACCACGTTGACGAATCAATACAGGTGGCATTGGCCAACCGTTGTCGTTATTGCTCAAGACAAGCCCACTGATCTCTGAGGTGATTGCATATACTGCTCTTTCGCTTTACATATGTTAACAAAGAGAGGGAAATATGATAGCTGAGCCTTTATGATATCGTTAACACTCCCGGTGTTGCTGCCGACCTGTCTCATATCGACACTCCTGCCAAAGTAGAGGGTTACCTACCCCCGGATGATGGCCTCGGAAAGGCTCTCAAGGGTGCAGACATCGTCGTTATTCCGGCAGGTGTCCCGAGGAAGCCCGGCGTAAGTACGCTTTAATATCTGGGTATAAAAATGTGTCTCAACAATCGCGATCCCAATAGATGACAAGGTGCGTCTAAGGTGGATATATGCGCTTCGAATCGATGCTGATCGATTGTGGCACAGAGATGATCTCTTCAAGGTAAACTCAGAGAGTCGTGCGTTATACCAATTTTTTTGCTAACGGGCAGCAGATCAACGCGGGCATCGTCCGCGACCTTGCAACTGGTATCGCTAAGGTCGCACCAAAAGCTTTCGTTCTGGTTATCTCCAATCCCGTCAATTCCACCGTTCCGATTGTTGCCGAAGTCTTCAAGCAACATAACGTATTCGACCCGAAGAGGTAAGTATCTTTTGAAACCCAATCCGTGTTCTCGTGACCAATCAGTGCCCAGGATTTTCGGTGTGACGACGTTGGACGTCGTTCGTGCTTCGACCTTCGTTGCCGAAAAAATCGGAGACTTATCCGTGGCACCTGCTGTATCGATCCCTGTTGTAGGTGGTCACAGTGGTGTAACGGTACGTTTGTTTTTGTGCAGTTCTTGGTCCTTATATGTCACCTGACGATTACGAAGATTGTGCCATTGCTTTCGCAATCCTCTCACCCACTACCCGCCAACTTGACAGAGGATGATATCAAGGCACTCACGAATCGCGTACAATATGGAGGCGATGAGGTCGTCAAGGCAAAAGATGGTGCAGGATCTGCGACACTTTCTATGGCGTACGCTGGGGCGGAATTTGCCGCGAAGCTCCTACGCGCAATCAAAGGGGAGAAGGGCATTGTCGCACCCACCTTCGTACATCTTACTGCGGATGAAGGCGGAAAGAAGGTCCAACAGGAAATCGAAGCTCCTCTTGACTTCTTCTCAGCTCGCGTCGAGTTAGGAGTACGTGATCCACACTTCTAAAAGAAAAGTCACTCACCGCATACTTCTGGCTCAGGCTAGCGGCGTAGAGAAGATTCTTCCGATTGGAAAGATCTCGAGCTATGAGCAGACTCTCCTGAAGGCTGCAGTGCCGGAGCTCAAGGCCAATATCGAGAAGGTATCATCATCAGTAATTATCTGAAACTTCGCCTCCTGACGTTTTTTAATTCCATAGGGCGTCTCCTTCGTGCAAGCACCTAAGCTCTAGGTCCAAAGGATCAGTAGTAGCGAAGGAGACTGGAACTATAGACGGCTTGCCCGTGAACCGTAACATTGGAAACCTAAACTTGTGTTGGCATATATTGAAAGTGTATAAACGCGAAAGTTGCAGGAATGGGTCGGTAGTAATATTCAGTCCCAGCAAAGATCGTTTCAGAACACGACTTGAAGACGGTGAGTGTTTGGACGATGAGTCGAATTGTTTCCGCTACCGTGACATCACGATGTGATCAACACCACGTGCATGTGACTTGTCACGATCAATGTGTCTGGCCGCTACTCTACTCTGCTTGCCACTCCTTCTTTCTCACTCTAAAGCGTCTCGCTCTCTGATCGCGCCTCAGTATCCGCGAAGCCTCTATTGTGATCCATGTACTCAAACAAATGATATGGCGGACGAAAATGAAATCAACAACATTCATGATGTCATAAAAGGCCTGATGGGCGGACCTGCAGGCCAGGACTGCTTGGAGAAGTTTAATTTTCTTTGCCAGGAACTACAGGAGTTCTTCGAACAATACCCGAACATTGAAAAGAACGAAGAAGTGTTCGAAATAGAAAGAAATGTGAGCGGTCGCGACTCAGGTTGTTTTATGCCGCTCGTACTTATTATGTGGCCGAAAGCTCGTTGTTGCTACCCTGGCAAGTCCTGAGCCTGAAGGCTTTACTCTAATTACTCAACATTGCAGTTTATACTCCAGCACTGCATTGAATACTATCTACGTCACCTTGACGCTGATGTCCTGAAAGTCTCCTTGGAGACTTTCGATGTTCAAACAGAGTCCGACAAAGTTGTTGTCGGAGTCCATCCTGCGGCGAACCTCTTGATAGGACTTCTGTCGGTCGCAACAGAACATATCAAGTTGTTCAAAGATGATAGCTTGTTTGGTAAGTCTATAGAATTAATAAACGCGAACAAGACTAACAAAAAGCAGCACGATATTGTAAATTCGCCACGCTGGCATGCGGCTTTGTTCCATCTCTAGATCCTCAACCATCCCGACCTGTTCACTCTGCAAATACCCTGGAATTTCTCATGACGATCAATTTCTGCATCTCGGATATTGGCTCTGGCTGGCGGCCAACCATTAGCACCGCGTCATCCATTTTTAGCGAAGAAGTCTTGACACCTTCCGATGAGACCGTAGACGCGGGGATGTGCGCTATAGCTGGACCCTCTGGCGAAACTCCTGGATATCTTGCGGAAGATAAGGATGTTGACCATATAATCTCTGGCGGTCTAGGTCTCTTGGGAGGTCGACGTAAACATGCTTGCGAATCTGGCTCTGATACAAACTCTTCGCTCTCCGATCCTCCTCCTGCTCAAAACCATGAACAAGAACTCTCGCCTGCATATGATAGCTTCGAACAGCGTTCTCCGACGGATAAGAGATCTGAGGCGAAGGAGCAGTCTGGGAAAAGGAAGAGGTCCACGACTCAGAAGAAGAACACGTCCAAAAGACAGAAGAATTCGCCGGTACAATCGAGCCCTAATAAAGAGAACATCCACCAAGACGCATAATACTTGCGCTGTACGAAACGATTGCCAACTCCTGAGATCCGCAATGCTTCTTGCATTCACCTTTTTTTCTGTTATAGTTTTATCAGACAGTTGTATTATTATAAATTGCACGTTAAACTTTCATTTCCTTTATTTGTTGAACTGCAACCTTCCAGCGACTCCTACTCTTTTCCTTCTGTCTTTTGTATTGAATGCTGTGTATTTTCAGCATGAATGTGATGTGCCATGCGCCATGCGATGAATTGATGTGGGAACGTGGAATTTTCTTGTCGATCAAAAACTGATAAGCAGCGCTGGCTTCTTCCGCCGCCGTTTCAAAATTCGGACCAAATTAGCACCGCTTCAGCTTGACAGAGGCGCCCACAACCGACGTAATTCAGCAATGCCGCCATCATCAGTCTCCCTCCTACCCTCATCTACCCTCCCTTTGATTATGACCGTAGGTTCCCTATGCATGTTAGTTCCTTGACTAACCTACAAGATGGAAACTGATGTTCCTGGTACTGATGGTACGTCCACAACCTTCTTGGTTGACTTTCTCGGAAGTGTTTACCTGTTGCCCGACCAAGGACCTCAAGAGCGAGATTTTGCCAATGAAGCATGGGTAGAAGATGGTAGGATGTTATCGCCGACCTCAAATGCAACGATGGACAGTGAACGGCGCAGCTTGACGAGCCCGAATCATCGTATCGTGCAGAGGCGTTGGACAGAACCGGAGGATGATCTGAGGTCGCGTGCCAGCTTGCATAGCAGGGTCGGCGGAGCAGATCTCAGTGATGCGGGTATTTCTAGTGCGTATACCATGTTAGATGTTCATGTAGAAGAGCGTGGCTGACGTTCTCGTTCTGATAGCTACGCCAAGCGAAAAGGGACAACACGCGGCCAAAGCGGGTCCCCCAGTTGCCGTTGGTGAATTCAAGGAATTCATATGGTAATTTGTATTCCGATTCGAGCAGTTTCCGGTGTTGCTGACTATTCATCCAGGGCATGCCAGGACGTTGAGAAATATGTTCGTATGATGCTATGCTTCTACTTAACTATAGACCGGCCGCTCAACTTTGATATACAGCTCGAGAGCTTCACACATCAAGTGCAGAAGCTTGGCTCTGCCTTCGGGCTGGTCAAAGCATCCCGTGAATTGCACAACAATCTCTCACAGGTCCGGGCGTTCTTTGAGGAGAATGCGCAGACCTTGGGTGTCCTGCTGAACAAGATCAAGGCAGCGAAGAGCCCAAAGCAGGCAAAGAAGCGAAAGAAGCGACGAGGGACTACATCTGGTCGTTCCAATGGAGCATCAAGTATATCAGAGAACACGACGGATAACTTCATTGGAGCGCTAAACAAGCTTGCCAAGTCAGTGAATAGATTTTATTCAGGTATGTGTCTTTTGCAAGTAGAGATGGGCCCTGTTTTCTCAGTGGTCCTCAAGCTGTCATGGATTTTGAAGATTATAATGATGATGAGGGGAACAAGGCACTGCAAGAATTTGAAATAGAACTCAGGGTGCGTACCTTTGATGATCCGTTCGTTGCGATCTGGTAGTATCCTATTCATGCTAGGTACTCTCTGGTGGTCTTGAATTCTTCAGTAAGTCTTTGTTTCTCAGTCCTACCTCCCATTATCTGCAGCACACCAATCTCGTCTGTATTAATGCACGTGCTTATCTACAGGTGTTGATGGAGAATCTCATGAACTACGAAGATTCGTGACTGCACGTGCTAGCTCTTTGAGAGCGCACTTGGACAATCTATCCGATGCCCTGAATCGATTTGAAACTATCGGTAAGTCAATTTCTGTCGTCGTGTCGAGTTGATGTACTGATGATTCGCCAGGGATACCGTGCATAAGTTTTGCGCAGAAACGCTCGTCAAAGATGCTTTTGAACGCCGCAACGGTGGCAACGTTCTTTGCGGGTGTTGCAGGCAAGTCGGCCCGTTTAAACATGTTTGGCATGGCAGGATAATAAGGATGCTGTATAGCTACGACCCTTCAATATTCCGTAGAGTTGCCGCCCTCAAAGAGAGAAGAAGCGATCAACACTCTTTGGTTCATATCCCTGGTCTTGAGCATTGGCGCTGCGATCACTGGAATGTTGGCTATGACGTGGCGGCTTGCAGTATTGTATGTGCTATTTGCCAAGTTGAATTATTATGGTTACTGACCGTAGCATTTTATTCATCGGTTTAAGCTCAAGTCCGAAACGCCATCTTCCCTGGTACATCAGATTCTGGTTCAGGTCCGGTTACTTGGTATTGCTTATTGCTTCCGTCGTCGCATTTCTTGCCGGACTTGTCATATACGTTTTCGATACGATGGTAAGAGAAAGTGATTCGCGAGGTTCTCTTATTTACCCGTATTCCCTTGTGATAGCCTATGACATCGTTTTGGGTCGTCACTGCTTGCACGATGCTTTGCGTGCTCGGATTAGCATCCGTTTCGGTTCTATTCTTGAAGGAGCGCTATTCCTTCAGTCAGGTTCGGAACGAGTTGCGAACGGATCTTAGCCCTGTCAAGTGGTCACGTATTTATGAGCATGCCGATGAAGGGTGGTGGTACTGGCTCCGATTCCATCTATTCGAACAACTCCGGGAGAAAAGACGTATGCTCGTTAAGCAGTATTCAGATGCTGCGAACGCGAACGCGAACGCGAGCAAGTCCGTAGAGCTGAAGAATATTCTACGCTCCGTCGTTTGCCTTCCCCGATTTGGCAGAAAGATCAAACGATATAGAACCGAGGATTCTGAAATGGGACTTGATGGAGTTGTTGATGAGTCCAAAAGACCGGAACCTTGGAGAAAGAGTTCAAAGAAAACGGCAGCTATCCCGCATCGAGTGGCTCATAGTCGTTCTCACGGGGACGGATCGCGACATCAACAATCCTCGGGAGATGATGCTTTGACCCATTGGTACAACACGCAGGTGAAGCAACTCAGTCTGAGCATGTCTGCACCAGTAAATACGCGTGCTATCCATCTGCAATTCTCGCCGGATGGACATTGGTTAGTTGTGTGCTACAAATACGAATGTTGCGTCTTTGATGTGGAGGTAAGTAAACGCCCTCGAGTTCCCTAGGCATCATCGAATTAATCCTGTTTCAGAAATCCTTTGACTACCATACAACATTGCGTCATCATGCGAGGAACGCTAAACAAGTCGAATGGTCACCGGGTGGGACGCGCCTGATCACCCGTACAAACGATTCTGTGAAAGCCTGGAGTGTTGATACTCAAGATGTGTGTCTTTTTTTTTTAATTGCCTGTCATCGGAAATGATTGATGGAGTGCCCGCGAATTTAGCAATTCCAATACGAAGAAACGATACATTTCGACGGAGTCGAGGAAATCTCTGATATACAGTGGTTGAATGATTCTGGTCAGCTTTACTACTGAATCCTGGTCTTCATAAATGCTGATCCGGAGGTGCTTTAGAATTCCTTGCGATTGCCGATGAATCGCATTTCTTCCGAGTCGTGAGTCTTGGCGGCTTTCCTAGATCATCTCCGTCTCAGATCTATCCATGATATGTTACAGAACGTTTCAGTGGATCCGCCGACAAAAATTATGTACGACCCTGAGCCCGAGAATTCCCTACTCGAGATATATTACTTGTATACACTACCAGACTCGGAGCTTGTCATGATAGTAGGCGCCAGAAACATTGAAGATCTGGATGAAGACAAAGCCATTGATTGCATCATTGGTGAGTTTGAATTCTCGTATTTGAGCATCTCTGTTCTAAAGTCGTATTCGCTATAAGTCTACGAGATGAAGTCAGGCGAAACTGAAAAAGCTGACACAAGAAGTCAGGCGTCTTGGGCTACTTACAGGGATTACACTGAGGGCCGAGGCATTATAAAAAGGCAAGTCTACAAGTCTGTAGGAGCATTGCATGGAAGTGCTGATATGATTGCAGACGTATCCCTCTCTTGAATGAACTGGAGAGCTTATGTTTCGGATCATGTATGGATATAGAAGCGAAACGGCGACGCATGGTGATTAGCTATTCGGACAAGGTGAGCCTTTTCCGATAATAGAAGATCAGTGGAGAGGCTCATTACTCGCGAACGCAAGCCTCCGGAATTATGGACCATCGCACTTGAAAGCGAACGTGTTCACCTCAGCTTGGAGAAGGAGTTCATAAGGAGACTAGAGCCGAATGAGAAGCAAGACTATGAGGCAGAGTGGGGTGAGGCATTCTTGATTGGTCCATCTCAAAGTGTTGTTGCGTGTGCGGAAGATGGTCAGTAGATGACACTCCGATTTATGTCCCGCTACTAACTTAAAATTTGGTCTTCTAGGAATGATGTACTTCTGGGACGTCGAAGGATCATCACATGAGCAATTTCATCGTCTCAAGATTATCGTTGAGGACGAGGAAGTGGAAGAGCTCCCGCTGATATCTTGGATCGGACCCCGCGCAGATAGCATTTTGCCTATGATGGCGACTGCAGGGAAGGGCTTTTCGCTGAAGATCTGGGCACCGTTGAGGCAGCCGACGCTTGACACGGATGATCAACATCACGGACCGATGGATGATGGTCTTGTGCAGGTTGCACCCTCAAGCTCGGGCGGTGCCCGGCTGATAGCGCCTTCGGTCAGTTATTTTATTTTATTATACTAGACTTCTCCTGACGATAGGTAATGTCACCTGTAGGACTCGGGGCTGGGACAGGCACAATCAAAGGGCACGCATACGCAAACGCATACACCACCGTTCCCTGCGATCGCCTTGCCTAGGACTGAGCGCTTTGAAGGAGTGCAAAACTTTGGACCATCTCCTGCCCCGGTAATCATGGACTTCCCTTACGGAGCTCCTGCAGCGCATCTCAATCCGCCGAGCGCGGAGGAATACAGGAGCTCGCTTGATGAGAGGAGCTCGCACTTGGCTGCTGGTAGCCAATACTGTACGTCCCCAGAATCATCGGTGAAGGATGAGGACGCTCTTGCTGGACATGACACGAGAACTTCTAACGAATGAACGAATTGATCTGATGTACACGACGATTTTTGACGGACGCTATTCTATTTTTTTCTTGAAGCGTCATCTCTCGCGGCTGTTCTTTCATGGTCTCCCCAGAACTCATGGACTCGTAATGGAATTTGCGGATTGAATTATTTCTATTTTTTTGTGTACTGGCACACCATCCCCTCAAGTTAATTATCGACTTTTCTTACGAAGCATCTCAAACCCATCCTAATGCATCGAAACAAGATGACCATGTTGAAGATGGAATTACGTATGTAGCACTTAAGGTCAACTTTGTGCAACGGCTGGGAACTGTTATTATTAATAATGATGATGCCTCTGGGACATGATACAGGGATGAACAACTGAGTTGAAGTGATGCACGGAATGGAAGTTTTTTGGCAGCAGACATAACCTTTTGTATGTTACCGAAGCCCATCATTCGAAATGACGAAATGACTCTCTTATGGTCTTACGTGGCTTCAAAGAGACTGGGTATATGATTGGATATATCACGGCAGAAAGAACATGAATGCTATGCGATTAGGACTTTATCGGAAATTGCGGACTTTGGACCGAGCACGTGATTCGGAGAATAGAGAAGTCCAAAAAGAGATCGACGGGCGGGGCACCCAAGAACTTCGCGTTGAGTCAAAACGAAAGGGTCCAAGGTTCGCTTTACGTCTATCTCCAATCCAAACCCCCATGTCATCCACATATGCTCACTACACCGCCGCCTCCTCTTCCGTCCCAACAGATTACGGCTTGCTCGCACGTTATGCCAATGCTCACCCGGAGCTCGTCCGTCAGGAAGAAGAAGGAGAGGACGCGGAGAACCATGAAAATGACTATTTGACGGTCCCAGAGCATTCTCCTAGTCGACGTCGACGTAGTGTCTCCCCAAATTCCCGTCGTCCAATCGTGCCGATTATGGCGTCTCTTCCCCCTCCGTTTGATTCTTCCGAGACCGCCCCTTTGCTCGGTCCAAACCCGCCAGTACCGTGTATCATCGAGGAGGGCGATATTCCAGGCCAAGAAAAGCCAGAACCTGGCCCTCTCGCTACATACTGGGAGGAGACAAAGATTCTTCTCAAGTATACATTACCAGTGTATGGCACGCAGCTGCTCGAGTATTCGCTGGTCATTGCTTCAGTCATCAGCATTGGTCATCTGTCGACGGTCGCTCTAGCTGCATCCACCCTCGGATCAATGACCGCGTCCGTCACGGGATACAGTATCTTGCAAGGGTTCGCTAGCACCCTCGACACTGTGCTTCCTTCAGCCTGGACTTCGGACCAACCTCAGCTTGTCGGCCTTTGGTCTCAACGCATGACTATCATAATGGGTATCATATTGATCCCAATAGGATCAATCTGGTTCTACGCAGAGCCTATCCTACTGCTCCTACGCCAGGATCCTGAAGTCGCCAGTCTTTCAGCACTTTATCTGCGTTGGGCACTCCTTGGATTACCGGCCTATTCATTCAATCAGATTTCGCGGCGGTATTTTCAGTCACAGGGCCTCTTTTCTGTCCCAACGAGAGTGACGGTGATTGTTGCGCCTATCAATGCTTTTCTCAATTATTTGCTTGTATGGGGACCTGAGTCAATTCGACTTGGGTTTATAGGAGCTCCTATTGCAACGGCGATTTCATTCAATTTAATTTCGGTCTTTTCGGTTTTTTATGGGATCTTTTGGGTCCCTAAAGCAGCTTGGCATCCTCTGTCAAGACGTATGTTTACCAGCCTCGGAATCCTTGTGCAGCTTGGGATTGCAGGCGTCGGTCAGACTGCGTCTGAATGGTGGTCCTGGGAACTTGTCGGTCGTAAGTCCCTATACCTTCTCTCTCCTCCATGATTTTGTTTTATGTAGCGTTTTGGCAGTTGCCGCAAGTCAGCTTGGCCCGATTGCCTTAGCTACCCAGTCTGTCCTGCTGGTGTCTGCCTCGTCGACATATCAAGCTCCATTTTCACTCAGCATAGCTGCTTCAGTACGAATCGGGAATCTGCTTGGTGAAAGAAATGCTCATCGTGCCAACATTGCTGCAAAGGCCTCGTTCCTTGTCGTTCTCGTTATCGAAGGAATAAACAGGTACGCTATTCTGGAAATAGTTTATTTATTTGAGATTTTCGGAAGCATAATCTAAAAATATTCAATACTTCCGTACATAGCGCCATGTTCCTCATTTTCCGGAACAAATGGGGATACCTTTTTAATAACGATCCGGAGGTAATCAGCCTCGTCGCGTCTATCCTCCCGCTTGTTGCGCTTTTCCAGGTCGTCGATGGTCTATCGGCCTGCATTGCAGGAGTTCTTCGTGCCCGGGGGAAACAAGCAACGGGTGCACTGCTCAACCTCTCTGCGTACTACATCCTCGGGATTCCCTTCGGATTATGGCTTGCTTTTCCGCGCAAACTGGGATTGATGGGATTATGGGTAGGATTGACGGTTGCGCTTGTCTATTGCTCTGCTGTGGGGCTTTGGCTGTGCTTGAGGACTGATTGGGACAGGGAGGTAATGAAAGTCGCGACGAGGATGGAGAAGGAGCGAGTAGAGAGTGAGAGGCTTCTCAATGAGTCTGGGGCGTATGAGAATGGTGTGGGTCGTGTAGAAGGTGGGACGTAGAATGGACACATTAGTAAGTTCAAAGTCTCTTGCCTATTCCTGTACTGATAGCTTGTTCAGATGACGCCGTCACGAAACTGGGGTTACATTCGACACGCTAGATTTATTTGATATCTCAAAGACTGTTTACCTCTTTCCGTATTCACGAAAATGACACGACACAAATCTAGAGCGCGGAAGGAGAATGCATGGTAAGCATCCTCTTCACATTCAATCATGACTTTTACGATAAATTGACTCTTATACGGCAGTATATAAACGTATCGACTCTTGATCTATAACTCAATGACTTTGGAAACTGGCACTAGCGGATAGCATACATACATAGAATGGCACGACGTTGATCTGAATAACATGGTAATACTTGGATCCGCTTTCTGCTTGCACGACGTCGTCAACCAGTACCTCTGTGAATATACTCTTTCACGGGGTAGAAGCAGAAAGGAGTATAATTGCAGCCAGCTTGAACTGGCACGGATGATATGATTCCGCATTAGGTTTTGACGTCATCATTTCCAGTTATGGCAATATTGATATCCATATCGGTATATGAGGGAATAGCCTGGGTAAGTTTACGTGCTAGCATTGATCACTGCCACCATCCCTTATCCTCTGCTCTAAATGTGACTAAAAGCAATATGTCCTGCATCCATCTTTGCATGCTTTGGTGAAGAACACACGTTGATATTCTAGGAGAACAAGGTGTTCCACCTTCGTCTTGTGATTGTTCTTTCACGCCTGAATTTCAAATTCTATCGAAATGGTTATCAGGTCGGTCCTTTGCAATACGGCATTAACCTGAGCAGTGCCTAACTGTTCGAAAGCAAGTTCACAGATGATTATCCATTCCTCATTTGAGAGCTAATTTGAATGGGAACTGGATTTGGTGAAGATGATGTGAACAGAATTTGCACACACTCTGCCCTTCGGTCATTGCAGCAGTCAGGATTCTGACTCGACAACAGCCAGTATCAAGGACAAGGAATTGCAGGTTCGGAGCGACCACGTGATTCGGGAAATAAAGTAGATTGGGAAGTTCCGCAAAGTACATAGCGATCGATGGATCCCAATAACTTTGCGACCCTGCGTTGAGTCGGAACGGAAGGGACTAAAGTTCGTCCTACGTTTATCTTTGATCCAGGCCTCTATGTCGTTCACATATGCTCACTACGCGACCTCGTCGGCTTCAATCCCGACTGATTATGGCTTGCTCGCACGGTATGCTAACGCTCATCCAGAGCGCATCCGCGAGGAAGAAGAAGCAGAGGACGCAGAGAGCCACGAAAGCGATTTCTTGAGAATTCCGGGGCGTTCTCCTAGTCGTCATCGACGTA
The DNA here is from genome assembly GCA_037892935.1 of Phlebopus portentosus. Lineage (NCBI taxonomy): Eukaryota > Fungi > Basidiomycota > Agaricomycetes > Boletales > Boletinellaceae > Phlebopus > Phlebopus portentosus. The sequence goes on from JAYXKI010000009.1 coordinate 992,861, forward strand.
GTATCTCCCCATATTCCCGTCGTCCAATCGTCCCGAATCTGGCCTCTCGTCCCCGTCCATTTGATATTTCTGAGACAACTCCCTTGCTCGGTACAAATCCACCATTACCGTGCATCATTGAGGAGGGAGATATACTGGACGAAGAAAGGCCGGAACCAGGCCCTCTCGCCACATACTGGGAGGAGACAAAAATTCTTCTCAAGTATACACTACCGGTGTATGGTACGCAACTGCTCGAGTATTCGCTTGTCGTTGCTTCAGTCATCAGTATCGGTCATCTTTCAACGGTCGCTCTAGCTGCATCCGCCCTCGGATCAATGACCGCGGCCGTCACGGGATATAGTATCCTGCAAGGTTTTGCGAGTACCCTTGACACTGTGCTTCCTTCGGCCTGGACTTCTGATCAGCCCCAGCTCGTCGGTTTATGGTCGCAGCGTATGGCTGTCATAATGGGTATCATTTTGATCCCAATAAGTTCAGTCTGGCTCTATGCAGAGCCCATTTTACTGCTTCTGCGTCAAGATCCAGAGGTCGCCAGCCTTTCAGCAATTTATCTGCGTTGGGCACTCCTTGGATTACCGGCCTATTCTTTCAATCAGATCTCACGGCGGTATTTCCAGTCACAGGGCCACTTTTCTGTCCCGACAAGAGCAACACTAGTCGTCGCACCTATCAATGCTTTTCTCAATTACATGCTCGTATGGGGACCTGAGTCCATACGCCTTGGGTTTATAGGAGCTCCTATTGCATCTACCATTTCGTTTAATTTGATTTCGCTCTTTTCAATCCTGTATGGGGTCTTCTGGATTCCCAAAACAGCGTGGTACCCTTTGTCACGACGTATGTTTACTAGCCTTGGAATTCTTGTACAACTTGGGATTGCAGGAGTTGGACAGATTGCGTCTGAATGGTGGTCCTGGGAACTTGTCGGTCGTAAGTTGTTATAATCCCGTTCTCCTCCACAGTTTGTGGTCTGACCAATGGTATTCTGGTAGTCGCCGCGAGCCAGCTTGGCCCGATTGCTTTAGCTACCCAGTCTGTTTTGTTGGTGTCTGGATCCATGACACTCCAGGCTCCATTTTCACTCAGCGTAGCCGCCTCAGTTCGAATCGGGAATCTGCTTGGAGAGAGGAACGCCCATCGTGCTAACATTGCTTCAAAAACTGCATTGCTTGTCGTCTCTGCCATTGAAGTAACAAATAGGTACGCCTCTAATGGGCATTTCTTCGTTTTTGTCTTCAGAATAATATTAAATCAATAAATGCTACCCTGAACAGCGCCATCTTGCTCGTTTTCCGGAACAAATGGGGATATTTGTTTAATGATGATTCGGAAGTAGTCAGGCTCGTCGCGTCTATCCTGCCACTTGTCGCGCTTTACCAGATCGTCGATGGTCTCCAGGTCTGTTGTGCAGGTGTACTCCGTGCACGAGGGAAACAAGCGACGGGTGCGCTGCTCAACCTTTCAGCATACTATATTTTTGGGATTCCCATTGGATTATGGCTCGCTTTTCCGCGCAATTTGGGCTTGAAGGGACTGTGGATAGGATTGACGGTTGCGCTTTTCTATTGCTCTGTTGTGGGGCTTTGGCTGTGCTTGAAAACTGATTGGGGGAGGGAGGTAAGGAAGGTCGAGATGAGGATGGAGAAGGAGCGAGCAGAGAGCGAGAGGCTCCGCAATGAATCTAGGGCGTATGAGAATGGTGTGGGTCCTGTAGGAGGTGGGACGTAAAATGGGCACATTAGTAAGTTCAAATCTTCTGCCTATTCCTGTACTGATGGCTTGTTCAGATGACACCGTCACGAAACTCGAGTTACGTTCAAAGGACGCGTTAGATTTATTTTATATCATAAAGACTATTAACTTCTTTCACACTCACGAAAATGACACGACACAAATCTAGAGCGCGGAAGGAGAATGCATGGTAAGCATCCTCTTCACATTCAATCATGACTTTACGATAAATTGGCTCTTATACGGCAGTATATAAACACATCGACTCTTGATCTATAACTCAATGACTTTGGAAACCGGCGCTAGCGGATAACATACACACAGGTGGGTACATTAAGTCTTCGGCCCCCCTGCTTTAGGAAGGAGAATTTGCATGCTTTATATGGTACCATAAGCGTCTTGTAGCACCTCGCCAACTTGCTCATATCGGCAAAGATGAGGGATCACCTCGTTTCGCAGTCGTTTGTTTCCCGAGAAGGCATGCAAATCACCTTCCATAAATAGGGGGGCCGAAGACTTAATGTACCCACGTGTACATAGAATGGTACGATGTTGATCTGAATAACATGGTATTACTTGGATCCGCTTTTCGCTTGCGCAAGGTCATCAACCAGTGCTCCTGTGATTATATATACTTTTTCACAGGGTAGAAGCAGAAGGGAGTATAATTGCGTTGCAGCCGGCCCGAGTGGCACGAATGATATGATTCCGCATTCGTGACTTAGGAAGTTTGCAACATCATTATTCCCACTTTAGCCTGGTAAGTTTACGCGCTCCCACGCACACGGTGCGGACTCTGATTTACTCCATTTTTCATAGCACCAGCACCAACGCCCACGCCCGCGCCCACGGCGCATTAGTCACTGCCACCACCCTTTATCTTCTGCTCTAAACGTGACTAAAAGCAATATGTTCTGCATCCATCTTACCGAAGAATCTGGCACTGACTGTCTTGTTACCAGGCCTCAATTCATTCTTCATATAGATGCTCTCTGTTGCCCTTATTTGTCTCTCCACAGATGATATACAGTGGCAAGTGTCCAGGCTGTACACTAGGGAGGTAAGAAATACATAATAGTTTAATCTTTGCATGCTTGGATGAATAATACATTGATGTTCTAGGGGAACGACGTATTCCGCCTTTGTCTTGAGTTTGTCCTTACACCTGAACTTCAATTTATATCTAAGTGGCTACCGGATTAGTCCCCTGCCACATAGCCTTAGCCTAAGCAGTGTTTGAAAGCAAGTTCTCATATAACCATTCATTCCTCCTTTGAGAGCTGACCTGAATGAGAACTGGATTTGGCCAAGATGATGCGAACAAAATTTGCATACTCTGCGCCCTTCGGTCATTGCGGCTGCTGTCAAGATTCTGACTCGAGTTCGATCAATGTAAAAGCGTCCACGTGATCCGGATAATAGAGTAAATTGGGAAGTTCCGCAAACTGCATAGCGGCGATCGATGTCCCAATAACTTTGCGACCTTGCGTTGAGTCAAAATGGAAGGGACCAAAGTTCGCTTTATGTTTATCTTCGATCCAGGCTTCCATGTCGTTCACATATGCTCACTACGCGGCCTCGTCGTCTTCAGTCCCAACAGATTATGGCTTGCTGGCACGGTATGCTAACGCTCATCCAGAGCACATCCGCGAGGAAGAAGAAGCAGAGGACGCAGAGAGCCACGAAAGCGATTTCTTGAGAATTCCGGGGCGTTCTCCTAGTCGTCATCGACGTAGTATCTCCCCATATCCCCGTCGTCCAATCGTCCCGACTCTGGCCTCTCGTCCCCATCCATTTGATATTTCTGAGACAACTCCCTTGCTCGGTACAACCCCACCATTACCGTGTATCATTGAGGAGGGAGATATACTGGACGAAGAAAGACCGGAACCAGGCCCTCTCGCCACATACTGGGAGGAGACAAAGATTCTTCTCAAGTATACATTGCCAGTGTACGGCACGCAGCTGCTCGAGTATTCACTTGTCATTACTTCAGTCGTCAGTATCGGCCATTTGTCGACTGTCGCTTTAGCGGCATCCACCCTCGGATCAATGACCGCTTCCGTCACAGGGTACAGTATCTTGCAAGGTTTCGCGAGCACCCTTGATACCGTGCTTCCTTCAGCCTGGACTTCTGACCAGCCTCAGCTCGTAGGCCTGTGGTCGCAGCGTATGGCTGTTATAATGAGTACTTTATTAATACCCATAGGATCAATTTGGCTCTATGCAGAGCCTATTCTATTGCTCCTGCGCCAGGATCCGGAGGTCGCCAGTCTTTCGGCTCTTTATCTGCGTTGGGCTCTCCTCGGTTTGCCAGCCTATGCTTTCAATCAAATCTCGCGACGATATTTTCAGTCGCAGGGCTACTTTTCCGTCCCAACGAGGGTGACGGTGATTGTTGCACCCATCAATGCTTTTCTTAATTATTTACTTGTATGGGGACCTGAGTCCATACGCCTTGGGTTTATAGGAGCTCCTATTGCCTCTGCTATTTCGTTCAACTTGATTTCGCTCTTTTCAATCCTGTATGGGGTCTTCTGGGTTCCCGAAACAGCTTGGTATCCTTTGTCGCCACGTATGTTTACTAGCCTTGGAATTCTTGTACAACTTGGGATTGCAGGAATTGGACAGATTGCATCTGAATGGTGGTCCTGGGAACTTGTCGGTCGTAAGTTGTTATAACCCCGTTCTTCTCCATAGTTTATGGTCTGACCAATGGCATTTTGGTAGTTGCCGCGAGCCAGCTTGGCCCGGTTGCTTTAGCTACCCAGTCTGTCTTGCTGGTGTCTGGGTCCATGACATTCCAGGCCCCATTTTCACTCAGCATAGCCGCCTCAGTTCGAATCGGGAATCTGCTTGGAGAGAGGAACGCCCATCGTGCTAACATTGCTTCAAAAACTGCATTGCTTGTCGTCTCTGCCATTGAAGTAACAAATAGGTACGCCTCTAATGGGCATTTATTTGTTTTTGTTTTCAGAATAATATTAATTTTTTTTCAATAAATGCTACCCTGAACAGCGCCATCTTCCTCGTTTTCCGGAACAAATGGGGATATTTGTTTAATGATGATTCGGAAGTAGTCAGGCTCGTCGCGTCTATCCTGCCACTTGTTGCACTTTACCAGATCGTCGATGGTCTCCAGGCTTGTTGTGCAGGGGTTCTTCGTGCACGTGGGAAACAAGCGACGGGTGCGCTGCTCAACCTCTCGGCGTATTACATTTTTGGGATTCCCATTGGATTATGGCTCGCTTTTCCGCGCAATTTGGGCTTGAAGGGACTGTGGATAGGATTGACGATTGCGCTTTTCTATTGCTCTGTTGTGGGGCTTTGGCTGTGCTTGAGGACTGATTGGGAGAGGGAGGTAAGGAAGGTCGAGATGAGGATGGAGAAGGAGCGTATGCAGGGTGGGCGGCTCCGCACTGTGTCTGGGGCTATTGGGAATGAACTATAAAATGGGGGACACAAGTAAGTTCAGTCGTGCTTGGTCCCATTTCTGTATTGATGTCTTGTATAGATGACGCCGGCGATGAAACTGTATTTATACTCAGAGAACAGGCTAGATTTATTTGCTTCTTTCATACTGACGAAAATGACTTGACATGAATCTAGGGGTGGAAGGAAAACGGACGGATGGTATGTGTCAAATGCGTGTCAAGTCATTACTTCAGAAGTAACTAACTTCTATTCTGCAGTATACAGACATATCTACTCATGATCCATAATCTATCGGAATTCAATGACTTTGATGCTGACGGATACAACGTTGAATACAATGGAATACTGTAATACTGTCTACTATAAGTAGCGCGGTACCCATATTTCAATGCAGTGCACGTCATCAAGCAGCTTCTTTGTGAATATACACCAACGGTGTATTGAAATGCTACTTCGGTAATAAACAGTCTTACCCGGCAGTATATACCTATGATCTGTAATTTATTAGAACTTGATAGAATGACATAGGCAACATTGTTTGATCCACCTTTCAATCAATGTAATCCATTAGCACGACGTCATCAAGCAGTGCTGTTAGTTAGAAGGGAGTAGCATGACGGACAAAATGAAGTGATAAAGCACGTGCTTCTTTCCACACTCATCTTCCTCACCGTATCTGTAAAATCACTCTTGGCGCTTTTGTGTCGTTGAGAATAAGTACAGCTCAAAAATGCACAGTCTCGACTCTTCTACTTCAAGCTTAAATAGTGCCAGCACGGCATCTAGTACTCCCGCCCAGCAGCCACTGGATCTTCCTACTACTCATCCGGGTCAGCATCATAAGAAAATGTTGCATACGAGGAGGACATTGGGGGTAGCCAAGCATTCCCCAAGTTTTGATTCGCCCGCTTATGATGCGTGAGTCTCTGTTCTCCCTGCATTTCGTCATTCGCATATGTGTACTGCACTTCATATAGGCCACGTTCATGGTGTCTAACGTCGTTTCGTTGATCATTATAGATCGGAAGAGGACAACGACCCGATGACGGACGACGCTGCTTCGACAATTTCAATAAGTGTATCACGCGGCCAACATACGCCCTCGTCGCCTCTCGCAGGTTCGCGTCCTCCTGCCTCAGCACAGTTAGCCGGTATGGGTTCGACACGCCAAGGCAGCCTCGGTGGCGCAATAGGAGGGGGTGGCGGTGGAGCGGGTGTCTTACGCGCAGCACGACAATATAATAATAACAATCATCTGTCGGGCGTCATTTCGGACGATGGTGTGGATAGCCCGACATATGATGGCGATATTGAGACGAATACGAACTTGAGGACGGTACATTACCATTCGTCAGGTCATCCCCATACGAATGCGGGGTCAGGGCATTCGTCTGCATCTGCGTCGGTGTCGACGCTGACTTCGCCTGCCTCGGTAAACTTCCCTGGTGGCGGCGGGAGGGGCAACGCGCCTGCTGTTACTATTACTTCCGCTTCGCGACAGAGCAGTATTCCAAGCAGCGCGACAACTGCGGGACCTGTTTCGTTCCAAGTTGTCAATTCCGCGACAAAGCCTTTACGCGTTGCAGATGAGCCCTCGCCTGTGCCTGTTGCTACTGCAGAGTTCAATCCTGCGGACTTGACGACTGAGGATATACAGGAGTTTGTGAGGAGTGCGATTGCTGGAGGGCCGACTGAGGCGGGCGCAAAAAGATTATATAAGATTAATCCGGCGCCTGTGGGAAGTCCAGTGCGCATATATGCCGATGGTAAGCATCGCTGGATCTTTTTTATTTTGATACGGTTTGAGTACTGAAGGGTTCTGCTTTTTGCATGATAGGCGTATACGATCTCTTTCACTTTGGGTGAGCAAGGGTTACAGTCAGGCTTGCTCGACTGTATTAAAAAAAAAATTCTTTAGGCATGCGTTGCAACTCCGACAAGCGAAGCATTCGTTCCCTTCTGTTTACCTCCTAGTTGGAGTCTGCTCAGACGAGCTAGTAAGAGAACACAAATCCCGCACAATCATGACGCATGCAGAAAGGTACGTGGAAAATTCGTAGCACAGCCGTATCGGAGCTAATTATACTGCAGATGCGAAGCAGTGCGACATTGTCGCTGGGTAGACGAAGTTGTCCAAGACGCACCATGGATAATCGACAAAGCTTTCCTAGACAAATACGAAATTGACTACGTCGCACACGACGAGAATCCCTATCCTTCCTCCTCTTTCGATGACGTGTACAGTCTGGTCAAGTCTCTGGGTAGGTTTATACCTACGCGGCGGACGCCCGGTGTGTCGACTTCGGAGTTACTGGAGAGGATCGTGAAGGGGTATAGGAAGAGGGAGTTTGATTCGAAGTTGGAGAAGATTGGGCTTTCGGAGTTGAAGGCGGAGGGATCGGATTTTGATGATAGTCCCGCGGCGTCGCGCCCGCCGAGTAGGCTTGCGACTACTGCGGTTGTGGGACGTGCGTTGCGTGAAAGTGGGCCTGCGTCGCCCGTTTCGAGGTAGAGCCTAGACGATGCTTTTCTGCTGATTCCGAGTTTGATTTCCTTTTTTCTCTTCCTCTCTGTGTTTTTTGTGCTTGAAAGTGCCTATCGACCGGTAATGGGAACTGATGTATGTAGGTGGCAAGAAAACAGACACACTGCATACTAGCGAAGACATAGTATAATCAGTCATTACCAGTGTATGTCATTGTTGATGTGCTATGATTTATCGTAAATAAGTAAAACTAAAAGGACCAAAAAATTTGACGACGAAGTACGATCCAATGAAAAGTTATATACAGTTGAAATTGTCATAATGCATCACTTTTTGGTGTCTCCCATGTCGGGAGGCGGGAAATTATGCAAAAATGTCATGGAATAATGCATTGAAATTTTGAGCAATATTACGCATTATGGTGACCAAGGGAGTAATAAGGCTACTATAAATTCATGTAAACTATGAGTTTTAAGACAACCAGAGTGCTTAATTGAGCACAGCTGGCCCTGAAAAGTTCACTAGTCAAGTAAATCATGAAATTAAATGAAAATACAAGTAGTGAAGGTTGATCGACACTGGCAACTACCATAAATAGCATGAAGATCACCTTCCAAATCCAGGATGCCCAAGGACTTACAAAATATACAGCCGGGTGCAAAAATGTAGGAAGTCACGTGAAAATTATGTAATGATCGACACGCAGACAACAAGTCGTCGTGTCGTGGTCACGCTGTGGACCTGTGGACCCCCGGGCTAAAAAATGGTGCAAAACAAGTGCACAGCCTATTGAATTATGTACACGGGTATATGATACATAGTGCAGATATGGTATATACAGTTAATATCGTGTCATTGCCCCTTCCCTTTGAATACATTCCTCATAAGTTGCTGGGAGCCGGTTGATATGTTTGTTGATCTGCTCAACTGTCAGTGCATCCCAGGCCATGATCATGAGCTGCTTAAGCTGCTGCGTCGACGTAATCTCCTCCCGGCTATTGCGTATAATGTTCTTGAAGTCAAACCAGACTGGTTCAATAGGGTTAAAGTCTGGTGACTTGGAGGGGTGGGGGAATGTCCGGATTTCATTCTCTGCAAGCCAGGTAGTCGTCTCATGAGCTTTATGGCATGGGGCTCCATCCTGAAGAAACCATACTGTCCTTCTCTCTCTCTTCATCTCCTGGTAGAATGGTCTAAGAACAGGCTCAAGAACCTGATCCCGGAAACGTACACCACTTAGACCACCACCCCTTCCTCCTGGGTACTCAAGAATGATAAGAGGCCTCTTCTTGTTGTGCATAATGCAACCCCATGCCATTAGACGATATGGCAACTACATAGAACAGTGAGTCAAGTAATACAAGAGAGATTGTAAGAAATACTCACCTGTTCTCTCGCTACAATGCACTCTTCATGATATTCCTCACATGGCTTCCGAGTAACATAAACTGATCCAGGATTTCCACCAGCATGCACATATGTCTCGTCTGACCAGATAACATGGTTAATCCAGTCAGGGTTTACTGTGTTTAATCGCAGAAGGTCACGGGCGAGGTCTTTGCGTATAATTTTATGCCATGGCTTTAGCATGGGCTTGCGACGTGCTCTACAGCGGCGGTAATGTTGTTCTCGCAGAATCTTGCGCACTGTTCCTTCTGAGACTGGTGGGTTACAGTTTGTTCCAAGGTCTCTGAGTGGTGTCCTTCGATTATGGACTGCAGTCTGCACAAGTTCGTTGCGCTGTTCTTCATCAAGTTTCTTCTTCCCTGTTACAAAAATTGTGGATATACAATGCGGCGTGGTATCAGACGCTTTACACACCAAATTATGCAGCCCAATCCAGAGCATTTCGAAAGGCTTCAAGGACAGAATAGTGGAAGCGATTCTCGCCCACTAGTACAGCAAGGACCTGGGGAGGTCGCTGTGGAATATATTCAAGAGGAACCCGATCGACGATATTACGAGGACGAACGCGACGAAAGGGAGGACCCATACGATTTACAGCAAGGACTAGCTGGAATGCATATTGGACATACTCCTCCACCCGAACGAAACTACGTGGACATGGAAGAATGGAACATTGCAAGATACGTGGAACTCCTGCAGAAGAGACGATATCGACACAGTGCAACCAGACGCTTTGTTCATGAAAGCCTGGTCTGTACAAACTGCTATTTGGCATACCAAAGGAGTTGGGTTCTTTCGGAGTGGCTCCTCAAGAACTTCGTGGAGCGCTTAGTAACTAGGGAAGGAGCCGATGTCAAGATTCGGCATAAACCCGGACCCTCAGAACGAACGTTTGACCAACCATTACCGAACCGCGGAATGAGCGCATACGACCATGAGGTATCTGTATGGCTCGGCGATAGGGATATCTATGCACTGAAGGTTGGCGTGAGAGCTTGGATCAATCAGCATCGTCACCAGACCTTGTGTCGAAACACTGCAGTGGAAGTTGATTGGCCAATCTATTACAGAGCGCCATCGGACGTCGAAAGTCTTATCGAAGAAGCAACGGATCGAATGCTAGAAGCATGGGAACGATCGGAAGAAGGGGTTATTACAGTCGACGAATGGCGCGGGACGAATCACCTGGGAAGAAGATACAGGTTAACGTCGGGTACCGGACTACAATTCTCCGACATCGATATAGCGGCAAGGCACAGAAGGGTATCTGCCAAGTTTACACAGCCGCCAAGGATAATCTCTGATGATCGGCAGGGGTTGCCGATCCCAAATCCCGAGATAACGGTCAGCCCCATGATGGAAGATTAAACGGCAGAAGCTCGGCCGGAGTAACGGAGCGCCGGCGAAGCGAGATCGCGGCATAGGAAGAAGTCTCTCGTGGGAGGATTGGCGTTAAGGATTAACATGTGATAGGAACGGAGATCGATAGAAGCCTGGGGAAGGCTTCTTCGGAACGGAAGGAAATTAGGGCCTGCCTAATAGGGAAGGAAGTAGTCGGTGGTGCAACCAGGAGTTTTGGTAGCACCACCAGAGTTGTCAGTGGTACTACAGACTCAAGAAAGTAGTAGTGACACCAGCTGAAACCCATTGTCCTAACCAATAGCGAGGCATGGTCGGTAGTATTTGGTAGTCGGTAGTATTCAGTAGAAACTTTATTTAAGGCGCTAGCTGAGCGGGGTGTTGTCCCTCAGCAAAATTATTTTGTACTCTCAATCATAACTGTACCCCTTTGATTGAACCTCTGCTCTACTGCTGAGTTAAGCTTGAGCCTATAGCTCGCTTCTTAGTAGTACACCTAACCTTCGCTACTCTACTCTCCAATTGTACATTGTCAGAAGGAGGAAGCAGGGACTTGTTCCGGTACGCTCGGACTGACCACCTCGTCCGAAACTGCTGGTCCTAACATTATAATTTTGCTCTAATCCTGGGATAATCAATCTTGCTGTTTCATAGTGCAATACCCACTATCGATCAGTAAGTATTGCTCTGCCCTGGGAGGGTTTCTTCTGTGCCTGTTAATACAGTTAGCTGATCACCGATAAGCGTATCGACGACGGCTAAAGCAGGCTTACACACTCCATCGGAGTTTTGTTAGAGCGCTCCATACATTCGAGGAAGAAGTAAACTCGGCATTTCGCGCGATAAACTTCTATCGAGGTAAGAAGCACTCAAACACCCCTATTTTAGAACCCTACCGGTCGGTTATACTATCCGCCCTGGAGCTTCGTATCACCGCCGAAAGACATGAAAGAGTTGGAAGGAAGTTCTTGCTTGTACACGCAGACAACCTATTAAACGGACACAGTTTCAATTGGGAGGCACTCAGAGGTCCGACGCCTCTCGAAGAAGAACTACTCGCTCTGTGTCAAGAATATAAAGCGTTTGAATACACCCTACTCGAACATTCTCATTTCCTCCATCAAGTCCTTTTACAAGTTTATCAAGGCAACTATACTACTGTGAAACAACTATGTCACCGATGGAACTGTGGCAAGTTGGTTGGTCTAGTCTCTGGTTTACACTCTGCATTGTCTGGTTTTCTTCCATGGTATACGTCATTGCTCAACAACTCCGAGGTCGAATCAGCCTTCTTCAAGGCTTTGGAACGCTATGGACGTGGGTGGAACGGCAAGACAACGAAAGAAGTTCCCCATTCCGTCGTGCCGGTCGGAGATTTCTACTCCAAACTCAACGACTGGCAGTTCCTCAACCCGGACCTGGAGAACGTATGGAATCCGCTCTGGCACGCATCAGCGAACGACTCGACAGTCTACACGGATGCTTGGACCGAATGGTCAGTGCTGACGGGCAACCCAACCAAGTTGTCTCCGCCCTGCGACACGCCGTCATCGACCTCGACAATCGACTTACTAGCGTTGATCGGTCCCTCAGAACTCTCACAGCTACTGTCGCTCGACTCTACGACATGGGCTCTCAATACTCCGAGAACCTTACCATAGAAGGACAGACACTGGGGGAGTTTCTGGCGCATATTCAGGGACACGTTGGGGATGCAATCGCTGAGGCAGTCATCACCAACCTTAGGCGAGAAGGCGAACAGCGGGACGTACGGATCAACTATGCGTTTGGTATTCTTCAGGCTCGTATTCTGGGAGCGGTAACGATGGCCATTCAGGGCAGTCAGTCAGCCCTTGCTCAACAAGTGGTCAACTCCCAGCAAGAGATTATTCGGCTCACTGGTACGGACTTCCTGCAGTTACACACGCAGGCTAGCTACCTGGTCGAACAGGTTGAGGCTATTCGAGCCCGGATCAGCAATGCCGAGGAAGAACTCGCGGCCCAGTACTCAATCACGGAAGGCATTCGTCAGATCCAACAAACGATTAGGCTTTGTCAATCCTACCTGACGCAGCGAACTAGGCGAGGAAGGGCGAGGTTGAGCCCTGACTCCCCGCTGCAAGGTAGAGGCCTAGGTCTAGCCAGCCGCTTCGAAAGCGTGAGCTCGGACTCCGACGATGACCAGATGCCCCACCTGATCCCAGCAAGTGAACGCTTTGTGGATCAGATGGTTGAGATTATTCGCCAGAGCAGGGAACCAGGAGGAACAGACACTCGAACAGGACAACCGTCGTCGCAGTTGCGACAGCAGGCAGTAGAAGTTGGAAGGAACTATGTTGCTGAGGTAGTTGCGGAAGGAGGGCTGGTAGCGCCTGCTGCGCTCGCCCAAGAGGAACAGGAAGTCGAAGGAAGCATCGAAGTTGAAGAAGATCTCCCGGACTACGTCTCCACAGAAACGCAACCCGGAAGCCTGGACCAGCAAGCAGAAGAACTGCTGAGGGAGGTGATTCCCGAGTCACCACAGCCCTGGCCATCCAATGACGGATGGGGACCGCCTCCCGATGCTGGGGAAGCATGGGAGGCGGACAACACGGCGGAAACGGGTCATGGCACGGGAATCCGGGAGCTCATGTGGAATGAGCAGGGAGAACTCGTCGAGGGAGCGATTCAACGGCTGGGATGGAACGGCCACTACGTCGAAAGGAACCACATTCAATACCCGCACCAGGACTCGCCACCAGGATCGCCTACTCCAAGTGCTCTTGAGCTTGAGGAGAGAGAAGCAAGGCTCCAGGCGGTCAGTGAGTACTCCCCAGACTCTGATTATATCTATGATCCTATCATTCGTCCTAACAGCTGCCCTATACCATCGGTCTCTCTCGACATACGAGAGGGACCACCGAGGCAGGGGGTAGCGAACATGGCGATGGTAGTTTGGGTGCGAGGTAACAATGTAGAAGAGCCAACCAGCGAGGATCAAGAGTACTTCGATGCAAACAACGAATGGGAGACAGAAGAGGAAAGCGAGGAACATGAAAGCGGCGAGGAACGATACGAAGCTCGGGAAGAAAGGAGATAGGCCCTGGTTTAGAGCTGGGAGCTTGCCAGGAGGAAGAAAGACGCCCAAGAACCGACCGGGGAGGAAGGGTAAGGTGGCTAGTTGGAAAGCGGAGGTGGTACTCGCTGGATAACTTAGCTACTAAACCATGTATTATTGTAATGCGCTGAATGAAGATGATACTCATAAAAATGTTGGTTGAATTCGTCTAGGTCATTATGTCAAACAAAGATATCATGAAGTATCCCTTGTTTAAGGGAAACCCTTATGAGTCGCTTGAGAACTTCCAGAATCAAATGATCAGCCGGTTGAATGAAAAACATCCGAGCGACCCAGTCAAGAGGGTTAAGATTATTTTGGAATGTCTGCGAGGTCAAGCTCAGACTTGGGTTAATGGCAAATGGGCCGTGAACAGAAATCAATTAGTCTCTGTTAGGACCAGTATTTTCGGACGAGGTGGTTAGTCTGAGCGTACCGGAACAAGTCCCTGCTTCCTCCTTCTGACAATGTATAATTGGAGAGTAGAGTAGCGAAGGTTAGATGTACTACTAAGAAGCGAGCTATAGGCTCAAGCTTGACCCAGCAGTAGAGCAGCGGTTCAATCAAAGGGGTACAGTTATGATTGAAAGTACAAAATAATTTTGCTGAGGGACAACACCCCGCTCAGCTAGCGCCTTAAATAAAGTTTCTACTGAATACTACCGACTACCAAATACTACCGACCGTGCCTCGCCATTGGTTAGGACAATGTGTTTCAGCTGGTGTCACTACTACTCTCTTAAGTCTGTAGTACCACTGACAACTCTGGTGGTGCTACCGAAACTCCTGGTTGCACCACCAACTACTTCCTTCCCTATTAGGCAGGCCCTAATTTCCTTCCGTTCCGAAGAAGCCTTCCCCAGGCTTCTATCGATCTCCGTTCCTATCACATGTTAATCCTTAACGCCAATCCTCCCACGAGAGACTTCTTCCATGTGCCGCGATCTCGCTTCGCCGGCGCTCCGTTACTCCGGCCGAGCTTCTGCCGTTTAATCTTCCATCATGGGGCTGACCGTTATCTCGGGATTTGGGATCGGCAACCCCTGCCGATCATCGGAGATTAACCTCAGCGGCTGTGTAAATTTAGCAGACACCCTTCTGTGCCTAGCCGCGATATCGATGTCAGAGAATTGTAGTCCGGTACCCGACGTTAACCTGTATCTTCTTCCCAGGTGATTCGTCCCGCGCCATTCGTCGACTGTAATAACCCCTTCTTCCGATCGTTCCCATGCTTCTAGCATTCGATCCGTTGCTTCTTCGATAAGACTTTCGACGTCCGATGGCGCCCTGTAATAGATTGGCCAATCAACTTCCACTGCAGTGTTTTGACACAAGGTCTGGTGACGATGCTGATTGATCCAAGCTCTCACGCCAACCTTCAGTGCATAGATATCCCTATCGCCGAGCCATACAGATACCTCATGGTCGTATGCGCTCATTCCGCGGTTCGGTAATGGTTGGTCAAACGTTCGTTCTGAGGGTCCGGGTTTATGCCGAATCTTAACATCGGCTCCTTCCCTAGTTACTAAGCGCTCCACAAAGTTCTTGAGGAGCCACTCCGAAAGAACCCAACTCCTTTGGTATGCCAAATAGCAGTTGGTACAGACCAGGCTTTCATGAACAAAGCGTCTGGTTGCACTATGTCGATATCGTCTCTTCTGCAGGAGTTCCACGTATCTTGCGATGTTCCGTTCTTCCATGTCCACGTAGCTTCGCTCGGGTGGAGGAGTATGTCCAATATGCATTCCAGCTAGTCCTTGCTGTAAATCGTATGGATCCTCCCTTTCGTCGCGTTCATCCTCGTAATATCGTCGATCGGGTTCCTCTTGAATATATTCCACAGCGACCTCCCCAGGTCCTTGCTGTACTAGTGGGCGAGAATCGCCTCCACTATTCTGTCCTTGAAGCCTTTCGAAATGCTCTGGATTAGGCTGCATAATTCGGTGTGTAAAGCATCTGATACCACGCCGCATTGTATATCCACAATTTTCGTAACAGTCTCCACCTACAAGCGAGATGCGGATGGCAAGCTTGTTATGGACAAGAAGGGTGGATGGGACAGCGAGGATGATCTATGGAACGAATTAGTGCTCAACCACAATGGCATTTTTGGACTTCAAGAAGAAGCCGAGCGGAATATTAGGACGATTTATCAGGAACAGGCGCGGGTGAAGCAGTATAACAGGGCCTTTGACGACATTAGGATGAGGCTGCCAAAGCACTACGATCATCAGGCACTGATTTACGAGTACAAGAGAGGACTCAATCAAACGATCCTAAAGGCCCTGCTTACGAATACAGACCACCCAGAATGGGACCTGAACCAATGGAAAGAGAACGCTAGTAATCTGGAGGCCAGTCTGATGGCTGCCAAGGTAATAGGCAGCAATAGGAAGTACACCCCTATGTTTAAAGATGGGCAGGCAGTATCGTACACGCCAGTGCCCCCAGAAGCTCGCCGTCCAGCTGAGTTTCTGGGTGAGCCTATGGACATCGACATGTCTAGGCGCTTTACTAGGGGGTCCCGAGGAGATGCCGGGATATGCTGGGCATGCAGCAAGACAGGTCACTTCGCACGGGACTGCAATAATGTAGGGCGAGACACACAGGGAAGCCGTGGACACCGAACCAACTACAAGAGATGGGTGCAGAAGAGACGATCTGGCAAGACTGGCCGCTTCCTAAAACGCCGGGAAGTTGGGATTAGCAGCGATTCTGAAATGGAGGAACTACTGGACAAGAAAACGAAGTTACCAAGGCGTAAGGAACGGGCTTCGTATGCCCTCGAGGAGGATTCCAAGGAGGATTTTTGAAGGGCCGCCAGTCAATATCGGACACTGGCGAGGGCTCGAAGGACACACAAGAGATAAAGCGCCGATGGACTATTGCTAGACCAAACTCCAACCATCCCACTATACCCATTGACGTCATTCAGGGACAGAAAAAGGTTAATCTCTCGGCTATGATTGACTCCGGATCTGCGATCACTACTATTAGCCCCATGGTTGTACAGAGCCTAGGGCTGAGAACAGTGCCTGCAGAAGGTAATTATACCATCCGGAATGCCGATGGATCGATTAATCATGGTGGATGGACTCGGAACGTCAGAGCAATAGTGGACACGGGGATTACAAGAGGTTTAATGGACATCGCAGTGGTGGATACACACGAAGACAAGTTTCTCATAGGAAATGATTGGCTTGAACAGCATAAGCCAACTATCGACTGGACAAAGGGGATTCTTCGCAAAGGCGGGAAGGAAATTGCATTTAATGGAACGGCACGATTGCGTTCCATACAGCTAATCCTAGCCCCAAGGAAGCTCCGGAAACGCAGAAGATGGCAAAGAATTCCAGACTACATTCCACCCGAATGGGATGCCGATGATGAAAAGGAAGAAGCTTGGGAAACTAGGGTCTATTACCATAGCGACATCAAAACAGGACAAGAAACCGAGAAGGAAGACGTAGAAGAAGAACCTACGATCGTACCACCAGACAAGGGAAAAGAAAAGGAATCAGCAGCACCGCTGGTCACGTTCGAAGAAGCCATGCACAAGCCGCCAGAACTCTCCTTCGCTAAGCAAGAAGGAAGATGGAAATTCTTTTGGTTCGGGGACAAGTGCCGAATAACGAAGGACGATCAAAACTGGCACAACTTTAACAGTCTCGAGGATGCAGATGGTGCAGTATACCGCACCATGGTCAGAGAAATGGACAAGGGCGCCAAACATGATGAACTCCTCAATGAATATGGCAGCATGTATATGGCGCGTCTTCAGCTGATAGCGATTCAGGGAGGCCTGGGAACAACGACCTCACCAACAACATCTGAAGACCAAGCAAGAGTGCGGGAAGAAATACAGGCACAAATGACAATCGACGCAGAAGGATCTGATACGAGTAGAAGGAAGAAGCCTAGTGTACCACCTAAAGGAGGAAAGCCTGGACACTACGCACCTGATCCTCTCAAGATGCGTCGACAGAAGAGCGGAGGAAGTGGTACGGATTCAAACCCTGTCATAAGGAGTATAAGGGTGGAGTGGACTCCTCCATCCGTGCACGAGGGCCACAATGACTCAACCCTGGCAGTGCAAAAGCAGTCGGTAAGCTTCACCACACGAAGCAGAGGTACAAGCAGGAGTACTTTGGGTCGGGAGCGCCGTAGAACTAAGGCTACGAAGCGTACTAGGTTCAGCCACCTAGCGAGATCTCCTCCTACGAGAGACCGAGGAGTGACTAGACATAAGACGCCGTTCAAGGGTAGGCTAGTGTCTAGGAAAGTGGTCCACCCCAAAGGGAGGGTAGTCCCACTCAATTGGCACAGGGCCGAAGTTAGTACGCCACAATCATCAAGTAGGCTAGCTTCGGGAGCTCAAGTGCGCCCGCGAAGACCACGGTTTAAGAACCAAATGCAGGGCCCTGCTCCGACAGGGAAAACAAACGGTAAAGGTAACAGGTTCATTTCGAATTACGCCGTGATGGAGCAGGGGCTCTCGCAGGGGCAGAAGAGGCGCCGATGGCGCACGCCTGTTGACTCGGTCATGCAGCTGCCCAAAGTGGAAGGAAAAGTGCTAGAGAGAAGAGCTGGATCTGAGACGGAGTTCAAGGGTATCCTAGGATTGTTACGAAAATTGTGGATATACAATGTGGTGTGGTATCAGACGCTTTACACACCGAATTATGCAGCCCAATCCAGAGCATTTCGAAAGGCTTCAAGGACAGAATAGTGGAGACGATTCTCACCCACTAGTACAGCAAGGGCCTGGGGAGGTCGCTGTGGAATATATTCAAGAGGAACCCGATCGACGATATTACGAGGACGAACGCGACGAAAGGGAGGACCCATACGATTTACAGCAAGGACTAGCTGGAATGCATATTGGACATACTCCTCCACCCGAACGAAACTACGTGGACATGGAAGAACGGAACATCGCAAGATACGTGGAACTCCTGCAGAAGAGACGATATCGACACAGTGCAACCAGACGCTTTGTTCATGAAAGCCTGGTCTGTACAAACTGCTATTTGGCATACCAAAGGAGTTGGGTTCTTTCGGAGTGGCTCCTCAAGAACTTCGTGGAGCGCTTAGTAACTAGGGAAGGGGCCGATGTCAAGATTCGGCATAAACCCGGACCCTCAGAACGAACGTTTGACCAACCATTACCGAACCGCGGAATGAGCGCATACGACCATGAGGTATCTGTATGGCTTGGCGATAGAGATATCTATGCACTAAAGGTTGGCGTGAGAGCTTGGATCAATCAGCATCGTCACCAGACCTTGTGTCGAAACACTGCAGTGGAAGTCGATTGGCCGATCTATTACAGGGCCCCATCGGACGTCGAAAGTCTTATCGAAGAAGCAACGGATCGAATGCTAGAAGCATGGGAACGATCGGAAGAAGGGGTTATTACAGTCGACGAATGGCGCGGAACGAATCACCTGGGAAGAAGATACAGGTTAACGTCGGGTACCGGACTACAATTCTCCGACATCGATATCGCGGCTAGGCACAGAAGGGTGTCTGCTAAATTTATACAGCCGCCGAGGTTAATCTCCGATGATCGGCAGGGGTTGCCGATCCCAAATCCCGAGATAACGGTCAGCCCCATGATGGAAGACTAACGGCAGAAGCTCGGCCGGAGTAACGGAGTGCCGGCGAAGCGAGATCGCGGCACAGGGAAGAAGTCTCTCGTGGGAGGATTGGCGTTAAGGATTAACATGTGATAGGAACGGAGATCGATAGAAGCCTGGGGAAAGCTTCTTCGGAACGGAAGGAAATTAGGGCCTGCCTAATAGGGAAGGAAGTAGTCGGTGGTGCAACCAGGAGTTTTGGTAGCACCACCAGAGTTGTCAGTGGTACTACAGACTCAAGAGAGTAGTAGTGACACCAGCTGAAACACATTGTCCTAACCAATAGCGAGGCATGGTCGGTAGTATTTGGTAGTCGGTAGTATTCAGTAGAAACTTTATTTAAGGCGCCAGCTGAGCGGGGTGTTGTCCCTCAGCAAAATTATTTTGTACTTTCAATCATAACTGTACCCCTTTGATTGAACCTCTGCTCTACTACTGGGTCAAGCTTGAGCCTATAGCTCGCTTCTTAGTAGTACATCTAACCTTCGCTACTCTACTCTCCAATTACATTGTCAGAAGGAGGAAGCAGGGACTTGTTCCGGTACGCTCGGACTAACCACCTCGTCCGAAAATACTGGTCCTAACATTATAATTTTGCTCCAATCCTGGGATAATCAATCTTGCTGTTTCATAGTGCAATACCCACTATCGATCAGTAAGTATTGCTCTGCCCTGGGAGGGTTTCTTCTGTGCCTGTTAATACAATTAGCTGATCACCGATAAGCGTATCGTCGACGGCTAAAGCAGGCTTACACACTCCATCGGAGTTTTGTTAGAGCGCTCCATACATTCGAGGAAGAAGTCAATTCGGCGTTTCGCACGATAAACTTCTATCGAGGTAAGAAGCACTCAAACACCCCTATCTTAGAACCCTACCGGTCGGTTATACTATCCGCCCTGGAGCTTCGAATCAACGCCGAAAGACACAAAAGAGTTGGGAGGAAGTTCTTGCTTGTACACGCGGACAACCTATTGAACGGACACAGTTTTAATTGGGAAGCACTCAGAGGTCCTACGCCGGTTGAAGAAGAACTACTCGCTCTGTGTCAGGAATATAAAGCGTTCGAATACACCTTACTCGAACATTCTCATTTTCTCCATCAAGTCCTTTTACAAGTTTATCAAGGCAACTATACTACTGCGAAACAACTATGTCACCGATGGAACTGTGGCAAGTTGGTTGGTCTAGTCTCTGGTTTACACTCTGCGTCGTCTGGTTTTCTTCCATGGTATACGTCATTGCTCAACAACTCCGAGGTCGAATCAGCCTTCTTCGAGGCTTTGGAACGCTATGGACGTGGGTGGAACGGCAAGACAACGAAAGAAGTTCCCCATTCCGTCGTGCCGGTCGGAGATTTCTACTCCAAACTCAACGACTGGCAGTTCCTCAACCCGGACCTGGAGAACGTATGGAATCCGCTCTGGCACGTATCAGCGAATGACTCGACAGTCTACACGGACGCTTGGACCGAATGGTCAGTGCTGACGGGCAACCCAACCAAGTTGTCTCCGCCCTGCGACACGCCGTCATCGACCTCGACAATCGACTTACTAGCGTTGATCGGTCCCTCAGAACTCTCACAGCTACTGTCGCTCGACTCTACGACATGGGCTCTCAATACTCCGAGAACCTTACCGTAGAAGGACAGACACTGGGGGAGTTTCTGGCGCAAAAATCAGGGACATATCGGGGATGCGATCACTGAGGCAGTCATCACCAACCTCAGGCGAGAAGGCGAACAGCGTGACGTACGGATCAACTACGCGTTCGGTATTCTTCAGGCTCGTATTCTGGGAGCGGTAACAATGGCCATTCAGGGCAGTCAGTCAGCCCTTGCTCAACAAGTGGTCAACTCCCAGCAAGAGATTATTCGGCTCACTGGTACGGACTTCCTGCAGTTACACACGCAGGCTAGCTACCTGGTCGAACAGGTCGAGGCCATTCGAGCCCGGATCAGTAATGCCGAGGAAGAACTCGCGGCCCAGTACTCGATCACGGAAGGTATTCGTCGGATCCAACAAACGATTAGGCTTCGTCAATCCTACCTGACGCAGCGAGCTAGGCGAGGAGGGGCAAGGTTGAGCCCTGACTCCCCGCTGCAAGGTAGAGGCCTAGGTCTAGCTAGCCGCTTTGAAAGCGTGAGCTTGGACTCCGACGACGACCAGATGCCCGGCCTGATCCCAGCGCGCGAACGCTTTGTGGATCAGATGGTCGATATCATTCGCCAGAGCAGAGAACCAGGAGGAACGGACACTCGAACAGGACAACCATCGTCGCAGTTGCGACAGCAAGCAGTAGAAGTTGGAAGGAGCTACGTCGCTGAGGTAGTTGCAGAAGGAGGGCTGGTAGCGCCGGCTGCGCTCGCCCACGAAGAGGAACAAGAAGTCAAAGGAAGCATCGAAGTGGAAGAAGAAGAAGACCTCCCGGACTACATCTCCACAGACGCCCAACCCGGAAGCCTGGACCAGCAAGCTGAAGAACTGCTGAGAGAGGTAATCCCGGAGTCGCCAAGGCCCTGGCCATCCAACGACGGATGGGGACCGCCTCCCGATGCTGGGGAAGCATGGGAGGCGGACAACACAGCAGAGACGGGGTATGGCACGGGAATCCGGGAGCTCATGTGGAACGAGCAAGGAGAGCTCGTCGAGGGAGCAATCCAACGGCTGGGTTGGAACGGCCACTACGTCGAAAGGAACCACCTCCAGCACCCGCACCAGGACTCGCCGCCGGGATCGCCTACTCCGAGTGCTCTTGAGCTTGAGGAGAGAGAAGCAAGGCTCCAGGCGGTCAGTGAGTACTCCCCAGACTCTGATTATATTTATGGTCCTATCATTCGTCCTAACAGCTGCCCTATACCATCGGTCTTTCTCGATATACGAGAGGGACCACTGAGGCAGGGGGTAGCGAATATGGCGAGGGTAGTTTGGGTGCGAGGTAACGACATAGAAGAGCCAACCAGCGAAGATCAAGAGTACTTCGATGCAAACGACAACTGGGAGACAGAAGAGGAAAGCGAGGAACACGAAAGCGGCGAGGAACGATACGAAGCTCGGGAAGAAAGGAGATAGGCCCTGGTTTAGAGCTGGGAGCTTGCCAGGAGGAAGGAAGACGCCCAAGAACCGACCGGGGAGGAAGGGTAAGGTGGCTAGTTGGAAAGCGGAGGTGGTACTCGCTGGATAACTTAGCTACTAAACCATGTATTATTATAATGCGCTGAAAAGAAGGTGATACTCATAAAAATGTTGGTTGAATTCGTCTAGGTCATTATGTCAAACAAAGATATCATGAAGTATCCCTTGTTTAAGGGAAACCCTTATGAGTCGCTTGAGAACTTCCAGAATCAAATGATCAGCCGGTTGAATGAAAAACATCCGAGTGACCCAGTCAAGAGGGTTAAGATTATTTTGGAATGTCTGCGAGGTCAAGCTCAGACTTGGGTTAATGGCAAGTGGGCCGTAAACAGAAATCAATTAGTCTCCACCTACAAGCGAGATGCGGATGGCAAGCTTGTTACGGACAAGAAGGGTGGATGGGACAGCGAGGACGATCTATGGAACGAATTAGCGCTCAACCACAATGGCATTTTTGGACTTCAAGAAGAAGCCGAGCGGAATATTAGGACGATTTATCAGGAACGGGCGCGGGTGAAGCAGTATAACAGGGCCTTTGATGACATTAGGATGAGGCTGCCAAAGCACTACGATCATCAGGCACTGATTTACGAGTACAAGAGAGGACTCAATCAAGCGATCCTAAAGGCCCTGCTTACGAATACAGACCACCCAGAATGGGACCTGAACCAATGGAAGGAGAACGCTAGTAATCTGGAGGCCAGTCTGATGGCTGCCAAGGTGATAGGCAGCAATAGGAAGTACACCCCTATGTTTAAAGATGGGCAGGCAGTATCGTACACGCCAGTGCCCCCAGAGGCTCGCCGTCCAGCTGAGTTTCTGGGTGAGCCTATGGACATCGACATGTCTAGGCGCTTTACTAGGGGGTCTCGAGGAGATGCCGGGATATGCTGGGCATGCGGCAAGACAGGTCACTTCGCACGGGACTGCAATAATGTAGGGCGAGACACACAGGGAAGCCGTGGACACCGAACCAACTACAAGAGACGGGTGCAGAAGAGACGATCTGGCAAGACTGGCCGCTTCCTAAAACGCCGGGAAGTTGGGATTAGCAGCGATTCTGAAATGGAGGAACTACTGGACAAGAAAACGAAGTTACCAAGGCGTAAGGAACGGGCTTCGTATGCCCTCGAGGAGGATTCCGAGGAGGATTTTTGAAGGGCCGCCAGTCAATATCGGACACTGGCGAGGGCTCGAAGGACACACAAGAGATAAAGCGCCGATGGACTATTGCTAGACCAAACTCCAACCATCCCACTATACCCATTGACGTCATTCAGGGACAGAAAAAGGTTAATCTCTCGGCTATGATTGACTCCGGATCTGCGATCACTACTATTAGCCCCATGGTTGTACAGAGCCTAGGGCTGAGAACAGTGCCTGCAGAAGGTAATTATACCATCCGGAATGCCGATGGATCGATTAATCATGGTGGATGGACTCGGAACGTCAGAGCAATAGTGGACACGGGGATTACAAGAGGTTTAATGGACATCGCAGTGGTGGATACACACGAAGACAAGTTTCTCATAGGAAATGATTGGCTTGAACAGCATAAGCCAACTATCGACTGGACAAAGGGGATTCTTCGCAAAGGCGGGAAGGAAATTGCATTTAATGGAACGGCACGATTGCGTTCCATACAGCTAATCCTAGCCCCAAGGAAGCTCCGGAAACGCAGAAGATGGTGAAGAATTCCAGACTACATTCCACCCGAATGGGATGCCGATGATGAAAAGGAAGAAGCTTGGGAAACTAGGGTCTATTACCACAGCGACATCGAAACAGGACAAGAAACCGAGAAGGAAGACATAGAAGAAGAACCTACGATCGTACCACCAGACAAAGGAAAAGAAAAGGAATCAGCAGCACCGCTTGTCACATTCGAAGAAGTCATGCACAAGCCGCCAGAACTCTCCTTCGCTAAGCAAGAAGGAAGATGGAAATTCTTTTGGTTCGGGGACAAGTGCCGAATAATGAAGGACGATCAAAACTGGCACAACTTTAACAGTCTCGAGGATGCAGATGGTGCAGTATACCGCACCATGGTCAGAGAAATGGACAAGGGCGCCAAACATGATGAACTCCTCGAGGAATATGGCGGCATGTATATGGCGCGTCTTCAGCTGATAGCGATTCAGGGAGGCCTGGGAACAACGACCTCACCAACAACATCTGAAGACCAAGCAAGAGTGCGGGAAGAAATACAGGCACAAATGACAATCGACGCAGAAGGATCTGATACGAGTAGAAGGAAGAAGCCTAGTGTACCACCTAAAGGAGGAAAGCCTGGACACTACGCACCTGATCCTCTCAAGATGCGTCGACAGAAGAGCGGAGGAAGTGGTACTGATTCAAACCCTGTCATAAGGAGTATAAGGGTGGAGTGGACTCCTCCATCCGTGCACGAGGGCCACAATGACTCAACCCTGGCAGTGCAAAAGCAGTTGGTAAGCTTCACCACACGAAGCAGAGGTACAAGCAGGAGTACTTCGGGTCGGGAGCGCCGTGGAACTAAGGCCACGAAGCGTACTAGGTTCGGCCACCTAGCGAGAACTCCTCCTACGAGAAACCGAGGAGTGACTAGACATGAGACGCCGTTCAAGGGTAGGCTAGTGTCTAGGAAAGTGGTCCACCCCAAAGGGAGGGTAGTCCCACTCAATTGGCACAGGGCCGAAGTTAGTACGCCGCAATCATCAAGTAGGCTAGCTTCGGGAGCTCAAGTGCACCCGCGAAGACCACGGTTTAAGAACCAAATGCAGGGCCCTGCTCCGACAGGGAAAACAAACGGTAAAGGTAACAGGTTCATTTCGAATTATGCCGTGATGGAGCAGGGGCTCTCGCAGGGGCAGAAGAGGTGCCGATGGCGCACGCCTGTTGACTCGGTCATGCAGCCGCCCAAAGTGGAAGGAAAAGTGCTAGAGAGAAGAGCTGGATCTGAGACGGAGTTCAAGGGTATTCTAGGATCGCACAAGCCCGCTACCTCAATGGAAGCGGAGGACGCCTCTCGAAGAGGAAGGCCACCCAAGCCTCCTCACTGGATCCGCCGCCTAGAGCATCGACAAGTCGCATCACGGAGAGAACGCCTTCTCAAGTATAACAGCATAGCTCAAAAATATGTGCAGGAGAAAGCACTCGATGAAAGGATGGCAGGCTCGGCTGGCAACAAATCTCTGGAGGAAATTCTTCCGAAACAAATATGGGAGTTCAGGGATAGGTTCAACAAGGACGCCGCTAAACGGCTGCCAAAGTTGGGACAATGGGACATGAAGATCGAGCTCCTACCAGGAGCAGAGCTCCCGAAACCTGGACCAGTATATCCACTCGCTCCTGCTGAAAAGCGAGCGGTAGAAGAATGGATCCGCGAGGACCTAAAGAAGGGATGGATTCGTGTTGTTGGAAACCGAGTACCAGCTGAAGAAAAGGCGAACACTTGCGCACCAGTATTTGTCATAGCCAAAAAGACAATAGGGAAGGATGGCAAGCCGGAGTATAGGATTGTTATCGACTATAGAGGACTGAATGCGGTGGTCATTCCAGACCACCAACCGATGCCTCTATTACATATGCTCCCGGACGACCTTGCGCATGCCAAATGGTTCTCTACACTGGATTTGCGAAGTGGGTATAACAACATTCGAATACACCCTGGGCACGAAAAGTATGCCGCCTTCAGGACTCACATGGGAGTATACCAGCCGATGGTAATGCAGTTCGGATTAATGAATGCACCTGCGGTATTCCAACGTGCAATGAACGAGCTCTTTCAGGACATGATTGGGCAGGGCATACTCATTTATCTTGATGACATTATAGTCTATGCGGAAAAGGAACAGGAACATTGGGACCTGCTAGCAGAGGTATTGCGCAGGTTAAGGGAAGCAGACTTCTTCTGTAAACCAGAGAAGTGCTACTTCGGAAAGAAGGAACTCGACTATTTAGGATTTGTGGTTAACCAGTCGGGCATGCAGATGGATCCCTACAAGGTAAAGGCGGTTCAAGAATGGCCAGACTTGTCAAGCAAGCGAGACATTCGAAAGTTTATCGGTTTTGCAAACTTCTACCGGAAATTTATTGAGGGCTTCGCCAAGATCGCTAGGCCACTAACGGAACTTATGTCAGGCAAGAAGACATTTACCTGGGGAGAACGACAACAAGAGAGCTTTAGGAAACTTAAAGAAGCTTTTACCACTGCACCAATGCTAGTACGACCGGATCACGAGAAGCAATTTGTGCTGGAAACCGACGCGTCAAACTTTGCGATGGGAGCCGTGCTCTCGCAGCTCGGGGACGATGAAATTTTGCACCCCATTGGATATTGGTTGAACACTTATCGAGACGCTGAGAATAACTATCCAGTAATGGACAAGGAATTACTAGCGATTGTCAAAGCCTTGAGCAACTGGAGGCACCACTTGGAAGGAGCTAAACATGAGATTCGAGTGGTTAGCGATCAAGCGAACCTTCGATATTTTATGGGAGCAAGGAAACTAAGTGGCCGCCAAGCAAGATGGGCAACATTTCTCAGCAGATTTCGATTTCGAATTGAGTATCGACCTGGAACCAAGAATTCACGAGCGGACGCATTATCAAGGAGGCCAGACTACGAACAGGGCCAAGAGGACCAGCCAGAACAAGTCCTACTTCCTCCGCAGTTGTTCAGGACATCGGACCTGCCCATGCGCACAGTACGGGTATTTGAGCTTACAGGGGGTCCTGAACTGGGAGAGAAAATTCGAGACGCCTATGAACGATCCAAAGAGCCAGCAATCGGAACGTTCGAAGAAGGATATTGGTGGAAGGATGATAAATTGGTTATCCCACCAGATGAAGAAGTTAAGAAGGAAATCGTACGACAGTGCCATGACGCACCGGCGTCAGGACACCCGGGGTTACAGAAGACTATAGACAAACTGGAAAGAAGAGTTTGGTGGCCGAAGATGAGGGAATGGGTCGAAGAATATGTGCGCACATGCGACGTGTGCCAGAGGACGAAAGCGCGACGAGGAAAGACGCAACCACCGCTGCAACCATTGCAGATAGCGACAAGGCCCTACGACGAGATTACTATGGACTATGTCACCGGACTTCCAACAACAAGCAAAGGAAACAATGCGATACTAGTAGTGGTAGACAGGTTCTCTAAAATGGGAACTTTTATACCTACTACAGTAAAAGCAAACTCGAAGACCACTGCGGACTTAATGATCAATTATGTCTACAGTAAGGTCGGGACTCCGAAGACAGTAATCAGCGACAGGGGACCTCAATTCGCTAGCCGGTTTACAGAACAGGTGAACCAGGCCCTCGGGATTGAAACGAAGCTTAGTACGGCATATCATCCACAAACAGATGGTCAAACGGAGCGAGTAAACCAAGAAATGGAACAGCTGTTACGTTGCTATTCCAGCTTGCAGCAAGACGACTGGGACGAACATTTGCCTATGGCAGAATTCGCCTATAACAGTCGCTCTCACTCCAGTACAGGCAAGACGCCATTTGAATTGGTGTATGGATTCCAGCCGGAATTAGGATTTAAGCTCCCGATCCGAGGAACACAGGACTATGTGGCTATGCGAAAGAAGAATCAGGAAGAAGCAACGAAGGCGCTGGAGAAGGCACGAGACGCGATGAAGAGATTTGCAGATAGACACCGAGGCCCGATGCCGTCATTCAAAGTTGGCGATAAAGTTATGTTAGACGGTCGGAATCTAACCTTGCTAGTTCCCACGAGGAAGCTAGGAGATAGAAACCTGGGACCTTATCAAGTTATCGCGAAGCATGGGCTAGTCAACTACGAGTTGGATCTCCCGAAGGAATTGAGGATCCACCCGGTGTTCTACGCAGGACTATTAATTCCCTATCGAGAAAGGAAAGATCCGTCACAGAGAACAAGACCACCACCAGAAGTTATCGCTGGAGAAACCAAATACGAAGTTGAGGTGATCCGGGACATGAGGAAAAGGCACGGAAAATGGGAGTATCAGGTTAAATGGCTCGGCTACCCGGAGGAAGAGAATACCTGGGAACCTGTGGAAGGGCTGCGCAATGCCCCAGAAAAATTGCGGGAGTATCACGAGAGGAATCGTTGGCCGGACACGATAGATCTTCCCTCTAGAAAGAAGATCGCAGATATTATAGACTCTACGCAGAGAGTAATCGACATCAAGAAGGAGGATGACGAGTTCCTGAGGACTGCACTAGGAGAGTCAGTAGCTCAGAGGGTAATCAAGAGAAGAAGATACCAGAGCAAGACAGGTATCAAGCAGCGAGATTTCGGTTATCCGGAATGGCACAAGCGTCATTGGAGAGCCGCAAAAAGGCCACTCACTCGAAACAAAGCGCTGCCGGTTCGCAGATGGGATCTGCCAGAAGAAAAAGGGAATCCTTCATACAAGGATTGGTTTTGGGCTGACTCCTCGGATAGTGAGTGCAGCGAGGCTTAGAAAAGGCCTGCATATTTGACCTGAACAAGTCGTTAAACTATTCCAAGCGTACTGGAACGTACCTTGTAAGTTGGGACCGACACTATCGAGGTCATATTTGACCTGAACAAGTCGTTAAACTATTCCTAGCATGTTGGGAAGCATCTAGTATGTTGGAAGCCGACACTCAGCGAGGCTTTGAGTTATTGAGCAAGTGTCACGTGACCGCCGCCTTTCTCTGAGAACAGGTTGAGCGTCAATCACGTGATTGCCAGCCTCTCGTCTAAACAGGAAGTGTTTAAGTCACATGGCTGCCGCACTTTTGTTCGAACGAGTTGTGCGTCAGGTCACATGATCAATAATGAGTGGAGGACTCTGGATGTACAGTGCTACAGTTATTCCAGACAAGAGGAATGAGACACTAGTACACAAGAAGGATCTGGTCTAGGAAGCAACAATACGAAACAGCAAGATTATGGCTACCACAATTAAGGGATCCACACTCTCCTTGCAGTCCGAAGTGGATCTTAAGGGGAGGAATGTTACGAAAATTGTGGATATACAATGCGGCGTGGTATCAGACGCTTTACACACCGAATTATGCAGCCCAATCCAGAGCATTTCGAAAGGCTTCAAGGACAGAATAGTGGAGACGATTCTCACCCACTAGTACAGCAAGGGCCTGGGGAGGTCGCTGTGGAATATATTCAAGAGGAACCCGATCGACGATATTACGAGGACGAACGCGACGAAAGGGAGGACCCATACGATTTACAGCAAGGACTAGCTGGAATGCATATTGGACATACTCCTCCACCCGAGCGAAGCTACGTGGACATGGAAGAACGGAACATCGCAAGATACGTGGAACTCCTGCAGAAGAGACGATATCGACATAGTGCAACCAGACGCTTTGTTCATGAAAGCCTGGTCTGTACAAACTGCTATTTGGCATACCAAAGGAGTTGGGTTCTTTCGGAGTGGCTCCTCAAGAACTTCGTGGAGCGCTTAGTAACTAGGGAAGGGGCCGATGTCAAGATTCGGCATAAACCCGGACCCTCAGAACGAACGTTTGACCAACCATTACCGAACCGCGGAATGAGCGCATACGACCATGAGGTATCTGTATGGCTTGGCGATAGAGATATCTATGCACTAAAGGTTGGCGTGAGAGCTTGGATCAATCAGCATCGTCACCAGACCTTGTGTCGAAACACTGCAGTGGAAGTCGATTGGCCGATCTATTACAGGGCCCCATCGGACGTCGAAAGTCTTATCGAAGAAGCAACGGATCGAATGCTAGAAGCATGGGAACGATCGGAAGAAGGGGTTATTACAGTCGACGAATGGCACGGAACGAATCACCTGGGAAGAAGATACAGGTTAACGTCGGGTACCGGACTACAATTCTCCGACATCGATATCGCGGCTAGGCACAGAAGGGTGTCTGCTAAATTTACACAGCCGCCGAGGTTAATCTCCGATGATCGGCAGGGGTTGCCGATCCCAAATCCCGAGATAACGGTCAGCCCCATGATGGAAGACTAACGGCAGAAGCTCGGCCGGAGTAACGGAGCGCCGGCGAAGCGAGATCGCGGCACAGGGAAGAAGTCTCTCGTGGGAGGATTGGCGTTAAGGATTAACATGTGATAGGAACGGAGATCGATAGAAGCCTGGGGAAAGCTTCTTCGGAACGGAAGGAAATTAGGGCCTGCCTAATAGGGAAGGAAGTAGTCGGTGGTGCAACCAGGAGTTTTGGTAGCACCACCAGAGTTGTCAGTGGTACTACAGACTCAAGAGAGTAGTAGTGACACCAGCTGAAACACATTGTCCTAACCAATAGCGAGGCATGGTCGGTAGTATTTGGTAGTCGGTAGTATTCAGTAGAAACTTTATTTAAGGCGCCAGCTGAGCGGGGTGTTGTCCCTCAGCAAAATTATTTTGTACTTTCAATCATAACTGTACCCCTTTGATTGAACCTCTGCTCTACTACTGGGTCAAGCTTGAGCCTATAGCTCGCTTCTTAGTAGTACATCTAACCTTCGCTACTCTACTCTCCAATTACATTGTCAGAAGGAGGAAGCAGGGACTTGTTCCGGTACGCTCGGACTAACCACCTCGTCCAAAAATACTGGTCCTAACAAGGATCGCACAAGCCCGCTACCTCAATGGAAGCGGAGGACGCCTCTCGAAGAGGAAGGCCACCCAAGCCTCCTCACTAGATCCGCCGCCTAGAGCATCGACAAGTCGCATCTCGGAGAGAACGCCTACTCAAGTATAACAGCATAGCTCAAAAATATGCGCAGGAGAAAGCACTCGATGAAAGGATGGCAGGCTCTGCTGGCAACAAATCTCTTGAGGAAATTCTTCCGAAACAAATATGGGAGTTCAGGGATAGGTTCGACAAGGACGCCGCTAAACGGCTGCCGAAGTCGGGACAATGGGACATGAAGATCGAGCTCCTACCAGGAGCAGAGCTCCCAAAACCTGGACCAGTATATCCACTCGCTCCTGCTGAAAAGCGAGCGGTAGAAGAATGGATCCACGAGGACCTAAAGAAGGGATGGATTCGTGTTGTTGGAAACCGAGTACCAGCTGAAGAAAAGGCGAACACTTGCGCACCAGTATTTGTCATAGCCAAAAAGACAATAGGGAAGGATGGCAAGCCGGAGTATAGGATTGTTATCGACTATAGAGGACTGAATGCGGTGGTCATTCCAGACCACCAACCGATGCCTCTATTACATATGCTCCCGGACGACCTTGCGCATGCCAAATGGTTCTCTACACTGGATTTGCGAAGTGGGTATAACAACATTCGAATACACCCTGGGCACGAGAAGTATGCCGCCTTCAGGACTCACATGGGAGTATACCAGCCGATGGTAATGCAGTTCGGATTAATGAATGCACCTGCGGTATTCCAACGTGCAATGAACGAGCTCTTTCAGGACATGATTGGGCAGGGCATACTCATTTATCTTGACGACATTATAGTCTATGCGGAAAAGGAACAGGAACATTGGGACCTGCTAGCAGAGGTATTGCGCAGGTTAAGGGAAGCAGACTTCTTCTGTAAACCAGAGAAGTGCTACTTCGGAAAGAAGGAACTCGACTATTTAGGATTTGTGGTTAACCAGTCGGGCATGCAGATGGATCCCTACAAGGTAAAGGCGGTTCAAGAATGGCCAGACTTGTCAAGCAAGCGAGACATTCGAAAGTTTATCGGTTTTGCAAACTTCTACTGGAAATTTATCGAGGGCTTCGCCAAGATCGCTAGGCCACTAACGGAACTTATGTCAGGCAAGAAGACATTTACCTGGGGAGAACGACAACAAGAGAGCTTTAGGAAACTTAAAGAAGCTTTTACCACTGCACCAATGCTAGTACGACCGGATCACGAGAAGCAATTTGTGCTAGAAACCGACGCGTCAAACTTTGCGATGGGAGCCGTGCTCTCGCAGCTCGGGGACGATGAAATTTTGCACCCCATTGGATATTGGTTGAACACCTATCGAGACGCTGAGAATAATTATCCAGTAATGGACAAGGAATTACTAGCGATTGTTAAAGCCTTGAGCAACTGGAGGCACCACTTGGAAGGAGCTAAACATGAGATTCGAGTGGTTAGCGATCAAGCGAACCTTCGATATTTTATGGGAGCAAGGAAACTAAGTGGCCGCCAAGCAAGATGGGCAACATTTCTCAGCAGATTTCGATTTCGAATTGAGTATCGACCTGGAACCAAGAATTCACGAGCGGACGCATTATCAAGGAGGCCAGACTACGAACAGGGCCAAGAGGACCAGCCAGAACAAGTCCTA
Organism: Phlebopus portentosus; assembly: GCA_037892935.1. Classification (NCBI taxonomy): domain Eukaryota; kingdom Fungi; phylum Basidiomycota; class Agaricomycetes; order Boletales; family Boletinellaceae; genus Phlebopus; species Phlebopus portentosus. The sequence goes on from JAYXKI010000009.1 coordinate 1,025,398, forward strand.
CTTCCTCCGCAGTTGTTCAGGACATCGGACCTGCCCATGCGCACAGTACGGGTATTTGAGCTTACAGGGGGTCCTGAACTGGGAGAGAAAATTCGAGACGCCTATGAACGATCCAAAGAGCCAGCAATCGGAACGTTCGAAGAAGGATATTGGTGGAAGGATGATAAATTGGTTATCCCACCAGATGAAGAAGTTAAGAAGGAAATCGTACGACAGTGCCATGACGCACCGGCGTCAGGACACCCGGGGTTACAGAAGACTATAGACAAACTGGAAAGAAGAGTTTGGTGGCCGAAGATGAGGGAATGGGTCGAAGAATATGTGCGCACATGCGACGTGTGCCAGAGGACGAAAGCGCGACGAGGAAAGACACAACCACCGCTGCAACCATTGCAGATAGCGACAAGGCCCTACGACGAGATTACCATGGACTATGTCACCGGACTTCCAATGACGAGCAAAGGAAACAATGCGATACTAGTGGTGGTAGACAGGTTCTCTAAAATGGGAACTTTTATACCCACTACAGTAAATGCAAACTCGAAGACCACGGCAGACTTGATGATCAATTATGTCTACAGCAAGGTCGGAACTCCTAAGACAGTAATCAGCGACAGAGGACCCCAATTCGCTAGCCGGTTTACAGAACAGGTGAACCAGGCCCTCGGGATTGAAACGAAGCTTAGTACGGCGTATCATCCACAAACAGATGGTCAAACGGAGCGAGTAAATCAAGAAATGGAACAGCTGTTACGTTGCTATTCCAGCTTGCAGCAGGACGACTGGGACGAACATTTGCTTATGGCAGAATTCGCCTATAACAGTCGCTCTCACTCCAGTACAGGCAAGACGCCATTTGAGTTGGTGTATGGATTTCAGCCGGAATTAGGATTCAAGCTTCCGATCCGAGGAACTCAAGACTATGTGGCTATGCGAAAGAAGAATCAAGAAGAAGCAACAAAGGCGCTGGAGAAGGCACGAGACGCAATGAAGAGATTTGCAGATAGACACCGAGGCCCGATGCCGTCATTCGAAGTTGGCGATAAAGTTATGTTAGATGGTCAGAATCTAACCTTGCTAGTTCCCACGAGGAAGCTAGGAGATAGAAACCTGGGACCTTATCAAGTTATCGCGAAGCATGGGCTAGTCAACTACGAGTTGGATCTCCCGAAGGAATTGAGAATCCACCCGGTGTTCTACGCAGGACTATTAATTCCCTATCGAGAAAGGAAAGATCCGGCACAGAGAACAAGACCACCACCAGAAGTTATCGCTGGAGAAACCAAATACGAGGTTGAAGCAATCCGGGACATGAGGAAAAGGCACGGAAAATGGGAGTATCAGGTTAAATGGCTCGGCTACCCGGAGGAAGAGAATACCTGGGAACCTGTAGAAGGGCTGCGCAATGCCCCAGAGAAATTGCGAGAGTATCACGAGAGGAATCGTTGGCCGGACACGATAGATCTTCCCTCTAGAAAGAAGATCGCAGATATTATAGACTCTATGCAGAGAGTAATCGACATCAAGAAGGAAGATGACGAATTCCTGAGGACGGCACTAGGAGAGTCCGTAGCTCAAAGGGTAATTAAGAGAAGAAGATATCAGAGCAAGACAGATATCAAGCAGCGAGATTTCGGTTATCCGGAATGGCACAAGCGTCATTGGAGAGCTGCAAAAAGGCCGTTCACTTGAAACAAAGCGCTGCCGGTTCGCAGATGGGATCTGCCGGAAGAAAAAGGGAATCCTTCATACAAGGATTGGTTTTGGGCTGACTCCTCGGATAGTGAGTGCAGCGAGGCTTAGGAAGGCCTGGTATATTTGACCTGAACAAGTCGTTAAACTATTCCAAGCGTACTGGGACGTACCTTGTAAGTTGGGACCGACACTAATCGAGGTCATATTTGACCTGAATAAGTCGTTAAACTATTCCTAGCATGTTGGGAAGCATCTAGTATGTTGGAAGCCGACACTCAGCGAGGCTTTGAATTATTGAGCAAGTGTCACGTAACTGCCGCCTTTCTCTGAGAAGAGGTTGAGCGTCAATCACGTGATTGCCACCCTCGCATCCAAAACAGGAAGTGTTTCAGTCACATGACTGCCGCACTTTTGTCCGGATGGGTTGTGCGTCAGGTCACATGATCAATAACGAGATGAGGACTCTGGATGTACAGTGCTACAGTTATTCCAGACAAGAGGAATAAGACACTAGTACACAAGAAGGATCTGGTCTAGGAAGCAACAATACGAAACAGCAAGATTATGGCTACCACAATTAAGGGATCCACACTCTCCTTGCAGTCCGAAGTGGATCTTAAGGGGAGGAATGTTACGAAAATTGTGGATATACAATGCGGCGTGGTATCAGACGCTTTACACACCAAATTATGCAGCCCAATCCAGAGCATTTCGAAAGGCTTCAAGGACAGAATAGTGGAAGCGATTCTCGCCCACTAGTACAGCAAGGACCTGGGGAGGTCGCTGTGGAATATATTCAAGAGGAACCCGATCGACGATATTACGAGGACGAACGCGACGAAAGGGAGGACCCATACGATTTACAGCAAGGACTAGCTGGAATGCATATTGGACATACTCCTCCACCCGAACGAAACTACGTGGACATGGAAGAACGGAACATCGCAAGATACGTGGAACTCCTGCAGAAGAGACGATATCGACACAGTGCAACCAGACGCTTTGTTCATGAAAGCCTGGTCTGTACAAACTGCTATTTGGCATACCAAAGGAGTTGGGTTCTTTCGGAGTGGCTCCTCAAGAACTTCGTGGAGCGCTTAGTAACTAGGGAAGGAGCCGATGTCAAGATTCGGCATAAACCCGGACCCTCAGAACGAACGTTTGACCAACCATTACCGAACCGTGAAATGAGCGCATACGACCATGAGGTATCTGTATGGCTCGGCGATAGGGATATCTATGCACTGAAGGTTGGCGTGAGAGCTTGGATCAATCAGCATCGTCACCAGACCTTGTGTCGAAACACTGCAGTGGAAGTCGATTGGCCAATCTATTACAGAGCGCCATCGGACGTCGAAAGTCTTATCGAAGAAGCAACGGATCGAATGCTAGAAGCATGGGAACGATCGGAAGAAGGGGTTATTACAGTCGACGAATGGCGCGGGACGAATCACCTGGGAAGAAGATACAGGTTAACGTCGGGTACCGGACTACAATTCTCCGACATCGATATAGCGGCAAGGCACAGAAGGGTATCTGCCAAGTTTACACAGCCGCCAAGGATAATCTCTGATGATCGGCAGGGGTTGCCGATCCCAAATCCCGAGATAACGGTCAGCCCCATGATGGAAGATTAAACGGCAGAAGCTCGGCCGGAGTAACGGAGCGCCGGCGAAGCGAGATCGCGGCATAGGAAGAAGTCTCTCGTGGGAGGATTGGCGTTAAGGATTAACATGTGATAGGAACGGAGATCGATAGAAGCCTGGGGAAAGCTTCTTCGGAACGGAAGGAAATTAGGGCCTGCCTAATAGGGAAGGAAGTAGTCGGTGGTGCAACCAGGAGTTTTGGTAGCACCACCAGAGTTGTCAGTGGTACTACAGACTCAAGAAAGTAGTAGTGACACCAGCTGAAACCCATTGTCCTAACCAATAGCGAGGCATGGTCGGTAGTATTTGGTAGTTGGTAGTATTCAGTAGAAACTTTATTTAAGGCGCTAGCTGAGCGGGGTGTTGTCCCTCAGCAAAATTATTTTGTACTCTCAATCATAACTGTACCCCTTTGATTGAACCTCTGCTCTACTGCTGAGTTAAGCTTGAGCCTATAGCTCGCTTCTTAGTAGTACACCTAACCTTCGCTACTCTACTCTCCAATTGTACATTGTCAGAAGGAGGAAGCAGGGACTTGTTCCGGTACGCTCGGACTGACCACCTCGTCCGAAACTGCTGGTCCTAACATTCCCCCCCCACCGAGTTGGATAATGGACTGAGCCGGTTTCCTGATAGGTTTTGATTGCTTTGTGGGCAGTCTTCCAAGAGCAATTGAAGAGATCTGCAACCTCCTGAATGGACAGCCCTGCACGGTAAGCACCAATGAGTTGATTCTTTATGGGGGAGGGAAGCTTGTTGGGCATTGAGGAGTAAAGGCATAGACACGAGCGCGATGCAACATGTTGTCCATGCAGTTATATAATTCAAACTTCCGTCGGTTGTAAGAAGCATTTGTTCAAAGACATGTCTTCCTTCATCAGAAGCTTGATATTATTGAATCTGTAGGACTGCGCATATTATTAAAGCATCAAAAACCACGACTCGCTATGCGCGAGCCGGTCTTGCAGAAAGGTCGCGAAAACGACCAAAAGCGCGCATTGTTATCAATTGACTGAAGGGGAAAGTTATGTAATGAATATGTTTACGAGAGTCGGAGAGCCCAAAACATGCCGTATGTCCGGAATGCAAATTCGGAGTTTCAGTGTGTATGGTACTTAAACAGTCATCGAACTCCGGATGTGTGAGAATCCCGCAAAACGAGGTGCGACTGTAAATTGAGCGGTCGTTGAACTCATTTCACTCATTTCTCGAATTGTGGCCGCTGTGGCTGGCGGAATGGAAGTGGAGAGAGACCATGACGCGTGGTGTCGGAATTTGAAATGACCGACGCGTTTGGAACAAGGCGCGGACACGTGACGTTGGTTGAACATGAAGGCACCCGGGAGTTATTCTCTTCACTTTAGCCCCTCAAGCCCATCAAGAACAGGAGAACATTGCCCTCGTGCCCGATAGTTCATCTCATTTCGCCTCTTCTCTGTGTCCACGCTCTTTTCATTTGCGATTGATTCTGGGTCGAGGCGTTGCAGGATTAACGTCTTCGATCGGTGAATAGTGAACAGTAGACAAGGAGTGTACTTAGTTGCTGTGGGCACGTTGTACGCTACTTGCTGTTCACACGGTGACGCTACGAGAACAAGAAACGAATGTGGGCGAAGGTAACGAGCGCTTTCAGACGCGGCGATGGTGATGCTTCTTCCGTTCAGCCACAACAGGAGGAGTCGGGAAATCCGAGGCCTTCTCATGATGAGGTGCGGTTTTCAGCTTCCTGATAATCGATGCCGCCAGTTAATATGTTCTATATAGTCTACATCTGACTCTGCCGGTGAGCAGATCCCTAGCTCGCCGACCAAGAACGGCAAGCGTACCGGGCTGCTGAGGCGAGGGTCGCGTCTTCTCGACAAGGAGAATGGCGCTTCGCTTAGTCTTGCGAAAAGGGTAAAGTCGTCTCTTCATATCAACTCAAATCTCAACGGTGCGTTTCATTCCTTAAGTACTTCGCTTGTTTCTGATCGCTTTGCGCTTGGTTTGTTCTGCTTGTAATGTGCTTGCCGTATTTGTATGTGTGCTGACTTGTAATTTCTATGCTTGTCCGTATGCTGTATACGTTAGAATCTAACATGTCCTTGACTTCTACTGCTACCAAAACAGAATTTGGAGGAGATCAGCCCGTGATTGGCTCGGTGCGTTCGATCTTTGGGAAGAGTCGTAGGCCTTCTGCGATGCAGATGCAGGCGGCTTTGAATAGTGCGTCCTATGACGTTGTATAGATGCTGCATTTCGGGTTTCTAATGAGCTCATAGAGTCCGATGATGCGCTCAACAGAAACTCAGAAGAAATGCATCATCCCTCGTCGCCTTCACCTACATCGCAGGCGCAACCTCCTTTGACTCCTCTTGACGCCCGTCAGTACGGCTCAGTGCGATCCATTTTGCGAGATCGAAATGCTCCCGGTTCGGGCCAGAACGTACGATTCTTTTCTCGGGATGCCTACCGTGTTATTAGTCCCAATACTACCGCGACCACCAGCACCGAGAATACTGGCAACTCAGCTAACGGGGCCGACAATCCCTTCATGCAACGCATCCAGGAAATGAGCCCTGATCACGATGCTGGTGTGACGTCCCAAGATACGACGAGGTATCTTTCTGCGAACAGCTCACCGGGTAACATCTTCTCTCCCGCCTCTGTGTATGCGTCCCCGAACTCAGCCGGATTCGAGAATTATCCGACTGCCACGAGTACACCGTACATAGTGCCTGAGGGCTCTCAGGCGCAGTCACAAGGGAACATGCCACCACTACCACCACCTCAGCTTGCGGGTATGTTCGTATCGGCTGCTCAAGAGCACGGTGTACATTCAATCCGTGCTAATGGAGAAGGTGGTCTGCGTGAAGATGCGGTAGAAATAGACGAGTATGGACGTCCAGTGTTGCGAAGTATGAGTCCCACGACTGTTGGCGCAAGACCTGCAGGAATCATGACGGATCCAGACGGAGAATAGAGTGTCTAGCCATTCGACAGCTTCCTCTATGTCAATCGCGACTCCAAACAGCATCGTCAACGGGAGTGAAGCCTCCGTTAATCACCTGTCCGACGCAGAGGACACGAGGTTCTATTCGCTTGGTGCAGCATCGGAGGAGGGAGGCGAGAAGCATGCGATCTCAGGCCGGGCAGGCGTTGCTAAGGTCTTCAAGCGTGAGAGTGGTACTCCTGCAGATGCACTCAATCCGAAGCTGGACTTCCCAGGTTCTGGCGGGAATAATGCTTCTAGCCGCGTACGTGCACTGGGCGAGCGCGTGTTTTCCCGGCCTGCGGTGGATGGTCCAAAAGATAGTAGAGTCGATGCGGATAACTTAACACCTCAAGCTGGCAAGGAACCCGACCCGTTCAGCGCCGACGCGAGTAATTACTACAACTCGGCTGCTGGATTCCCTAAGACACCACCTCGTATCGGACACGTTCGTTCTGACTCTGTCGTCTCAGGCGTTAGTATGAACTCTGGGAGATCGGTCTCAGCTGTATCTCATCATTCAGGCTCAGGCTCTCGATCGTCCCATGGCTCTGCGAGGGAATATGGCCTTTCGGCGGAAGACATCAAAACTATCAACGCTCTGCGCACGAAACTGGCGTTCCACGAGGAGCTCGCGACGCAATATGAAGCGGATATACGCGCTCGCGATGCTCATGCGGCGTTGATGAGCCAGAAGCTTCAGGTGCATGAAGCTGAGGCTGAAAAACGCGCTAGAGCGATGCGCGGTATGCGCAAGCGCGTTGCAGAGCTAGAGCGCGCGGCTGCGGCGTTGGAAGAGCAGGCAGAAAAGAATGCTCTGGAGAGCTTTGAGAGGAGCGTATTGGATGGTGCGAGTGAAGATGCATTGAAGAATTTAAAAATGCAGATAGCGGAGATGGCCTCAGACGCCGTCGAGTTGCGAAACGAGACTGCTCGTCGGCAGCATGTAGCAGAAGTTGAATCCAGAGAACTGCGGGAGAAGCTTGCGAAAATGCAGGAAGAGAACGAAAAGCTGAGGAAGAACATCAATGTGCTGAAGCATGAGAGTGCGGATCAGGACGTGAGGATTTTGCAGCTGGAGAAGATGCATGACCAGGATACGGAGGATAAGTTGGGATTGAATATTGCACTGGATTCAAAGCAGCAGGAATTGGAGTTGGTGAGTGTAATTACGAATGGGATGATCTCAAACCCTGAAGAGCTGACCTTGATTCTTTCTGTATTAGATCAAGAGACAACTGGGTTATCGGTAGCTTTAGCGTGGTGGTTAAGTACAAGACGAACGGAGGAGGTGGAAGCAATGGAGGCGGAGTTAGATTCTTAACGAATGTAAATGTAAGCTTTTTACGAACCGGTTATGATTTCTTACGTTACGTGGTCGACAATCAACCAAAGTCATTGATCGGCGAAGATCGGCGACAGACATGCGTTGTTGTTGAATCTGAATCATGTATGTTTTACGTTCTGTACTCAGCATAATCTTCATTAGATGTGCACAATAAAGACCCGGATCAGTGCAACAACAACGATATTCGAGACGTGAAGTGATATTGCGTGAAATAGTTAAGACACATTATTGCTATCGGAAACAGTAAGCTGAGGATCTGATCTCTACGACCGATACAGAAATGAGCATGTGAGAGAGTGTCCCATGGTGAAAGGGAGTAACATGATAAATAAAATGGTCGTAACATGCCAGTGGACCACCATCTCGATTTACTTTGTCGGTGTGTAGTCCCTGGATAGGTCTATGTCGCCCTTAAGATGGACGTTGGTAATACGAACAGGACGTTGCCTTGGCCCAGACTTCCTGCCCTTCTTTTTTGTCGGGCTCGTCTTTGGAATGATGGTTTCTCCCTCCGTGGCTTTAAGACCCTCTGCAATCCACATGGGTTAACAAGACAGAACAGAAAAAGATCCGTTAGTGAGCTACCTTGTGAGAGAGCTCTAATAATGTCAGCATCCGGAGGGACTTTGAGCTTGTGCCACAGATCTCTGAATTCTATGGAATGGTCATTACAGGACACACATAATAAAGATGACGAAAGCGTACCCTGATCAACCGGCATACCTCCTGTACCCTCAATGGGCTTGATCTCGTTCCAAAAGACCATCCGCATCTGTTGGTCTTTCGACGTCCGAGTAACCAGCACCTCACCCTCTGCTTCAAGTTCTTCAATCGCCTGAGGTGCATCCTTCCACGAGTCTTTCAACGCTCGGACGGACAAGCCACCACCACGGCGTGTATGTCGTTGTATCTCGGTAAGCAGTGCAGCTTTGTTTCGGAAAGTGAAATCATGCTACAATATCTGTGAATAATGTGGCTGGATAGGCGTAGATGATGGAAACGTACACGGTAAGAGTAGAGATCAGTTTTGGGATCGTGTACAACACGGTCGTGTGCTTTAAAGCGCTGAAGGAGCGCCGGATTGGTGTCTAGCGGAGTGTTCGTAACAATGGCGAGATCTTGTAATCGCATCGGGTTGCCATTGTGCTGAAGCAAATGATGAGCGCCATGGAACCACGAGAGAGGTGGAGCTTACCTTGAGGTGGTCGACGGCATAAACAATCTGAGTGTTAATGTCGGTGCCCGTGCCCGTGTCTGCTGGTTGAGAGTAGACGATGTCTAATGAAACAGAGTCGTAAACTCAGTGCTCATGAACAACACGCAAAGTGCATATGTTATTGACTTTGCTTTGGGCGCTTCTTCTTGTTTGAATCTGCTGGCGTTGAGGACGTCGTGGCAGCTGTGGATCCCACCGTCGAGCCAGTCCTGAGAGATGAATTGGAGTGCCATGATGTGAAATCCTGTCGCTGCAGCGATGACTTGAAGGCAGCTGCATCACGAGCAAGAGCAGACATCCGCGCTACGATGTGTCTTGTATATTTGTGAGTGTCGTCGACGATGCGAGGTAAGTATAACCAGACTCTAGTCGTCTCAACGTCGTGGGCGCTGAAGACAGAGAAAGGTGTGGCGATCTGTGTGACGCGGAAGCGCCGATCACTGCTTATTATTTACTGTTGTGGTTGTGGGTGATCCTACCGATTTGTACATGTATTTGTCACGGTTCCCTGAAATCAACCCAGAGGAATTAGCTCAAAGTATTTCTCAGCCATGCGCTGACTCGCTGTTCGTGCACTCTCCTACTTGCCATCACGTCCTCAGTACGTGCTCGGGCTTAGGGTAAGAGAGGTTATGGCCTCTTTCTTTTCTACTCCCCCTCGTAATGCCGCCATCAAGATAGTCGCTCCCGACGCCAAATCCCAGGACTCAAACAGATCTAGTTCGCCAAAAAATCCAGCCACTCCCAGGAAGGGTGAGTATTCGCATTCATTTCATCGGTTGATACACTAAACTCAACTGTAAATAGACAGCACTCAGCGACAATGCAGGAATATTTTAATTCATGGGTGAGAACAGCCCGAGTATGTGGCATTGGGGCAATGTATTCATCTGGCTGTCCTAGAAGATATTGCAAATATGAGGGAAAGGGCTGCGCTTATCAACATCCTCCTGTCCGTACTCTCCTTGCATGAGCTATGGCCCTTCCCTGACCGACTTATGTTCAGAGGAATGAACCTCAGCAGGGCTTGTCAGTACAACTCTCGCACTGGCGCCGACTTGCCGTTGACACACTCCCAGAGATCCCGCTTGTGCACGGGATGAACCGGCCTTGTTGACGAGTGCTAGTACTGGCGGTACTTCGATATCTTTACAGGCCGTTAATGCCCCCGTTTTCGTTCCGCGTAACATGGCCTCTCCGCCGGCGATTGAAGGCACCGCTGTTTAGTAAGTTCATATTATTTTCTGCTCTGCATGCATTTCATCTCGCTTTGGCCATGTCAGCACTACGCCCCCTGCTACTGGAGGGACAGATGGATACGAATCTTATCAGCAGCCTGATCTGACGGTTCAGGTCCCCGTTGGAATAAGCTCATATGACGGCGTGGCGCAACAAATGGAACAGGTACTTCTATCATAAGAAGATTACCTTATGCGCCGAACTCTAATATATTCATTTTCAGATGACCTTCACAGACTATGGTGAACACTTAGAGGACAATGAATACGCACATCACGACTATAACGGTATCGGAGCTGTGGACGCATTTTATCAGCCACAGTCTTTCACTCGGCAACCCGCGAGTATCTCGCTTTCTCATCGGAGCCCATGGAGATCTAACTTTCCAGTAGTTGAATTATCACTTGTATACATTACCTGTTCCCAAGAGCGAAGGACGCAAATTCTTCATCTCGGATGATGTTCGCGAAGAGTTGTTGAAGCGATCAGAAATAGTTCATCAGGGTTCTGCTCCAGGTCTTCCCCTTCCCGAGGAGGTACAAGGCTATCATTCACTTGCGCCCCTCGAGATGCCAAACTCGGAGAGAAGAAAGGCGTTGAATTGGAGTACTACGACATACAAGGCAATAAAGACTTCAGATGGGAGAGCTTATGCCTTACGAAGGATAGAAAGTATGCGGCTTCAAGCTAGAAGATCAACGTGATTAACTATTTGATAGACTTCCGTCTCATGAACGAACAGGCTTTCACTGTTCTAGAAAAGTGGACGAAACTTCGGCATCCCAGTATAGTTTCAGTACGCGAGGCGTTTACAACTTTGGCTTTCGGCGATAATTGTTTGTGTCGTCATCCTTCTTGACATTCCCACTGTGGATTGATCCCGTACTCTCCCACTAGCGCTCGTCGTTGTATACGATTTTCATCCGAATGCGCAAAGTCTAGCTGAATTGCATTTCAAGTCGAACAGGCCATACCAAGGTGGTCGGGCGCAGCCGGAGCGCATATCAGAGGCGACCCTATGGAGCTACATTTTTCAGGTTGCGAGCGCTATGAAGGCGGTTCATGATGCTGGCTTGGCTGTGCGCATGGTTGATGCGTCGAAGATTTTGCTTACCGGGAATAACAGGTAAATTCCAGTGAGTAAACCATGTTGCTTCTACTGACATTAGGACTCCAGAGTGAGAATAAGCTCGTGTGCGATATTTGACATCCTATTATATGATACTCGACAAGATGTTTTCTTGATGCAGGTGAGAAGAAGTGTATCCGTGTTTGGATCATTCTCACCTGTGCTGCGGTTCGAATCAGCAAGAAGACATGATTATGTTTGCAAAGTTGATCATGTCTTTAGCATGCAATAATCCTGCGGCAGTTAGCAACGTGCATAAATCTCTGGACCACGTCCATCGCTTCTATCCGGGAAACATCAAGGATGTTATTCATTTCTTGATGAAGGCACCCGGTCCTCTAAAAGTCCGTGTGTCTATTTATTTTCAACCACCTGATTTGTTGACACCGTTCCAGAATATACAAGGTTTGTTTGATGCCTTCGGAGGCAAATTAGTTTTGGAGATGGACGCGGCACATGCGTATGTAGATAAATCGCGTGCCAGCTGACAGAACAAGCTAATTTTGTTATATTCAGTACCGTCGACAGACTTGAAGGCGAGCTTATGGGCGAACTCGAAAATGCGCGGCTGGTGCGACTGCTTTGCAAATTTGGATTCATCAACGAGCGGCCAGAGTGCGAAATTCTTTTCCGCTTTTTAATCGGAAACGTGGTTGAACTAAAGCCCGTTTGTAGGTTCGATCGTGACCCACGGTGGTCAGAAACGGGCGATCGATACATCATCAAACTCTTCCGCGACTACGTCTTCCATTCCGTCGATGAAAGCGGGAACCCAGTCGTGAACCTAGGTCATGTGCTGACAAATCTAAACAAGGTGGATTTCATAGATTCTTCTATGATGCTGCGTCATGATGGCTGATTATCGGAACAATACAGCTTGATGCAGGGTCAGAAGAGCGACTTATGCTTGTGTCTCGGGATGAGCAGAGCTGCCTCGTTGTCACATACAAGGAGATAAAGAATTGCATCGAAGCTGCTTTTGGGTACGTGGGGCTGAAGACGCCGCTTTCTTTCCGCGTTCGTCTGCTCGGTACCGATTCTGATTCACACCTTCTGTCTTTCCATTCTAGTGAGCTTTCCAGGAATCGCTAAATTTCGGCTTCTCGGCTTTTGCTTTGAAAAGTTTGAAAATCCCCATAAAAATCTGTAAAATCCGTTAGCTAGCGCAATGACAATTTGAACTCCTCGACTCCCAGATGTGTGAACGTGGGACGGCGATTCGCAACTATATGGGCTTCCCGGCCTTACCCTGGCCGCAATTCTCATGGTTGCCCGCGTTTAAAATGAAATACTTCTGGATGGCAAAAACCACACAAGGCGGTGTACTGAGCACATTCCTGCGGATGTGAGAAACGGAACGACTGGGCTGACTATAAGTACGGACCGAAGTTCATTGACCATCTCTGTTCCTACCCGTCCATTTAGAAGTATCCCATATTGATCATGATCCAGTTTATTGGTTGTGGTTCGGGTTCGGCAAAGAGAGAGGGCGACGCGGTATGGTAAGCGATTCCCACGAGTATTTCTCGAGATATTGTGTATATTTCGACGCCTAGCCTTCGGCGTGCCCACTGGTTCCTACTGCCGTCGTCGCTGTACTCCTCAGTCCCGCCCCGGCAGCTGAAAGTGTCGAGCTCAACTCACCCATCGCTGTCTGTCTTCGACGCTCTGATGACCTCGTATGCTCGTCATCATACCTCGGTAAATCTCGCGTCTGGCTCCCAACACCCACATTATTCGGAGAGCGCCCAACATCCACACGCTCACTCGCACGCTCAGCGACGCCAGAAATTCGTCGCTGAGCTGTCGCAATGCCTGCTTGATTTTGTGATCCAGCTGCTCCCGACGGTGGAGGAGCTCGCCGTCAAAGAGGACGTGCGGAAACTCCTGGAGAGACTCATCCGCACCATCGAGCCACAGAGCCGCTTGCTGTCTTTTGGTAGCACGGCCAATGGCTTCAGTCTTCGTAACTCCGGTGCGCGTTCATTTTACTTTTGTATGTAGAATGCGTATTGATATCGTGTCGGCACAGACATGGACCTCGTCTGTTTGATCGACTCAGAGGAAAAGCTGAGCGCGAGCGATCTTGTCACAATGGTCGGAGACCTACTTGAGCGAGGCTCGTGTTTTCGTTCCTCAATTCTAGGTCGGGTTAACTTACTATATTCGTGTAAATATGCAGAGACCAAATTCCACGTGAAGCCATTACCGCACGCACGAATACCGATTGTAAAGCTTTCTTTGGATCCATCCCCGGGTCTGCCTCTGGGCATTGCCTGCGATATTGGATTTGAGAACAGGCTGGCATTAGAAAACACCCGGCTTCTTCTCTGTTATTCACTTGTCGACCCGACACGGGTCCGTACTCTTGTATTATTTCGTGAGTACCTGCCCGGTGCCTTTGCTTTAGGGCATGTCAATTTACGTTTTGACCCCAGTCAAAGTTTGGAGTAAACGAAGGCATGCTTTCGATCCATGATCTCTGAGTCTGATTCTGACGATGTGCCTCAGGAAAATAAATTCTCCCTACGAGGGGACGCTATCGTCTTACGGATATGTACTTCTAGTCATTTACTTTCTGGTTCATGTAAAGAATCCCCCGGTTCTTCCTAATCTGCAACAAATTCCTCCTCTCCATCCTATACCCCCGGTGAGTCTTGGTTTTCTGCAACTGAGACCGCCTCGCTGATATCGAGCAGGAGGAGCATCACATGGGAAACAATAATATCTGGTTCTTTGACGATATAGAACTTCTCCGTCAACGATGGAAATCGCAGAACACGGAATCTGTCGGAGAGCTGTAAGCCCGGTGCTTGACTGGTTCTCGATGCTATCTGACGGATTTGGCAGATTAATCGACTTCTTCCGCTACTATGCAAAAGATTTCATGTATAATACGGGAGTGGCATCTATCAGGGCTGGACTCCTGAGAAAGGAAGTTAAGGGGTGGCAGAATGACGTGAGCTAACTGCGTAAAAATACTCTTTTGGACGTTTTCTGAGACTCGGTGTTCAAGAATGATCCCAGATTCAAGGGCGGAGGAGAACGAAACCGACTGTGTATCGAGGTGCGTTTCACGAAATCCTTGGAAATAACGCAGGGAATTCACATTTTCTTAGGACCCGTTTGAAATGGATTACAACGTGGCTCGTTGTGTAACCAGAGACGGCCTCTATATTGTATGTTTTAAAAATATTCTCCCTTACCTTGTTCTCATGCTCTGTCGCCGTCAAGATTCGAGGGGAGTTCATGCGGGCAAGTCGGATACTGCAGCTCAAGCAGGAGCATGGCTACAGTGTTCTTGCACATTTATGTGAAGAACGAGATGACTCTCTTACCAAACCGAACGGGCCTTACAACACTACATTTGTCCCACCGCGGTTATCGTTTCCTCCACAGACGCCTTACTCTGTGGGCAGCCACGCATTCCGGCCTAATGGTACTCCAGCGCGAGATAGGCTGTCGCCTCCATGGAAGGTCCTAAAGCAGAACGATCCACCTATCCTTCCTTCATCTGTCAGTCCACAGGAACCACCGGAACACATGGCTCCCAAGCGTATCAAATTCACGAGTCCACCACCTCCTGAGGCTCCAGATCAAGACGTTGCCTCCTTTGAAAGTCGACTGAGTCAGGGGCTCTCGCTGGCTACATCATCGACGGAAGCCCGGGAACAAGAAAATGCGTATATGTCATCGTCAAGTAACAGTGAAGTTTTATCAGATGATGCTCGTTCAGATATCGCGCAGGAAGATGATGCGAAATCGATACAGTCCTTTGCTGGAGAGCCGAGCTCCTCGAGATCACGTTTACCACCGGGAGAAGAGCAGCAACCGTTTTCATCTTCTTCTGTTCCTCACAGATTATCCGACGAGCAGCTCGCCATGGCTTACCATCAAGCGAACTTCCGTACACAGGAAGATGTCACACCGACACCGTTTGCTCATGGACAATATCCACGCGGCCGGCGACCAGCACGGGCCGTAAATGACATAGCGCAAGGACTGCCCCCGGTTTCTTATCGGGGTCATCCCAATGAATTGCGCCGCTTTACGTTCCCGGGTAAGTCAGACGGCCTGCGACGCTCGAACTCAGGCCCAGCACGGGCACATCATGCGCCCCGCTTAAACTTCGGTACAGCTTCAGTCGCTCAGCAGATGCCTTTCAACGTGCCGCTGCCCCCTCACCGGTTCACGCTTCTCTTTCGTCGTCGCCGACGATATATTATGAGACGAATGCTCAGGCAACCGGAAATTCCATGTACTCTCCCGCACCGGCGGCCCTCCCTATCAATCTTACGCTCTATCAACAACAGTTTTACCTCGCTCATGCATATGCGCAAGCTCACTCTCAGGCTTTGGCTCATTCTCAGCAGATGTCTGAACCTGAGTCTCTGGGAGACGCGAGCGGCGGACAGGGACATTTGGGGACTCGTCCTGTCCACTCTCATACCCGTTCAACTTCTACTATAGTCGGTCCTCCGACGCCCGCTGTATCTTCATTTTCAGTGTCTCAAGCTCAATCTTCGCCCAATGACAGCTCGCAGCAATCATCACCATCTCAGTCACCCGGACCTACACAAACTGCATTTGGACGGTTACCTGCTATTCAACCTCTGCAATCTATTAACGTTTTGCCTTCACCCACGCAGTCCCCTCTATCGTCTTCGTTTGGATCATCATCAGCCTCATCTCGCTCACCTCAACATGTATCTGTATCTCGTCAGCCACACCCGCATTTCTGCTCTCCTCACCTTTCCTCCCAACTCTCTCAGTTCACTCGCCGACATCCGCAGACACCGACGCACATCCATTCCTTTATGCAGGCTCAAATGCACGCACAGCAATCCCCATTCGGCGCATTTGGCTCGAGCAGCGACCCAAGCTCTCTAGACCTTGCAAGTCCGACTGATTCTCCTGTCTCGTCTGGTAGCTCGCAAGGTGGATCAGTCTCCGGATCGGCAGGTTCGCCGGGCTCCTTGTCGCCTGTATCTTCAGCGTCTCCACGGACAGCAGACATCAGCTCTCCTCGAGTAGCATCACCAGAACGACGGTCACAGAAGCAAGAAAATATTTCGGACCACCAACAACGTCACCATCATGATCAGAACATCAGCCAACAACCATACGAGCGGAAGCATCAGCCGATCACGCAAAGGCATGTCCAACCCACGTATCGAAAGCAGCCTTTTACGCAAGCAAGAGCGCACAGAGTGACAGTGCCTATGCGAGGTGAGGGACGAGCCGAAATTGGCCAGCCGGAAGAGGTAGAAAACATCCCAAACCCGAATAAGCCTCCTGATGCGATGGATAGATCCTCACCTTCCTCGAGGTCTTCCCAGCCGCAATCACCGCGAGTTCTGGACTCGTCAAGTCCGGATCAAGCCAGGAGTTTGATTTCTCCCGTATCGCCGTATCCATCAACTGGATCATCCATCGGTTCGTCCCATCCAGTCCAGATGACAGAAGCTAATCCTTGTATGGATCTTCCTACGCTACGTCGTATAGAAGAGGAGACCAGGGATGAGTGCGAAGAGGCCGAGAAGTCAGCACAGGAATGGGAACGTGTTGCTGCTGCTGTGTCGCGTCTTCAGTTATAGTAACACGACTAGTCTTCCTTACATCGTAGTGGGTCCCTTTCAGGTTTCAGTCAGTGCTTGAGCGAGCGGATTGCACACGT
Organism: Phlebopus portentosus; assembly: GCA_037892935.1. NCBI lineage: Eukaryota > Fungi > Basidiomycota > Agaricomycetes > Boletales > Boletinellaceae > Phlebopus > Phlebopus portentosus. The sequence goes on from JAYXKI010000009.1 coordinate 1,042,319, forward strand.
CCAACGAGCTTGCGTCGCAAGTATAAAACGCATCGACTGATCACTTAATCACTTACTGTTATTTTCCTTGATTGTCAATACCGATCAGGATCCGCTTTCTTTCTTTGCAATTCTGTGATCGATTAATGCTCTGGTTTTCAATAGTGTTGCATGTTATGCAATCGCGCAACTTGTAATGTACGTTCTCATTGTGAATGTCATAGCTACCCTAGAACGGAACACACTGATCTCCAATATGTCGCTGCAACCAGTTTTCCTTGGTTGGCGGTGACTTCGCCGCTAGGCTGGGGTCAGACGTTGAGCTAACCTGCGCGGTGGTAAGATGTCAAAGGCCAAATCCTTGTGTTCTACGCTCAATCCTTTTGCAACGCATTGCATAATGTCTGGATGACCGATGAGGTCATAATCAGGATCACAGGGAATAACAAGGGTCTCGAGCGTCTCCCACCGATTATCCCCTTCAAAGCGCAATTCACATTCGGCGGCTGAAACATCGTCAGATTTATCTCTGCAACGTGAGCTTGCAAAGTTTACGAGTGACGCAGCAGAACAGTCTGTCACGTCTGCAATCTCTAGAACCTCAAGCGATGGGCAGAGAGGTGTCGACGATTTAGGTTGGCACGGTGCAGAGGCGCTCAGTGCATCCAGAATATTATCCGTGACCGTCCCCAAGTTCAAATAAGTAAGCTTGGGGGACATGCGTAGGCACGCCAAGATATCCTCTTGGCTCATTGGTGTTCCGAGTAATGCTAATGCCTGTAGAGCTCGTGGCCGTGAACGCTTCAGCAGTTCAAGAACACAAGACCAGCTTCGCGATTCAATAAGATCATTCATGTCGAAGAATAGTTCCTCCAGAGCCGGAAGTTCGAGTAGGTTGATGAATGCTGTAGGATCCGAGTCTGACGAGAAGGACGAGATTTGTAAGTCAACTAGCTTTTTTAATCGCCTCGTGCGAGTCCCATTCTCGAAGGATTCTCCACCCGCACCGAAGAACCGTACTCTGAGAGTCTCGAGATTAGGAGCTTTGTCTATCCATTGTAGGCAGCCCATCATTGAAGAGCAATATTTCAAAGTAAGCTCTGAAAGTCGCTCGAACTGCACGCCATTACCTTCCGGCACAATGAGTGGACTCATGATACGTATAGTCCGGAGGTGAGACGCCAATTGGAGATTGTACGTCCGTATCTCGCCAAAGATGCCAAGATACTGAGTTGCGATACTGAGATACTCAAGTCGTGGCGAAGCCGGACGGGCAGAGACAGCTTGCAAGAGCGGCTCAACCGTTGAAAGATCCAGAACTGTCACATCTAGTGCGCGCCAGCGATGTTGGCAAGACAACAGTCTCTGAATGAGGGCTCTGATATCGTGCAGATACGCACTGTCGTCGTCGGGACCCGGTAGAAAGAGCATCATCCCCGACCCGGCATCCGATAGATCCGTATATGAAAACCTGATAGAAATCGAACAAGAACGAGATCTGCGTATCCATAGATCCAAAAGAGAGAGAAGCACCGTCCTGTTCACCGCGTATAAGCCTTCTCGCGTGAGGTCTTGCAAGTTGACACCAGTCCAGAGCTGAGGTGTAGAGAGGCAGATCCGTCGCCAGCGTCTGCATACCCAAGAGGGGAGTAAAGGAGCAGAGGTAGATGAGGGAGTTACACAGCCGATATCGTCAGTCTCCAAGCAGTTGAGGAATATAAGGGACATCAGCTCGTCTGGGAGACCTCCAGACGTAGCACCAAGAGCCCCATTCATTGGCGGGTTTAAGGAGCGTGTAGGGTAACAGACACGGTCTGGACCGGAAAGAGCGTGGCAGGGTAGTCAGCTGGAAAGAACGTGGTCGTGATGATTACATTCATCCGATATTTGCTTTCGCTGTTTTATTGGTCCCCAGAGAATTGGCGTCAGATTCCGCATGTTTGCTATCTCTGAATGAAACATTGGGTCTCCAGACAGCAGTTTGTATGTGTGATCATGCTTGGCAACTAGATTGCGGATTCCGAAAGCGCCCGGAGCATACTCAAGCCTTGTATATAAATTCGTTGGTTATAAGACGAGGTAAAGATGTGGATGGCAAAGTTCAATGCAAAATAATGGTGTTCATAGCTTCCACGTGACCATGTCACGCGGAGTTCCAATCGGTGATCATTAGAAAGTTACAGAATTGCAGGCATTATACAAAAACGATTACTCTCAGGAGCGTGCTGAAATTCGAACGAAAATTGTCATCCAAAAAGTCGAGAAGAAGGCAGGAGTCGAAGGCCAAGTTGAATTCTTTGAAAGAGCATTGACACAGCGTCACGAAATCATACCATATGCGTAGTCGATGTACGCTTTTAGGAAGGAAAGCACGAAGTTCAAGAAGGAAAAGTCTGCCGGAAAGCACGAGTGGGAGAAAAAATCAATTTTACGCGTAGAAAGCATAAAAACAAGAGAAAACACCGCCCAAAGAAGTACGCTGTAACGATAAGAACAGAAACTGAGCAAAAGAAGTGTATTTGTGAAGGAGACGGGAGAAAGGCTACAGTGGGATGCAAACAGGATCGGAAAAAATAGGCCGTGAAACTAACATTGAACTTGATAAAGGAAGAAAACAGATACCAGATGCGCGATAAGACTTCTTTTGAGTCAGCGCAGAACGTTCTACTACATGCAAAATAGAGAATTGCGATGATTTGCGGCCGTGATGAGCCCTCCGTCAGAGGGCGTGATGATGAGTGCAGGATATACCGTGAACTTTGTCATAATGATGAGAGGCGAGACAGAAAAGAACAAACTCAAAGAGAAAAAAAAATCTGAAAAAAAATGACAAGAGAAATAAGAATTGGGTCTCCATTGTATTTATGCTGTAGCGCGCTTGACCATCTATGAGGCGATGCGTCGTCAGAAGATAGAATTCCAGCAGTGACAAATCTACGTACTTCTCGAGCCCAGCGAACAGTCTTCTTAGCATCACCTGATACTCTTGCCTTCTGCCGCAAGGCCTGAATAAGCCATTCCGACAGAAGTAACTGCTTCAATTGACCATTGGGGAACGCATCCGCCAAATCCCCAATAAGACCATAGCCCAGCTTCACGACCGATTCCGACCTCTCTTCGTCCGCGAGACAACGCTGAACGAGATCCAAGATAACCGGGGCGTAAGGCAACAAAAGGTGCGCTGCAAAGTCATCGTGAGTTGTACTATCCAAATGTTGACAGAGATATGACAAACCTTTCTCAGTATTTTTAAAGCCAGTGACAATTCCCGTGTAAGCTTCCAGGATGGCCTCCTGGAGCTGACTGATGAAATCAAGGAGGTCATAATCCATCTGTAAGGAAGAGAAAGTATGATCAAAATTCAAGTTCATTTGATTCAGAGAAAACACTCACTGGGTTCACTGGGATCGAGCCAGCTTCCCGAAGAACGTTCATTGCATGATCAAGATAGGGCTCAAAGGACGGCCCAATCGCTAGCGCAATATCGCCGAAGCACGAAACAATCGGAATCTTGACGTTACGCGGGCACGTCTCGCTTTGCAAGCTCTCGTACAAAACTTGCATAAACGTTGTTGCGTATTGTGCACTCTGCTCACCGAGCGCACGAGAGATGTCACCGATAACGCCGACAGCGACAGTACATAACTGTGCATCTTCATGCAACTTCAAGGCCGGGATCAAATGAGGAAGGAATGCCTGAATGTAAGGCGCGAACTTGTTCTCGAGTGCGCTGGCCATCGTTCCTACGACAAGGAAGGCATCCTCTAACACTGTGGATGTCTTGACCGAACCAATGAGACCCAACAAGACAGTCATAATTTGGTCAGCCAGAGGCCCGATACCATCGTTTAGTTTACGGATGATACTCTGTGAAAACGTGAGCTCAGAAATATTGGAATCAACAAGCGGAAGAAACGAACAATCAAGACGCTACAAAGATTGCTTTGCAGCTCGTTCCAGTTATTCCGGTCGTCGATGCCAAGAAGCTGGTTCTGCATTGACAATAGTTGTTGCATACGAGTCAAGACAGTCAATGCCGTGTTCTGAACCACAGGAATAGATTCCGGTCCTGCGTGAGTCACATATGATGACAAAGCTTCATACGCAGAGGTGCGGAAGTTGGCCTCGTTTCCAGTCCTGCACCGGTAATCATGAGTATCACTTAACTTCTCTAGAACAGAAACTCACCCCTCGGTGACTTTAAGCAGTGCATCAACAATGCCCTCGTAGTATGGTGCAAGTGGACTAGGCGAGATCGGAGCGCCGTCATCATCATAATATGTCCCGAGTTGTTCGGCGAGATTCATTAGTGCCCAACAGCAATTTGCCACGATGCGAGGCTTGTCGTTCAACGCCGTCACGAGAGCAGAAATGAGGGGCTGTAGATGCTCATCTGGTTTTAAGGCCGTCACATTCAAATCACAGATCCGCCCCAAAGTCCACGCGACAGTGTCCCTAACCAGTACATTTTCATCTCGTGTCATTTCAATGAGGATGGGCAGAGCTTGAATGACGAGCGGAGCAAGTACTGAAGGATCCGGTCCGTCGAGAATAGAGCCGAACGTCATTACAGCAGCTTCACGTTGATGCCAGTCCTGAGCCTTAATGTTCGCCTCAATGAAGGGAATGACAGCCGGAACAATTGAATCTGCAACCGTCTGAGCAAGCAGAGATAAGCAAGTGCCGGCAGCCATTGAAACATTCCATTCGTCCTCATCAGCATCTTCATCCTGGTGAGTCAACAAGGTCAGGAGGACAGGAACAATTTCCGGCAGAGCAATCTTTGCAAAGTTCTTGGACTCGGTTTCGGGCGGTTCGCCGTATTCCGCGGCCTACAATTCGGTGAGTCATGGAAAACAACTATACTGTCAGAAAACAATACCTCTGCAGCCTCAATAGCCAGTTCGATTTCCTCCTCACAGACTGTTGACCAGAATTCCACGGCTTGCAGAGCGATGCTTTCTTCTGGATGCTTCATGCCTAAAACGGTCAGCTACGGAATTCGATTGTCTAAGTCACTGATCAAACACGTGTAGATATTGATCACGTACTCCAAAGAGGGCCCGTTCCATGTAAAATGCCATCTTATCGTAATAAAGACTCATTATACGAACGAGGCATTCAAAAGCTCCCACTTGAACGGGAACCGATGGACTCTGGGTCGCTTCACAAACCACTTGCATAATATAATTACGCTCGCCCTGGCTAAAATTAGCCGGTTATCAAAGGAGTAACGGTTCGTACACACCTCTCTGTCAAAGTTGTCTCTGACGAACTCTAACGAATTGAAAAGAGCGTTAATCGCAGCCTGCTGCACCTCTAAAGAAGGCTCCTCCTTGCGAGCACCATGAATGACGGCAGTTAGGATTTCATTCGAGCGCACACTTAGAATTTCTGGTTTCTGAAGGGCGCATCGTTAAAGCAGTGCCAGGAGGTCTAGAACGTCATGACTCACAATGCTCTCACAGATGTAACCAATCGTCTGAAGGGTCGCTATCCTCATATTTATATTCTCTTGAGTGTTCATAAAACCAAGCAGAATTCCAATTAGGTCAGGCCATTGGTCGACGGGCAACTCCACTTCTGCGATAGCAGAGACGACCTGGGCCGCAACGCCACCGGCCTTCGCGACTGAAGAACTCAGAGTCATCAGCGCCTCTTGCTTGACCTTATTTTTCGGTTCTGGTGGCAGCGAAAGCCAACGGTTGTGGCAATCTTGTCGACGAGTCGCCTCCTACAGGCATGGCTCAGTACTGCGGATGGACGCGCGCTAATAGCAGTAGATGAAAGAACATACACGGGCTGATAACGCGTTCTTGAGTGCGATACCCGCAGCATTTCGAATGGTAATGTTCTGCGCCTCGTTCGCGAGCTCAGAGGAGAGTGTCACCAGATACCCAGGCTAACAAGCGATTCGTTAGAACATATTCACTTGCTCACGATAATCATGAGGTAACGCGTAGAAAAACACACATAGTTATCCCTGGCTACTGTCTCTAGTTGTTCGGTGGCTTGCTGACGCGTGGCCGCGACTTAAACGGTAAAGCAGAACAACATCAGCTCCATCGACGCGTAGAAGGCGAGAGAAATGCGCGACATACCAGGTGAAAGCGAGTTCGCAAGAAGCTCAGCAGCATTCATTCTGCCCTACTATCTAAGTCCCTTTTAATCTGCAGGTGAATACTTTATTTTTGAGAGATTTATGATGGGAGAGCGAGATAGAGGACGTCGTGGACGTGTTGTGGGACGTAAATCAGAGGAAGATTTGGGTAAGGGCGTGATGCTCACATAATCTGTGGCTGTTCCCACGACTACAAAATTACGATATTGGTATAGTAGGTAATCAATTACAACACTTACTTTGTGTGTGGCCACTCTTGTAATCCGAACACGTTCTGTAATTTCCATGGCAGATAGAGTAAGCATGATTCAACTCCATGTAAGGTCTTGAATAGTCTCAATGAGCTCACAGGGCCGAGGTTCAGCTAGAGGAGGTGCTGCTCGGGGTGCTGGAGGCGGAAGCAGAGGCGGGCGAGGAGGCGCTCAGGCTGCATCGTCGTCTGCAGCGGACAAGCCGAAACGCGAAGCTATCTTGGACCTCCAGAAATATATGAACGAACGTGTGCGCGTCAAGTTCACGGGAGGACGAGAAGGTGTGTGTCTTGGTCTCTGTATCTTCGCGTGTTGGACGCGTGCTTGACATGGGTGTATCTATGTGCATAGTGACAGGCGTCTTAAAAGGCTACGATCAGCTATTGAATTTAGTACTTGACGAAGTAGAGGAGTTACTTCAAGGTATGTCCCTTTGTCGTATCCTTTTTTTTTCTCTCGCTGTTCTGATTGCCTTATGCTTCTGCAGAACCCGAACCTCGCACTCGTTCTCTCGGACTCGTCGTGCTGCGCGGACCGACTATCACACTCATCAACCCGGTCGACGGCTTTACAGAAATCGAAAACCCTTTCGCTGAACAGCAACAATAAGGCGCTTTGTTACAGCTGTATACCGTGTATCCCGTAGCTCTTTTTTGATCTGGTCTCGTCGCTCTCGAGTTGCAGCCAGGTAGCCATTATGCTGAGGCTATCCAACCCCTATCCTCGTCGTTCTTGCATCAATCTGATTTTGTTGTTTACGCCGCGTATATATTGCCGCCATTATCGTGCGTCTGCATGGTTCTCACTATGACGGTGCTGAAAGCAAAGTCAAGACAGGTTCATATCCTGTACAAGGACTTTGCAGCTTGTAATGCCCTCGTTTGCGCCTTCTGCTTTCATGTGCATGACCTTCGGTCACGACTCCCCCAGTATGATCATGTTTGTCAATGCTCATAAAAATTGGAATGCCGCTCAAAAGCTTCGGAAGAGTTCCGCAATTTGTTCCGAACATTATCCTTCGGTCCAGAGGAATTCTGTGCACTCTTTACTTTCGGACGTTCATTTATTCATCCTACTCGGAATATCACACCCCTTAAGCAGTTGAAGTCAACGCCCACTCCTCCTTCCTTGGGGGATTCATGAATGACGCTCGCTAATGGACAGCTGAGGTCGAAATCCGGTTACTTGCCAACTGAGGTCCTATCAACCATCTTCCAAGAATGTCTGGAACTTGACGAGCTCGATTGCACAATTCCAGATCCCCACCAAGCGCCTCTCGTCCTGACCTGGGTGTGTCGACTCTGGCGGAGCATCGCGCTGAACACACACCGCCTCTGGGCAGGTGTGATGTTTATTCGCGAAGCGAGTCGAGTTGACGATTCTACCCGTCTCTTGGAGCTGTGGATGGAGGGGTCTGGTGCCCTGCCTTTGGCGTGAAATTTGCGAATATCATGCGCGAGGGAGAACTTGTTCTGAGTCTGACGGGAAGGCTTGAAGAGAACTCTCCTCAAACAGATGGGCTAAAGACTTTCATTGACACGCTCTTGAAATGCCGAAAGCGCTGGCGAGTCCTTGAGATCGTCCTCCCAGAGATTTCTCTTGCAGCACCTCTGTTACAAGCTATCACCCAAGACACACAGGTGCTTGAACATGTCTGCATTTCAGTGCAATACCTGGATCTCGATGAAGAACCATCGATTTATGATTTCTCTAGAAACAGGTCTCTGAAAAGCGTGCGTCTCATCACTCCTCTCGTTCTTCCGCTTCCATCTGGCAACGGGGCATTCCCAAACCTCACAATACTCGAGCTGCACTTCTGCGCATCGATCCAGGACGTGCTGACATGGATCGACATGGCTCCGAACCTGACGCATCTCCTTGTTCGGTTCTTCATGACCGGCGCACGCCGCGTCCCTCCCTCAGCTCGTCGCGACCGCCGACTTCCCTTCCTGACAAGTCTCGAGCTGACCTGCTTCGCAGCAAACCCAGACGCAGACGACCCGGGGTTGCTGCTCGACATGCTCGAGCTCCCTGAGCTGACAGAACTGGAGATCGAACTCTCACATCTGTTCGACTCGCTCGACTGGCCGCATGCGAAGAACCTCCTCGTGCGATCTGGCGCGAGCTTGCTGTCCTTGTCTATCTCGGGCACGCCGATGTCTGATCGGGATGTCGTTGAGTGTTTGAGGCTATCGCCTGAGTTGGAGAGCTTTAAATGTGAGATTATGACGGATGAGATTCTCAGAGCCCTGACTCCTCGTTTGATATCTGAGAGTGGGGAAGCCGGGTCTGTACCCACGTTGGAAGAGCGCATGGCAACTGATAGCACAACAGACGGCAAAAGTATTGACAATGACCAAACTACAAATAATCCAGACTCTGGTTCTGGAGATGCAAGCAAATACACCGCTATGTGCCCCAACTTCGAGTTCTTCGAAGCTTCAGACGTCGACGGCTGCTCGATGCAGGTACTGTACGAAATGATGAGCTCTCGGTGCGACGAAGTTTACCAGGATATCCAAGGATACGTCGATATGTCCTCTGTCTGGCCTACTCCTCAGGAGTTCAAGACGCTTCAATCGATCGTGCTTCCTTGCGACCCATTGTATAGCACATTGAGTCATCCGCTGATTTTGGAGGGCTTGGAGAGGACTATGTATTTCTGAGGTATTTTCATGTAGCATTAGAAACGAAGAAAGGATATCGGATATTTTGTCTTGATTTCGTTGTTGAACACTAGTACTCTTTTGATGCTGCTGCGCGTTCTTGCTATATGCGCCATGTTACATTTAATTAAGCTTTGGTGCCAGAGGATCAGTCATCGATCACTCTTTGCGAAACTACTTATGAACTACTGAATCTGGCTCTGAAACTCACTGTGATGAATCACTATTTCCGCCATATACAGTAGGATACACACATTCTGGAAGGATCTGTGGAATTTGCCCGAGCGGAGTCTGAATTGCAGCCCTGCCGACGCGTCGGGTCCTCGTGACTGAGCCCGAACCCCGAAACACTGCAATCGCAGATAATCGAATAATGAGCCAGTGCGTGATCAATCTGTTCACACACACACAGCATAACATCCGAGGGCCGAAGATTTTTTTACATGTTAGATGGTTCAAACCGCGAAACGACGTGAATACAGAAGATTGGGATCCATAGTGAGTCGATCATGAGCTGTTGAAGCCTTCCTCATCTGTTGCTCTCCATCGACATTCCAATGCTTTGAGTCATCTAACTACTACTTCCCTAGCCCAGAACTCGAGGTAAAGTTCTGGGAATTCAATTCTTATCTTACTCAGGAAGGACTGCCTTCGATCATCCCTCCGTCACTCGTCAAGTCCCAGGCCTGTCGTGTTTTGGTGCGTCTTCCCCGTGCGCTTCTGAAAGTCCTGCAGGAACGGCCTGCGATCTTAAATGCAGAGAACGAAAGCACAGATGAAGATGATAATGATGAACAAAGTACAGCAGAAGAAACCGAAGAATGCCAAGTGGAGAATGAAGGCAATGGAGAACTCGTCTGGGCAACAATTAGTCTATCAAGAGTTCGTATTATACTTTTTGCAAGTCTCCGAGAACCTCACTACTTGATTCTAGGACGTACAAGTCATATAAGTCATTCATTTTGTCACTAACATTAATACAGTCATCTAATTTACACGAGAACAAGCTAGTGAGTGTACCAGCACATTTTCTTTCATAACAACAGTCGCTGATTGAGTCCTGCTGACGCGTCGGGCCCTCGTGACTGTTCCATCTACGTGCGTGACGCTTGAACCAAAATACTACATGGAACGTGCGCGATACTACAGGATACGCGCACCAGGCCAGTCCCTCCCTTAGCTCTCGAATTTCGGCAAGAAGAAGTGCAAGGCCCAGGTCATCGACTCCCCTTGCCTCAGAAGACGAGCCAGTCCGAGGTGAAGACATGACGGGGGCATGCGGAGCTGCTTCGGGACGTGTCGAGACGCGTTCTATGCCCCCATCTCTGTTCTTTTTGCTTCTTGAAGACGATTGACCCCGTACTCCGCGCTGAGAAGACTGCGGGGGGTTTGCAGGCATACTAGGAAGCTGTTGGTGACAAGACGACGACAGTAGCAGCGCGTGGTAGAGAATGCGAAAGAAAATCTGACCTGACGCGCTCGCTTTCTTTAATGTCAATCTATTTTTGTCGCATTGTTTGTTCATATTTTGTCTGTACTCCGAATAAAGCAATTCAAATATTATTTACAAGAAAAATCTGAATTAAACACCTTCAGGGGTCACGAGACCTCCTCGGCCCGCAATTCGGTTGTACACGGTTGGCTTGAACCAAAAGTCCCGGTCGCAGATAATCGAATAATGAGCCAGTGCCAGCACATCGTTAACCAAACCAGCCAAAGGAGGTCATGGAACGTGCGCGATACTACAGGATACGCCCTCTCGGATCGCATCGGCGAGGAGTCGACTTCCAGTAGTCGAGTCAGAGAGAGACCCACATGGCTCTTCCGTCAGTCTCGACTATACGTGACTCTCCCGCCGCGGATCTCTGCCGATATGAATTCTTAAAGCCACTCCCGCTCACTCAGCTCTGCTGGCACCTTACCTTACTCCCTTACTTCCACCATGTCCGCGAACAGCCAGTCTGCTACTGATACGACTATCTCTCCCAATGGGCTCGTCTGCTTCACGAATTGTCTCTTAGCTCAGGAAGACGGCTCTCTCGTACAGAAAGACCTCTGGATCGATGAGCGCCGCGGCGTCATTTTGGACTCTCAGGTTCGTCTCATTGTTCCTTTTGTATTCTATCCCAAATTTTTTTCATGTGAATTCACGAACATTGAGCCTGTAAAGTCGGTGCTTCCATTCGTGCTCTTGCATCCATTCTTCACCTTATTGTCTTTTAATCTCCGGAGTCGTCGAGCTCATCCCATTTTTATTTCAGCGTACATTCTTCTTACGCAAAGAGCGCCCTGACACTGTGATTGACCTCGGAGGAAATATACTCAGGCAGGTTTAATTCTTGCTTTGAAAATGTAAATGAAGCATAACTTATGCAAGATAATATATGTTCCGGAAATTCCATAGTCCCGGTCTTCTTGACATACAGATCAATGGAGCATATGGCTTTGACTTCTCCATCTACAACAAAGATGACGAAGCTTATCGTGAGGGTCTTGATATGATTGCTCGTCGCATTGTCGAAACAGGAGTAACATCGTATGTAGCCGTTGTTTGTACTTGTTTACGATATACTAACTTGATATCATACCCCGCACACTAGCCTACTTCCAACGATTATTGTGAGTTTGGAAGGTTTCTCATCTTGCATTGTTAATTGATAATATGTCCAGACTCAAGACGGCTCCCTCTATCCTCGGTTATTACGTCTGCTCCGACCTCACAGTCCAGCGCCCTCGGCTGAATATCCAAACGGCGGAGCGACGCTCCTCGGTTGGCACGCTGAGGGACCCTTCATCTCACCTATCAAGCGCGGTGCTCACGCGCTTCCTTTCCTCCGCGATGCACCCCGTGGGATCGAAGACTTCGAATCCGTATATGGCAGCGACGCGCTAGCGCACCACGAAGACTGGGCTCTCCAAGCCGACTCAAACACCGGCGGGATCGGCGTGCGCATGGTGACACTCGCACCAGAACTCCCCGGCATACTCTCCCGCGACACCGACGTCATCGGGAACCTGACGAAACGTGGCGTGTGCGTTTCGATTGGGCACAGCGTTTCTGGAACGGACACGGCGGCGCGCGCGGTGCGCCGCGGCGCACGGATGGTGACGCATTTGTTTAACGCTATGCCGCAACTGCACCATCGTGACCCGGGAATCATCGGCTTGCTTGGTGCGAGCCCTGCGAGCCTCGTCGCTTCCTCTGTCTCGAAGAAGAAACATACCAAATCTCAACCTTCTTCGGAGGATGCTGTGGCAGTTGCCTCTCCCACCGGTACAGCAACCCCAAATACAGCAGGGACGAGTTTCGCTGGTGCTGGTGCCGTTGAGTCGGTCGAAGCAGGCGGTGCGGAGGCGTTGGACGAGAACGATACCCCGCCACACACGCCTATCTTCCGATCGTCTCCGGAGCAGTTGGTCGTTCAGAATGTTGACTTGAAGCTCGATGATGTACAAAAAATTGACGCGAAGCGCCCGTTCTATGGGATGATTGTTGATGGAGTGCACTCGCACCCTAACTCTGTTCGCGTACGTCTTTCTTTTTTTCTCACTGGGTACCGAGACGAAGAGCCTTATGATGTGTGTAGTTGGCGTATACGGCTCACAAGGAAGGATGCATCTTGGTAACTGACGGTGCGTCTTAGTGAGCTATCCGACCCATTCCTCACAACTGAGTTAACCTCCTGCCTAATAAGCGATGAAAATTCTCGATCCTAACATGCCTAACGGGACATACGACTGGCGCGACGGGCGACGCGTCGTAAAAGAAGGCGTGCGACTCTACATCGAGGGCACGGACACCCTCGCTGGAAGGTACGTTTCTTCGTAGTTCATCGTCCATCAGCATCTGGGTTAAGATCGCATATTAATATATATTGTTTGTAATTAGTGTTGTAACTCTCGACACATGCGTGCGCAATTTTGTGCGCTTCACAGGCGCCACGCTCGGCGAGGCTCTCAAGTGCGCTACGTACAATCCGGCGAAGTGCGTATTCCTCCCCGAGTTTGTTACTGACAAAAGACTGACTTCCGACTTTCATCAGATGTCTCAACATCGAGACGAAAAAGGGCACCTTGCGCCCCGGTGCGGACGCCGACCTCGTCGTTCTGAATAAAGAGGGCCAAGTCCTGAGTACTTGGGTGCGCGGGCGTCGTGTTTGGAAGAGATCTTGATCTCTCCCTTTGTTTATTTCCGCCTTTTCTTGCTGCGTATAGGTTTCCGCACGAGTTGATTACACAAATATGTTTCTTTCTTTTTTTTTTTTTTTCGATGCGCACGAAATGATGCCGACCGACTCGACTTGTACAAGTAGCTATTTGCGTTGCTTTGTTATTGTTTTAACTAGATATCATACATATGTTGTGAAAATAAATTAGATCTAGAATGCAATATCAATAATAATATGTCGTTTAACCAGCACGAGCAACGAGAATACGACTTGAGCTCTCATTTCGTAAGTGAATATGTGGGTCATGGAAGACTCAGTTCTCAACACGTACGAGAGCATTCATCGTCAATCTTCGATTTGAGCTGGGAACACAGTTCGTATAGAATAAGAATAAGAATGCATACAAGTACAGGAGTAAGTAGAGAAAGATAGATACAGGAAGAATGTTCTTTCAAAAGAGAAATTGATCACGGGGAAGCAGACGGCGACAATAGAAAAGAAACAAGGGGGAAAAAGGGGAAGTCGGAAAAAGGCAAGAGGAATAAAGAATACGTCAAGCAAAACCAAAGTCCATTCTATCTACATACAGTACAATCCAGCTCGTTTCGATTCAGTGCAATCCAAAGCCAGTCCAGTCCGTCTATGTGTGACCATGTCCATCCGCAAAGCAAAACGTTTTGTTCGAAATGAATAAACGTTTCCTCAACAAGGAGGAAGTAAGTAAGAAGCAAGGGACAAAGAAGAGAAAAGAAGGAAAGAAGCAAGAACAAAAATAATAATTCAATACCACAGCCAGAATCACAACCCATACTCCAACCCGTACCCGAATCCGATAGAACCGGCACCAGCACCGAGAGCAAGACCGCCATACAGACCTCGCTCGCGGTCATACCCGAATCCATACCCGAACATATCACCAACAATAGCGGAATCGCCATTACTCAAGTTATAATTGTAGCTCCCAAACACATCTTCATCGGCCAGCCCGGAAAGCGTGCTACTACCGTCAAGTGCACAGCCAAAACGGGCCGCTGCTGACGATGCTGATGTAGGGCGGATAAAGTCGAGGTCGAGCCGAAAGAGGTCGTCTTCGAGGCGCGAAGCGCCGCTTGTAGAAGTGGAGCTGGAGACGCAGCTGCTGAAGTAGTCGAAGTCGCTTCCGGTTACGCTGCTGTTGCTGCTAGTGCCCGTGCTGCTAGTGTTAATGCTGGTATCGGAGTCGGAGTTGGTGCCGGAGACCGCTAAAGCGTATGTGTCCAACCCGACTTCTGGCTGACCAGAAGCTGAAGCTGACGAAGTCGCTACAGTCGAAGGAGTTTCAGACTGGGAGAACGATACAGACGGGAGAACGGTATCGTTAAGACATTTTGGCGGCGAGACTTGAGCTTGGACTGGCGTCTGCGTCTGCATTTCCTCCTGACCCTGACTCTGATTCTGCGATACAATAGTGTCCTCCTCATTCGCAGGCTGTCGATGCTGCTGCTGCTGAGCCTGAAGCTGCAGCTGCTGGTTCTGCACCCACAGCGCCGCAATCGCCTCAAACGGCCTCTGCACACTACTCACATTACCGCCACTCGCCAACTCGGGCACCTCGGGCACAGGCGACAGATTCAAAAGCGCTCGCATGTCTATGTCCATTTCGTCCATTTCGTAATGCGTCGTCATTGCTGTGATGCGCATAGTACTGATATTGTTGCTGTTGCTGTTACTGCTGCTGTGAGTGTCGCCATTGTTATCGTTACTCTTTTCGTTATAAGTTTCGTTATTCTGAAATTTATCGAAAAAAATACGATAAGTTAAGTGCTTTTTCGCCTAGTTGTAGGTAGGAGAAGGAAAGGAAAGGAGAGGTACTTACCGTGAATAATCGTTGATTCGTAAATAATGTCGGAGAAAATGAGGACGTCGGTCCAGCCGTCGTTTTATCCGAATCGCATCGCACGAAATCATGGAAGTAATCCGGTTCCATGTTCTCAGGAGTCGGGACCGCCACATCTGACTCAGCCGCGGAAGAGACGGGAGAAGTCACATTTCCGATCGAGGGAGAAGCACGGCGCGCGGCCGCAGCGAAGTTTGATCCGGCGCTAAACGGATTAGAGAAAGCGGGATATTGAGATCGGGATGTCCCGAGCGTTGGAGGAACGAGATGCTGGTGTTGGTGAGTCTGAAGGAGTTGCCTAACGACGTGCCGGTCGAAGACCGGAGCCGATGGGGAGCGGGGGATGGGAGGGAGTCCAGACACCCGCGAGGGACCGGGTTGCATGTTGAAGGTGAGTGTTGGCACGGGAGGGACGCTCGATAAAGAGAGACCAGAACCATTGGTCGAGCCTGGAGTTGGTGAGCGCGACTCCAGAGCATTGGCAAGAGAAGAAGATGCTGATGCGCTAGATGACAGAGAGAACCTTCGAGGCGCAGGAGCGGACATCTCGGCCACTGCGCTTGAAGATTGATATACGGCGGCATATTGTCCGTCAACCTCCATAATTTGAGGCGAGCCGTCATTATTCGTATTCATCGCTTGCGCCGCCAAAGGCTCCGAGTTCTCGCGTGGAAGACTCAAGCTCGGGCCGTGGAAAGGGCTCAGACCGGATCTGCCTGCAGGAGGAAGTGGACCATTCTTCCTGGCTGAGTTATGTCGCACTGGCTTGTATCGGTAGTGCGGGTACTTCGCCTCATGCGCCGCCTTCTCCAGCTTCGCGCGCTCCACGTACGGTTTCTTCTCCTCGCCTGTCATCTTATTCCAAACTGCGCTCGCCTGCTTGGACAACGACTGGGTCGCATCGTCGTCATCATCTGTATCGCTCTTGCTTCCACTGGAGTTCTGCGTCCCGCCATTAGTCCGCTGCGCAACGAACTCGGTACGGAAGAGGATGAAGGAGTTCTTCGGACGGGGGACATAGTTCGCGTTCTCCGCGAGCTTGCGTGCGATCTTGCGTTCCGTTGAGGAACGCGGGCGTGAGCCGCTCCGACCGGCCGCAGCAGCATTACGAGAAGATGAGAAGGACGACGAAGACGAGGTTGAAGGACTCAGACCTGGAGCCCCGGACTCTGTCATCGCTGAATTGTTCTGAGGAATGGAAGCGTTCGGGCCCTGACGCGGCATGAAGGTGAAGTTGTGTATGTCTGGACAAGTGGCGGCCCGAGCGCGTGTAGGCGGAACCTGCCGCCTTGAGGGAGTTGTTGTACTGTCTGTACCAAAGTTCGAGGGAAGCTCTACTGCTACGGCATCAAGGCTAGCATCGACTCCTCCGTCAAGAGCAGGTTCCCAACCTTGCACTTCTACCTCGTTAGTGTATCGTATCACGGGCATGACTACGATGATCCCGTTATCAGCAAGTTCATTGATGATGATCAAAGGCTTGTTCATTGCTCACCTTTCGTCGTTCAGACAAAGACGTTATCGAGAGCAGAGACGGTGTCGATGGAAGAGAAAGAGCCAAGTCGTTAGGGTGCTGCCAGAAAGCGGGTATAGCTGAGATAAATATGAAGAAGACTGTCTTCGCGCGGAAAGGAGAATGATGGAGGCCCAGTCGTACTTATACTAGTAGATGATCGGAAGAACAAATAGAACCCAAAGCTTCCAATCTCTCGGCTCCGTGCTCGCACTGGTACTCTTCCCCGCCGATCATCCATCATAGGCTCAGTCTCTTTCTCCTCATTTGGCATTCACTCGTCCTGCGAAAGACAGAAAAATCGAGAACAAATAGTCGGCAATTATTATTCGGAGGGAATTATTCTCTCTTCGAAAATCGGCTTAGAACGAATGAAGCTGCAATTGTCCCTCTCGGACTTCAAAAGAGAGAGGTTTCTTGGGTATGTCTACCCTTTCTTTTTCTTCCCGTGCCGTCGGTGAATGGTGTTCCTAGCGCCGCCAAAACACAGGATCAATTTGCATTTGGGCGTCTATTCACTCTCACTCGCTACGAGTCTAACCCCAATTCAGTTTTTACGATTGAGTTGCCAGACGTACTTACTCTAATCATTAGAACGTCCATTATTGTTTGGAACAATCGGAGGTTAGAGACACAAAAAGAATGGGCCAGCTGGAGAAATGGTGGCTTGCTTGACGACCGTAGTGCCGTCGTCAACGACGACGACGCTGTTAGTTCTTGCTGTGCAGCAAGTTGTCTCATCGTCTATTCTTGTATGCTATTTTCGTGTCTATCGCTCTCGTCCCTCGCGTGGCGGTACCTATATATGGTAATGTCGATCACTTCGGAAGTACGCGTGCTGTTGAACTTTACTTATACCCTGGTTTTAAAACAATTATTAAACCAAAGAAAAATAAAAAGGAAAGAAAGAAATATTCTGATGGGTGAGCTTTTCTCTGCTAGGCCCAATTCCCGAGTTGTTCTGACGGAATGAATTGAAGACCGACAGACCCTCATTCTGCACATTCTGATTCCCTGCATATGAAGGTGGACCAATCCGACCGAGACACGCCCTAAATTGGCTTCATAGTACACTGACAGTAATGAGCGAATGTTAGTTGACGATTAGCGAATCAAATCGAAACGCTAACTCCATCGCGTTTTAGTCGCGTTTTATTGTTCGTTCTCCCTCCTTGGACAACTGGCGAGGGGGATCATATATATCCAATCACTGATCATCAATCACATCAGTGCTTCGCTATCAGATGAGTTACCGTCAGCCACGCGAGCCTCCACTTTTACTGAGCAAAAAAGTCAAGAAAGAATAAAAGTATAATTGTGTCTGCCAAAAAGCCAAGGCAAACTCAGAGTTCAAAAGTTGTAATGGAGAGCTGATCCCCCTCCCCTCATCCCGCAAGTACTCAATTAAGTATGTACTCGACCCAATTCTTTTTGTCTTGCCCCCGGGCCCTGAGCGAAAAAAGAGAAACTTCCTTGCGTAACGAAGGGAGAAGCACCTCCGTGGCTGTACGCTGTCTGTGATCGACGTACACCTCGTCGAAAGTTTAAATTGTCCTTTTTTGGACCCTTCGTCCTGTGTAGAAGTAGTCCCTTAAGGAGATGGCAGCCAAGAGCGTTTATTTGAAATTGTCTCAGGTAGCTTGGTGCTGTTTGTCCTTGCGCTCAGGTATGCATTCCCGACGACTCGAGTTCAGCACTGTTTAACATTGGTAGAAAATAGTCCTGTCTTCCATCTATCGAAAGTTGCTTCATCCGGCCGTTCCTTTCTTTTCGTATCCAATCCATTCTCGGGATATCAAGCCTCAGATGAATGAATTCATGTATGAATCAATGAACGACGGTATCTTTCAATGATGATCCACCTAGGGTCAGTCACCGAGGATTCGGAGTAGACACGCAAAAAGAGTGCAATGAATCCCCACTCGATCGATTCGGATGCGACTTGCCTTTTTTTTTTCTTCATTTGCTCGAAAGAAGTTTAGATCCCCGAACCGAGTTACATTCCCATTCTCTTGAGCTGCCCGCTTGTCAGCTTACTTACCATCGGAAGGTTTTAGACTCGTCATCGCCTCCGAGAGAATGAGAGTACTTATATCTCTTATATCGCTCTTCTAAACACTTATCCTATGGGCTCCAATGTTCCATGGAAGAAACCCGAGGGATAGTCTACATTTCTTCTTAAACCCGAGAGTTTTTCCTCACCTCCTTCTCTAGCTTTATTGATCAAGCTGCATATCAGAGAACAATCACGAAAACGTCCTAGCAAGGAACTCAATGCGGACGGGATAAGGGATAAGAATCATTGTCAGTCTGAATGCCATGATGAGACTTTACTATCAGCACAGCATCTTCGCATTGCCAGTGCTCAGCCGATCAGCGAATCACTTGGATCCCGTCCTTGAGACCCGAAGCTCTCAGTCTCAAACTTTAATTAGAATCCATCCAATCCGGGCTGAGCGGAGGGAGGTTGCGAAGGGCGAAGGGCATACTGTATGAGCGTATGGGTCCGAAGAATGGAGAGAATGAAAAGAGGCAGACAAGCTCTGCATTTTATGAATCCCATGGCTGTGCATTTCCTATGGTATCGAGATCAGCCCGGAAGTGAATTACAGGTACATAAAAAGGAACTGAATATTGTAAGCAAGTATTTATCGTCCCTCGGTCGAAGAAAAAGGAATATTAATAGCATTTCAATTCGTTCCTATCTTATTATTCTTTTTCTCCCTTTTATTCTTTCTTTTTACGTTGGTCTCACCTAGGCATAGTAGGACGTATATGTAAGTACTTGCGCTCTTACCTCATCCCCTCGGCTCGGAGTATGTACGTACGGCCTTCTCCCTTCCTCCTGATCCTCCATTCTTACGGTACGTATCAGCATTTGTTCTTCTTCCCCGCAGACAATCAATCCTTTATCGGACTGTTTGAGTTAGACCGTGTACGAGTCCATTGAGAAGAGCAGCAACGCCCCAAGCTCCCGGGTCGGGCGGTAAACTGGGATCCTCTTCATCTCCCTGCCTGGCATGATGATTACCGACGTACGTCGCCCGTCCTAGCTTCGCACGCATCCCGCGCGTGCTCTCAGCGCCTTCGCGAGCTTTCTTTGCTGACGTTTCGAGACTTTCCCCATTGGAAAGGGCGCTGCAGAAGGGACTCAGCGAGTCGATGATCGTGCGATCTCCCGGCCGAGCTGGGGTGTGCGTTGAGAGCGAGCGAAGCGCTGCTAAAGGAGCTTCTCTGATTGAGTTTGAAGTGGAAGTTGAAGAGGAAAGTGCGTTGGAGAGAGCTGTGAAGTATAGGCCGAACACTGTTGAGCGTTAATAGAACTATTAGATTCTGAAAACGAGTGAAAGAATGAATAGATAACTTACAAGCGCCACTCGTCCCACCCATCGAGTTCAACAAGAGCTCCGAAAGCGCCGCCATCAGCTCTGCAGGCGATAGCCTATCTACGTCGAGTTCGTCTTCGTCTAAAGCCTCCAAGATAGCTTCACACGATAATTCAGCGAATAAATTTAAGCATACAAGAAAAAGATGAATACCTCGAGCCCCACTGGAAAACGTCGCACCGCAATCTCCATCACCGACGATAGTATCGAATCGCGTCAAGTCGTTTTCGACTGCAAGTACTGAAGCGCAGGCCCCTCGTATGCCAGATTTTACACGCTGCGGATCTATTTCTAGAGATGGCGATTGTGTCTTTGATGGACGGCTTTCTTCGGTGGGGTTCGAAGGCTCCTTTGAGAGTTTGGTTGAGAACGTCTCTAAAAGCCTGAGAGAGTCGCGTTCTTCGGATAATCGGTCGCGATTCGTTCCTTGAATAGGCCAATGTGAGCGAATGCCTGTCCATGCGGTAGCATCTGTCGGTGCATCGATGAACGAAAGCAGTTCTGAGGTACTGACAGCTTCTGTAGCCTCCGTGCAGACCATTCGAGAAATAGAGGTCAGATTCAATAGAGAAAGCGAGAAACCTGGTGCATTGAGAGAGGTCATGTATGAAGATAGAAGGACTCGTGACGGGTAGATGTTCTTCGATTCTGTCACCGATGAGAATAGTCTAGTCAACATACTATGGCACGAAAAGCTTGAAATATGTGCCTTACCAAGCTGTGAGACGGCCTCGTCGACGATGGCGCTCATCTCAAGCGTCGACATACCGCCCAGGTTATTCACATACAAGATGACTTCGTCCCCGTTTTGCACGAACTTCTCGCCGGAATTAGCATTACCAAGAACCTTTGCCCTGCGCTCCGAACTGCTCAAAATTTGTTCTAGCATTTCACCAACTAACTCCTCGGCGCTTCCGACTTTCAGTCTACGCACACCGGGCTCGTTATGCAATCCTAATCCAAGTTCGCACATCCCGTCTTCTATGATATTTTCTTTCTCTGATGGCATACTTCGCCCAGGAACATGGCAGTGCGCAAATCCCACGCCAATGCTTGCTAGATTTGCAACTACGGCATCGCCAAGCTTCCTGAGGCTTGAGAGATCGAGGCTAGATTCTGCTGCTGCCCCGAGAATCTTGCAGACGAGGATGTTCCCAGCGAGTCCACGTGGACCGACGAGCGATGGTTGGTCGAGTAGCGATACATCGTCCGCTACTACGACAGTCTCCACTTCCACTTGCGGGTTTCCTCCCTTCTCGGAACTGCCGTCCGTATGTAGGGATAGACTAAACGCGCGTTCCGCCGCAAGACCAAAGTTCAAACGATCCCCCGTGTAATTGTTGACTATGAGCAAGACTTCGTTTGTTTTTTGAGTAGCGAGAGCGAGCTGGATGCATGTGAGGATTTGAGAGGCACTCGGGGAGGCGAATATGTCTCCTGAGACGGAGGCTGCAAGCATCCCACGCCCTGTGTACCCCGCATGCGCAGGCTCGTGTCCCGCCCCGCCTCCTGAGATCAAAGCAACACGCGCATTGGCCCGCGTTTTGGCATAGACAGACTTCGTCGACGCGTGTCTATCGAATCATAACACAATATTCACATTCAATCCGGTTTGCCTTTATAAAGCAGGAAAAGGACAACGCACAGACGCAAATCGGGATTGAGCGTAACAGCTCCCCTTAGAGCCTTCAAAACCAACCCATCAGAGCTTTCGAAAACATGCTTGGTCGACATGGCTGTTCACTCCACACCGATAATGTACATGATTAGGATTGTATTGATTGCGCCCATGAACGGATAGGAGAGAATGCGCTACATCGTTCTCGTGACGGCGAAGAAGCTCGAAACTGTGCGTCAGAGGTGAGGTCGTGTGATGCACAGTAGCTTCCAAATGCATTCTTGAATAAATAAAGGTGAGAAAGGGATAGATGATCGAGTACTCACGGAGTACATTGTTTTGCGGCGGGTCATTGATGGCTACTCGATGGAAAGACGTCGGAGACGATCGCGACACTGACGAAATACGTGTAACGTTGACCTTCGCGGTTCACCTTCAGCTTGAGCTTTTACTACCCTTTATATTTGATTCCGAGCACAAATGGTGTCAGTGAAAATCAGAAAATAACGTATATCATCGGAAGTAAATGAATGCTTGGTATAAGTGCTGACCGCTTCGCTCTCAGGGTGGCGGGAAGAAAGATGATCGCGTGTTTCCTTCTTGCACCGTTCATGCATGTCGCTTGATCCAACTTCATCTGACGGTCTTCGTCAACGCACAGCTAGCTCACGAAATGCAACTGGTACTAATGATATGAAAGAGACTCGAAATACTTCTGCTGGCTCCGAAATTGATGACAAGAAGTTGAAACACCCTCTTCAATCTGGTTCATCTCCAAGCTCTGGATCTGCTAACCGACGCGCACCTGTGATACTTGCTCTTCTCTGTGCTTTTGGATTCTATCTGCTTATCCAAGGACGATACTCTGGTCTACCGAGGACATATGCTCTTTGCTCTAAGGAGGGAATATCTATACCGTCGATCCAAAAGCCCCACGAGCAGAATGCATTGTCGTTCATGATTCTCGAATCATATCAGTCGGGTCTATTGGTATGTGAATGGTTTGTGGTTATCAGGATACTAGAGCGAGGCTTGTGTAGAGGAAACCCGAAAATGGTTTGGAGATGTAGATACTACTGGCCCGGTCTCAAGCTCGATTGCGCCTCGATCTGAAAACGTTCAAGAACGGGCTGAAGTTCTATCACATCAAGCCGGGTCATATCATTGTCCCAGGTCTAGCCGGTCAGCAAAAAATAAAGTTGCGATGATCATCAGTATTTTGATCATGAATCAACAACTAGATGCTCATGCTCATCTTCTGGAGGAAGGATTCATGAGAAACCTGCAGGTAGACAACACGTCTTCAATCTCGGGTAAGTCACACGAGGAAACTTTGATTTTTCACCAATGTTGAGTTGACACGGGCTTGGATAGAGGTGATTGAGAAGGTCAAGGACTATATAAAGGCCCGTCCAGGTGTCCTAAACGATAGGAATGTATGGATTCAAGGAATGGGTAAGATGATGCGTTGTTCGATATCATTTCAGTCGAAATCTCACTATTCCGATCGTCTAGGGTGGGACCAAACAAAATGGCCAACGAAGAAATTCCCGAGAGCAGTAAGCATCTGCAAGTACTGACTCTCTTAATTTCCGACTGAGGATTAATTAGGCTGACCTTGATACTGATCCCTTACTACGTGGACGACCAATAGTCCTGCGTCGAATAGACGCTCATGCCACTTGGGTATCAAAGAGAGTGCTTGAAGAAGCTGCAGACCTTCCGGACCATGTTGAAGGTGGAACAATTGTCCGAGACGAGTATGGAAACCCTACAGGTACTATCAAGCAATAAAGTGTCTTCGTATGAAGAGATTGACACAGACTTGCTTGGATGTATGAAACAGGTGTTTTTGTAGACAATGCAATGTCTCTCATTAAACCACCGGCATGGACGGAACAGCAGATGCTCGAGTTTTACTATACAGCAGTCAAAGAAGCTTTGTCCTACGGTCTCACCTCCATACACGACGCAGGGTCGACAACGCAGTATATCAACTTCTTCAAAAAGTGTGTGAGAGTCGTAAAAGTTTTCCTGCACTAATGAATCTACCGCTGATGTCGCTTGATTTCACTCTTTTTTCCTCTCTTCCATGCCTTCAGGGTAGCAGAAGCAGGCGAGCTTCCCGTGAGCTTTTTCTAGCCGCTTATTTATGTTATGGATTTCTCATAGTCTGTTTCTCTGCGATGCTGTCGCTTAGCTGAGACTTTACTTGATGCGCTACGTTGATCCGGAAGAGTTCCGAGGAGAGGAACTTGAGCGCTTTGTGAGCTATGGACCGGCAGGAAGACTCGCCCTGCGCAGCGTAAAGTTGGTAAGCGACGGTAAGCAGTTTTGAGTCAAACCACCTTTGCGGAACTTCTTCTAATGCATGAAACAGGAGCGCTAGGATCGTGGGGTGCTGCGATGATTGAACCATACACGGATAAACCTGACGAGCGAGGGACATTGCTCACTTCGCCTGAGGTGCTTTCTAAGCTTGTCAGCAAGTTATGGGATGATGGATTTCAAGTAGTACGTAGTCGCTCTCTTCAATCACATTTTCCTGCGCCACAAGCTTCGGAGTAAAAAAGCTGATAAGTCCGGTATTATCCTTATTTTCCGTTAGAATGTGCATTGCATCGGCGATAAAGCCAACAACGTCGTGCTAGACATCTTTGAGGAAAAACTTCGGAACGCAAGCGCCGAGGAGCATAGGCCCCGGATCGAACACGCCCAGATTATGATGCCGTCGGATCTCGAGCGCACTGCAAAGCTCGGAGGTAAGTCTAAAGTCAATTTTTATCCACCTCCGAGCTCTTCTTTCTGTCATCTTCTCTTCTCGAGTCCAAATCTGAGGAGCCGCAAAAGTCCGACTCGGAGGACCTTCTGATTATCCCCTTTGCGTAACTTACCGCTTTCTCAACATTGCTTGTTCGGCCCGTTGATTGTGGGGAATTTTGCAGTGATCGCTAGTGTTCAGCCGACTCACGCGTGAGTTTTTTCTCTTGTCTGTCTCTGTGCGATGAGGCGTGTTGTTTAATTTGATTTCTCACTGCGCGTCAAACTTGTCAGGACAAGCGATATGTGGTACGCTGAGACGCGCTTGGTGAGTATCTTGATCGTTGCGACTTGTGGAATATACCGTTCAGTACCAAAATGCATTTCATTACTTTCATGCTTCACCGTGTACGAACAAAACTGTTTCGCTGATCGCTAACGCCTGCGCTTGTCTTCATCGGTATACAGGGCCCGGAGCGGATCGAATCCGCGTATGCCTACAAGACGCTACTAGAGTAAGCAGCCGGGATATCCTATTTCAAATTCACAGCATCTTCCTCCCTTTCTGCTACACAGCCACACCGGTCGTGCTCCGAATTGAAGTCATCGAAAAAGACGTCTTCGACTCGGACACCCGCTCCCTTTCCCTTCTTTTGAGTTATCTCCGATTGTACAGAATGATCTGATGATTTCTTCTTGTTTAAATTACCAATTGCAGGCGTTCTCCGCAGCACGTTCTACCACTCGGATCCGATTTCCCCGTCGAAGGCGTCAACCCACTGCTCGGGTTTTACGCTGCTGTGACTCGTTTGTCGGAGAGTGGGGATTCCCCTCACGGAACGGAGGGGTGGTGAGTGCAAGGCTTTCGTTTTTCTTCTGACAGATTTGGTGCTTTGGAGATCCGATCAGAATTTGATCGCACGGCGGGGGCGGGGCGCGCGCACCGGTGTGCGTTTATCGTTCGATGTCGACGTCGTGCACTGTCTTCCCCCGAAGGCAAACGCCGTGTGCATATATGCAGGCGGTGCGGAAGGTGGATCTCTCAGAATCTTAGCTGATTGCTGATTGGAAATCCACTGATGCTGATGGGATGACGTAAAACTCCTATTTTTCTGTTTTTAGCATTATCATTTCTGATGGCTTGGCCTCAGCTTTCTACTAACACCTGCACCGCACTTATAATCAGGTTCCCTAACCAACGACTGACGCGTGAAGAAGCGCTGAAGGGCATGACGCTGGACGCGGCATACGCATCATTCAACGAGCACGAGCTCGGTTCGCTCACACCCGGGAAGCGCGCTGATTTCGTCGTGCTCGACACGGATATCATGACCGTCGTCCCTGCGTCGCGAATCCTCCAGGCGAAGGTCATGGCGACCGTGGTGGATGGGAGACCAGTTTACGGGAAATTCCATTGACGAGGAATTATTTGATGGTGGCGGTTTGGTTTATCTTTCACTTACAGTAAAGTGTATACACGTCCTTCGTTGGATGACCTTCATGTAAAACGGAGCGTGCTGTGTGTGTGCAATAGCAGGTAGACTTTGGATGTATACTGTAGATGCCTATGAGGTACATGGTATGCGTGGTGAAGGGGTAATACAAATGTGGGTAAGTGCGTGTACGTAGTTCCAGCGAAAAAAGCTCAGCAAATAATAATTATCGTACGGTGACGAATAAGATAGTAATGGGCCCGTAGTTGAAGTAAAAGACAAAGAGAAAAAGAAGAGAAAAAATATGATTGTGCTGGAAAGAAATTGAAGTAAAAAATAAAAAGATGCCATAAGGTGTTCATGAAATAGAAGCATGAAAGGAGAAAAAAACACACCAGAACATAAGGACATAAGAGCCAGCTGATGAACCACGTAAAATGAACAAACGAATAAAGTATTATGACATAAACTGCGAAATGAACAAGGCGAAAAAAGAAACAGGAAGAAAAGAAAATCAAACGTCTGAGAAGGAATACATTGCACTCTCCAGTCCAGCTTTACTCACGCGACGCATAGGCTGCAACGTATTCTCGTCAACAGGTGCACGGCGGGCATGTCGATACCGCCCCGAGGCGTCCTTGATCTCCACTTCCTGCCCTGCATTGCCAACATGCGCAGCAGCGTTCGACCCAAGTCCCCCAGCGGACAGTTGTCCTGGAGCAACCATCTCAGAGTTCTGCGCTACGAGCGGAGGTAGGCTTTCTCGGAGGTTGGCGTTACGCCGTACGCCGGGAGTGTATCCGAAATTACTTGTCTTCGCTCCGCTATGCAATAAGGTGTTGCTTCCGTCTCTCGTGTCCACTGCAGACGCCGGATTGACGACCCCGACGGACTTCCCGCCTAGTTCTTGTTCCTCGAACGTCATGAGCTCGGAGACAAACCCGATATTTGGGGAGATGCCTTTTCGCCGCTCAGTCACGAATGCGTATGCTCGTGACAGTGTCCAATGGTTCGCGTGTATGAGATACGCGATGACTGCTGTGACTGAGCGTGATTTCCCAGCCTTACAGTGAACGTATGTGGGCGCCGAATGTAATCGGGCGTCATCTTAAAGGAAGCATTATGAGTTCTATGTATGAACATGCACACGAGACAGAGAACCTACCAAGAGCCTCACAAGCTTCTCGCACACTTCGCGCGACATTCTCCTCTTCCACAATATCCCGCATCGGTATACGAGTATATCGCTCAAACTTCTCTCGTAACCTCAGGCCCTGATCATCATCGCACTCTATAGCAATATTTAGAATGCGTTTCACTCCTAGCGACAGTAGCTCGTCCACATGTTCTGGTGAGGCAGGTTCCGGGCCTAAGTACAAGAAGTTCGGAAGGATCGTGGAGATGGTGAACGATGGTAATGGGTCTTCTGTTGATGGTGGCTGGTCGTAGTCAGGTCGAGCCGTTACAGGAGATGAAGGGATACCACCGCCCATAGGCGTGATAGGGGAACGAGGAGCGAAAGAATCGGGATGAGGGACATTGGGTGAAAGGCATTCCGTTGAGCCATTCATGCTAGGAGGAGACAAGCTTCTGGGAAGCACGTGTTTAGCGCCGAGGAACGAAGAAGTTGATCGGAGAGAAGAAGACGAGGATTGCCTGCTCATCGACACCGGCGCAGCCAACGTATTCGATTTAATGGGCATAGTCCGCACCGATAACTTCGGAATTAAACGTTCTGCGGAGGACGTGTCGAGCCGTCGAAGGTTAGGTATGCTGCACTTTCGAGGTTTAGCATGATGAGGGAAGCTGCACGTAGAGGGCGAGGGCGAGGGCGTAAGGTCGCATAACATGTTGTGGTTGGAGGAAGAGACAAGGGGTCCAGGAGAGGTGGATGGTGGTTCGATTTGAGGCATCACTTTTGAGCGCGCAGCCGTCTGGGTATCCAATTGAAATAGGCCGCCTTTACCCTTGGGTTGTGACCCGTCGCTTATCCGTGTGTTTGTACCCGAATCGGTTCCCTGGTTCTCTTCCCCGGCAATGATGTGGTGGTGGGACTCTGAGTGGGAACGCACTGCGGCTATTCCTCCTTTGAGGAACAGGACGGCTGCATTGCCAATAAGGGACTGCAAGAGTGATAATATAGCCCAGGATGGGACCTGAAGGGAATCTCGATTGTCTTCGTCCATCTCGTCATCATAGACCACGACATCTGGACTCCAAGGCCCGACGCGTCGGATCCAGTCGTCCCAGCTGCGCTTGCCGCCATCGGTGGTGATGTAGGTGCGAAGCGCCTCGAGCGACGGGAGGCCGGACCCAGGCTTCTTGCAGCGCCTCAGGATGAGGGAGGGAATGGCTATGTTGAGGCTGTGCTGGATCCGGCAAGACAAATATGATGCGAGGGGCCGGGTGTCGATTAGCAAGGGCCGATGTGATGAACCGAGTCGACTCAGCAGCCCATCGGCGTCGATGGCCTGGATGGGTGGGGAGGACAAGGGAATGGCACTACCCGACGCGCTTGGCATTGAATCACCGACGGGAGGCGAGCGCGTACGATGCCGTGCGAACGACGAGACGGGCGTGTTCACCATGTCCAAGGTATTATCACTTATATTGATATTCCCAATAAAGCGAGCACTAGAAGGAGTCTCGAGTGTGCGCAACTCCGACGTCGGCGTATAGTACACACTGAGAGCCGGCGAGGGCGCAGACGAGTCGGTGAGGGCGGGACTCTCCGAACGATGCGCGTCAAACACCGCCTCGCCGTTACCAGGACCAGGGCTGTCAGAATCCCTACGCCCAGACCGCAGCGGGCGCAGGCGCAGATTTTTGTGCACATTTCTTCGCAATTTTTCAAGTTTCTCGAGATTTTTTGACATGTCGTCTGAGTACTCAGAGTCTGAACCTATACTGAGAGCATCCTGGAGCGGCGAACTTGACGACGAAGACGAGGACGGGGAGCTCCTATCCGTATTCTTACCGATGCCTTGTGCCACAGCATCCGCCACGCCATTGAGTGGGACGTCGACGACTGGAGAAGGATCTGTGTCGATTGTAATTGACTTGAGAGCAGCACTTCTTCTGAGACCGTCGACACCAATACTGAGCTTTGGACGAACGCGGCGTCGCGGCTCGTTGGTTGAGTTACCGTTCATCATTACGATGCCGCGCCAAATACACGTCAAAAACAGGCCAGGCCCTCTGAACGGGTCGCGAACAATGGAAAATGTCAGCTCGTTGATGTCGCCGCCGTCGTGTATGTCGATGGTGACCAGGGGTAGTCGAGTACCAGTAGCAAAAAGACTTGCACTTGCCGTAATAATATTATTTTAATTTCCATTATCATCCACGCCTTCTTTTGGTCATCATGATCGACACTAGAGTCTCATGCACAACTGCACAGCACAGACTTGGACGTGAACGTCGACGTCGATGAAGGGAGCATTCATGTTTCGTTCAGTACTCGCAAGCTTCTTGGTCACTGCGTTGTAAGTAATGCTTGCGTAAAGCTGAAACAACTTTTCCTAAGGGACTACCAGGACTTTCCAGATTGCCGACGCGTCCGCGTTGGAAGGGCGTGTAAAGTACAATGACATATGTCCAGGTGCGAACAAAAGCTTTTTATGAGCTGGAAAGGCTTTACTAAACGATTTTGTTGCTCTCAGACTACGCAGCGTTAGGGCATTCGAAAGTCATACTTGACGATGGACGATATTATGGCAGCATCCGACGAGACGGCTCGTTCTCTATGTGAGTTTGTCAAATCCGATATTATCGATTTATTCTAAAGCTCGCCTTCTAGTCCCGACGTAAGCAATGGGTCATACATACTTACCGTAGTCTCGCACGACTACGCGTTTGATTCTGTCCGTGTTTCTTTCTCTTCACCATGTCTTTAAACTCATTTCTTCCAGCTTCGTGTTGATGTACACCCTTCCGGCGAGAGTCTTCCAGACGTACGACCATACATACCCGGAACTCCACATAATCCACCATCAACGGTCTCCCTGCAATACCCTATTGTGCTCACACCACGTCAGAAGGCGAATTACTTCGTCGAAATGCAATCATTCAACGCCTTAGGAATGCTTCGAAACCCTATGGTCCTAATGATGCTCGTAACAGCCGTACTTGTTTTCGGCATGCCCTACCTAATTGTGAGTCCTCTCCAGAGTCTTCGAGCAGCAGATCCCATTATTCAACTAACTCCCTCTCAAACTCGCAGAAATCGCTGGACCCTGATATCGCAAAGGAGATAAATGAACGGCAGGCACGTATGGTCGGCATTCAAAGTGCTGTGCAGTCCGGTGACTTTCGCAGCGGGTACGTCTGAACGATTTCATTCATAATTAGGCCGTATAGGCAATATGATTTCAGTCCGAGCCTATCAGTATCATTCCTTTGTCGCATTGGAGGTGGTTACTGACCTTTTGTGTTTGAAAAGCATTTCCGCTCTCCTTGCTGAGCCCGAGTCTGATTCGTCCAGTGCTCAGTCCAGCCCGAAGCCGAGTGCTGGTTCGTCTAAAGGTAGAGGAGGAGGTAAAGGAGGTCGTAGACGATAGAGACGGAAATGATCTCGTTCAATTGCTTTTGGCGTTCCAGTCCGTCTAGACGTGTAGCCCCAGCGCAAACTTAGAAGGAATATCCAACGTAGACTTCTCTTATCTAATCCGTTATTTCTGTGGATGAGAATAAATAGCTTCTTGAAAACTCTACAAGGTTACCCTCTCTAAGATTGAGTGGTAACGTAGGTGTCCATAAAGCCTAACCTTTTTCTCTTTATAGTTTTTAACAGCTCATTTGCGTTCGCAACGACTTCGATTGGCGAAACCGGAGCGATCCTGTACTCACGTGTGGTTCACCTCTTCTTGCTGAAAAGTCTACACCCATCCCACATGATCAATTTCATTTCTTTTGCGAATTCATCCCAAACTTCTTCCAGTCATTTTATCTCAGACCTATGGAGCGAACGTGTTTTTGGCTCGAAGGCGACAAGAAAAGTGGATAAAATGTTCTGCCTCCTTAGAGGTAATGCTCCTCGCATTTCCGTGCGGGGAACTGGGCAAAGTGAGGTTCCTGACTTAGTGGCTTTGCACGGCGAATCAAATGACACAGCTGACTAGCCGTTTTGCTCTACTGGTACCGCGAGACCGCCATTCGTTCCTTACTGGATGCACTAGATACATTGCTTACCGATCCTAAATTCAGCATTCTTCTATTGTGCTTCTTCCCTAAACGGTTCCGGAGACGGCTCATGTGTCAAGGGAGTCGGTACGTAGAAGCGCTTGAGTGGATAGGCACTTTAAATACGTACGATGGAGGTACTTGGGATCCGGAGGCGATAGTGCTCGTCTGGTCATCTCTTTCTTGTTCTCTTCTGCTTGCGCTGGCCTTCAAGTTAAAGAAAAGGACGTGCTCCCGATTTTTTTCGGCGTGTCTCTGGTACTTCAGAATCTTGATCTTCTCAAGTCAATATAGACGTCTTTTCCACCTCGTCCTTCTGACCTAACGCAAAACGACAACAGCAGCAACAGATCATGGGTCTCGGAATTCTCGAAGACAATCATCTCGAGCACGTCCCAGGCACGACGCTCTTCAGAGATGATCCGAATGCAGTCGCCGAGGACGTCTATCAAGGCATCGACTTGCGGTCTCTCAAGCACGCTGAGGGCAAGAACTCGCACATCGTGCTCGTCCCGCAACCCTCGGATGATCCCAACGACCCGCTCAATTGGTCCCGGATGAAGAAACATACGGTATTTTTTGTTTGTAGGTTTTTCTCTCGTTTTTGTTCACTTCGTTTTTTGTTGCGGACGACATGCTTATTGCACTTCCGTTTTATCAGGGTATATGGAAGTAAGCTCCTCTACAGCATGTCCCTCAATCCCAACTCAGCTCTTATCGACTGTCACTCTCAGCCGTCGTATGCGGTGTCCTCGTTTGTATCTTCTTTCTACCGCTCAACCCGTTTACTCAACTATTCCACACAATTATAATATCGCAGGGACCCATTGTCTCCGCGGATATAGTCACAATGGCGACAGAGTTTGACCGATCTTTGCAAGCTATCTCGCGCGCTCTAGGCTCAGCGCTCGTCCTGGCCCTTGCGTTTGCTACTGTCGTTTGGTCCGTTCTGAGTGTGAAGTTGGGAAAGCGGCCCGTGAGTTACCGTTTTCCCGTTTCCTGGAAAGATCTTTCGGGTCTAAGCTAGGCCTTCTTTTAAGTTTGAGTTTGCTGGATTAATTCTTGTGAACAGGTCTTCCTAGCCAGTACTCTCTTGATGTTCGCTGGTTCGATGGTTGCTTCCTACAGTTAGTGAACCCGCCTCGGATAAGTAATATTATTTGGTATTGATACTTTGTGCCGTATCAGCGAAGAATTATGACATGTTACTCGGTAAGTTCTAGCAAGCCTAAAGTACCTTGAACCCATCTAAGACTCGACAAGGCTCTCGAATCTTGCAGGGAATAGGGCAAGCTGTCCTCGAATTCCTCGTCGGGTATGTCTCCCTACTCCACATCACATCGGTATCAATGTAACTCACACCACACATTCCTTGTGTCAGGTCTTCTATCGCTGATATTTATTTTATACACGAGGTGAGGATATTACTGTAATATAAAGAAGTTCACAGACGTTGTGACTTTGTACTTGGAACAGCGCGGTATTCCGGTAGCTTTGTGTAAGGTCTTCTACCACCCTGGGATTATTTTACAGCTGATAGTCGATGTTCAGGGAACCTTGCGTTACTCAATGGGATCAACATTACACCGTGAGTCTGAACAGCATAAAGTGGTACACATGTTCTTTCGGTATATGGTTATATGGGCATGCAGTCCGATCTCCGGCCAAGTCATCATTCACAATGGCTGGCGCTATGCTTTCAAGATGTTCTCCATCTCAGCTGGTCTTCTCTTCATTTTACAATTCTTCCTCGGTACGTCTTCGATCCGCAAAACAACTTTAAATTGACGATTCTTCTCATTCTGCTTCCATTGCATAGTACCCGAGACAACATATCACCGCAAGATCCTTCCCCATCTCGGCCGAAAAAAGACGGGTTCCATGGACAAGGGGAGTACAGAGAAAGTCGACTCTGAAAAACGCGTCGAGGAAGCTCGCGAAGACGCCATCAGCGTTCCGCATAAGAAGACTTACATCGAGGAATTGTCAGTTTACAATGGAGTTTACCCGACGAAGGCGTCTGTACCGGCTTTGCTTATCCGGCCATTCATAGCGTGTTTGACGCCAGTGTGTTTGTGGGCGGGGCTGATCTATGGTGTGGCTATTACATGGCTTGTGTTGATTGCAACGAGCGTCGCGCAGCTGTTCTCTGCTCCTCGTGAGTTGATGTCCTTGGCGGGATTTGAAGGTGTTTAGACTAACAATTTGGTAGCGTATAACTTCGAGACGGACGAGATCGGCTTGACGTACAGTAAGTCGGATTGCGATTATCTGTATTCCAAATACTCAATAATCTAATAGTGTCTCCGTTCATTTGTGCCTTCCTCGCCGCACTCCTCTGCGGGCCCTTGACCGACTACGTCGCCAAGCGTTTCAGTCTGGCAAACCGCTGTGAGAACTCGTTCCCTTCACATCACGCCTTCCCGCTTTTTCCCTCAACATCAGACCTACTGACTGTCCGTCTCGCTTCGTTTTCGGTGTTGTATTGTACTGAATTTCATTTCGTTAGGTACATTCGAACCTGAGTTCCGCCTTGTCCTGGTCTCTTTCTATGCTGTTTTCGCGTGTATGGGGTTCTTCGGATGGGGGTGCGCACTCTTTCATAACACTTTTATAAATCCTTTTCTTGATACTTTAACTGATTTATATAGTATCTCCGCACACGTGCAAGATCCCTGGATTGGACCCGTCGTCTTCTTCGGTTTGGTCAACTTTGGTAAGTAGCCGAACTTAGCAGTCGAGCTTAGATACATAGATGTATTTGTTTGCTAATGGCTATTGTTACCTGGGCTAAATCAAATCTCGTAGGTGTGACGATTGGATGTTCCGCAGCAATTGGCTATGTCGTCGACTCGCATCGTCAGTCATCTGATTCGGCTTTGGGCGGTGTTATCTTGTACGTCTCTGTCTTTGTTCGCTTGCGAATGTTTTCGCATAACCGCTGACATTTTCTTCGTCTATGTAGTTTCAAGAACATGTGCGCGAGCAGTCCGTTTCCGTTTTTTCATCGGTGCCGACTAGCTAATGCCCTGGCTATCTGTCGTAGATTCTCGTTCATCATCACGCTTTTCATCAACGAGTAAGTACATATTTCCTTGTTCTACTTACTTTTTCATATATTTATGCTTATGCCGATGCTAACTGGAATTTATAGTTGGCTCGAAGCCCGAGGTGTCTTGAACGTATTCTGCATTGTTGGTGGTGTAACGATGTTTACGAGTTTGCTTACTATCCGTACGAGTCTGAATTATGCACCCGTCTTGATCCAAGTCTAATATTCGTTTTCATAGCAATGTATATTTGTGAGTATATCCTTCGTTGTCTGGACTATACGAGTAATTTTGACTGAATACATATTAGACGGCAAACGCGCACGATCATGGATCCATCGGACGCTCAAATTCGACGACGACGAATTGACGGCTGTAGCTCATTGAGGGTAAACTATTGAGAAATGATGTTATGCGTTTATATTTGGCTGGTTTGATCTGTTTTACTAGGACAAGGAACACAGCTATAAATGTACATACACAGTTACGAATTTGCATAGCATGAAGTCAAAAGGCTTTAGCTCCCTGTTGTCAAACTTGATCTCCGTTGACCCGGCGATTTATACATCACTGAACTGAACAATTTTCTTTTAAAAATCTTTCTTTCTTTGAGACATTCCTTAGTTAACAAAGTAAAGGGAGATGGTAAAGGGAGATGCCAGACGGATGAATTTCTGAATTTAGCAAACCGGGGACGAGAAAGGTAAGTCGCTGGCTCAGAAAATTTCCATTCAGAACGTTCCGTCTATTTCGTCCCTGATCAACACGTCGTTGGCGACTCACGTCATTGCCTTCATGGTGCAGACCAACAACGATCTCTCATATCCGTCTTGTAACTTTCCAGCTTTCTCGATAACTTGATCTCCCAAAATGATCCAGCAGCAGTTACGTTTGGCGCATTATGTAATCCAGGACTCTTGACCCCCTTTTTTTTATTGCCACCCGACTGACTGACTGACTGTCGTCGTCACAGTAACGTAACTCAATTTCTCTCTCTTTATTTTCGCTGTGTGTATATTGCGTGGCGTCACACCTGGACCCATATGTATGTGTATGCATGCGCGGGCCACAGCTTCTTTAGGAACAGCCGCCCTTCTCCCATCCTATCTTAAGACATCAGATCTAGCGCGTTCATATTCGGCATCGGATGTAGATGATGATGGTGATGCGTTGCTGTGTTTAACTTCGAGCGACGTCGTGAAGAGCTGCTTTCATCCTTATTCTTTGACTGTATTCAACTTTCGTTTTCATTTAATATTCTTCCACGAGCCGTCGGATCTTCATTCACTCATTCATCATCATCACCCTTCATTGTCTTGGTCCGTCACCACGCTGGTGCCACGCCACGTTGGGAAAGCGTTAGCACGAGCGGGAAAGCACCCGTCACGGTGCTCGTGCTCGTGTTTAGGCCTCTGCTTCTTTCGCTTGCCTTGCGACCGCATCCGCATCGCCTTTGTTTCTAACCAGCCGTTCACCACTAGGGTTCTCTGTTTAAGGCGGAGAAGCCGATAGTCACGAAGATATAAGCTTGAGCTTCTTCCGTGCCACGTTTCCTTGGCCATCTGCCTGCTTGTCTGCTTGCCTTACTACCTGCTGTCCTTCCTTTACCTCACCGGTCATCCCTCGAGGAAGACCTGTTACTGCTTTTGTCTGGTTGACGTACCGTGGTGGAAGCTGAGTTGCCAGAGTTGGAGTGTTGGACTCGGATTCGGATATGGACGTTGTTCTAGACAGGGCGTGCGTATTTCCAAACCGCGTTTGAGCTTTTTTTACATCGGAGCATTAATATTTGATGGGTAATATCGTAGGTTGTTGTTGCGTGGCGTAATAGGCATCCTTGTCCTCAAGCGCGACTCATGGTTGACTATTGCCAGTGAGTTGTTATAATAATTGCTATTCATGACGTAAATCTCTAATCGTAAATGTTCTTTGTGGCGTTTGACTTAAAGGCCGTGGCGCTCTGAATGCTAGCGATGCGCCTACAATTGAGCGGCTCTTGTCATGGATGGACGATGAGATTGACGCGACGGGCTCGATTCCTTGGATGGGTGGCGAAGGCGGGCGGTAAGCAGATCCTCTTTACTCAACTCATCTATTCGAATCACTAAGTTCGTGAACTAAATACATATCGATCTCAGCTGTATACATTTCCACTTTGCAGAAACGCACACCCTCATCCTCCTCCGGCAATATCCCCAACCTCGAGATTGCGGCACGAACAAGACCGTCAACAAACAACATCTTCACCCCTCCCGAACTCCCGGGCCTGCATCACCTCACACACCGAGCAGCGCCGGCGGGTTCGCCTCAAGCCTGCACGCAGGGCTCAGCGGGCTCAGCTTCTCCCCGCGCCTCGGCGCGCCGCGCATGCGATTTGGGTGGTCCCGCTCCTCGACCGAGAGTCATATCACCAACGCCAGCAGCGTCGGTGCGAGTGAGAATGTTATTGGGAATAGCTTGCGAGCGGGCACGGCGAGCTTGTTTGACCCTTCGAGGAGTGTCGAGTCGGCTGGGAATGTCCATCGGCCGAGTTCTTGGTGTTGAGATTCATATATATTTTTATGTACTTTCCTTCGATTTCGATTGTGGTTAATGCTGTATTGGTATTGTTAGGTTTGATGTTATGAGTACACTGATGCTATGTCCCAGCAGCCTTTAATTCTCGTCCTAATTCCGTCTTTTTCTCCTGTTCTATTTAATTTCGAATAAGGCTTTGCTTGTCTTCGCTCTCTCCAGCCATTGTATAAATTCTACGAGAACAACATGCATTTTATTAACATTTTGCCATCTCCTCCACACGTCAACTGACATCAACTCCAATCACGACAGGAAGAGGAAGAACTTCTAACAAACAAATCACCACTGCTACAAATGACGGACAGACACACTTTCAATGACCTATGACTTGATCTTTCAACTGATAATGAAGAAGAAAAAAAGAAGAAAGGGAAGAGGTGGAAAGAGGTTGGATGGAGGTGAACAACACACGTGCGGTGGGTACATTACACGACAACACGAGGACGATGCATTGTACATGCAGCACAGACACTGAGGGGACAGTGAAGCGTAGACGCGTAAACAAGGGCAAGGGCAAGTTGTAGACAAAGAAACAGAAACAGACACAGTCGCATCGCACTTGGGATAAGAGACACACGACGGAACCAATTAATATTGGCCAAAACCTGCAGAAAAAAAACTAAAAATTAGAAAACAAAAGTGTGGGAACCAATCACGTTAGCTTCTTTCATTGTAGCCGTAGCGCAAACCAACCAGATATGTCAACGTGGGAAAAGAACTAACAAGGAAAATTAAGCTCCCTTAGGGGCTTCCTTCCAGGAAATGGCCTGTTGGTAACAAAGTCGAGTCAGAACAACAAATAATTTATATAAATAACCTTATTCCGGAGGAATATTTGTTTACCTGTTCCTCGCCCATGGCAGAGACGATGGTAACAAGGAGATCTTTGCCCGCGTCGAAGTTCTCCTGGATTTCCTTGCCCAAGTCGCCCTCAGGCAGCTTGACGTCGTCCTTCGGCGTGCCGTCCGAGGTCATCAAGTTGAGGAAGTCGTCATCGATGTTGACCTACCGGAAAGAAAGAACGCGTTTGTGCGCCACAGTGAGTATTCTTTTACGTATTAGCCAAAACAAGGCTGTGCGGGGCTTACGAGCTGGTATTCCTCACGCTTGACGTTCGGGACGTCCATGTTGTGAGTGGAGGGAGAGATATCCTCCTGTATTCATTATCGGTCATTAATCCGAGGAATGCGCAGCACGCATGGTACGAACCAGCTTCTTTTGGGTGAAAATCTGTGCGCGATAGATAGTTAGCGAATTAATTAGTGAACGGTCAAAAAATGAGGCGCATACATCAATGCCGACCAAGTGGACCTTGGCGTGACCGTGCTTTCCGGTCTTGGAGGTGGACATGTCAACGATCTTGCACGGGCGGCCTGATTGGACATGAGTCAGAAAGGATAGCGAGCGCGCATATAGTGAGGAGGGATTAAGTGGGTCACGCACCCTTGATGACGACGAAGCCGTTCTTGCGGAGAGCAGAGCATTGCATCGGGAAGGTCAAGGACGCCCCCGCGGATGCCTAATGAAATCGAAGTTTGTCAGGATTGGTGTCTGGACTGGATCGATGCGAGCCGCACAAAGCGGGGTGGTGCGGCGACATACCTGCTCAAAGGTGTGGTTGTGCTGCTCATCGTCAGACATGATGAAAAAAGACGCAAATATTTATTTATTCTAAAGAAAGTGAAGAAATAAAGGACGATGTAATGCGTCGAGTCGTGAGTGAGTAGCAGAGTAGTAGTAGTAGTGGGTAAGGAGAGAGAGCAAGCTCAGAGGGCGGAGAGGCGAGAGGGCAAGAGAGCAGACAATCGATTCGATGATGATCAGTTTTTAGTTTTGACTAAGCAATTAGTTTCCCACGACTCGTAAATCACCCAGAAAATGGCAATATTTTTGCTCATGCAGACAGACACAGTCACTCACTCACTCATCTCATCTCATCCATCGTCTTGCCTCCACCTCGCCCCAAATGGCCTCCTACAAGTCCTCAAGCTTCCGTCGCAACCAAGACAACGCAGATGCACCTACAGAGCGTGGCATTGCAAAGGTTCGCCAGCTCCAGGAGTTGTTCCCGTCCTGGTCAGACGACGGTGCGTACAATCCAACAGAAAGGACGCGTAACATCCACGTTTTCCTCATCCATCTCTCGTAGACCTCAAGTCACTGCTCCAAGACGTAAACTACGACGTCGAACTCGCAGCTACGCGCATCAGCGAAGGTACGTCCTCGTCATCCTGCGATTTTGTGGGAAAAAAATGGGAGAGAAAATTATGACGGATTGCTCAACCGGTCTCCTTTCTAGGACACGCCGAGCAATGGGGTGCGGTCACTCGTAAAAAGAAGGACAAGCGTGCGGCAGCAGCAGCAGCCTCTTCTACTCCGGCAAGCAGTGACAGAGGCAGCTCTCGTGCTGCGAGAGGAGGGCGTGGTGGTGCGCGTGGAGGACGGGGTGGCGGCGGACGCGGCGTCGGTCGAGGCGGTCATCGCGAGACCAACGGGCGTCACGCACCCTCTCCCGCGCCGCAGGCATCCAGCTCGGGTGCTCAGGCCACGTCTACTCCTGCCGCCGGAACAGCTGATACCGCGACGTCGACTGATTGGTCGAAGACGGATGGTGATTCTGACCCATTTACCACTTCCGGATGGGGTGATGCCGGTGACTGGCCTTCAAGCTCCAACGCGAACGTTGAAGCATCTTCGACTCCTAGCCACGGAAAGACAGATGCAGCGCCGACTGCTAAGATGAATGGAGCCGCGGCAACGCCGGCTGAGGTGAAGCCGCAGGCACCATCTCCTGCTCCTGCTCCGGCTGCTGTTCCAGTTGCGAGGCCGGCAGCCAAGACTCCCGGAACAACAAAGATGTCCTGGGCACAGATTGCTAGGTTCGTACATTTCTCTCGTTGGGAAGATGCTATTCTAAAACTTTATACAGACCTCACGAGAAGCCCAAGGTCGCAGCATCACCTGCACCTGCTCCACCTCCCGTGGTTGCAACATCAGCTCAGCCTCCCGTTCCTGCACCGGCACCGGCACCAGCTCCGGCTTCCGAGCCTATTACTGCGCCTCCTGAGCCCGATGAACGACCTCAACCAGAGGCAGATGGGTGGGAGGAGCCAACAACAGCTCAAGCTCCGACATGGGACGATGAACCTTCAAATCAACCAACAGTCAAGGCCACTGCGGATGGGTGGATCACTTCCGTTTCCAGTCAGAGTGAAGTGAAGTCCGAGCCAGCACATGCAGAGCCGGTTCAGCCATCACCGCCTAAACAACCGGAGCCTGCACCTGAGCGTATTCAAACACCGTCTGCGTTCCCCGCACAACTTAGTCTGCAACAAAAGGCCGAATCGCCGGTAGTACCTCCGGCCAAACCCTCAACGCCGGTCAGCTATGCGCGGTCTTTAAACTCGCGGGCGGGTCATCGCTTTAAGACTGATCAAGCTGTTGTTATGCCTTCTACGTTCGGCGCCTCCGTCGAGAAACTGGGCATGCAATTTGGAAGCGTCAATCTTGGCGGCGATGATGTTGATGCGTATGTATTTTCATTTAGTGCCCAAGAAGAAGCTTTTACTGATGTATGTTTAATAGACTGGAAACCCCGGCACCCGAAGCATCTGCACCTGTCCCTTCCGCCCCGGAACCAGTACGGGAGCCTCAAGCCACACGGGCTCCACCTTCGGAACCCGCTCCAGCCCCGAGAGAACAAGCCCCTCTTACATCTCAAAATCTTTTCCAGCAGGCCATCCCGCAGCAGGCCCAGGCACAGCAACCCCAATCTCAGGTACAACAGTCTTTGTCGAGTGTACAGCAAACGCCTCCTTCCTTACTTCCCTCGCAACCTTCCGCTCAATCTGCTGTTTCCTCCCAAACTGCTGCAACGACTGCGGCATCGACGCCGCTCACGTCGTTTTCAGCGCAGCAGCATACACCTTCATCCCAATCCTCCATCTCTCCATATCAGCAACATTCCGCTCTGCAGCAGACGCAGACGGCAGCGCCTCAGCCCCAGGTGGCTGCTCAAAATCATTTGCAACAACAACACCAGCAGCAGCAATCCCAGCTGCACCAACAGTTCTCGCACTTCCCCTCTCATCTTGATCAACCTGCAAGTTCTCAATCGCCACCTCAATCGCAGCCGCTGCAACAACAACAACAGCAGCAGCAGCAACAAACATCACTTCACCAAGGAATTGGTAGCCATGGCTCCTACTACCGTCAGCCGGAGCAGAGCTTCCAGCACGCATCAACACCGCCTGCTGGCCAGGCTCAGGAAGCGCCTTACGGCTCATTTGCACCGCTCAGCCAGCAACTCGGCTACCAAACGCAAAATTCGCATCTCGGCGGCTTCGGGTCAGACCACTTCGGGTACAATGATGCACCAAGAGTGAGTCCAGTCCATTCTGAAGCTAGACGACAGAGTCCGAGTATTCACGAGGCGTTGAAATCGCAGGGCTTCTACGATTCGTATGGTCAGCAGTCGGCTTTCGGCGGGCGGAATGCACTGGCACATGATGATCTTGGGAAGTCCCTTCCTGGCAGTCAGCAAGGCTCGCAAACAGGTTCTGCCCTTCCGCAATCTGCGTCCCAAACGGGACAACAACAGACGGGACAGCAACCGCAGAGTGCTTCCCAACCTCAAGGACCGGCTGCAGGCCAACCCCAGGGAGGCTATGCTCCGCTTCCGTACTTCTACAACATGTACCAGCCGGGACAGTTCTACGGTCCGCCTTATGGCTCGGGATATGGGATGGGACAGTATGCAAACAGATATCCACAACAGCAACCACCGATGTTCCAGCCTGCAAACCCGTCCTCCGCATCTCCTGCGAATGCGAAGGGACCGAACTCTGTCCAGCCGCAATCGAATCCATATGCGCCGGGTCTATACGGACAACAGCACGCGTCCTCGGCGTATGATGATGGATATGGGCATCACAACCAGCTGGGCCCACAGCACAGCCAGGGCGTGGGTGGCCTCCCAGCAAACGACTATGGAAAGCCTTTGTATGGTGGACAAGGAATCCAGAGCTTCATGAGCCAAACTTCGACCCCAGCGCAGTTGGGTCAACGCACCGGAGCGACGGGCACTTCGCCAGAGAACTCGTACAAGCCGTATGGACCTAGCGTTGGTGCGAAAGACGTCGGTGGTGCACCAGGTGTAGGTTCTGGGATTGCGGGTGGCCAGGGTGGTCTTGGTCAGGCCGCGCGTGGTGGCGTGCAGCAGCCACAGCATTCTCAGTTCTACGGTGCGAACCGCTTTTCGTCGAACCCTGGTGCAGGTGGTCCTCCGGGCCAGCAGGCTACTCAACAGCAGAGCCAGGGATACCCGCAGGGCGCGGCGGATAACGCCTTTTACTACCAGCGTCCCTCTCAGAATGGTCCTCCGTACTGGGGATGAACGAGGGCTTTCCCTGAAATTAGCTCGCGAGAAAAAGATCCTCCCCTTGTCCGCAATTGACTTGTATTCATTCGAGTTTTATGTGCATATTCCCGTCCCGTAGCAGCAAGCTCCTCTGTCATTTTCAACGATCATCTCGATGCATCCGATTCGCTGATTCGAGCTTGAGTATATGTGTCTCGACCTAGTCTGTCCATGCTCGTTCTCTTTTTCCTACCTAATATGTTCCGTACTCTCTTTTCCTTTTCCTCTCTTCTGCTTGCTCGTCTCTCATTTTCACTTACTCCTCTCTCACTTCTTTTTCTCTTTTCCTTCTTTCTTTTTCCTCCTGCGCATGTACATGTACGTCTAGCATCTTGGGCCAGATGTGAGATTGGCTTGATCGCAGCACTTCAGAACAACTGATGGTTAAGTAACCGAGTAAGATAAAAATACTCTGCACGCGTTATAGGGTAGGTCACAGCTTTATAAGTATCAGTCATCATCATGAACAGTCCTTCGCCCCTCGCCCTCCTATCACCTCCATCTCGTACCGGTCGGAGGCTCATTCAGAGTGAGGAACTATCTAGCTTTAGATCATTAAGAATTTTCAAAGGATCATAAAACTTCACGAGGTAAGTCTGCCTTTCCTCACTCTCTACATCGTTAAGCGCTGTTACTCATTCACTAATTCTGTATCCCGGAAGGACTGTATCACAGTATCCGGAGTAATTACAATCAGTTCTCGGAAATGCCGAGCTGCTAGACAATATTATTACATTACATTATGTTAGGCTACGACGTACTGGTAATGGCTTCTACCGCCATGTATACAAGACCGGCACTTAAGTACTCACCATTATCCTTTCAGCTCGGTCAAACGGACCAAACGGTAGCATGAGCTCAGAATTCACAAACAGTCAGTCTGACGCATTTGGTGACTTTGAATCGCTCGTCGCTCAAGCCGACTCATCATGGAATCGTCACGCGCAATCTGAGACCCGAGAAGACCTTGACGTGACGATTGCTCTTCGGGAAACGGTGGTTAATTTTTCCCCTCATGATCATCCTGAGCGTCTTGAATGTTTGAGAGACCTCGCATATTCCTTTTGGACCCAATTTGAGCGACGGGGAGACAAGTCGGATTTGAATAGGACAATCGGGCTTGAACGAGATGTCCTTACTCTTCGTCCCAACGGACATATGGATCGCCATAGATCATTGGACAATCTCGCAGTTTATTTACATTCTCACTTCCAGCACAGCGGAAGAGTCGATGAACTCGAGGAGTCGATAAAGCTTAACCATGCTGCCCTGGACCTTCGCCCGGAAGGCCACCCTGACCGCGATGGTTCGCTCGATGTTCTTGCCTTTTTTCTGCGGTCTCGTTTCGAGCGTGGTGACGGGATCACAGACCTCGAGGAATCAATAAAGCTAAACCGTACTGCTCTGGATCTCTGTCCAGAGGGGCACATCGACAACTACTACCCGCTGAGGAATCTTGCGCTTTGCTGTCTCATTTCGAGAATGGTGGCGAAATCGTAGACCTTGAGGAGGCTATAAAGCTGCATCGTGCTGCCCTGGATCTTCTCCCGGAAGGACACCCTCTTCAATCCCCATCGTCGCTCAATCTATCCAATTCTCTCTATGTCTGCTTCCAAAGAAAAGGAGTTGCGGAAGATCTTGAGGAGTCTATTCAGTGCCTGAGATGCGCTGCCATGCATATTCCATCAGGTTGCGTGGATTGTAGTTCAGCATGTTCTCACATCCAGACCGACCATTTCCGAGCAACACAAGTTCCTGTCTTGTGATAGCGTTTATCAATCACTAGCTCTGGATGCGGCATCATATGCGATAGCGAAAGACAGTCTTTCCCAGGCCATTGAACTTATCGAGCAAGGGAGGGCCTTGCTTTGGTCACAGATGCGAGGATTTCGAACTATGCTCGATCGCCTGGTGTAATCGGGGAGCTGGCCGAGAAATTTGAGGACTCCAGCCGTCATCTAGAAGCACTCGCGACATCGTCCAACTCGTACAACCTGCCCTTGTCAGATTCAGGAATGACTGAAGTAGCCAATCCACCGAGAGCACAGCACTCTATCGACGAG
The DNA here is from genome assembly GCA_037892935.1 of Phlebopus portentosus. Taxonomy (NCBI): domain Eukaryota; kingdom Fungi; phylum Basidiomycota; class Agaricomycetes; order Boletales; family Boletinellaceae; genus Phlebopus; species Phlebopus portentosus. The sequence continues at coordinate 1,086,381 of JAYXKI010000009.1, forward strand.
ATGTTGGTACAGGTGCGACAACTTTCGGAGGAGTAAGAAGCGATAATCAAGGAAAGACTTTCTCCGTGCCGCATCATTTAAAGCTTTGAAAGAAGTATGCCGTAGGGGCCTGTGATTGTAATCAACCACTCAAAGTTTCGTTGCGATGCCATCATAATTCTATCACGCGAATATGTATCATGTACTTGCGTGCCATTGGACGCCGATTTCTACGAGGACGCGAAACGCATGCACCAGGAGCTTATAGAAGGACGCCAAAAATGCGGAGTGGACTCGATCGTCTACGATGTGATCCTTCGGCGCGTAACGAAGTTTTGTTGGGTCAGAGTTGTCTCCAAAGTCCTTCCAAAGCTGAAAGAACTTGGGATCAACGAGGGTCGCGTATATGCTGGTGTCCGACGTCCGTTCTATCAACACTTCCTTTCCATGCAGCGGGTTCATATAAAGATGACGACGGCAATACGAAGTATCTTCTGGATGATTACATCTCGTCGTATACTCCGACTCTCAAGTCACTCATCAATGCCCGTTCCGGGGCTCAGAACGGGAACCAGAAGCTTCTCGTCGTTGGTGATACGGAACTCGCCTCGACAAAGAGGGAGTGTAACAATATCCGTAGGTTCAGACGTATCAGCAGGTGTCTATTTGACGATAAGGCTTCTCGCGAATCAGTGATGAGTGCGCTTCGGAATGTGGGATGGGTGCACTTCGCTTGCCACAGGAGACTAGACAAGGATCCCTTCCGGTCCTCATTCAAGTTAATCGGCGCCGGTCTCACATTACTCGACATCATCCGTGCACATCTCCCAGATGCGGAGTTTGCTTTCCTTTCCGCTTGCCATACCGCGGAACAATCCCCCGACGCCGCATTAGACGAAGTACTCCATCTATCGGCAGCAATGCAATTCTGCGGATTCCGAAGCGTCATCGGTACGATGTGGGAGTTCTTTGACCGTGACGGGACTCCACTTTCTGAATGCATCTACTCATACCTCATGGATGGCTTATCGGAGGGAGAAATCAGATTTAAGAGGGCGGCGGCTGCTGTTCGTGAAGCTGCTGTGAGGTTGAAGGAACGGTGGGCTGAGGGACCGGACGGAACGAAGAAGCGTATCAAGGTCAAGAGATGGGTTAACCTTGTACACATAGCAGCTTGATTGTTTTTCAGTTTTCTTGTTGGAAACTCGGACGGTCTACATAATACTGCTGTGTACTACCGCAGCAAGTCGAGTGGCGGAGGCGAGATTGAACAGAGACAAGATTGATTGTTGCCAGTATTGTCCGATTGTCGTCAATTTGATGCTCAAGACAGCAATTACCCAAGGAAAGAGGAGGCAACATATTGTGTGAATAGCAGACTGCGCTCAGTCCTGAGGGGAGAATCGAAGTCTTCTTGTGGAAATTTTGCAGGAACAGCTGCTCGGCTTCGGCTACTACCGAGAGTTCCCACGCCTACGGCTGACCACCAGGCTACTTACACAAGTAGACTACGACGCTCACCGAGCTGGACAGTTTATGTATGTCCACCTTACGGTTCAATCACTATGCAAAAAGATACCCAACAGCAGCCTCCGATGTTCCAGCAAACAGACCCGTCCTCTGTATCTTTTGTGAGGACCGAACTCTGTCCAACAAGTATCAAACCTGTATGCACAGCATGAGTGTGACCAATGACACTCGTCTTCGGCACACGATGGTGGGTTTGAATACCACAACCAGCCGGTTTACAGTGCAACCTGGGCGTAGGTGAGCCACCGAAGAATGGCTGTAAAAGCCCTCTCTCGTAGGCAGAATATCCAGAGCTTCATGAGTCGTTCGCCTAGACCAGTGCAGTTGGGTCAACATGGCGGAGCGATGGGCACCTCGCCGGAGAACTCGTACAAGATGTATGCACCTGGTGATAGTGCGAGAAGATGTCGGTGTCGGTGGTGCTCCAAGCGTAGGCTTAAGGATTATAGGTAGCTAGGTGGTCTTGGATAGACCACGAGTGATGGCGCGCAGTCTCCCTCAGTTCTATGACACGAATTGCCAGGTCAGCAAGGTGACTCAGTAAAAACCTGGTTTACCTGCAAGCAGCGCGGCTGATAAGGCCTTCTACTATCAGCGTCCCCCACAGAATGGTCCTCCATACTCGGGAAGAATGAGGGCTTTCGCTGACATTACTTAACTCACGATAAAATGCACTCCTTGCCTTCAATTGAGCTGTATTCTTCGAGCCTTGTGTGTATAATTCATTCCGTATTAGCAAGTTCCTCCAACACTGGTCTCGTGCCATTTGTTTATTCGAACTTGAGTATATGTGTCTCTTCCTGGCTTGTCCATGCTCGTTTTCGTCCTTCTCCATGACTCTTGAGCTCGCGAAGCGTCATTGAGACTTAGATAACGTACAGAAAATATACGCAAGGAGATGGAATGGAAATCAAGATCGAACAATGGGTAAATCGTGTACATATACATTGTAGTGTTTGACCAGTCCAATCGACAGTTTATTTTCTGTTTCACTGTTCTGTTCCCAATATACTTTTGTTATCTTCAGAACAGTATCTTGAAGTAGATGTGAGTTCAGCCTATCCGTAGACTTACCTGTGAAAAAGTACCGAAGGGTAAACCGTTCGATCAGTATCGCATTGATACACGTAACTATATGCATATGATACAGAACACCTAGATAAAAAAACCGAGCCAGCGAAGAGCCCGTCTTCAGCCCTTCTTGAAGAAAGTTGTAATCTTTGCAGTGTTGGAACTCGCTCGTTCTGGACTACTGGTCGACTCCGTCGGCTTGTTCGCCGGTCTTCGCGACTTCTGAATGTCAGAAAAGAATCAGAGGTGATTCAATGTATATCAACAATTTTATGAATGGTACCCACTGGAGAAGAACTGGTCGTTGCTTGAGAGTTTAGGTTCGGCTATACAGGGATCGATGGGAAGTGATGAATGATCAACATGGAGCAGTTCGTTTTGGGGGTACAGCACGGACCTCATCAGTGTTGGCCGATTCCTCTTTTGCCTGCCCATCTTTGATGCGTACTTTCTTTTTACTGGACGGACGATCTGGTGAGTGCAGTTCGACACTAGATTCTCTTTCATCTTTCGTTGTCCGTTCTGGAGACTGTCGTTTTCTTTTCGCTGTCCTGGTCTTGGGAGCTGCTTTTGTCGATGATGACTCTTCACGAGTGTCCTCTTTCTTCTCCTTGTCCTTATCCTTCTCGCCTTTAGTACTCTGCTTTGCAAACATAGCCTCAATACCATCCTTCCTCTTATTAATAGGCTCGATAAACGTCGGGCTCTCCGTTCCGACTTTCCCAACTTCCTTAGGGACAGGATAACATTCCAAGTCGTGCTCCTTGCTCGGCGAAAGATAGGGACGGATGACTTGAGCTGCTTTGGGAGTCCATTTTTGCTCGGACGTGTCGAGCCAGGTTGAGACCTGGCTAGGTGTGCTGAGGACAACGGGCATACGATCGTGAAGCCAGGAAAGTTGCTTGTTCGCGTCGGTCGTCACGACGGTAAATGTATATAGTGGTTTCTTCTCGCCTAAATCATTAGAATTAGTCCAGTAGATACGAACGACGTTGCAGATTGAGAATGTCAGTGAGAACACTTTGGATGATGGAGCACTTACCTACCTTCGAGAATGACACTATCATATAGCCCGGCAAGAAGCATAAGCTTTCCATCTTTGTGCCTGGTGAAATGCGGGATCCTTTCTTTCCCTTTCTTCTGCCATTCGTAGTACCTGCGAGTGCACTATCAGAAATATTCACGAATGAGACAAGACTCGCATGTACCCTTGGCAAACAACTACACAACGCTTCCTGCCCTTGATGCCTCCCCACATCCCACCACCTTCAGTCAGATTCTCTCCCTTTGCATTGATAGTATTCAGATTGATGTCCTCATGCTTACTCCAATGCGGGATCAGGCCCCATTTCATCGTATGCATCACAGACCCTTTCTTGTCATTATCAGACTCAGGTCGCTGCTCAGCATCTTCCGTCGGGGCGTCCGAACGGTCATCAAACCGATTTCGCCTACGAATCACGGGACTTCGCGAGCGCGGTGCGATGTTGAAACGCGGCTGAAAGGCGTCTTCGTCGATCCACTCATCGGGGTCAAGGTCGAGCTCTGGATGCTCGTCGTACACTGAGCGAATAATTTGAGGTCGCTAGTCGACAAATAAGAAACATCAGCACCAATCAAAGCATATTTGTTACCAAAATCTACCGACCGGTAAACCTAGTGCGAACCTACCACACATGGTCCATTTCTACTTGGTGCCAGTGGGAGAGTGGGAGTGCGGAAAGCGAAATTCAGTCACATATCATGTAATCAACCCGTGATGTTTCCATAAAAGGCTATCTGCTTCAAGTCAATCCGAAGTCCTTTTTTTTTTTTTTTTTTTTTTTTTTTTTTTTTTTTTTTTCAAGAACGCCATATACGCAGGATTTGTCGCATTGACAAGCAGCTCTTTGATGATCAGGCGAATCTGGAAGCGGTAATCAGGATGCTTCGATTGTTCACTGGGTTTATTTCATATGCCATGGATTACTGGACGAGGAGCCCTCTGGATTCTCCGCTCATCGTTTGCAGTCCCGAGCGTACAGAGACGCAGAGCCAGGAAACGAGCCTCACAGGCGAGAAGGACTCTTCAAAAAGAACGGTGCCCGTTACTACGCCATGTCCCGTCTACCTTACTTCGACGCAGTGAAGATGTCGGTCTTGGATCCGATGCACAACGTGCTCTTAGGTAAGTACACATGTATCTACCTTTTAGGTGTGACAAAGTACGGAATATCGTGCGTATTCGAGCACATCCTTTCTCATATCTGTCGTGCGCAGTTCCTTACGGGAACTGCGCCAATTCCTGAGACCGAGCGAGTTCAGTAACAATGACACCGCGCAGTAAATTGGGATCTTTCCAGAAGTGGGAACTTCGCGATCAGATGACCCATTCTGTCGTGCGCAATGAACTGCGACAATTCTTGAGACCGAGCGAATTCGGTCGCAACATGCCTGCGCAAAGTCCTCTTACTAATAGCTTCATTAGGTCTATGCAAACGTCAATGGCACGAGTCGTGGGTAAAGAAAAATGTACTTCGCGAACGAACTGCGGTGAAGAATCGGGAGCTAGATCAGATACACCAGTATTTGACAACAGTACGTCATATTTTGACTTGCTTACAATCTAAATGAAGTTTCTTTGTCCAGTTTGAACTTCCATCATGGGTAGGACGTCTCCCAAATCAAGTCGGTTATCCCGCCGGAGGGTCTCTATCAGCAGATGAGTACAAAGCGCTTGTGTTGGTTTTCTGCCCTCTCATAGTAAGTCTTCTTTTCAATGAGTCGCGTAGCACTAGCATCTGCATCCCTAATGTTTGCGAATTGATCGCAAAATTCTGCACGGGTTTATAACCGCGTTTGCGATTTATGTTGCCGTTTGAGCTTTCATAATCGGTCATAAGCAGTTATAATTGCTTATAAATCGGCATAATACCATGCAGAACATTGTGATGCTTAGCGCAAAGTATACACGGAAGGATACGTGTCAAACGGAAGCGCTGGTGGACGATGGCTTGCAATTCTAAGCAGACTAGTACTGATTGATTGCATTTTTAGATACCACTTATATGGCGAGAATGGCAACCAGTTGCTCAACAAGAATGGTTCAGCGCTATGGAACGGTGGAGAAAGAGCAGCGGTAGATCTACTGGACCATCGAGTCCAATGCCACATGTTCGTATGCATGCAGATGACGCAAAGAACTTCTTGAAGCTTTCTGCGGCACTTAAGATTCTTCTGGGACGCACTATCCGATCAGAAGACCTTGCCAGAGCTGAAAAGCTTCTTAAGGAATACCTAGAAGGGTACCTCATGGTAAATTGATGTCTAAGCATGCAATTTTTGCGTTGACATATGTTCCTCGTCTTCCTAGATACACTCTTCCGATGTGACACCCAATCATCATTGGGTGACACATATTATCGATCAAATACGAGATTTCGGACCTGTATACGGCTTCTGGACGTTCACCAGCGAACGTCTCAACAAGGTACTGAAAAGCTATTCATCGAACAATCATAGCGGAGGGGAGATCGAGACAAGTTTTCTCAAGTCAATCCGAAGTCAGTTCAATTTGGTATTGTTTGCCACTAATAACATTCTTTTGCAGTTACAAGACTTGACGTCAAATTTTTTTTTTGACAAATGAGGATAAAGACCGTGGGACATAAATGCCATTGTACAGGATACGCATGGTAAGATTTTTGTTCTGTTTTGTCTAGATTACAAACAAATTTTTTCTAAGTATTGAGTTTTCTGGTGATATAGATGATAGGGTCTTATTGATATCGAGACCTATCATACAGAATTTGTACATAATTATGCCGTTTCATTTGCACATTCCGCTTCCCAGGGCCCTGGCTTACTCTTTTTCGCTCCAAACCCCTCTGGATCCTCCCGTCTCATCCGGAAATCGATGACTTGCCCATCGATATGCTTTTTTCGCCACACCTCATCAACCATAAAGGGGTATGGTGCCTTCGTTGGAATGCGATCATGGGTACGTCCGAGGTCAACACGTTTTGTACTAGCCTTCTTTTTTCCAGTAGCTGCTTCACGTTCCTCATTCGTCGTCTGGTCGAGAAAGGAATATATTGAATTGATCTATTACAATAAATCGGTGAGTGCATCATTTTTTTTTTTCCTGTGGACCAAATACTCACCTCCTTTGATCGGAATCCAGGCCTGATAATCTCCCAGATCGGTTCGTCATCTCCTGTACCCTTGATTCCTGCTTCGGAAACCATCCGCCCTCGGTGGAAGGAACGGTCAGGTACGTCATCAGGATCACTAACATAATCTGACATCCAATCAGTATCGATCACGTCCTCAATATTGGCACCAAATTTCGCTTCATATTCGTTCTTCGCGCCCAGTCTATCCTGCTTTTTCTGGGCAAAAAAAAAAATCCATGTCATTTCCATCCACCAGGCATTTGTAAAGTAAGTGTATAAGCTTCTTACCTGCCTTCTTCGCTGAATTCGGGCTGCTCTTTTCTTTTCAGCTTTTATTTTGTCGTTCAGCTCTGTTGTGGTCATCTTCTTGTGTTGTTCACGCCAGCTTCGAAATGCCGCTTTAGATATCTCGTGGACATCCTTCTCTGTGAAGGCAACACCTTGGTATCGAAGATCGCGTCGTATTGCATCCTGAAGGTTCGTCTCAACTTTTGTACACTAGAAATACGTTTGAAAACTTACTGAGTGTTCCAAATAGACTGTAATGGCCGCCTGACTTATCAGGCGGTCATTTACCCCAAAGGTAACATCTTTCGAGAAGTCTGGGATCAGCAACATGTCTCCATCGACCTTCTTATGCTCTCCTGGAGTTAAGTTTGGCGGTGAGATTGATTTTTGATCTGTCCCAGAGAGTTGCTTGAGCTGAATATTAATCAATTTCTTTTCTGTCTTCAGCGAAATGCATTTCCAAAGAAGATGGAGAGGGCTCACTAGCAACTCTGCTCTGACGCCCTTCTGTGCTTTGGTAAGTTCCTTGTGCTTTGTGTTCGTCAAAATCCGTTCGTCTGACATTCGGCTTTTCTTCCTGGCCTGTTCGCGTATTGCCTCAAGATCGCGAGAAACGTCGAGGCCCTGCTGGCTCGCCAGCTTCTTTAAGAGGGATCCTTGTTGTTCAAGTGCCGAATGTAAGTAGTCGACTTCTCTCTTTTGCTCCTCAATTGCTGACTCAAGAAACTGGATTTTCATTCGCAACAGGTCCGGTTCATCTGAGACGAAGGATCCCAAGTCTGAACCACTCTGGGATTGCGATCTACACTACAAGATCTAGATATCGCTCACTCCAATCTTCCGAATGGCGAACAGGCTTTCCTGTCAGCTTGTCATACTGCGGAACAACATCCGAAGGTTGCAATGGACGAGGAACTTCATTCATCATCTGCGATGCAGTTTTGCGGATTCCGGAGCCTGATTGGTACAACAATGTGGCAATTGCTTGACCGTGACGGACCTTTTCTTACTGGAGCTGTCTATGTGTGTCTTATGGGTAAAATTGGAGGAGGGAGGGGTGATATTCAAGAGGGCTGCTGCGGTTATGCGTTTGGCGGCTTTAAGGTTGAAAGAGCGCGTGGATGAGGGACTTGACGGACGCAGATAGAAATGAAGGCGGAGAGACGGTTAACCTTATGCACATTGGTGTTTGATTGTAATGCAGTTATCATTTGTTATTTTATGATCTCAGTTTGCTTTACAGATTTTCCAAAGTGTTCAACTTATGCTTGATTGGCGTTGACTTGCCTTCCAAAACGGGTACGTACCTGAAATGGAAAGATCGACTGTTTTGTTCCTTTTGGTGGTTCCAACTTTTCTAACCTCTTTCTCCCACTTCATCTTTTGTGTTAGTTACTTATGAAAAATGCTGTAAGTGGATCACCTCTATTAATATTGTAATTCTCTTTGATAGCCAACAGTAATTTTGGTCTCTCAGGGCAATGATGTCGTTTATTCAATGGATTTGATGGTAAGGAGAAGAGACTGCTCGGAATACAAGCCTCTGAAAAGGTATGTAAGCATCCTCGTACTCGTGAAGGAGTGGGATGATGTGCTGCAGGTCTGAGACTGGCAACTAAGGGTCATTTCGACGGGATTCCAAGAATTGCAACTGAATTAGCATTTGACCTCAATTACGATTGTAGAATTGTATATACACATGCGTTTCAGGGCCGGGCACGACATACAAGTATTTAACTGATACTATCAGCCATCATCATGAACAGCTTGTCCTCACATCCTCACCATCCCGTATGAGTCGAAGGCTTATTGTGCCACCCGGACTAGCTCTGATTATACCATCTCAACCCTCGACTTTCAACGGATAGCAAAGCTGCTTAAGGTACTTCTGTCAGTCCTCTTTCATAACATCAAGCGCTATCGCTCATCTTTCACTCGCATTGCACCTCATTACACCTAGGGAGAAGTAGTTTTGGCATTTAGAGTTCTCTAACATTTCTCAGGGACTGAAGTGTTGTCTCTTTTCACTCCAGTACTGAACAAGCGACACCGGTAATGAAGTTCACCGTCGTGTGAAGCTGGCTAAATACTTACATGTTGATATGATAGAGCTATGGCCCGCGAACCTACCGATAGACACTTAGACTTTGATTCACTTGACGATCTCAATTCGCTTGTCGATCGGGCCGATTCTTCTTGGGCCATGTACGAGCAATCTGGGACTCGAGAAGACCTTGATACAGCTATTGATCTCGAGGAAGCCGTGGTCAATTTGTGCCCTCATAGTCATCCGGACCGTCCTTAAATTTTATACAGTCTCGCATATTCCTTTTGGACTCGATTTGAGCGATGAGAAGATAAATCGGATTTGGATAGGACAATCGAGCTTGAGCGTGCTCTACTGGATCACCGCCAAGAAGGACATCCTGAGCGCCAACGTTCGTTAAGCGATCTTTCCGTTTCCCTAAAATCTGGCTTTAAACACAGCGGCAAGATCGAGGACCTCGAGGAGTCAATAAAGTTGTGTTGCGCTGCCCCGAATCTTTGTCAGGAAAGACATCCTGACCGCCATGATTTGTTGGACGACCTCGCGGCTTCCCTGTCGTCCTGCTTCAAATACAGTAACAAAATCGAGGAGTCGATAAAGCTAAACGCTCTGCCCTGGTTCTTCATCCAGAAGGGCATCCCGACCGCGATCGCTCGTTGAGCAGTCTTTCGGTTTCCCTGCAGTCTCGCTTCAAGCATCTAGCTGCAATCGAGGAACTCGAGGAGGTGATAAAGCCGCGACGTGCTGCCCTGGATCTGCGACCAGAGAGGCATTCCGGCCGCCCTCGCTCGTTGAGCAATCTTTCAGTTTCTTTGTGGTCTCGATTCAGACATACCGGCCGGATCGAAGACCTCGAGGAAGCGATAAGACTTAACCGTGCTGTCCTGGATCTCCGTCCGGAAGGACATCATGACCGCTACCATTCATTGATCAATCTTGCGAGTTCACTATGGTCTCGCTTCAGGCACAATGGCACAATAGAGGATATCGAGGAAGCGATAAAGCTGCATCGCGCTGCCCTAGATCTTCGCCCGGAAGGGCGTCCTGACCGCCATTCGTTGAACAATCTTGCAAGTTCCGTCCGGTTTCGCTTCAAGCTCAGTGGCAGGACGGAGGATCTCGAGGAGTCGATAGAGGTGGACCGTTCTGCTGTGGACTTTTGTCCGAAGCAGCACCCTGCTAGTCACTCATTACTGGCTAACCTTGCGTGTTCGCTGCGATCTGACTTCAAGCACGGGGGCGGAACTAAAGATCTCGAGGGGGCGATAAAGCTTGACAGAGCCGCGCTATGTCTTCTTCCGTTAGAACATCGTCTTTACTCCCTGTCACTATTCACGCACAGCTATTCTCTCTATACCCGTTTTCACAGAAAGTCACGTTTAAGCGATTTTGAAGTCCATCCGGTATTTGAAACAGGCAACCGCACACATTTATTCAAGCTGCTTGGGTCGACTTCAAGCAGCAACGCAATGGACAAGATTGGCTCAACGTCATGATCATTTTACTGCTCTCGAGGCGTACAGGACGGCGATGTCACTGCTTCAGCGCGCTCTCGCTTTCAGTCCAACTGTATCCGAGCAGCACAAATTCCTTTCTCGAGATATCACGTATCAGTCACTTGATGTAGATGCGGCCTCGAATGCCATAGGGAAAAATGATCTCGCCCAGGCCGTTGAGCTCGTCAAAGAAGGGAGGACAAGTCACTTTCTGAGAGGTTCAGCGGTTGCAGTCGTCATCTAGAAGTGCTATTGACATCTTCCGACTCGTATGTATCCAGTGCTGACGTAGCTAAGTCCTGCGCGGAAATGTTCGTTTCGGGAGAATACAGGATCTCGAAGATGCCATTGCACTACAGCGTCCCGCCCTGGAACTTCGCCCGGAGAGTCACCCGGATCGTTCAATGTCCTTGGGGAATCTCGCGAACTTTCTGTCGACACGTTTCGACCATTTCGGGAGAATGCAGAATCTCGAAGACGCGATTGCACTCGAACGTTCCGCCCTGGAGCGTTGACCAGAGGATCACCCGCATCGTTGTTCGTCATTGACAAATCTTGCCGAATCTCTCTACCTTCGTTTTCGTAAAGAAGGGCATATGAATGACTTCAACAAATCCATTCAGCTTAGATACCACACTACTGGCCACGCGTTCTCAAGTTTCTCTCATCGTCTTAAGGCCGTACGGAGGTGGAACGACAACTGTGCATTCTCATGATCACCCCACTCTCCTTGAAGCTCTATTTCATTACTTCAACGTGTCCTCTTCACTAGACCTACTCTGTCCACACGGCACCAGTTTCCTTCCGGGGATGGTCGTATTCAGGCACTTGCGTCGGATGTGGCTTCCTGTGCCATTGCGAAAGGCAACTTCACTCGGGCCATTGAGTTTCTCGAGCAAGGGAGAGCTTTGCTTTCGTCTCAGATGCGCGGGCTCAGGACCCCTCTGGAACAGCTTTTGTAGGCCAGTAAACCACTTGCCGACAGATTCGAGAACTGCAGCCGTCGCTTGGAAGCTCTCATGGCATCGTCAGAATCACGCCAAGTCGGCTCTGTCATAGGTACAGATGGTATGCAACCAAACTGTGCACGTCAGGCCTCTGTCGACGCGATGTTGGTGCAGATACGACAATTAACCGAAGAGCAGGAAGCAATAATCAGCGCTAGTATTAAGTGATGTTCGTTATTGGGGGAAGTCTGAGTCGTGAGGAAAAATAACCTCTTAAGTTACAGGATTTGAAAACTACACTAATCCCGACGGTAGTAGAGAATTGCCCGGATTCAAGGATCTCCTTCGAGCTGCTCCATTCGAGAGCCTGAAAAAAGCAGCTTCAGAAGGACCCGTCATTGTACTGAATCACGCCAAGTTCCGATGTGACGCGCTTATCATAACGTCTGGCCAGGAAGCGCCGCGTGTTTGCCTTCCACTGGACAATGACTTCTACTCAGATTCAATTGAACTGTTCAAGGAGCTCGTACAAGGGCGCAAAGGGTTCGGGTTACGTTCCAAGAAGTACGACGAGACTCTACGACAAGTGATGAAAATACTGTGGAACCAATTTGTCTCGAAGTTTGTCCAAAAGCTCAAAGAACTCGACGTAAATGAAGGGTCGCGCATCTGGTGGTGCCCTACTTCAGTACTTTCCGCATTCCTTTTCCATGCTGCGGGGCCATATTAAGGCACAGACGATGGTATGAAGTATATCCTGGATGAATACATCCCGTCGTATACTCTGACCCTCGCGTCGCTCATCCTTGCACGATCTAGTGTTCAAAATGGAACCGAGAAGATGCCTTTTGCTGCTGACACGAAACTTCCCTCTGCCAAAAAGAAAGAGACTGGATCCTCCGAAGTCGTCGGCGCATCAATAAACAACTCATCGATGATCGCGCAACTCCAGAAGCAATAATCAGGCTGCTTCCAGGGGCACATTGAGTGCATTTCGCTTGCCATGGTGTACTCGACGAATAACCATCATTCAACTCCTCGCTCAGGCTTCCTGGAGGAAAGCTCACGCTGCTAGACATCGCCCGGCTTCCGAACGCTGAATTCGCTTTTCTTTCTGCGTGTCATACGGGCAGGGTCCGAATTTTGCGTAGACGAAGCACTACACTTAGCAGCGGCGATGCAGTTCTGCGGATTCCGAAGCGTGGTCGGAAAAATATGGAAGCTGCGCGACAGGATGGTCCTTCCTTGTTCGGACTGTGTATACGTACATGATGCTGGATCTAGAAGAGAGAGAGGTCAGGTTTAAGAGGGGTGCTGCGGCTGTCCGTAAAGCAGCACGAAAGCTACAGCATCAGGATGAAGCGGAAAACCCTCACAAAAAGGATATAATGGCCGAGCGATGGGCAAACCTTGTGCACGTAGGTGCTTGGCTTGTCTACGATAAATATATTCGCATAAGTGCACACGTATTTGGGTTGGCTGCGCTAAATGCAGAAGATGTAAAAACTGAACAAGAAATGAGTTCTTGACTGCCTGTTCTGCGATAATAGGAGCGCGATATATTCGATTTTCAGGCACTAGTACCATCACTTAATCGCGTAGTTATGCACCGTGCAATTATTGTACCATGTAAATTAGCCGCGATGCAATATCTCAAGTGTGATCCGTATCGAAAACAAGAGGAAAACGACAGTAGAGCATTATTCAGTGTCTCGATGGAAAGGTCCTGCACTCCACCAGTCCGAAAACCGTCCATCAAGGTTTCTGATAGTTGAAACTATCAGATATCTTCCTACATAATGATGTCACAGGTTCCCGGATATGATGATGATCTGCTAAATGTGTTACTTCGGGCATACAACATACAAGTCACGCGTTTCGTTCTGTGCAAAACGAGACCAACTCCTTCGGAATTCCATTTACTATATCGTCAACAGGCCGTCTTGACCAAACGTTGATGGAATTCATACCATTCAACGGGAATAAATCGTCTGACGACCCGACAAGTCAGATAAGCGCCAGCGTCCTGAGATGAGGGGGAGAATGCAAGTGTACTGCCGTGAACTGAACGAACAGCGATGATGGATGCTGTGCTAGGGACAGATGCTCACGAAGAACTGAACCGAAGAGATGGATTGAGCGGTGCTCCAGAGATGGCAGTAAGTCGAACTGGCCAAGATCAAACTCGCCCAGGCCCCAAATAAACAGTTCCAGACGAGTGGAGCGGGAACAATCTGCGGGGACATCCGTGCGGCGACATACCACCCAGTCATCTTCGTCATCTGACAATCCACTATCATCGAGAAGCAGGAGGCATAGTTCTGAAATAGTTGTCTGAGGCATAAAGTCGAATCGCAATTTATGACGAGCTCGCGAATGGGAAAGACATCGTAGTTCGTATCCCCCTCGAGAAATGAGTAACCATGACAGACGTTCGCCAGTGGACCAGTGCGCTGTATTGAGCTCGATAGCCTCCAGACTGGAAGGAGGCTTGGCCGCTTCCTGGCACTTGTTCTCCAGTTCTCCAATCTTTCAGGGAGATTGGTACTGAGCGAATGCATTCCTGAGATGCGCTGACATAAGTAGTGCAACTCGCTTCAGTCTGTGTCAAATCGATAGTCATATTCATTGGTCGATAGACTGATCGAGTCAGGATCGAAATATCTCAAACTTCGCCTGTCATAACATATCCATGGGCCTATCATACTACACAAAGGCGTCCAAACGCAATGCCGGACAAGAAACGTCATCTTATCGCCAATTCTTCGGAGCGCTGTTGAGACGATGACACGAGACAGAGCCCGTACACACGGCGTGAGCAGATCTTTCCCAGATACTTTCATTAACGCGTGAATGATGGATGAGATACTGTAGGAGGGTGGAAGGCAAAGCAATCCGTCATCATGTATTGTAGACCCAATCTAAAGAGTCCCGTACCTTCATTGTTTCACGGTAGCAAGGAGAATGGTTTGCACCAGATGGAGAGCTCAGAAAATTGGCGCGCGATAAGATACCCTCCTTACGAGTAACGAACCGAAATGGGACTTCAGATCCAGGAGGACGAAGAAACTTCTGCTTCATCAACTAATCGATCATCTGCGTCCATGATGTATGAGTACTCACGAATATCCCGAGTCACCCTGGCTCTTGCAAGACGTCCCAACGATAATATGGAGTAGCGTGACTGGTAAGAACGAGCCGGACACCACGCTTCTCGCAGACAGCGGAAAGGCACTCTGCGACACTGTTCTGAGAAGGCGTGACGTCCGCATTTATGTGGTTGAGGAAGTTGTCTAGGTCCAAGTATCTGACGGTCTCTCCAGTCATGTCCTGCGAGCCACTGATAAGAAGAGTTTGGAGGCGAGGAACAGTCGATAAGATCTTAGTGATCACTTGAACGAAGGATGTTGGAGTCTGAGATGCAAGGGGTGGAAGGAGACACTTCTGGAGAAAATCGTCGTGGAGATGGATTGCCAGGTGTTCTATGGAGGGAGGGAGGAGAATCGAGTTCCAATTGAATGTAGCGTCGTCAACGACGATTATATCTAGTCGGAGGAGTTTGCTACAGCTGAGAAGCGAATCTGTGTAAAATGGGGTGAACTGCCCCACTTCACTCCGTCGCACGCTCCCTCCGGAAGCACCGACAATGCATAAGCGTAACGCCTTTATTTCATGTGCAGAGTCCAACAAGGCTTCCCGTAACACCGAGTGCGATGCTTCCTTCTGGTAGTCAACCCGGGTGGTCAGGGACAAGGATTCAAGCCGGAATTCGCTTCGTGGTTTTAAAAGCCATTTCAAGGTCCTCGCGCTGTACGCCTTCGCAATGACTCAGCTCGATTGCCTTCAAGTGCGAAGGCGGATGTTCACTCCAGTCCAGATCAAGTTGGTTTGGGGACGACCCTTCTTCATCCACTGCACTTCCCCAGGAGGATATCGAAAGGAGCCTTAGCGAGCGCAGCTTGGGTAACTGTCGACACAAGCTTCGCATTTCGATGCATGTATCGAGACATTCTTCGGTCGATGACACAGGCGCCGGCATGTGCTTGAGCCAGAGATTCTCGAGGTCCGGCAGTAAATCCGATATGATCTCCAAACAAATGTTGACGTCGAAAGACGGCTGCGGGAAGTCCTTCAACCAAACCAGAGACGTGTTGAACGAGAGTGAGCGGAGATTAGGCGTCCGGTCGAGTAATGCCTCCAATAACCAGATATCACCCTTCGTGACGCCGATACTTCCATTCTCAACGGACCAGTAAATGATCATTTCGGTGATCCATGGTCCGCAGAATGGACTAAGAAGAAATCTGTTGATGTGCTGGTATGGAATAACGACTCTTCGGCGCAAGCCCCTTTGCGCGATGGTTGTCCATGATCGATGGACGAGGCTCATGCTATAAAAGGGTTCGATGTTGCTCTGGAACGCACTTGCCCACCAAGGATCCGAAGTGGCTACGCCCAGAGGCATCCTAGCCTTAATGAGCCTATCGACAACCAAATCGAGAACAAGAGGTGGAATAACACCGGGATTCGTGCGAATTTGGGCAAGTTCAGCTTTCTTGTCTTCCTCATCAGAGATCGTTACGGCAGGCGCTAATTCGCGCTTCAATGCGTCTTTCTTTCGACGACCGGATATGTAGGTAAACATGTCCCAGACATCCTCGAATGTCACGTCCTCTGGCTTGAAGTCTGGGTCGAGAATGACATCAAAGACCTTCTTGAATAGGACGACGGGAAAGTCGTTGTCGAGGAAGAGTCCCGCGAGCTTAGCATCAGAATACGTGCTGAATCGAAGGCTGGTGCGTAATCTGCGTGATTCGTAGGTTCTTCTAGATGGATCGTCGCGCATCGTGGATCAAACGCAGTAAACAAAAATTGATGGGTCCAACGCGAACCCTGAGCTTATAATACATCACGTGACAAATTTTATTTCCTATTTTATAATTTATTTTTATTTCTCACCTAACTAGTACTGCCGCTTTTCACCATCACTCTCCTCCCGCTATCAATAGAATACATGCAGAGATGAACATCCGAGTAATTCACAATCGTACCGAAATGAGGGTGAAGACAAATTCGCAACCAGAAAGCCATCACTCTTCTTCCACCTCCTCGTTTTCTCCTAAATTCAACTTCCTTTTCCTGCCCGGTAGCTCCGCGCCGTCACCATACCCCACACCTGCCTTCTGTCTTAGCGCGTCAATATCCTGTGCACCATCCTGCGCCCACTCAAGGACGAGATGTCGACCGAGTAAATGCGTGTGTCGCAGCGCAGCATACGCGTTCTCCGCCTCATGCCTCGTCGCGAAGTCGAGGAACGCAAACCCGCGCGCACGCGAATCGAATTTCTTCGGTAGACGCACGCTTTTGAGCTGTCCGTGCGCGCCGAACAAAGAACGTAAGTCCTTCTTGGTAGCTTCGAAGGGGACGTTCTTGACCACCATCTTCGTCGTCTTCGCTTTTACTTTTCCTTTGATATTGCTGTCCTCTGCAGCATGGTCTTCCTCCGTCCCCCGTCCGGCGAACTTGACATTAAGCGTGTGCCCGTCGAGTATTAGACCTTGCATACTACGTAGTGCAGATTTGGCTGCGTCGGGTGATTTAAACCCGACGAAGCCAAATCCCATGCTGAGTCGCGGAGGCGGGTGACCTGGTACAATAGGTTTCTTCGGATCGGGCTTTGTTTGAATGCGGGCGAAGGCGAACCCTGGGAGGTGTCGTACGACGGAAGTGAGTCGTTCTGGAGCAGTTGCGAAGGCGAGGTTCTTGATGAAGAGAGTGGAGCCCGGTGCCACTTCGTTCTCTTCTTCCCCCTGTGCTCCTCCGTCTCTCATTTCGAGATCTTGTTCGGACTCTGGGATGGGTTTGACGATGGGTTCAGGGACAACAGCAGATTTATTTTCAGAAGGTGCTTTGCTGCTGCTGAAAATACCCATCGGTGCTTTCTCGAGGTAGATTATCGAACTCCCTAATCGCCGATACGCAACCGCCTTGAAGCCCCTCGCAGCTTCATCAGGATACACGAATTCCACCACAGCAATCGTCCCAGCCGGAGGCACCACTACGCGACTCAACTCCCCATGCGGCTCAAACAACGAGCGAATCTGCTCCACCGTAGTCCCATACGGGATATTCTTAACAAGAATACATGTATCCGAGCGTCGCGCGCGTACCGTCCGATCCGACGAGTCAAGCGTCGAAAACGCCGAGAGATCTATCCCCTCCGCCTCTAAAGACGCCTTCGTCTCTTGGATGATATGGGTTTCTGCTAATGCGAGCTTGACAGCTGCAGATGTCTTGTCGTCAGCATCAGCATCAGGGTTGAGTATATCCGCTTTGGAGATGTTCATGCGATCGGCTATGGAAGACGCCACAGCGTCGGTGTTCATGTATAGCATGCTCCAGTTGAACTCTCGCGTCGCAGTCTGTTTCCGTTTCTTCTCTTTTTCCTTCTTCACGCTTTGCTTTCCGGGAGCTTCTTCGACGCCCTTTACACCTGTCCCCTTCTGCTCTGCAGCAGGAAGAATGTGTAGTAGTCGGCCCTGGAAGGACGTCTTGTCGAGCTCTTCGTATGCTCGGACTGCACATGAGGGATCTCTGAACTTGACGAAGGCGATCCCTTTTGGTGACTTCGAGACGGGGTCAAGTGGTATATGGACCTGAGATAGAGAAAGCGCGTCGTGTCAGTGAATTTATTTAGGAAGACTGAATACTTGGAAGACGAATAGAAAAAAAGAGGCCTCAAAATCAGCTACTATCTAGTTCCCAAGTGATCAACAGTTTCCGAGGGGCTTTACCCTCGGATTCTGATGTCCCTATGACAGTTTGTCATCACGTAGGCCCCGAATTCCATCCACGAAACATAATGCACTTAGAAATCAAATACTCTTTTAACTCACTTGAGAAAGTTCACCAAAGCGAGAGAAATGCCCTTCCAAGTCGGACTGCGTGCAGGTATACGATAAATTACGTAGAAAAAGTCGCCCTGATTGTAAAATGTTATCCGCAGGAGACGGTTCTGCTTCAGCGGTTTCTCTCGAGGTGAGAGCGGTGATTCGGGCTACATAATGCAAATAAGCCTACGATTAGACTCTAAAGATGTCAAACCATACCTTCGGACTTGAAGCGTCACTCCGTGAAAGTTGATCTTCTCCGTCTTGTATAAAGACCCGCTCCTCCAATTCAAGATCAAGATTTTCTTCATCCGCCGTCGCATCCACTCCAGATCGTCTATGTCTCTGTCGCATCGTCCTTTTCATCACCCTCATCAGCGTTTTCATCCTTATCAGTCTTAGTTGCGGATCTTGGTGGATCATCAAGTCGTTGAGACGATGGCCCAGCAATGGGTCCGTCCTCGTTAGCCCATGTCCGCTCTTTCTTCGTCCGAGGCTGCATGACTTGCATGAATTCCTCAAATTCAGCCTCTTTCTTACTCTTCTTCGCGGCAGGTGTTGACGCAGTAAGTTCCTCGGTCTTCTTCTTACTTTCAGACTTCTTGTCGGACTCTGATTTGGGCTGTTTATCCACAGGTGCAGAGTTCAGGCGAGGCTTCTTATTAGGACGTGGTTTAGGCGCATCCTTAGCTCCCTTCTAAATACTCACATTCAACGACCCAGTTCTTACCGGATGAACAAAAAAGACGCACCTCAACAACCTGTAGGTTGATCCTCGTCATTCCAATAAAAGTCCTATCAAACCACTTCTGAGCCTTCTGTGCCTCATCTTCCGTCTTGAAACCAACAAAACCGAATCTTCGAGATGTACCATCTGGCTTCTGAGCGACTTTGACGTCAGTTAGCGTCCCGCCTGGCCCGTCTTTTTGAACGAAATGTTCCTTGAGACGTTCGGGTGTTACATATGAAGGGAGGTTCTTGACTATGAGGCGAGACATCTTTGAGGGACGGAAAGATAGACGTGAGTGTGAGGAGAAAGAGTACGTTGAGACTTACCTTGAAGCACCAAGGAGAGTGAAAAAATTGAAGTTTTTATCGATCGTCGGTTTCGGGAGACGCCGATCTCTCAACTCCCAAATGAGGTATGTGCTATAAATTGTTGGAACCAAAACGTTGACAGACGACCTTCACCATCCCTCCCGTCAGATTCCTCAGATACATAATGTCGGAAAAGGGAACAGTATCCAAGTCCGAGAAGAACCCACGGGGAATACCACACGCACCATTCATTGTGGGCATTTTTTCCCTCAGTAATTCATGACCGAGCTTAAGTCTGACAATGTTTAGGCAGATGTTGAGGCGCACATCGGAGGGCCAGATGCTGAAGTAGAACCGGTGTTGGCTCGATTTGAAGAGGCACTCGCGTATGTCTGCACTTTATCAGCCGTAACGGATTCATGTTAATGTTCTTTCATGCTACAAGAAAGTACCGATACATGGAGGCCAACTTAGCACAGCGGAAAGCAGCCGTCGAGGCGAAGATCCCTGATATCAGAAAGACGCTGACGATGGTCGAGTTCCTAAAAGAGCAAAGAGTGCGTCTTCTTCCAATGCTTATTGTTCGTGTACTGAACGGTAGATCGGTGCATACAGGAAGGAAAGAAAACAAGACCCGACGACGACGACGATGATCTAGAGTTGGATGAAGACGATAGCTCATCGAGCTCAAGGAAGCCGATACGAACCACGTTTGAACTGAATGATACCCTTTATGCAGAGGCAGAGCTTGAAGATTCAGACACGGTGTACTTGTGGCTCGGAGTGCGTCTTATCTTCGTTTACTCTGAGTTTATGCGAACTAACGGTTGAATTACATCAGGCGGACGTCATGCTATCCTACAAAATCCCCGAAGCTATCGAGCTCCTGCAATCAAAACTAAAAGTCGCAGAGGAGAATCTAGCGAATTACACAAGCGATCTGGAATATCTGAAGGAACAGACGACGATCATGGAAGTGAATATGGCGCGTGTGTTCAACTGGGACGTGAAGCGACGACGACTGAGGAGAGAACTAGAGGCTGCAGGTGGTCAGAAGGGTTGATTTGTACGTACGATAGTGACATTGATAGCCAATGATATTGTAAATATATTCTGATTTTGAGAATATTCGAAGGAAATCATGTGAGAAATGGTTGTCTGTAATTGGAAACAAATAATATATTCACTCCGTCTGATATCGGCCTTCCCTAGCCTTCCATTCAAGACGTCCACGTCTCATTTGACCTAGGCTTCAAGTGCCAACCGCACCTCTCGCTCGCGACGTTCGGTACCCGTGTCGTGCTGTCCTTCACGGTCATCGAACTAGTAGAAGTAGAAGTAGTGCAATGGCTTTCTCGACGAATACTTTGATTATCTCTGCAAACGGCGACGACGACGACGGGAACACCAACAAGTCAATTCAGAAGAACATTGGTGGATCGGATGATAGCGATGGTGTTACTGGTCGTTGTCAGCCAGGTGTAACCGTCGATGCTTCTGCAGGCGCTGTCGCCGATAGCAAGAGCATCGACGGTTCCTTTGACTCGCTGAGCGACGAGTTCAAGTTCGATTTGTATCGTCGCTCAGATATCGACCCTGTCTATCATGCTAAATCCCACCTTATCAACGAGGCTTTCAAGGAGATAGGCATGGGGAAGTATCAGGTGCGTAGAGACGCGGCACAAATTTTGAGTATCATTTTTACATATTTTCCTTGCAGTGGGGTCTGTTCATTGCAGCTGGCTTTGGATGGTTCGCGTAAGTTCTTTTCGTCGTATCTTCATCCAAAAGGTCCGAAAGCTTATGAAGGAAAACTTTTCTCTCTCTAGTGATAGCGTCTGGCCGGTCCGTCTGTTCTGCCTGCACCTCTCGGGAACAATTCATACTTATTCAGCATTTATTCATTAGCAAACCGCCGGATTGATACTTTCGCCTGTTGTGAATGAGCTTCAGTTCAAGACTCCCTTCCTCTCGCTGGCCTTCAATGTCGGCCAGTTTGTCGGAGCAGCATTCTGGGGCCTGGGTTGCGATATTATCGGAAGAAGGTAAGCGCATACAAGCATAAATAAAAATAAGGAAATATTGGGCTTACTCTTGTTTGCGCTGAAGGTGGTCGTTCAATATCACTTTGTTCCTGTCCGGAGTCTTCGGGCTAGGCGCCGGCGGATCTCACAGCTTCATCACCCTTGCCTCCCTGTTTGCCGTGATCGGAGTAGGCGTGGGAGGAAATATGCCGGTCGATTCAGCTGTTTTTCTTGGTAAATGCAGTCCTTTCTTCATCCTAAATCTTTAATCGGACAAATTGAAACAGAATTCATACCGGCAAGCCACCAGTATCTACTGACAGTTCTGTCGATCTGGTGGTGTATCGGATATCTCATCGCAGCACTCATTGCATGGCCTCTCATTGCGAACTTTTCGTGTTCTGTCGCCGACGCCGCCGAGGACGGCTGTCCCGAATCGGCGAACCGCGGCTGGCGATACTTGCTCTTCACCGTCGGAGGACTGATGCTTGCCCTCTGGTGTCTCCGCGCACTAGTCTTCCGCCTGTACGAAAGCCCTCGCTACCTGATTGCGCGCGGAGAAGATGAGAAAGCCGTTGCGGTGTTGCATGCTGTTGCGCGTATTAATGGCACGACGTGTAGCCTTACTGCCGAACAGCTGAAGCGTGCCGGTGCTAGCGCTGTCGCTAGCTACGGAGTGTCTCCACTGACCGTCAGTGTGAACGAATATCATAAGCCGGGGTTGCGTGGCGTTGCAAAAAGGAGCGTCAGAGAGATGCTAGTCCATGTAAAAGGCCTGTTCGCTACGAGGAAGGTTGCTTGGTCAACGAGTTTGCTCATCTTCTTGTGGGGTACGAACAAGATTTCCATATCTTTATTTATTCAGCTGAATTTGTGCCCTGTCACACAGGTATTATTAGTCTTGCCTCAACCTTGTAAGTCGATACGTCATTCCGTTCGGTGACGAGGCACTGAACCTTCTTCGTCTCCAGGTACAACAGCTTCTTGCCCTACCTGTGAGTCCCAGAATTTCCATAAACTTTCCCAAAGATTTGAAACTTACGACATTTCGGTAATGAATAATTATAGTCTGGCTTCGAAGGGAGCTACATTCGGCGACGCATCCCTTACGATTACTTATAGAAACGTACGCTATCCCTAGCCACATTCCTCGATTCGGAATGCAAAACACGTTTTTAATTTCATAATAGACGGTTATACTAGCCGCAGTCGGTATTCCGGGTGCGTTCCTTGCCGGATGGGCCGTCGACTTACCCGTCATCGGCAGAAGAGGGACTCTTATGGTATCCTGCGGTGCGCCTTCCTCTCTTTACTATCTACTTCGCCTCATGTACGTGTATTTGTGTCGCTAGCGGCGACGGCAGTCTTCCTCTTCGCAACGACGACGGCGCGCACTTCAGATGCACTTTTAGGCTGGAATTGCGGATATACATTCTTAGTAACGTGAGTTCCTTTACTTGTCTCGTGCTCCTCGTCTCTTTCTTAAATAAAGAATGATTCTTCGATTAACACACCTATTTCGTTCTGGTTTACACAGATAATGTATGGCGTTCTATACGCCGTCTCACCCGAAATCTTTCCGGCGAAAGATAGGGGAACGGGTAACGGTCTCGTTGCGATCGCCGCTCGGGTTTTCAGCGTCATAGTACGTACTACTTTCCGTCCCATTCCATCCCATTTTCTTTTTTTTTATCCGCTCCTTTAGCGGATTATCATCCGGAGTTTAAGGATACTGATGATGCGATTTTGATTCATGCGTATAGGCGCCGATTATCGCCCTATACGCGGACTTGACGACGTCCGTACCGGTTTATATCTCGGGCGGATTGATCATCCTTGCTGGGTTTGTTGCGTTGCTTCTGCCATTCGAGCCACAGGGTAAGGCGTCTCTTTGAGCTTGTGATCTCGACACCTGGAAAGGAAAGCATGAGGATGAGATGTTGTGATACCTTGATCAGGTATAGGTTCTTGCTGAGATGTATGCGCAAAGTGTGGACGTGCACTCTGATATGGAAGTGATTGTACTTGCAGTCGGAAGATGAAACTTGAATGACAACAAACATTCACTTTGTTTTCAATGACGTGCCCACACGATTTGGGCACGATGCAGGAGTGCTCGCTTTATAAGGAACAGTCGCTCAACGGGACTACACAATCTGTCAAAGCGTCAAGTTACAAGAGACAATGTTACAACAACCGGCTCCGACTCGCCGACCGGATCGACTTCTCGTGGACAGAATACTTCCGGCCTCTCACTGCCTAAATTCTAATACATACGTTGCACGTTCAGAAAAAATCCCAAGCAAACTTCTTTGTATTCAGAATTTCTCACTCCACGACAAATAGGTGCTCTTCGCTGTCTCGTCCTCTATCAGCAAGTATAGGTCTTCTATCCTACAAATGGATGATGTTTCTTGATCTTCACCACGTTTGTTGAAGTTATAAACATAGCTTGACAGGACGCGCTAGAACTCTCCTGCCTCTGCCTCTGTTCTCTCTCCTTGTCCCTTGCCCCTTTCCCTTTTCTTCAGTCTCGACAAACCACCTTTCGCGATCCTGATTGTGCTTTGATAGCACGTCAAACTTGAGCTCGGATCAGAAGGAATATCGGTACAACATGAATGTATTGAAGACGTCGGCGAAGGCAGCGGGTTTACTTGATAACGTCCCTCCGTCGGAGTCGCTTTCGTTGTTGAGGCAGGTGGCGCAGGACCAGCAGGCAGTTAAAGTAAGCCTCGTTTCTCCAAAACGATCTATGATGAAAGTATACGGATACTGATTGTATCTGTAGTATGTAGTTGGTAAGCTGGATCATTTGAAGAGAGTAGACTGATGGCGCTGATTTGAGAATGGGTAGTTGCGGCCTTTATGGTTATGTTATACGATAATTTGCTTACGGTTCCTGAGTACGTACTTCACTTTTCTCCCTTGAAAGCCGGCCGCTAATCGTCGACGTTGATGTGCATACCAAAGGGAGGTAGGTCTTCATAAGACCATTGCCTCCGATTGCAACGCCTTGAAAAGCGCCTTTAGTTATCGCTCTTTTGGGGCCCTCGCAGATCGAGAGGTTCTGCGCTTTTCTTCATTACTAGATGGCCTGTACTCTTTGAGAGCTTCCTTTATTTAATTTGTAAGCCACCGTCTTTGGGTTTGGTGCAGATATATCGACTGGATCTCGGTAGATTCCTTGGATTTCAAAACTTCTGAATCTGTGAGTTCGTTCAGAAGAAGCCGGCGAAGCTAGAAGACACTGATGCTTCTTCCAGTTGTCAGCGTTTTTATCAGCCTGTTAAATAATCAGCAGCTTATCTTATGCGCCCATGAATTATCAGTTGCAAAATGGAAGCCTACCTCACCGCGTGGTAAGTCAACCCCGTGATGCTAATCGTCTCAGCTCTTGAAGCCCGTCGGTCCATATCTAGGGGTGCCCTCCTATTCGTGATTCCGTTGCAAGGTAAGTACTCAATATATCGTGCTATTATCGAACGAGTTACTCAATTCTAATTTCAGTCGTTATTATACTACGTACCGTTGCTCTATGGGAGCGAAGTCGAACCATAATAATTCTGCTCTTGGCGACAGTGATGGTGAGCTCACAAAATGGCATCCTGATTCTCAGTTTGTTTGATACGTTACTGTGTCTTTTCCTAGGCGACGGACATTGCCCTGTTTGCTTTATTAATCAACATCAGTATCAACATGGATTGTACGTTCATAAATCTAGCTTTGACCTTACCTTGACGGTCAATCGACATCTCTAGACAAACTTGACCCCGTCTTCACCCCGGTTCTCGGATGTGAAAGTGGGCTCATCGATTTCAACCCCAAAGCAACGATACCGTGCTATATGGCTATCATCGCATTTGACACGATCATTTTCGTCTTGACATTCTATCGAGCGCTGAGGACCAGTCAGTTTTCTATCACACTGAGCCTGTATCTCATTGTGAACTAATACCCCCTCTTCTGTAGTCCGACGAACGCACCTCTTTGTAATCCTTGTCAGAGATGGATTCATCTACTATGCCGTTATGCTCGGTAAGACCGTGTCTAAGCTTCCGACACCACCAAATGAGCTGACAACTGGCGCTGATTGATCAATGCTAGCTATCGCAGTATCGGCTGTCACCGTCAGTATGGCATTACCCTTTGAGCGAAGCTCGCTCATTGCTTTGTTCGCACCTATCATCAAAGCGAGTTTCTGCATTGTAGGAGTAGAATATCCCTCAATCTCAGGGAGGCGCTGCGGCTTACCGAAGAGTCTTATGAGCTCGACGAGTCATATACCGACCATAAATAAGATTTGAAGTGATTACCGAGACAACATGGTCACCAGTGCATTTCACATTGTCGCGTCGCGGTTGGCTGCTTTCATCCGTGCAGTTTTGTGCCTTCTTGAGCGTGTAACTAAGAGCCGTGTCCCGATGTTTTCGGCGGCGCACGCGTGTAGTATTTACTAGTGATGTACCACTGGGGGCAACAATGGGTATTCGCGTGACAGATATAATGGCAGATAACATAAATGATATTAATAATATTCTTATCCATATCGGAACATGGAATAATTATAATATCTGACAAGATATTTGAGGCTCATGTATTATAAGCACAGCGGGCAGAATTCTGTTTCTGAGCCGCTTAAATAGGAAACAGAATTGGAAAGCTCGCCTCTGATTGGCTGGATTCCAGTTCCGGATCAAGTTTTTGAGGCTCGGAAAAAGGGTTTTGCCCCAGGTGAAGTATACTAATCCATATCAGAGGCAGGAATAGTTGAGATATCTGAGCCACTATTGTGCTGTCGGATATTATAAATATTTTCATTTATATCAATGGACAGGATAATAGAACTATCTGAGCCTCCAATAAATTACAGATATAAGAGCATATACCCAGAAAAGTATCGAAGGCTCAGATATTTCTGTTATTCCAATAATTTCCGATACCCGTAGGTAGCCTCATGTGACATATAGTCACGTGCAAAAAGTCACGTGAGTCTAATCGCACTTTTTATCATGGCTCCCTGTTCCATAACTCTTGATGGTTTTGCCTCAATTTGAGGCTAGTATCAGAGCCTCTATATAGTTCTTGAGATCCAGTGTTATGAGGCAAAACCATTGAGAATTACAGAACAGGGAGTCAAGATAAAAAGTGCGACAAGACTCACGTGACGTTTTGCACGTGACTATATGTCACGTGAGGCTACCTACGGGTATCGGAAATTATTGGAATAACAGAAATATCTGAGCCTCTGATACTTTTCTGGGTATATGCTCTGATATCTGTAATTTATTGGAGGCTCAGATAGTTCTATTATCCTGTCCATTGATATAAATGAAAATATTTATAATATCCGACAGCACAATAGTGGCTCAGATATCTCAACTATTCCTGCCTCTGATATGGATTAGTATACTTATAATACATGAGCCTCAAATATCTTGTCAGATATTATAATTATTCCATGTTCCGATATGGCCAAGAATATTATTAATATCATTTATGTTATCTGCCATTATATTTGTCACGCGAATACACTGCTTACACAGTCACGCTTGAAATCACGTGGACTTGGATCTTCAGCTGCGGCTCTTCTCCACCTCCATTGGTACTTGAACTGTATATTTTACAAAACCTCCGTCGTTCTTGTATACGTGTTGCGAGCCACGGGATACTCCTCATAGCGCTCATTCTTGCTTCGCA
Source organism: Phlebopus portentosus (assembly GCA_037892935.1). NCBI lineage: Eukaryota > Fungi > Basidiomycota > Agaricomycetes > Boletales > Boletinellaceae > Phlebopus > Phlebopus portentosus. The sequence goes on from JAYXKI010000009.1 coordinate 1,113,545, forward strand.
TTGATGGTCTCAGGCTCAACTCCGCTCTTCGAAGTAATCACTAATCATTGCTTGCGAGAAATCTAGGACTCCGGATAATAAGAAATATCGGCTTACTTGATCCCCGTACATACCGCTCTCGGTCCCTGTGGCTGCTTGAAACAGACTTCTGGTGATGCTTTGCAATGGGACTGCCGTCAGAGCATGGAGCAACGTATTCTGAAGCGTCCACCGTCATCAATCGCTCGTGTGATGGAGAATCCTAAGCTGCCGCCCGTTTCCTCGAGCTACGGAGGATTTGTCATCCGCACACTCTCTTTGAATCTATCTGACATTACATGTACGTTGATTGGGCCACAAAAAGTTACTTCTTGTTGTATTTACTAACAGATTTGGACCGCAATATTGATTTCGACCCCTCTCACTCGCCAATCTGATGTATCTGCTCCCAGTATTACACTTCGAGGCATTGGCTAACAAAGTCGAAGTTTCCGGCAGTCACTTTTCAAGGCTGACCGACTGCCATGAATCCGAGATAATACCTACCAACCCATACAGTCCGACACTGCCGCTTTTGCGCAATGGCGACTGTTGTGCGAATGCTTATGTCAAAATATTGTTTCATAGTGAACTATATCTACTACAAGATCTGATGGCCGCTGGACCGAAAGGAATAGGATTCGAGAATTATTACATCATTCAAAGTTCAGAGAAATATCGGACTTAAGGTTCCTGATGAAACTTTTCCGCGGATCAGGGCGTTAACCCATTCATCTTACGGAACGTGGTTGGTCATTTTGTTTCCGTGCCGACCCGATAACCATCATGTGCTCCCCGTTTTTTCCCGTGGCAGTTCGATCTTTGAATTCCTCAGATGATGGTATGTGGCTTCTCTCGGGCTGCCGCTATTTCCTGCCTGTTTATATTTTACAAAACTAATCTTAGCTTTCTTCTTTTCACTACAAATTGCTCTGATAGATTCAAAGATTCTTGTTTCCATGGTCATGGTTGATACCACCCAGTTAAAGCACTTTCAAGAACACAGGACTGTATGCATTAGGCTTGTTTTCACTCGGTATCTATTCTGTAGGGACCGACTTTGGGATGTTCTGGAAAAGCGGAAATTTAGAATACGAGCATGTTAAAATAGTCAGTAACGGAGTTCCATCTCTCCGCCTTTTGCGTGCTGAAGAAAACCATTCTTGTCAGCCTTGAGTGACATTGTAAGTCCATAACCAGCGTCCCTTACCGGAACCCGAATCGGAACGCCCGCTTGCTTCTATGTTGGCTTGTATGGCCCAAACAGATGACGCATGGCAGCACGTTCAAGACACATCTGTTGATGTACTAATGCAATTTGGAATTAACGACCTCCTAATCATTCATATCTACGCGGGTTTATCAGCGAAACGGAAGGTGTACGTACAAAACATTGTTTCAAGGGCTAAGGGACCCTCTTCTTTTATCACATCCAGCGAGTTCGCCGCTCTTTGATATAGCTCTGTTCTCGGCGGATGAAAAGTATTAGCGGTTATCTGGTCCAACTGATGTTACATAGCATTGCCCTGATGGCCTCGATAATGTTGCAAATGAGTCGGTTAGTGACTGTGCTATTTGCGCGTGGGATCACAGGAAGTCTTCATGAATACAGTTCACTCGTATTGAAGTCCGGGAATCTGGTCCGCAAGGCCGTTTCAGTCGTGTGGAACATCACACTATTGCCATCCCGTACAAGCATGCACAGCGAGTGTCCTACCAACGCCGCCAATTTTCATCTTACACCTTCAGACTTGCAGCTCCTGTACCTGATCCGAAGAGCTTATCGTACTGCTTAAAGAATATAACAGACGTGCTTTGGAAGAACAAGGGTCTTCGTGAGGCCGTTTTGTCTAAATAGTCGTTGATCACGGATGACTCCGTCCACTGTATACCGATTGGATGGCTCAAACGGGAAGAAATCAAGAGAATTCAAAATCCGTTTGATCGGTTTACTGTTTGAAAACGTGGAAGAATCGCAAGAATGCCGTGTAAGAATAGGGACCACTTACGTCCTCACGGATGCAATCGAGCGGAGGGCTGTAAGGAAACTCCTTGAGGCGAGGGAACTGCTCCAAAAGGTCATTCATTCTGTCGTTCCGGCGACCGCCGCCGAATGGCTCATCCGTGAATCTGACTGTTACAACAAACCATGCCATAAACATTATTATGCTGGGAATTAGCAAGAGCTGAAACGGACCAGTGTTGCACGTAAGAGAAGTCCCGTCTGTAGACACATCAACGCACTAGCCAAGTGTAGAATACATGAGGCTACGCACCTTGCAGAAAGAGTATATGGAGGAGATGCTAGTTCTCTTACAGTCCAAATATGGTGAAGACCGTGTGGATATTCATGCTGAGACTCCAAAGAAATTGCGTGAATCTCAAGACCCGACTTCCAAAGATTCTACTGTAGCAGCGTCCGGTGATCGGTTTCCTGACATTGCCAACGCCGGTCGGGAAGTATTGCTCATCGAGCTATCCGACGGATGCACAATTCAGAAAACACACGAATGGTATCCAATCAAGAATGCTCTTCGTTATGGTGCTAAACCGCCTCGGATAGTATGAATGTATCATCCTTGGGCCACGATGCACGATAGGCACAAAAACGAGTACAGTCTCAGTTCCATTCTTCACCGTTGATTCTGTTCGGAAATGCAGTTTTAATGTTCTTGAGGCATGGTGTGATTCCAGGTTATCAGATTCAATCAACGAGAGACGGCGATCATTAGAAAATAATCTGCTAGTCAGAACGTCCACTTACGCCAGATTCATTACAGAAACATGTGCATTAGGTACTTGTTGGCTTGCGGAACTCCAGACGTCTCTCCCGGTGAACTGGAAAGGTGAGAGAGCCATCGTGATGTTGCTCGATGTCCTACGGGTCCCGTTACGGAAGCCAGACGGACTCTTGGCACAAGTTTCGCGTTCTCCGACTGCATGCATGACGTCCCAAACGGCTGGATCAATCTGACACCGGCGGATGAATAGCGAAACGTCAGACGAAAACGTACACAATCCCGCTTGACCAAGCGAAGCTGGGCACAGCATACAGGTTGTGCAAAAACCACCTTGAGGTCGAGAAGAAAAGGAGATGACCAGAGGCGCGTCTGATGCACACAAATCTGTGCAGCGTAAGTTGAAATGCTAAGCGATACGATACGGATACATCACGTGCTCTAATTCACATTGAACACATTCGCCTTCGATCGACGCTGGTCACTCGTCTGTCGGCTTCGGCTTGCAGGCAGCGAGACCGCTCCGCTCTTACCTTAATATCGCGATACGCTAATGAACAGTTGACAACAGGGCACTATCCTCTCTCGTAGTCGCGAATCAAGGTCTAAGAGAATGATTTCCTACCCGACTTTCGACCTTTATTTTCAGCGCCGATGACCCTAAGGGACGCGCTTCTTCATTTATGGCTGGAATACTACTGTACTATGCGAGTGCGAAGCTATGTGTTCTGTGACTTGGACGGAACCAGAATGGTCTCTATGCAAAAACTCGATCGATCGAAATCACGGAGACGTGTACTTACCACGAAGGTGAATTCCATTGATGCAATGCGTTAGTCGAATGTGATAGGTTTCAAATCCCTTACTTCTCGGGAATGAAATCCTAGGCCTACGTAAAAGTCGGGAGCGAAGAATCATTGAAAATGCTACAGCTTGCTTCAGGATTGGACGATCCAAGACTTCCGTAGGTAGACAAATTCTTGGTCAAGCTGGGCTAAGACGTGTTGCGAAACTGTGATCTGCAGCAGAAGGCTGTGACAGCTCCTTGTTCTTACTAGTAATCAAGCTACCTACATGGCGCCGCTTTGCCATAGACGTAATAATTCTGGAGTAACGAACGAACAATTTATTCTTATTCATTGGCGGACATCGGCGAATGGTGTATCCAGAGCAACCAAAGTTTTTCCAGAGCCTCTGAGCATCTTCCATTTAGGTGAAAGGATCAATATGAATTGTATAGTTGCATTCGGGAAGGTGCCGAAAATTCAGGGATTCAACTTTGCGGAGGTTATTGGAAGAAGACAGAAAGTTCCTCTCAGTACCGTAAGCTAAAGCCATTGGGGAAGAAACGGAACGTGAAAAGCTAACGGAGATTATCCTATGGATTTACCGCTACAAATCACATCGCTGATAACGGAAGTATGTATGTCCTAGCGACTGGAACCCGGGCTCAGAAGAGTAAGTTTTTATTGTCTCTAGTTCGAAAGCTTTGTTCTAAGGTTTTCTTTCTAGCTGAGTATCTTCAATGGCAAGGAAACCCGCAGGCAATACTAGCGCCTGCGCAGTAGTAACGGAAATGCCGGACCAGGGGTACTTTTTTCAAGCAAGATCTGACCGGATGGAGACCCATCGACAAGACCGACGACTGACGGATACCTTTCAGTTCCAATTCAAATCATCTCCGCAGGCATTAGAAGCAAACTACGATTCGACGGAGCCAAGTTTCAGGTGCACCACATGCCAGAGAGTACGCTAACGCAGTGTGGCCAGAAGGCACATTCGAGAGCTTCCCTTCCACTGTTGTGTTTCCTTTTCGGTGCACTTTGGGTACGCGGTGTGTCCGATGGCTCGGCTTCACGGCTTGAAGAATAGGCACATTGTGAAAACGCCGTAGGTCGAATTCGGCAGTCGCCGAGTGGTCTGATCTGGACGATCAACAGGAAAGCTTGGGCTGCAAAGGCTCCGGGGCTTCGGCGTGAGAGGCCGCCGGGATGGCGACAAGAGACAAGCATTCCGATCTGTATAGCATAGCTCTTAGCATGCTACGGTTATAGAATACAATGGTGCAGGTGCAAGAGGAAAACCGAAACATATTTGCAGCGCAAGTCGCTTGATCCCAGGTAACGGCGAACTGACCTGACCGATTCGGAAAGAAGTTATCGTTAGTCGGGCGGTGTGGTGCAGCTGATTCGTGTTAGCTGCGATGGAAAATATTAATGATGTACACGAGGTTTTTTCAGTCTAAGGTACTTACAAGCGCCTAGACCACCTGCCGTGAATCCGAGCGCTACGAATTAGGTCCTATGCTGCGCATTCATTCATCTATTTTATTCATTCATCTTCGAAGCAGAGATGCCAGCTCAAATGATCGGCTGTTCGAGTTGGATGAATGCAGCTGCGACGAGGGTCATCAAGCAAACTTGGCGGCTAACTTACACCTGCTGTGCTACTGGAAGCAATGTGTACCTTTACCCTGGATAAATGACCTCATATCAGATGAGGTTACCAGGAAACGGAAGCAAATATTGCTTCGAGCGTTGGACCAGTATTTGATTTAGCAGAACAGATGCGAGTCGGAGTGGCGTCTGAGTTAAATTTGCTGCGAAGACAGTATCTCATCAAGACAAAGCATCGGCAATAGTAAACTGTACTTGAAAAGCTCAGATTTTCAAAAAGTATTGATAGAAAGACAAAAGGCTTGATTGATTTGACTCGGAAAGAGACAACTTCAGCTAGCTGTGAAGCGATAGACTTTTATCGAAAGCCGATAATCTCCGGGATTGTGGACCAGAAAATTTGTGGACTAGAGGTGCAGAGGAAATCTTAAACCTGCATTCCTCGACCAGCATCAGCCAGCATCAGCCTCTTTTGAGCTGATTCATATTTGTCACTGTCATTCCAAGGCAGCACTAGCTTTATCGGAATCCCTCGAGTGGCTTGGAAGGCGAAGCAAGCGCCCACACGGATGCAATTTTCTTTCTCGCAACGTGGCTGAAAGTAAGTAGGGTTTCGTTATGATCTGATACGGTGCGATCTCCTTCGGAGGACGGCGATCAGGAATCAAGAAATCAGTGATCAGGGACGTCGTGTACGTGTACGTACGTACATGCGTAGACCAAAGTCAAAGAAAAGAACTTGGGTGATCTTCAAAATCTAATTTCTTGACAACTCAACAAGGGAAGAAAGGAAGTATGCGAAGCAAAAAAAAAGGTGAGCTCGGGCGTAAAGCCACTTAGACAGTTCGACGGCGCGACAGACTCGGAAGGGAACAGAGATCCGCCGGGCACGGGTCCTGGGGCGTGGTACAACCGTGGCGCACCTTCTGAAAAGTGTAATTCATGACGTTCTTTCCGACATTCTATCGCATCTCGGTGGCAATGTAAAGAGAAGGACACCGAAATAAAAATTAATTTTGAAGTTGTATGCCATGCCAAAGATGCGTGCGTCACGCCACAGATCACACAGCGCGGGACTCGGGTGCCCGAGTATGCGTGTGTTTCATGTGTTTTACACGTCGCGCGGGAAGTGTGAGTGTATATCTTTCAACTCACTGTAAGAATGTTATCAAATACACTTCGTTCCGAACGTCTTTTCTCGGGGAAGGATTGATGACGAGTTGAATGTACGTACTGTATATGATCATGACAACGATCGAAGCTACGTACGTACGGACCACAATCATGTCAATGCGTCACTGAGGGAACGAAAGGAATGAGTACAGCGGGAATGCCACGCCATGATGGGCTGTATGATTCTGCTAGACTTGTCAACTAGGCATGATCCTTGACGTGACCTGTCCACAGGGGTGATACTTGACTCTTGACTGTCGTAAACTCACCCGTTTGCAAAAGAAAATGTGGCTTCGGTGTTTCAGCATAATCCAGCTATCTTTAGACCGGACAGATTCACTCGCTCGGTAGTGATCCCGTCATCGAAGCTAAAGCCATCATCGACCCCACGGCGTACAAGGGACAATTACTTCGCACCCGGTCCGTTCCGGACCGCCAATCAGCGCTCTAAGCAAGTTTCAGCTCTTCTTCTCAACAAGGAATTTGAAAACGGAGAAAAGGGATCTAGATGCTTGACGAGAATTGGAAAATGCTTGAGCATGTTCAGGAATAGAGATCACGGCGCTACACGAAGACCGCGGCGGTGGTCGTCCATGCGTTGAATCGTGAGACGGGAATTGAATAGACAAGGAGTTTGAATGAAAGAGAAATTAGAAATGAGGGGGAAGAGGCGGAGGAAAGAGAAGTGTAAATAGCATACGTACTAGAATCTCGCTCCCAAAAACGCCACGAACGGTCCTTATGTGGATCCCATTCATTTCCAGGTGAGCCAACGATCAAATGGATATCGTCCCAGATGTGTATCTTCCAGAATCAGCTTATGGCGTGCTCCACAATTTCAGCAAAGATGAAGCCAACATTTCGAGAACGAGAGCCTTTAGGACAGTGATATCGATATGCTGAGGACGCAAAGTTCCGCGAAACGCGGATTTGTCGGGCAGACAAGAACAAACCGACAGACAAATACATGGAAAATCAACGGCATTAGCAACGATAAAATAGGCTGATGAGGAACATTCTTACTTATTAACGAGAATCATCAGGATGTTATGAACACGAGACAATTGATGGGCGCACTTCGGTCTGCTTTGCTTTAGTCCTAGAGTTGATCACCTCGTGTTCCGGTTGCCTTGCAATGCACTGTGTATACGTATATATTTCTTCGGGCTTACGAAAGATCTCGATTCGAGACCGAGCCGACCAGGACAGGAGAGTGAAATTCTTTCGGCGAAAGTTTTTGGTTCAGAAGACCCTATGAATACGGTATGCCGTGAAGGAAATGCATGGACAAATACATAAATAGCGAAGATATGAATGATGCTGATATTGAAGTAGATTATGAATAGACATGCGCGGCAGTGATGCGCATCGCGCGCGAAAGACTTGTAAGTTACAAGCTATTGAGCCAGGGCGCCAATGTTGACGGCATGGTGGCGCCCTGATACCCTGGATCCGGCAACGGCAATGCTCGGCCTGCGTAGGTAAAACTGTAATCTCGTTCGGTGTCCAGTCTTTACAGAGCCTCGAGCCTTGAGTAGAGGTGCTGCCGATTTCGGTGCCAGTATTGAAATTCATTCTCACACGAGAATATCGATCGAACTTGAGCGGGAGGACGAGAAGACTCATAGCGGCCATTAAGCGCATAATTGGCAAGATTGCACTTGGAAAGTCCAAATTTACTTGGGCATGCCATAAAACCTAGACCTCGAAATGAAAGAAGATAGAAGGGTTACGCAATGTCTGCAAGGATACAATACATCCAGACTCGAGAACGCTGACGGAACGAGGACGGTAGAAGAGAAGCTGTTTCGTGGATGACGAGGCGATAGAAGAGATGTCTGCATAAGGAATTGTGGGGAGGGTGAGACGCCGGCCCAGCCGAAGCTAAGAGTTGCAGAAGATTCGGAGAAGACTAGACATTCCCGAGGAGCTGGCGAGGCGGCGATGGAAGTTCATAGGTACATAGGTCGGCGAGCGGATGAACAGACGACGGAGCCAGAGTTTAGGTGTCGTGGACTACTGACGATTCGGAATCCATAAACCAGAAGACGGGAAGATAAGAAGAAGAGAAGGTGGGAAGCTGACGACGGGACGAGAAGAGGTTGTCGGCTTGGGGCGTGCCCGATTTGGTCATACGTGGTGATGCCCGAAAAGGAAAGATCTTCTGGCACTATGAGGCTTGTCGCCGTGGTTCTCCCCCATAATTGGCACTTTTTTCCTTTGGATTTGGCTTTGGCGTTGACTTCGACTGGTACTTACGGAATGGACAGGCAGGCATTCCTCATCTCATCTGATTCCTTGATCGCGTTCTGTTCGTAACGGTAGGGAGGGCATGATTCCCTGGCAGTGGCACTCTGAGCTCCTGACTCCCGAACGGGGACTATACAATGGATGCTGACATAAAGATAGCGACGAGAGATGGACGGATGTGGACGGTCGCTGATGACGGGATCTCACGCTCGGCAGGCGGATGAGGGGGGCGATAGGGTAGACTTTGAGTGCACGAGGTAGCAGCGAGTGGCATGATGATGGACTCGGGAGATGATGGCGAAATGAGACGCCGAGGCTAGCAAGCTTGACAGAAGACAAGGACACGACGTCGTATCCATATACGTGCCCCGTGGCTATGGTCATAACGGTCATGGCCGTGGCCAGTGAGGAGAGCAAAAGAAAGAGGCGTTAGAGTGCAAATGTGAGTAAGCTTCCGGCATCATCTGAGTAACGCATCTTGTATCTGAAATCTGCATCTGTTGAGATCTCTGCTCCTTTTTGTCCGTGCGATGCATAACGTTACTACAAGTCAGGGTCGACGATCATCAGATTCCATTCGCCTGGCCTTTCCTTTTTCGGTAATAACCCTTTTCGAATTTTGGCTTATTTCTCATTTATTTATATGTAGGCCAGGTATAAAGACCGCTATGTCTCTGGTCTGCATATATTCTTCTTCCCTCCCCGGCCTTATGTCCCCCTCCTCGCCCTTCATGTCGCACGCCCAACCACCGCAGTCGGGCTATCGTCTACGTCCAGTGCGCATGGACGCATCCGTCCATCTTCCGTCAGTGTCACCTTCCCCGCCTCCATCCTCGGCGTACAGTGCCGACGTACCGACGCCCAACTCTGCACACATGCTCCCTCCTCATCCAATGCAGACTCAGTCTCAAGACTCACATACCCTGCCCCCTTTAGTCCTTTCCCCCAGTAATCCCAATGCTCCCCCGAGGCCCTGGTCTCCTTCCGCTGGTGTACGAGGCACGTTATACTCACCTTCCCTGCCTATTTATACAGCTAATGATTTGTAATATACACAGAAATCGACGCAGCCCCTCCGCCGCGCCGCGCCGGTCTTCCTGCTCCTCCTACAGGCCATGACCTCATGGCACTGTTCCCCGTACCCTCGCCATCTGCACCGCCTACGTACGCTGCAGTCCCGAATGCTGCATCAGGCTCAGGTGCTCCCTCTCCTGGTGCCAACGTTCCGATCCCAATACCAACAAGTGGATGGTTCATTAATGAGGAACGGAGGTTCTTCGCTAGGGAAGGTAAAGAAATAGTAAGATTGAAGAGGGAGGAGGCGCTTGGAGCCGGTCCGAGCGGAAGTAATGGCGCCGGAAGTGGATCTGGTACCGGAATAAGTTCTGTAGGGACCAAAAGAGAAAGAGAGAGCGACAGGGAAAGAGAGATGGCAAGTACGAAACGCTCACCTCCGGCCAACCATCCCGGACCTTCCACAATGGTGCAAGGACCGGCTTCCGTTTCGTTCCATTCTAGTCCACCTCCTCCGTCTGCTCCTCTCATCTCTCCTCCCATTCCCGTTCGCATTCTGCGTCTCAACCTCAGCAACCATTTCTTACATTGGTGCAGTCGAACACGCCGTTCCGTCAACCACCTCCGCCTCCACCCCGGGACAGGGATCCTGCGAGGTATAGGGAAAGAGAAAGAGATGCAGAAGGTGATATGCATATGCAGCCAACTGATGCACCACCGATGAACGCTCTATCTCAGCATCAGCAAGGGAGAGGACCATATGCTCCCCCTCCGTCCGCTCCGCATCATGGTTCTGTGCACTCTTCTCCAGCTCCCCCACCATCTGCACAACAAGTACAACATCACGTCCATGGACATATTCGGGCTCCTTCATACGGTGCTCCTCCCCCACCCCAGCAACATCCCCAGCAGTACACTTTTTCACATACGCCTCCCCCTGCTTCACATCCTCACTCGCAGCCACCGCCGCCTCATGTACGTGGTTCCTATACTCACCCGCCTCCTCCGCCTCCTGTGCCGTCGAGGAGTAGTCCTTCGTATAGCGTCCAGCCTGCATCCCATCATGAGCCCGTTGCTCCTCCGGCTGCACCTCAAGCTCAAAGCCAAAGTTTGCACCCGACATACAGTGCGGTCCCTCCTCCACCAGCTCAACATCCGCCGTACACTCACCACCAGCAAAACTACTCAGTATCCCCTCCTTCACAGTCTCAGTCAACCTACCCTCCAGATGGACACGTTCGTGACCGCGAGAGGGGTCGAGAAGCATATCCGAGTCCCTCTCCCAGTCGGGAAGGGTACCCTTCCCACTCCAACACGTCTGCACCACCTCACGGTAGTAGTGGATATTCAGAAGGGTATGGGGGTGGCAGCGCTTATCTTGCAGCAAGTGAACGGAGACGGGCGGGGAAGCATACCCGCCGCGTTGTTGTGAAAGCGTAATTTCATCTGTCAATTTGAATGGAATGTCTCGATTTCAAGATCGGGGTTTTGTTTTGTTTTCCAAGTTGAACGGGTTTCGTTTCTTTTTTGTTTTCGACGTTACTAAATTCCTGGCCTGTATCCGAGATCTTTCGTCTCTTTCACTTACCTTGTTTTTGCCTTGTTCCGCCTTTGTCTTCCTGAATCGTGTCCTCCTTCCGGTTTATTATTGTACCTTTGCTATATCTAATCCATCTTTCACTTTGTGCTCTTTTCAGTCGAACAACGCGACTTCATTAGAAAAGACCAAATATAAATGGAATACAAGATTCTAGATGTGCAGGACGATATACGATTTACACGATAAGTAAGATACTTAGATGGGGAATGGAGAGATGAGATGGAGGAATGAAAGAGGAAAGGAGGTCGGAAACTCGGAGAGAAGACAAACTCGGAAATGAAATTGACGAATTTCCATTTGTGGAGAAGGTCGCGTCGCGTGGCACCTGAGAGAGCCACGTGACTTTTGAGATTAATTTCAAATTTAATTTCCGTTGTGGCGTGTGCGTAAAAAACATAACATCGCTTTTCCTACTACGTCCTTCCTTTAGAAACCAGGCCTAGCATCTTTTTGCTTTTCCTACCTTTGTAATCGGTATACAGAAATAAATATATGAATTTCCACCATGCACCGGCATCAGGCTGCATCTTTCAACTCACTGACTACATTTCTTCCCAGTGGTCTTTCCCAGTCCCTGGTATCTAGTGACGGTAGCCATATATTCCTGGAACTTGGCGAAACGAGGGAAACCTCGAACCCAGCGCGCCAAATCAAACCCTCCAATATTAAAGGCCGTTCGTACGTACTCGAAGCTCACCGAAGGTCCGCGCCAATACAACTGACAGATGTACATACTCCCATACACATTTATTCATTATACGTACATAATGTACGTGCGTTCCGTTCATTCATTCATTCATACTCTCATTCGCGCTCACGTTTCACATAATTATCCGCTACTGGCTCCGTGAGCCTTTTTACGATCAGTGACTCGGCGCGTGTGGGTACTTATTGCTGAGGGGTTGCACTTCGTGTGAGATTATTTTGTATTACTGAGTTTTATGTACATCTCAGCAGCTTCACGTTTTTTGGCACTTTCGGGCTAGTGACGGCGGGGAGGAACATTCCCCAATGGATCCGCAGGGTTACTATCTCCTTTAAACCAATCTTGGCTACTCTGATCCGGACTATCAGGAAAATGGGAAATGTATTGACGGATCTGCTTTGATCTAATCCGATGTTGCATTTCTATGCCAGTTCCCCTCTTCGTATAGTTCTCTTTGCTATGGAGATCGTAGACGGCTGCGACAGCGCGATAGTAGGGAGCAGAAAAAGGAACTGAATTATTCTTCCTCCGCTCATTCGGCCCGTGTATTTTCGGGAGAAAGGATGTTCTAGCATGTATGTACGTACATTTGGGCTCATACCTTATACTTATGGAGGCCCCGCGAGATGTATACATGCGCTCACTGACGTCGCCCGATTTCTTCGCGTTTGCGATGACTTCTGAGGGACATCAAAGGACTTGCATGTGCATGTCCGTAAACCCGTCAGGGGTACATATCAACGAGACCACTGTAAGTGCTATGTCCTCCATTGCAGAAGTGAGGAGGAAGCTTAGGCATCATGAATTACAGCTGTACGGTATCCCTCAATAATAGCAATCCTGGCTGCCGTCAGTCGGTGAGCCACTGATTGCTTTCTTCAGAGTGTCGCGATATTCAACCAACTCGTGGATGGGCATTGATGATAGGAATTGGATAGCGATTGCTGCATCGCATTGACCTTTGCTCTTCAATCTTTTCTCGTTCACGAAATTACTATATGGTCGACGGGAGAGCCGGTCGCAATAAGCAGGTCCTCTGATATAAAGATCTAATTCCGACCGTCGTGCTTGCGACCTATTCTAAAAGATGGCAAAAATCGATAAAAATGGCGCCAGAAGAAAAGAAGCAAACTCGGCATTTGGCGCGCTCAGACGTTGCGAGGACATCATTTCTGGACAGAATCCGTCATTGCTGAGCCGACTGATGCGATCTTTTGATCTCTGGTTAACGCCTGAAATCAGCCTTTACTCTCAGGCTCAGATGGGAACCTGTACAGGTACACAGTCGACCGACTATTATTCGCCCAGGGACGCACTGTGATTCCCCCGGAAGCCAACCAGGCAGCGCTTTGTCTCCGGTCCGTGCTTCGCGGTGCACTTCTATCTCTGTTCACCTACATTACTGGATAGATGGACGTCTGTCGCGTGTGCATCTCGCTCCACTCCGTGTGCCAGCGACCTGAGTGGTATTAAATTCGAGACCATTTGTAAGGTCGTGTGCACGGAAAACGACTTCAGTATTAATGTGCAGCTGTTGCTGCCGTCATCGTCTCAGACAGAGCTATGATAATTCAATTCATTTTGTTTTTCATCATTGGTTTTCCGTTCTCCGCGATCGTGAAGCAGTCCATCCAATCAAAGTAATCACCGTTGCCACAGGTTGCTGCCGATTTTACCGCTGCTTCCTCAGTACGTCGACCCTGCATAAGCGGAATCATGAGGAACGACGGAAAGAAGACGCGAAGCAAGGGCTAATTACACGAACCCGCATCGGAGCGAAGTGCGGCGTGTAGACGGGGTGGTACTGTATATCCGGGTATACTTATGCTTAATTGTCCTCTTGCCTTTTTACACGATGATCAGCAATGTCGCGGATAAGTTACGAACGCGCCCTGGACAACTTAATGATTAACGCTATCGCATTTGGATGTGAAGGATATCCGTCGCCCTGTTCCCGCGCTCTGCGCTGCTCAAATAGCGATGATGTAGCGGGATGGAAGAACTTCGAGAGTGGTGTCGTAAACAGGCACGTTGGCGCTAGTTTGCGGAAGCAAAAAAAAAAAAAAATAGCCCAAGAAGACAGCCTATTTTGTCATTCAAGATCCGTAGAACAGTCCATAAAAGTTTGGCTCGGTATTTTTGAATTTGTCTCCACGTATCTGTAATTTAAGAAAAGCAGGTTTCGCGAAAGAAAATAACAGATTGCGGGATGGCCGTAATTGCACTTCTGTGCACGCGTTTCGCTGTACATGGGTTCGCCTAGATTGGAATCTAAGATGGCCGTCCGGCGACCCATCTAAGCCTTGTCCACGCGTGGTGAAAGCGCCGTTATCTCGGCCGCAGGCCCCTTCGGAGTTGTATCGAGAGCAAATCTGGTGGCCCATCACCTTCTGCGGGGTAAAATTGTTCCCCTTTCCCGTTCTTGGTGTTCGCAACGAGCATATGCTTCAAGATAACGATGGCAGAAGATATATAGAACACGATGTAGTCCGAAACCAAGGTTCTCCTATCAGCTTCAGTGTAGATATTGCTGTGAACGAATCGATTGATGGATTTCGAGCCAAATTTACTTCAGCGGCGCCTGTAGGCAATTTCCTGGTCAGCGGATCTGCGGCTGGTGAATGATGCGTGCCGAACTCCTTGATTATCTTCCCAGGGACCTACAGGTTGGCGGCTACGTTGCAAAGCCATCAAGATGGTTTTGTACTTGTGCGAACATACAGCATCCGTGCCTGATTCTGTTCTCTTTTTCCCGCCTTGATCTTTCGCATCGCTGATCATCAATGATCGTCCAGCGTTTTGATTGAGTTCAAAACTTAGAAGTTTGTGCATATGCCGGCAGAGCCGTCCGTTCGAAGATGCTTACGGACGCGCAGAGTTCGCTGTTCCGGAAGGTGAATCGTGACGGCATTCTCATATTCGTTTGCTTACACGTTTCCATAAAGGTACTTTCTCCCGAGAGTTATCAGTCCATGCCATACGCTACCACCACAATCGAATGAACCCGTAGTCAGGGCAAAAGCACCAAAAGACACTTGGCAACGTTGAAATTGATTCTCGGTACGTCATTCCGCTACTTATCTTTGTTCAATCAGTGGAAAGTAATTGAAATACTAGTGAAACTCACGCTAACTATGGCACGTGTTTCTAGTGCAAGACGAGTGAGCTTACAAGTTACGAAATTCATGAAAGCCGAAGCAATCCTGGGTACCACCTGGTTCCCGCCTTATCTCGGACATCATCAACCCGACGACGAAACTTCTCACATTTTGGTGTCCTATTCCGGTTTCAGTTGGTCTTCCTTCACTGCGGAGTTAGAGTCGACATGTGCTTGTGAACGATAAACCTTGGGCTAGCATGACGCCACGCACCTGCGTGACCGAAACGCGTCTACGTTTAAGCCGAGTGCCTGTGTTCGGAGCTTAGAACCCCTCGGAACATACCAGTGACCGCTAGATTCTCAGTAGCTCGTCTCGTGAGTGCTGCAGACTTTGCATTCTCGTGACTAGCTTTCCTGTTAAAGGAGTAATGTAGACACTAGAGAAGCTGGAAATGCGTACGAGATTACTTGGTGTGCGTGAACGCAAACATCGGGCATTTCGATGCCCGACAGTAGCATCATGCGCTATTATTCGAGATGCTGTGCTCAGGTCTACCCGCTCTTTCGTAAGCCTCTTCTGTCAACTGGATGTGAAATAGTGTTTAACGTTACCTTTAATGCTTCTAGATCCAATGATTTAGTAGCATCAACTATCCCAAACGGGCCACGAACAACCTTCGAATGCAACCCTGCTTGTATTTTACGCATTGACGGAGAGGTTCGAGGCACTGAGCACGCACTCAGCTTCCTGTGTTGGTACCGACGACTCGGCCTTTGCTCGCACGTAACGTCTACGGTATGGGCGCATCATGGCGGTACGTACTTGTTCCATTTGCTTACCGAGAAGTGCAGCAATTACGATAGGACAGAAGGAAGACCAAATTTCATCCGCCAGACCAAGCAGCCGGACCGCTGCAAGGATATCATGTTTCTGCTTGTGCCAAATTCAGATCACGTCTAATAAAGGAACAGCACTTTGCCCGTCATATCCGGTCCGCTTCCGTAATGGCATGAAGTAAGAGGTAAACAGTCAAGCTCTGGTCCTGCAGAAATATCGGCAACCGGTCAAAATGTCGGTAGTCTCTGTTAAACTTAGAAATACTCAAATGAATGTCCAGAGTTAGATAAAACAAGACCGAAAGAAAGACTGGAGAAGGGGGGAGATAGGAGTGACGCGAGCCTGCCTCCTGTTTGGATTTCGTATATGGACGTAGAAGTGTTATTTGCGGAGGAACTGAAGTGGGGGTGGCGGTGGTTCCTTTCCTCGCGGCAGTAGGTTATTCGAAGCGGTGGCTATTAGTCGCTGGAGTCGAGTCTTACACCTAATCGACTCGACATGCTGCGCCACGACTAAGCTTTCTGCGTCCAGTAAACAACACATGTCGTAAGTGACTCTTAAGCGCCTGCGCCCACATCCCTTTCAATGAAGTATTTGTACCTCTCGTTCGAGTTACCAGAAGTTTTTTTCAGCACCGGTTCCTTTGTAAGCTTGTTCTGTTCGGTTAGACTCTCCAGGGTCGTGGAAGGTCGGGAAACAGTCCCCTCAAAGGCTAGGCGAGATGACAAGGTGCCGGCATAATTGCAGAAGGCGAGCAAGCGAAAGACGGAGGGGCGCATGCCGCCATGCTTACGACACCTTAACTAGCGTTTGAGCTTGTAATCAAGCCCTCGGGGCAAGTAACTGGACTTACGACAATCCGCTAAAGTCCGATTTCCGTGAACTCGACAGGGCGCGACACAGTACTTTCGGGACTACTGCCTCACGTTCATATCGTAGCTAGTTGAGGATTCTTGTGATGAATGAGAGAAGGTGTCGGCGTGAGGAGCCTATTGACACAGAGCAAAGTTTGATACCTTCTTTTGCATAGACAAGAGTGTACGAATATATTCGCGAACCGAAAGATATTCTATAAGAATGTTAGGGTGCTTACACTATTAACATAACATCGGTATCGACCAGTTCACGGCCGATAGAAGTATAGGAATACATCGACGGCCAAGCGTCACGATGCTATGAGGCTGGTGTGGATGGCTCAGACTCAGTCTTTATCTGCTTCCGCTTCTTTTTCTTCTTCGCCACCTGGTTCCGAGTATCGGAGGCACCATCGATTGAAGGCGATTCAGAGTCCGCCTTTCTCCATGCAGACTTGGGACTAGCTTCGCCTGCTTCTGCTTCGGCGTCAAATTCATGTTCTCGCTTCCTGCTTTTTTTTCCGAAGCCGCTTGAAGGAGCGGGAGAATCGACGCCTGTGGGACGAAGGAAGCTTAAAGGACCCTTGCCTATATCGCTGCTGCTCACGGACTTTCCGGTGTCTGGGAGAGACTGAAGAGCCCATTTGGTTTCGTCGTCGGCGGTGTCAAAAACTTTCTCCTTTTCCTTCCCTTGCCCTTTCAGTCTGCGCATCTGACGAAGGTCCGTTCCGACGGCTGCGGATGTCTCCTCTGAAATCATTGCCAGCACGGGAATGTCCGATGCTGTAGTCTCTCCAATAGGCAGACTACCAGTGCTGTTGTCAAGCTCTGCCAACCTTGCTGCGGTGCGTTTTCCTGTTAGTGGACCACCAGCAAAACGTGGCTTTTTGCTTTCTGCCGCGGATCCAATAGGCTTTAGAAGTGCGGCATCGTGCTCCTGTCTGACATTTGAATCTGCATCTCCGTCTGCAGGGCCATCTCCAGAAGATGGCTACATGAAACGAGCATATCGGTGGCATCAAGCTTCTATGATTTTTTTAGAGTTTTGGGAGACAGAAAACTCACAGTGGGCGCTATCTCTCTCCCTTTGGCAAAGCTTCTACGGCCGCTAATTTTTGTTGAGGTGGTGACTTCGCCCGCAGCTTCGTCATTTGATGATGAACCACCGTTCTGGAGCGAAGGAAATAGAAACGGCAGATAGGATGATTCTTGAACAATTGTTTGTCTGACAACAAAGCAGTCGGTCATTGGCACACCAGGAATAACACACCCGATTACTCACCCAGCGTTAGTTTTCGAACCTGATGCCAGACCCCATGTCGCTCTGACTTGCTTTGGCACTTCCCATTCTGCTTCATCCTTCACTTTCGCACTTTCCAAGTCAACTGCAGCTTGCTGCTTTGCACGTTGAGCATTTTGCATAAAACGTAGGTTAAGAGTACTATTGCTGAGAGTTTTGCCAGAGGACATGTTGACCTCTTCGAGCTATCCACCACAGGTGAAAAGGTCCCGTAACCTTATGAATTACATCAAATTTCGGGCCATAGATCCATAGTGTGAGCAATGAGCATTCTTCATGTTTTTGTTGAGCATACCGTAGCAAGTATAAGACAAGGAACGCTGATTGGCGTTGGTATGAGTAAAAGAGTAGTGATTCGTCCGGAAGTAGAAAATTAGAGCACGCGTACCGATAGGAGGCAGTGACAAACAGCGACAAACATTACCTGTGGGCGACTTGGTTTCTGACTCTAACTGATCGCACTCACCGTCCCGCTACACTCGCTCAAATAACGCTCAGTAAGTCTCAAATTATTGAGGAGGATCTTAATACTGAATCGGGCTTTCGTTCATTGATTTGGTTTTTTATCAAAACAGTCTTTCCCACGACATCTTAAAAATTTAACGCAATAATGAGCAAGTCTCGGTTCTATCTTTCGGAGTGTGCGCAGGCGGCATCCAAGTCGCCCATGTGTTTCAAACTTGGTGCGATTATGGTAAAGGGCGGGAAGGTCATATCATCGGGCTTCAATCACCATCGACCGCATTACGACGGTGCAGAGGTGCACCGACATGGTCATCGCAAGCCTGTCTCGATGCACGCGGAGATGCATGCGATCTTCAGTCTCACGGGCATGTCTCCTTCGTTCAGGAAGCAGGTTCAAGGGGCCGAACGGCGCGTCCCTCAACGTGCACCTCCATTACCTCCATGGCGGACAGGAACAGGAGGAGGAGCAGAAGAACAGCACGGACAAAGAGAAGAACAGCGGTCGCCGATCCCCAAAGGGTGCACCGCTCCTGAAAGGCGTCTTTCAGGGGCCTGGCAAGAAATCGAGAACATGGAAGAAGCGTGTGAAGCGAGCGGCATCGAATTCCAGTCGCAACACTCGACCTCGAGGCCGAGGTTCGAAGAGTTTCATATCATCATCGATCGAAAGCAGTGGCGACAGCAGTGCCGAAGCGAGTGGCAGCGAGGATGGGAGGGAAACTCCTGCCCGATCGTCCTCGCCTGAAATTCCTACGCCTGTTGATTTGGGTTATAGAGGGTGCGGTGGGATTCGCGACGCCGCGATTCGAAGATGAACGGAGCGGATCTTTACGTGGTGAGGATAACTAAGAATGGCTGTGGAAATGCAAGGCCTTGCTGGCGATGCTTGGAATGGTGTCGGTGGGCTGGGATTAAGCGGATATTTCATTGGAATGAGACAACGAACCAGTTTGATGTGGTCAAGGTGAACAACTTTTCGGCGGACGGATACGAGACACACGCTGACAATCGCTTGTTCGCTGGCCTTGTGAGTCCGCTAATCTGATTCTTTTCTTTATGAAGTCTTTCTTGGCCTACTGACGATATTATCTTTTCCCATAGGGTTGGTGATATTTATTTGGTGCTGTTGTTCTGGTTTCACGGGTTTCCTTTCGCTGTATTTCTCAACTCCTTGTATGATTTCACGGCCGCTGTGATGTTATCGATCACCCCGTTTGTACGTCCAATTCTTCGAACGTCTTTATCTACATCTGTTTCGATTTCAGAGAAAATTTCTGTATTTCAATCGTGCCACCGTGCAGACCGTGACCTCATCCCGGCAACTGCTCTCCACCCGATACTTTATGGGTGGTTGAGTTACTAATGCGGGAAATAGTAACCGCGACTTGCTCAGGCATCTATTTAGCTGCGGCCCAATCATCCTTGACCGGCGGCTTTATTCCATGCCTGACATTCACGATCATCAGTTCGTCTGCCAACAGGTGTTCATATGTTCATCGAGCATTAGGCACGCACCCTCAGTCAATTCCTTTAGGGAGTGGGTGTGACCGGATGGCGTTGTCTTCCCTTCATTTTCGGCACGGGTAAAAGGTATGGCAGGCATATTGTCAGATACTCATCGCGACTCCCAATATTAACACCTTTTTTCAAATCGGAGTATCCATTTCAGCGCTGTTGTTCGTCGTCTGTTCGAAATAGGTGAGAACAGTCCCAAGGCCGTCTTTTCGTAAGTGCGATCTGACGGTTTCTGTCCTTAGATTTATCATCGTCAATGAAGACCTGACCTGGACCCACCCGGTTTTCCATCGTATTGCCGTATTATATGCAACTTACGAACGCCCCCACCTTGGTTTCTTGTTTCTCCGTTGCAAATGAGAAATCAGGATCTTTCTGGTGGGGAAGAGCATTACTTTTGGCACAGAAAATCGGACGGAGGCATGAGAATCAGAGTGAACACTCGGCGACCATCTGCCACCGTCTTATCAGCGTGTCTGACATATCCGTGTCTCCGCTGCGACATTTGCGGAGGATTGTACATGACGTTTACGGTCTCTAAACGCATGTTTCTCGTACTTATTACCGGATGCTTGTGGTATTGCGTTGTTACGCGACTTTTTGCTCAGAAATTGAATCACTTGTACCATCATGTCCCTCCGGCGATATCCTCGGATAGCATGGCTTGCTTACTGAGATGAGCCTGTCCTTACGAATGAATCGGCCTGTCGAACGTTACGTTTTGCCACTCACATCAGAGTCACTTCTTGGATTATCCGCATTGACTTTGTATTAGCAAATGCTGCCCTCCGCGGACCATCGTCACATTTGTCAGTACGGCGGTCATGAGGCGAGTCATCTTCTCATCTACTTACGATAAGCATTCCTTTCTTACCCTACGATTCACCCGGAATGAATCTCAGGAGAATAGATGGATGCCGGTGTTGAAATTGTTGGAGTTGAAGCTGGAGAATGGGCCAACCTTCCGGCTTTAGGCACTACAGGCTCTGGACTAGCTTTGCGTCAGTTGATCAAGTCGAGGACACCTCCGCGATGGTCATAATTTGTGTTTCCACGCAGCTAGATCCATGTGCGATTGCAGAGGCAAAGCTGAACATAGAAGAGTTCTTGGTGAGCTGAAATCATGAATACTTGTAAGTTTCATTTTCTCCAAAGCCTGTCGCGAGGCAAGCATGTTAGTCAGTTCCTTTCTTGTTTCTGTATCCTTCAGTTGACTCTCTCAAAGGAAGCGGAGACATCGTGTAAGACGAGATTAAGCGCGGGAGAACCTTCCGGGAAAACATTCGAACTTTAAGATAAGACGGCAACGACAGATGGTAATCAGCATCCCAAGAGGGAGTGGATCTCCTCAGAAAGTCATATCTCACTCCATCCGTCTCAACAGGTCAGCAACGCAACATCGTGAATTTGCAATCACGGAAAAATGCTATTGAAAATTGGAAGTCTATGTTCTTTGGGAGTCATCAGACACGCCTATAAGTCCCTGATCCGCGATGGTTTATTCGGGAGGTTATCATTCGGGTAGGAAATGCGGTGCTGTGATCACTCTGGGAATCTGTCAGATAATACCTCCGAAAGTTTGACTGTTCGGCTCTGTCCATGTTGCGCGCACTGCGTAATGTGACGGGTAGGCTATGTGAGTTGAGCTTATATAGATTCAAAACAACCACCATAATTATGCCGGAGTAGCGCAATGGCAGCGCGTAGCTTTCCTAAGGCTAAGGCTGTGGGTTCGAGTCCCACCTTCGGTTTAAGTGTTAAAATTGGGGTTTTTTTTTACAATGATTTAAACAACACCAGTAAACAGCCATCTGTCTGCCTTGTATCGTATTACATGAAAATCGTATTACATGAAAATCTGATGCTGCAACAAAAATACAAATCTGTTTCTGTCAATTTGTTTGTCCATGATTTGTGTTACGAGTTACAGTAGATGAAGGGTAATATGTTTTTCTAGCACTACCTTAGAGTCTGTTTCCTCAAGATTTTCCGATCCTCATAGGGTATTATTTACGATCTCGAACCGTTCAATAGTTACTTCATTTTGGTGTCCCTTCTATCCAGCGAGGAAAGTGGGCGTCGACAACTACTTTGCTTTTGCACGCTGGATCCGCTACGCAAAGTTTCTGCAAAATGAGTCAGTCTGCTTTGTTCTCTGGGTCCATACGACTCTATGGTTGACCGCGTTGATGGAAGAAAAAATCCAGATGACGATCATTGTCATCCTGGATGTCGCATGATTCACTGTCTACCATCCGAAATATTGGTGCAGATCTTCGAATTTGCCGTTGATTCGGACTCCGATCCTTGGGGATTCGTGATCCCGTCTTCGGTGACCGCTCCCCTCACTCTAACATGGGTTTGCTCGTCATGGCGCCGGACTGCAATCTCGTACTCGAAGCTCTGGATATCCATTTCTTTCATCTTGCATAGATTGAGCTCTTCTTGCCTGAGTGAGAGTATCTTGGATCTTTTCATTCGTCGATCTGGAGACAGGCTACCCTTCTCTTTCGCTCTCAACTATGAACACGCACTCGAGTCTTCTCGAACTTACAAGCCCTCCGTGGACCATCTGGATAACGAAAAATATCTTGATAGCGTGAACGCCATCGCACGTCGCCTCATCAAGATACGCCACAGATGGCGACGGCTAATAATAAATGTTCTCGTCTTGGAAGCACTGGAACCCTTCTTCCACTTGCTTTCGCGTTCTGAAGAGGTTGGTTCAGGAATGCCCATGTTGGAAGAACTAAGCATATCTACGAAATACACGGAGTTCTATGGTCCTCACCTCACTCTTCCGCTGAAATCATGCTCTCAACTGCGAACTGTACGCATTCTTACGCCAATGGTATTCTTTGATCCGTGCCACCCGCTATTGGAGCATCTTACGACTCTTGATCTGCACTTTTGCAACTCGCAGCAGGATGCCATCGTGTGGTTGACATGCTGTCCAAGCCTGGAGAGTCTCGCAATCGATTTCTTTGCGTCAACCAACAACAATCCTATTGCGACGAGCGCTGAAAAGAGGATCCGACTTCCACGACTTACATATTTCTCTTTAACATGTTTCTACGGCGAGCTGGGAGCTGAGACGTTGCTAGACTCTCTCGACCTCCCATCCTTGCGTGCATTCGACTTCCTCAGATGCGGGCTTGTGATAGCATCTCCGAATGACAGTGCATGGCAAAGCATCATCAATCTTCTCACTGGGAGGTCTGAAGGGCCACTTCCTCTTCGAGGACTCCGCTTAATCAACGCCCCGGCCACGTCCTCAGAATTAAAGGAGATTCTGGAGAGGGTGGGCGGGGGTATTAGGTATCTTGCACTGGGTGGCGAAGCGTGTACGGACAATCTGTTGGAGGACTTCCACCCAATAATCATTACTGAATCTGTGCCCGGAACTGAACTCGAACTTACCTCGAGAAGATCAGAGCCTCTGTGCCCAGAACTCGAAACTCTCGAACTTCTCGACGTGAATGTCTCTTTGGCAAGCATCACTTCTTTGGTTTCCTCTCGAGCTGCGGCCACCCCTTCATCGCTATCTCTGCCTCAAACAGCGAATTCCAACTAGGATCAGGATCAAGCTTCAGAACCTTGAAACGACTCGCATTGCTCAGCGAGAAATTCTCTCGCTGCTTCAGCGATCGGGGATCGGACTCGCCACATCCTTTGTCTATGAAATCGCATTTCCCAGAAGGGTTTGACGTATTTCTACTTTGACGCTTACTGGAATTTTCTTCTTGATGGCGACCACACTCAAAGCTTGTCGAAGTTCATTCATATGGCATATTCCATGTAATTGCAGAGAAGAAACGGACGAAATACGTAAGAAAGGCGAATATATTGATGTAAACATTCACCTATACCTGAGCGCTCGGGAAGAGTGTTGAATAAGACATCGAGTAGAAGGACGGAGGGAGGAGGGAGGTAGGCAGGCAGGACGTGTGGATGAGCGAATGAATTAATATGCATACAAAAGACGATTTCCAAAGATCAAGACCGAGACCAAGAAAAGTGACAGAGGATTATTGCAGAGGGAAAAATATAGATAGGAAAGACGTGCAGTCATAAAATCGTAACATTACGAAGATAAAGAAAGGACTTCGAGAGAAAAATGAAGCTGCAGACGTCTGTGTGGACAAGTGCGGGAAGGAGGAAAGAGAGGAAGCGCCGTCAAGAAAGGAATAGTACAGAATATGATAGCATCTAGGATAACATACATATCGTAGCAGAGGGAGGGAGAGAAGAGGGGGATAAGGCGAAAGGTGTCACGAGAGGTACTGTATATTCCCGTATCATGTATCCAGTCGTCATCCACATAGTCGTTTCGCAAACCGTATATCAACGGCCAACGAACAGCCTGAGTCTTACCCTCGAATCTTCCACCCATCACCTTTTCGATTGACCTTCCCAACACCTCCAAACCCTTCTCGCACGACGATCCAAAACGCCGTACAGCTCAAAACGTCTTTGATCTCTTCCGCAGTGAGCACTAGTCCTTCGCTTTCGTTCTCTCCATTTCCATTTCCACTCCCGTATCCGAATAAACCACTACGCAGTTTGGGTCTTTCCCTCTCCTCGCCATTCGTGTTCGCATTTGCAAACGTATCCGCACGCTCGACAGGCCTGGCAACTCCCGCAGGCGTCAGAACCCTCCGTCGCACACTGGCGCGCGTCACTTCCACATCAGGTAAAGGATACGGGACCTTCATCTGGGCAACGACCTTCGGATGATGTGGTGCAGGTGACAAAGCACCAACCTTGAGCCTGAGCAGTATCCCAGGCGCGTCGGTGGCACTTGAGCGAGCAGGATTTGGATGGTTGCGTGGCGGGAGGTTGAGAAGCAGATTGAAGGTGATGTTGCTGGTGTTGGGATATTGTGTTCGGTGTGGGTGTGCTAGGAGTGGGACTGAAGGAAGCTGATTTGGGAGGTGGACTCGGAGGAACATCGGAATGAGCGTAAGGCTCGCCCGATGCCTCAGGCGCATGTCCACCCTGACTCAAATACGACCTCCGTGATTCCTTCTTCGAAAGCCCGAGTCCAAGTCCAATCCCTCCATCCTTCTCGTAATACTCGTGTTCCCAAAGCCGATTTGCGCTGCTCGGTACACTTGATATGACAAGCGTACAAATCCACGGGGTCTCCGAATCCTCTGGGTCGCTATCCTCGGCTTCGTCTTCTTCGATGGCTATGCGGTCTGATGAAAAGGCAGAAGTCGTAGAATTGGTCCGCGAGTTTGGGGAGGTGCGTTCGGCCGAGCGGCGCGATTCGCCTGAAAAGCGTGGGGATGTCGCACTTGCACTGGGGCCAGTGACAGTACCTGCCGACGTAGCAGGTCGGCCTGGCGCGTTCCCTCGTCCCCGACTTCGACTCTTTTCCGGTTGCTGTCGCCCTTCTGAAGAACGTTCGGCACCAATGCTTCTTCGTGACCGTTGTTGCGTCGACGCTGAAGCACCTGCATCCTCCTGCGAGAAACTCGTGCTCCCGGATTTAGCGAGCGCCGCTGCTTTCCTTAAACTCCTCTTCTCTTGACTCTTTGATTGACCTCGGACCCATTCAAAGCGTACTTCTACGCCCACTTCACCGCCCGATAGCCCCTGAGCATGCCCGGATGTCGACAAAGAACCCAAACTACCTCCGGGACCCAGCCCAGACACGCCAATCCCACCGACCATCCCGCCTACATTTCGCATCACGCCACCAAGTAACCCACTATCGTCTCCCTTTAGCCATTTACGCACAATCCACACGTACCGTGTAGCTCGGCCAGCGGGCGGAACTACCGGCGCTGATAGAGTAGGCTGAATTCCAAGCACAGCAGGCTGCAATTGCGGTTGTTCTTTTGCGCTTCCTCCACCCCTATCAGTCGTACCTGCCGCTGACGGTGATCCGGGCACGGGCGGAAGATTGAAGTGCGATGGTGTAGGTGAAGATGCATTCACCGAGCGTCGCTTGCCTGTACTACTGAACACCCCTAAACCAGTCCCGGTCCTTGTACCTTGTCGCAGCTCAGTCTGCGAAGAAGACGACCTTACGGCGGGAACGTCAATTGATGTTGAGGCCATTCGCGAAAGTGGATCAGATGACCCTCCTTCGCTAATAGATTCGGGAGTTCGAGAATCTCGTTTCTTGAAGATCTTACCGAAGATGCGCTTGGCCCCGGAAGCGGAGGGAGAAGGTGTCGGAGTGATGCTGCCGATACCGTAAGCAGATGACCCACCCTGCGTCGGCGTTTTAGGAGTGCCTGCGATTGCGTATCCGGTCGGAGATTGCACATATGGATGAGATTGCGCGTGCGTGTGAGTGTGTGCATGAGGATGTGATCCCGCGGAAGAAAGTGAGATCGCGGAAGAAGTTGGTGTGACGAGGAGTCCTTCATAGTCTTCCGATTCCATTCCAGAATTTCATTTCGATTCGGTTACCAGAAGTGAAGCATTGAATGAAGATCATCCATCCATACATCAAAGTTACACGATGCGAAAAGCAGAAATAGTGAGAAAACCCATCTGAAACGCTTAGATAGAATAAAGGAAATAACATACCGAATGTTGATCCGCCGGCGCCGGCGGCCCCGGTATTAGCTCCATTAGATGTGCTCAGAAACGCGACATGCCCGGGCCCGAGTCCGGATCGTCCATAGCTAGGCCATACCTCAACGACCTCAAGCATAGCAAGTCCAAGGATTTCCATCCCACGCTTGTGGAATTTCGCGATCTTCGCGTCTGTACCTGCATCCAAAACGGTGTTGGTTATGACGTTATGTGCGCTGAGGTTGTATAATGGCACAATCATTCGTCGTCCGCTAGCGGTGGAGGCTGTAGATGCAGTGGAAGCTATGGATGACATGGACGCCGAGGATGAAGCGTAGAACGACGCTGGGTCTGAGCGATTTGAGCGGAGTGACTGAGCACGCGACAGGGGATCCCCAGTGCCGCCGCTCCCGCCTTCTTCGGATGTTTGGACATTATAATCTCCCGAAGGTCTACTAGAATAATCTGAGACTCCGGAAGCCGAAGAAGTACCAGATGCGGAGCGTTCTTTCCCTTGGGGTGGAACTAGTTGCAGCTGTAGGTTGAGGGGGTGGTTGGACACTGATGGCGGTGGGCGCACGACGATGAATGTCTGCAGCATGTTGGTGATAGTTTGAGTACAAACGAGGGTGCATTGGTGGATGCAGGGTCAGGTCAGATCAAAGTGCGGAGAATCAATGACGAGCGCGTCAGTTCATTTAGTGTGGCAAGAGCGAGACAGACGAACCTCATTGGGATTGCGCTCCCGTCGCTTCTTGACACCGTGCTCGTCGACAGGAGCACTCTCCTTCACCCTGCCGTCACTGGCATCTACTCTCGGTGTGACCTCTCCAGCGCCTTGCGCTCTTTCATTGTTTACCTCTCTTTCATATTCTCGTTCTCGCTCTTTCTCGAGCTTTGAGAAGCCCAAGCCCGAGGGCAATATAGAGGTGAATGAGGAGAACATGGCCGTCCGCTGCCAAGGTTGCTCTCCCCGTCGTCGTTGAGTATGATGATGGTGAGAGGAGAGAAGCCAAGATGCGGGAGTTAATATGGGACGTGTTATTACGATTTGGCTATTTATTATTTATTTTATTTATTATGATCGTCACGTCTAACTTTGTACGTGGGCAATGCGATCACCTCTCGCTATCGTGTCATCCAACGATGACTAATATTTTCAATTTTCTTTTTCTTTTCAAAAATTTAAACTTTCTTCCATCTCTTCTGCTGCTGCGCATGACTGCGCCATACTTCAGGCTCGCCGTTATGACCGACGCTCAGTCCAATGTTTATTTTCTCAATCGCCTTAATCGAAAGATCGACGGTGCACGGTTATTTGATAATCGCACGTGAGACCATTGTTGCCGAACCGAGATGACGCGGGAAGCCGGCCACTCGGCAATCGAGCCGGTCATTATTCCATTCCCAAAGCTTGTTCGCGTTTCGCATCCTCTCTATCATTATCATTTGTTGATTGAGATTGAGATTGAGATGGGCTTGTACACGTACCTCCGCGTGCACGCCGAAACAACCGTCGAGACTGAGTCCGGTGGCGATCATCGTCGCATCGGCGATGAGCTCACGTTTCGCAAAACAATCCAGGATGCGCTCACTCGAGCCTTTGGAGTAAGCGGAGCAGGGACTTACGTCGACGTGCTGCGCTTTCGTTCCAGGACAATCAATACAACGGACGCTCATGCCAAAGAGGATGGGCGGACCATTGAAGACGCAGTGATTCGCGTCGCGCGTGAGTGAGTCCGATTCCGTTAGGTACATTCCTCCATACCTTCTGCCCGTTGGCTTGCGTAGTAGATCGCAGTCCATCCGCATGCGTGGGATGTTGTCGTTGGTAACGTACGATGTGCCGCAAGTTGCGCAGTTCTTAGCCTGGGATGGGCGGCTAATATACCGAATTGAACCGAGAACGGGACCAGAGTCTTCATTTTTCTTAACTCCAAACAAATGATTTGTCCTAACTCGCGTTGTTCTCAAACCCACAGGGACACTCCGCGCATCAAAGCAGCACTTGCATCCTCTCCAGCGCCCGTACGTCTCTCCGTAGTAGACGAATCAACCTTCCTTCCTGCTCTTCTCGCCTCCGAGTTCTCGCCACTCCGTTAGCACACGCTTGTGTACATTGCTATGGCACTTTCCCAGACTTTGCTCAAAAGGAATTGTCTTGACTCTGGTAATCGCGACGCAACAAGATGCAAAGCAACGCGTAACAATGCCCATTTTTTCCTGTTAAATTGCCTCATTTCAACTGACGCGACGCGACGCGCGAAACTAATTATCGCCAAAAAGAAGAGTAATTTTAAAACCTTTAAGGCGAACATCTGGCCGGCCGCAAAAACGATTCGTCACATGTATTGCTTTGTCACGCGATGACTCGGACACCGGACGTGTTGTTCCTTTTCAGACGAAGATTCGTCCGCGACGTGTTTGACTAAGCCCGACTCTCCAAGCACGCCGAAACACCGAGTCGCCGCCTCCGGATATCCCCAGATCGATATATTTTCCCATCCCATCGATGTCCATGACGATGACGCGGATTTCTCCCCCAGATGTTGGAACGCATATGATTCTTTTCCGAGTATTCACCATGACAGATACCTCTCTAAATGGCAAAATCCGTCACCTGTGAATGCGACGTTCACGGCAGGAAGAGCCGTAAGTAGGTACGACTGCGCTTAAACAGCAAGTGGCAAGACTCGGACAATGTCACCTCTCATCAGGTTTCAGTTCTGTGTTTCCTGGCCGTGTTGTTAGCCGACATCACGGCGATCCCGCTCAGCCCCACTCACGTCCGGCATTCACAGCTTATCATGAGCGCATATCTTATTATCTATGGGCGCGGGCGCGGTACCGGGCGCCTCAATTTCATCTCCACATCCCGCTTGCCAAGAGGAGCTAATGTCAAGTCAGGCTTCATGGCACGACCTTAGGCTTTACTTATCTTGTCTGAATACCCTGAGTGCGATAATATATTCCGTGACTCGTTCTTTGTCGCTGATCCTGGCCTTGGATGGTGATGGACTGATTCACTTGTTGCGCTAGCTTGGACATATCTGACATTTCCTGCCGTGTAGGGCACGGTGACGTCTTACAATTTAAGGCTCTCCGAGGCTCCGGTCCATTGCATTCAACAGTCTTTGAATGGCCTGGCGCTTTCTGTGACCCTCGATTTCATGTCGATGTTTGCCTTCAACTCGTCTCCGATCTTCTTCTACCAGACCTCGAAAATCTGTAGTTGAGTCACTTCCATTCCGTCATGATCGATTTATCGACCAGTGAATATGACTATTGCTTTGACACGGACGGCAACGGGTTACATCGCTTATGTCACCACATCTCCAGGATGCATTCGTTCAAGCACTGCACCTCTTCCTGAAATTTTGAAGTACCGGAGAAGAAGTACCCGGAAGCAGCCACCCTCCTTCCAGTCTGAAGACAATCGAGCTCGATACATCGCACTGGGCCACTGATGAAGGTACCTTATAATTGCTCAGTTCTCGAGAAGGATAAGCGAACTGCACTCTCTGGTCGTTGGTGGGACCATCTGGAGTCACGGCGCGGCTTCTCATCTCAGAGCCTGTTTCCAGCTGTCTTCCCGAGTCTCACAGAACTACGGCTCTTCCATCTGGATAATAATGCTTCGTTATATGACGATGGTGGCCGGGTAGTAGACAGCTGCACAGATATCTTTGCGAAAGTGTCTCCGTGTTGCACATCCGGAACTGCGTTTATTGCGTCCACAAGCGTATTTGACCTCGGTCAAGTCGGATTTCCCTCATGTCTGGTGCACCTCGTGATGCATCTCCACGATTTGGTTCTTCGTAATTATCTATCCCCAGCATCGACAACTTCACGTCCATCATCGGTATTCGTGCAGTCCACGGAGGTACACTTACGGTCACTCCCTCGTCTCAGGACGCTTACACTTATCGGACTGGGTGAATTAGGCAAACGATTCTTGTCTATGAATATGGATTCCCTCAACGTTTGGCAGTGGAACTCCGGAGAGTTAATCTCACTTTGCACAGAACGAAATGTAGAACTCGTCCGCCAAAGTAACGCAGATAGTATATCATCATCACCATCATCAGACGCGGGAACTGATGAGATGATTTCATAGGAAAGTATAGGAAAGTATAGGATAGTTGAATTTATTAGATGCTTTGATGGTTGGTTTCAGACTGGTGCAGTGCAGCACTTGATGTTTCCTATATAATGCTTTATTTCATTTCTGCTCTTTGTTTTCGATATGTCATAAACCAGCGTCACGTTGAGTTGGGACTGTTGGACGCAGTACTAAGTTACATGTCAGCGTAACTAGCTGACTGGGTGGTGGTACTAATGGCTGAAATTTGCACCCTTGTTGTAGAACAGGTTAATCAGCATCCAAGAACTCATTTCTTGCTCAGTTATCGCAACTCTACAATCTAGGACAGTCCACCTAATATATGCACTTCCGTGAACTTGTATACTCTACAGAAACAAACAGGCACTTATGTGCACAAGGTTGACCCATCGCTCCGCCATTATGTCCATCCTGCGAGGGCTTTCCGTGTCATCCTGATCGTAGCCTTCGTGCAGCTTCACGGACAGCCGCAGCAGCTCTCTTAAACCTGATCTCTCCCTCTTCTAGATACTGCATCATGTACCTATACACAAATCGAGCAAGAGAGGGGCCTTCCCTGTCAAGCAACTTCCACATCGTGCCAACCACGCTTCGGAACCCGCAAAATTGCATAGCTGCGGCCAGATGAAGAATTTCATCCAGTGCAAATTCGGGACCTCGTTCCGCAGCATGACACGGAGAAAGAAAAGCGAATTCGGCATTTGGAAGATTGGCCCGGACGATGTCCAGCAGCGTGAGTTTCCCTCCAGGAAGCTTGAGCGATGAGTTGAATGGTTCCTGGTCAAGTTGTCCATGGCATGCGAAATGGACTCATTCTACCTCTAGATGCAGCTTGAGCACTGCTTCCGGAGTTGCGCGATCATCAAGGAGTTGTTTATCGATGCGCCGAAGACTCCGGCGGATCCAATCTCTTCTTTCTTACTAGAGGGAAATTTCGTATCGGCAACGAAACACGTATTCTCAGCCCCATTTCTAGATCAGCATTGATGAGCGACGTGAGGGTCGGAGTATACGACGAGATGTAGTCATCCAGAGATACTTCATACTACCGTCTGCGCCCTTGTATGGCCCCGCAGCATGGAAGGGAGTGCAGAAAGTATCGAGGTAGGACACCACCAGATGCGTGACCCTTCATTGACACCGAGACACTACGACGAGTGATGAAGTTTCTGTGGAACGAGTTGTCTCGAAAACAAGCTCTGTGACACAGAAACTTCTTTTGACGTACCTCATCTCAGTCTCTCCCAAGTCGTACTTCTTAGACCTCAACCCGAATTCCTTGCGTCTCTGTATGAGACCGTTGTACAGCTCGATTGAACCTGTGTAGAAGTCGTCGCCCAGTGGAACGCAAACACATGGAGTTTCCTTGCCAGACGCGACGATAAGCACATCGCATCGGAACTTGGAGTGGTTCAGTACAACGACGGGCCCTTCTGAAGCTGCTTCTTTCAGGCTCTCGAATGGAGCAGCTCGAAGAAAATCCTTGAATCCGGGCAACTCTCTTATTTCGCTAATTACTGCTTGTCGTATCTGCATCAAAATCGCGTCGACCGAGGCCCCATGTGCATTGTTTGCTGGCATACTACCTGTATCTATGTCAGAACCAACTTCGCGTGATTCCGACGATACCATGAGAGCTTCCAAGCGATGACTACAGTCCTCGAATCTGTCGGCAAGTAGTTTGCTGGTCTGCGAGAGCTGTTCCAGAGGAGTCCTGAGCCCGTGCATCCGAGATCAGAGCAAGGCTCTCCCTTCCTCGAGGAACTCAATGGCCAGAGTGAGGTCGCCTTTCTCAATGGCACAGGAAAGCTGCATCCAATGCAAATGCCTGATTACGACTATCGCTAGAAAGGAACTGGTGTCGCGCAGCCAGGGTAGGCCTAATAGAGAGAGCACGTTGAAGCAAAGAAATAGAGGTTCTATGCGCCTCAAGAAGAGTGGGGTGATCATGAGAACGCGCGATTGTCGTCCAGATCCGTGCGGCCGTAAGACGATCAGAGAAATTTGAGAATACGTGGGCGGTAGCGTGCTGCAAAAACTGAATGGATTCTTCGAAGTCATTGATATTCCCTTCTTTCTGAAAATGAATGTAAAGGATCCGGCAAGAGCTTTCGATGCCATGGAACGAAGCCAGGGCGGCACTGTTCGTGCGATAGCTTCATCGAGGTCTTCCGCATGCGGAAATTCGTCGACATGCTCCGAGGAAACATAGAACGACAGTGACATCCAGCGCGGCGCGTTTCAGTGCGATCGCGTCATCAAGGTCTTGCATTCTTCCGACATGGTCGAAACGCATTGTCAGCGTGTTCGCGAGATTACCCAACGACACAGAGCGATCCGGGTGTCCCTCCTGTTGAAGCTCCATGGCGGCACGGTTCAGAACGATGGCCTTCATCGAGGTCCTGCATTCTCCCGAAGTGCTCAAAACGTGTCAACAGCGAGTTCGCGAGGTTGCTAAAAGACGAGGCACGAAGCGAGTAGCCTTCCGGTCGAAGTGCCAATGCATCTCAGTTCAGTATGATTGATCTCTCGAGAGCGTCAGTATCGCCCCACCTCTCATAACGCGTGTAAAGGAAAAGAGCGAGCTCGAACAACGTTCGTGCACGAGCAAGATCACTATCCGGACAAGAGTCAAGCGCGGCTTGTTGAAAAAGCGATGGCTAAGTCAAGGTCTTCCTGATTTCCTGACTCTTTGAAACGGGTCCATGAGGAATCGGCCTGAAGCGTTTGATGAATATTATTCAACTATTTATACGTGATAAGTAACTAATCGCTCGTGCAGGAAGAAGGGTGCACCTACCTGTTCTTCCAGCTCTGTCAGTACATTCAAAAGGGTGCTTTCTAGACTTGTGGGACTGGATGAAGGATCCGTGAAGCTGGCGATGGTGGTGGTACGAAGTCAGGAGAGGTTGGGGTTGTCCAGCTTTATAAACGTGTACATGATGGTCACATTAATATTGATGATCATGAAGTATCGCCTTTACAGCATGTTCGTTCAGTTTCAGAAAACCTTGTCAGTGACACACACAGCTTTTCATATACAGTATTTTTGCCTAGGGTTCTTCCGAATATAAGCCTTGGCTGTCCTAAATGGTGCAGGCCCCTACTACACACTCTTTTCAAAACAGCTCACTGCTTTCATGGCAGAATGAGATACTACTTGCTTTCATCATGCATTCCATGAAGTTTGACAAGAAAATTTTTCAGATTCAAATTTCTGGAGGCAAATATGTTTTGCTCGAAGTTTGATTACATGATCTGTCAAAGAGGAAATGAACACAGATCTCTTCTGATCTACTGTACATAGTCATTTAGCGATGGGTTGTCCTTCCTCAAACAAGGAATCCGACCTACCGGACTTTTCCCATTAGGTGAGACTGTGCCAGGCGAAAAATATATGAAAAGTGCACACTGACAAGGTTTTCTGAACATGCTATAACAACTTTTTTGCTTTATATTCTAGAGCTGTTGTATGGTGTTTACTCAACATGGTGTTTATGCAATGTGGACGCATCGCATTGCAAAATTCTGCATGGGTTTATATTGCCTTATGAGCTTTTATAATCAGTCATAAGCAATTGCTTATAAACTGATGTAATCCAACATAATACTGTGCCTGTGCAGAATCTTGTGATGCGCCACTCGAAGCAGACACCTCCAATGATAAAGACACTATACTTCAGAACAAAATAAAATAAAGTGAAAATCTCAGATAAGAATTGAGACTAGGACAATGAAGAGCAGTTTGAACAATCGTTGGTAAGTAACTGCATGCGTAGTATTGAGCACCTGAATATAGGAGGTTAACTCATCGCTCAAGCCATGAGATCCAGTCATTCCGTTCCATTAATCTCAGAGCAACCAATCGAAAAGACACTTAAATCTGATCGTTCCCTCATCTGAATCACCCATCAGAAATCTGAGCAAGGAAAGTACCATCCCGGAAAATTGCATCGCCACTGCAAGATGAAGTGCTTCACCCAGCACAAAATTTGGGCCCTGTTCCTCGGTATGGTACGTTGACAGGAGAGCAAATTCCACGCTTGAAAGACGAGCATGGACGATATCTAGGAGAGTCAGATTTCCGCCAGAAAGCTTGAAGGCTCCTCGTCCAGAAGTCCATCATGTACAAACCGTGCCCATTGCACTCCTCGAAGCATTCCGAGTACTGTTTCTGGGCTCGCACGATCATCGGACCCTGTGACTCTGTTCTGTAGCAGTGTGGCAGGCGGAAAGAAATGTCAGTTTCTGCATTTGGAAGACAGGCACGGGCAATGTCCAGCAACGTGAGCTTTCCCCCAGGAAGCTTGAGTGAGTCCAGAAGCCGGAAGCACGGTGTGTGAAGTGCTCCGAACTTACTCGTCGAAGCGTCCTAAATACTACCTCTAGCGTTGTGCGATCACCGAGAAGTTGCTTGAAGCGGCGGATTCCAATTATGACATCAGATCGTGCATTGATTGACAACGTGAGAGTCGGACTGTACGACAAAATGTAGCCATCCAGTCGATACTTAATACTACTGTCCCTTCGTAAGAACCTGTGGCGTGCAAAAAAGAAAGGACCCCACAGTAAGTACTGATGTTGGACACCATCAAATACTCGATTCCTCTAATATCCCCAGATTTTTTTCTCATGGACAACTTTGGAGACAACTCTATCCCACGTCACCTGCATCATCCGCTGGAAGATCTCATGGTATTCGCTGGGAGCTACTCCAAATTCCTGACGGACCTGTTCAGACTCCTCGTATAGTTAAATAGCTTCAGTATAGAAGTTTTCGTCGTACAGCTCAACACAGACACATGGGTTACTCTTTCGTGAGAGAAAGATGAGTGCGACACATCGACACTATGAGTGGTTCAGCACGATGATGGGGCCCTCTGAGGCAGCTTGATGCATAACCTCGAAGAATGAAGCCCGAAGAAAGTTCTCAAATCTGGGCAGTCGTCGTAAGTCATTAATGATTGCCTCCTGGTTTCTGTTGATCGTCGCATTTGCACCAACATCTCGTCTACCAAATTTTGTCCCTGATAAGACGCTCGATCGACACTTCCGCCCATGCCTGAGCCGGACGCTTGTGCCTCATATGACATTATGAGAGTCTCCAAGCGACGATTGCAGCTCTCGAATCTCTCAGCAAGCGTTTTGTTGACATCCGAAAGCCGATTGAGTGGGGTCCTTAACCCACGCATCTGTGACGAAAGCAATGACCTTCCTTGCTCAAGAAACTCGATGGCCTGAGTGAATTCAGCTTTGTTCATAGCATGTGAAGCTGCATCTAATACAAGCGCCCGATAGTTGCTAACATTAGAGACAAACTTGTGCTGCGCAGACAGGATAAGCCTAAGACTGAGAGCACACGCGAAGGACCGACAGAGTAGTGCTATACGCCCCAAGAAAACCGCGGTGAATATGAGTACCTGCAATTGTCGTCCATCTCGCACGACTTCAAAAGTTCGAGAACGTGTGCAGAAGCACTATGCAAAAGCTGAATGGATTTCTCGAAATCATCGTTACGCCCCTCTTCTCAAAATGAACGTATAGAGATCGTCAATATTTCTCAACGCCGTGGCTGATCCTCCGACTGAACTTCCAGAGCTTCACGTTCTAGGGTGATGGCTTCCTCTAGGTCCTTCATCCCGCCATTTTTTTTCAAAGCACATCAACAGACATTTCACTAAATTGCCCGGTGACAAAGGTGCTCTGGATGAGCCTTCGGGCAGAGATCCAGCGCAATCCATGTCAGCGGGATGGATTCCTCGAGGTATTCCATCCTCCGATCGTGCTCAAAGCGCATTGACAGGCATGCCGCGAGATTGGCCAACGACAAGAATGATCTGGATAACACTCTGGTGGAAGAACCAGTGCAGCACGATTCAGCGAGATGGCTTCTTCAAGACCCTGCCCCGGCGTTCAAAGAGCATTGGCCCTCCAGCCGAAGCTCCAGGGCTACATGATCTAGTGCAATGGCTTCCTTGAGATCGTCGATCCTTCCGGCATGTTCAAGCGCGTGGACAGAGCATCCGCAAGGTTCCCCAATGAAACAGTTCAACACAGGCGACCTCCGAGTGCAATCCCAGAATTCCAGAGCAGTCCGTTTTGCTGTGATGGACTTCTCAAGATTCTCAATGCCTCCCACTGCGGTCATAGTGTGTCGGTAGGGTGTTTTCGAGGCTTCCCAATGACAAAGAGCGATGTGGATGACTTGACGTTCCAGGGACTCCCGGTTCATACGATGGATTCCTCTCCCTCCGAGCGCAAAGCGCATTAACAGGGAGTTCGCAAGGTCTCCCGGAGACAGAATACGATACCGGTGGCCCTCTGGTCGAAGATTTAGGGCTGCGCGGTTTAGACAGGTTCCCCAAGGTTCACCATCCTCCCGGCGTGTTGGAGACACATACACAAAACACTCGCAAGATTGCTCAATGACAAAGAACGATCCGAATGGTCTTCCAGCCGATGCTCCAGTGCGGTACGTTCTAGCAGGATGGCTTCCTCAAGGTCATCCAACCTCCCTTGTCTTCAAAACGCGTCCACAGGGAGCTCGCGAGGCTGCTCAACGACAAAGAACGATCTGGATGATTTTCCGGACGGAAAGCCAGGGCTTCTCGTTCCCGTTCGATGGATTCCTCGAGGTCTGTCCCTGTTTGTGTTCAAAGACAAGAGCAGCCGAAGAATTACAGTGA
The DNA here is from genome assembly GCA_037892935.1 of Phlebopus portentosus. Lineage (NCBI taxonomy): Eukaryota > Fungi > Basidiomycota > Agaricomycetes > Boletales > Boletinellaceae > Phlebopus > Phlebopus portentosus. The sequence goes on from JAYXKI010000009.1 coordinate 1,150,855, forward strand.
CGAAGGACAATCTGGGTGGTCTTCCGGTCGAAGAGCAAGGAATTTACGTTGCAACTTGATGGCCTTCTCGAGATTCTCCATTCTTCCTCAATGTTCAAAGCGTGTTGATAGAGACGCAGAACGGTTATCTTATGACGATGAGTGATCCGCATCTTCCGGTTTAAGTTTTAGCGCTTCGCGTCCCAGAGCTTCTTCGAGGTCCTCCTTCGCACCGCAGTGTTCGAATCGCGCCTGAAGGGAGCTCGCAAAATTACCCAGCAACGAAGAACGACCCAGGTGACCCTCAGGTCATAGAAGTATAGCCTCGCATTCTAGTGCGATGGCATCCTCAAAGTCTTTACTCCTTCCTTCGCACTCAAAACGTGTCCATAAAGAGTTTGTGAGATTCGTCGAAGGGCTAGAGCATTCAGCATAATTGCTGTCTCCAGATCGTGTGCGTCCCCCCTTCGAACGTATCGTATCGTAAATAAAGAAAGTAAGCAAGATCATGCAGTGCTCGGTCACGATCAGGATGATCATGGGGACAAGAGTCAAGCGCCTCTTGCTGGAAGGCGATAGCTGAGTCAAGATCCTTCCGGTTTCCAGATTGCTCGAAACGAGACCATGAAGAATCAGCTTTGTGAGTGCGACGAATAAATCTCTGACATTGTGAACAATCAGCATTGTATGTAAGTACCAGTAAGGAAAAGTATACACTAAGTATAGCTCTTCTCCGGAAGCACTTTACGGGCACTGAGAGTGTTACATCAGGCGGGACCGCTTCTTTGACGAGTAATTTATCAACAAACGTTTTAAGGTAGGCCACCAACAAAGTTTGCAGGTTAGCAACTTTGTGTGCAGGAGTCATGGACAAGCTGATGCTGGTGGGAGAAAGATAAGAGTGCACTGTCCTGTTTGATGTACTGTTACATATAAATGATCTACGGCGTGTCCCGTAAATGATCGGCACTGCCATGTAAGGTGAGTTACGTACTCGAAATGGCATGTTGCTTCAAGTTCAAACTGTGAGTTAATTCGCCGCTAGATGTGAATCGTGAGCAGCTTAACCTTCACGGAAGAACGACGAAATACACAAAATACAAAACTGAATTGGACACGTCAATGATACATGGGAGAGAATCGACGGCTAAGGAGGCGGAAACCGAGAAAACATGCCGAATAACATAAACGGTATGAATTATGCTGCACGTATGTTGATCGGATGACGAACAGATAGAACCTGAGAACTGCTAGAAACTACTTGTTGATATAGGGAATATTGGGATGGTATGGAAGTGTGCAAACTGCGAGAATGAGAGGTGCATGATTCGTATGTATCAAAGCAACGAAAAATAATAAAACGAAAGGAGTAAAAGTTGAAAAAAGGCATACACAAAGGTGAGGCAAGCAAAGAAGGAAAAAAGAAGAGATCCAAAATGTACAAAATGTACTATACAATGCCATGAAGAACTAACCGTTCGAGACAAAATGACAACCGACGAATGCTTAAACAGACGCTCAGTTACTTGCCCCTCCATCCCAGCTCATCCGTTTATGCTTGCCATCAAACGTCGATGACAGAAACAAATCCTTTGGTGCGACACCCAGACTTGTCTGGCTCTGAACGCGCGAATGCAGAGCTGAACCAGCTGCTCTCCCAATCGTATCTCCATTGAACAACGACAATGAAGACCCACTGTCCATCGAACCGCCCGTACTGGTAATTAAATTCCCATGACCATGTAGCATGCTTGAGCTCGACGATAGACAATGCGAAGGCGATTGCGCGAGGTCCAACGCTAGCCCGTTCCGCAGCTCATCGGTATGCGAATCGATGATATCGTGGTTTGTGAATTCCGAAGATGAAGAAGGTGCCTGCAGGTCAAGGAAGATCAAGTCGGACAGGTCGAGGGACTTGAACGAGTCGTTAATGAGCGAGGCGCTGAAGAATGACGATGCGGAAGCGCTCATGGGATTAGACGGCGATTGAGATTGAATTGTATTATTACTGTTCAGAGACGATGACGACCCTGTTGCTTCGTGAGAAAGCGGAGGTATGTCGAAGAGCGACAGCGACCGTGTTGGTGCAGGATGGGGGGTCGCATGACCTGGTGGTGGAGGCGGTCGAGAAACTACGCGCTCAAACGGCGGCACAGACATCGACCTATTATGTACCGAGTACGAGTTGCTTTGATTTTGGAGCTCTCTCGAAGAGCGTCCAGAGAGTGCAGGCGTTGCCGGAGGCGTAACGTTAGACTCCTGCTCCATTTCCTGTACGTCCGAGCTCAAGCCTGCAATCTCCTCCGTTGTCTGCGGCGGGAGATGAATAAGTGAGCTCAGGTCCACGTCGAATCCGAGAGAACCGTTGGTTGCTTCCTCCTTGACATTAGAGCTAGAAGACTCCGTAGTGGTTAGCGCAGTGATCATTGGTTCATCATCATTAAGATTGATCGCTGCAAGCTCGTCAATCCCAGGTAAACTTGGCGTATGCAGCTGCATCGGATTAATTCCCGCTGCCTGCTCATGCTGCATTCCGCTCAGGCCTAGCCCACTAAAGGAATTCATAGTAGGCGCCGCAGGCTGATGTGTGCGTGCACCGAAGATAAGATCTCCAGCGTAGTTCGAATGATGGGTAAATCCACGCATGCTCTGCGTAGGGAATAGTTCTGGATCGGAGAACGTAGAGTACGCATCGCTCGCACCGACCTCGGACGCGAAATCATGTGCGAACGAGTTCTGGAAGAGATCGTAGCGATCCATGATCCCATGTGACAACTGACTGAACGAGAATGGCGAAGATGGAGGCGGAGAAGGTCCTTCCACGTATGATGAATTGCTGCTGTTTGATGTGGCAGATGGCTCCATCCGCGGGTTCGCAGAGAGCCAGTCTGACGTTCCCCACGCAGACTTGCCAATCATATTCATGCCTTCCCTTCGTCCAATGGTGGCAGTGTCCATGAAATAGTCATTAATGGAGAGGTGAGATGAAGTAGGAGACGCGGTAGTCGTCGTAGCAGCAGATGACCAACTGTCCATCTGCTGAGGACTCCGTGGACCGGAGGACCAAATTGACTGATCAGTTGCTGCATCAGAAAGAACTTGTGACGAGTCTGGCAAGAAGTCCGGGAAAGCCAAGTCATCCGTCTGGTCGATGGTAAGCATTGTCACCTCGCTGAGCATAGCCTCAGGCGGAGAAAATGAGGCCACCTCAGGCTGCGGGGTCACTTCTTTTATTTCCATTAGCGACCGAGTTGACCTCTTGATCTCTGAGTCATCCTCCTCCTCATCAGAACTGTCTTCGTCCTCAGACACAGCCGCGCTCTGCGGTACGCTAAAAGAATGACCAGACGTCGTTCGTGACCTCCTTCGGCGCGTCTTGGTTCCCATCCGTGATGGAAGAAACTGATCATCTGCAGTAGCGCGAGGCGCCGAAACAGATGCATCGCCCCGTTTCTTCCTCGGTGTACTTCTCGGCTTATATCCGGCCGCTTGGTACAACTGAGGGAAAGCATTCCTGAACCTGTCTCGCAAGTCAGTAGAGCGACGCTTCTGCTGCTGGAAAATGGGGTCTTTGACGATCGTAGACCAGACGGTTCCGTATTTCTCGTAACCCGCCTTTAGCGCCTGATCTTCTTCTGGAGTAAATGGGCGGCGCTTCTTGCTCCTAGTTTTCTCGAAGAGGCACGAGCCATCAGGTAATGTGGAGCGGACCTTTGATGAAAGATGTGTCTTTGCGTTAGGATAGTGAAGCTTATATGCATCAGGGAAGAATGTTCGGAATCTAAAAATGAAAAGACTGAGTAAAACAAACTCGCCGCGAGAAAGAACGGAAGGCAGCGTACCTGTCTTTGAGATCGACAGGTGAGCGATTGTCAAATTTGAGACTCGGGTCATTGAGGATCGCCTTCCAATTGCCGACTCCCCACTAAAGTATATGCGCGCTGAGTCAATGACAGGCGAAGCGAAAAGAAGCGACGAAGAATAACGTACGATATTGCAACCAGTCACAAGCATCTGAGTCTCCTCCTCACTCCATTTCTTGCGCTGCCGCTTCTCCGGCACAGCACCATGTGGTTTATCCGTAGTGTTGAACTCCTCCCCAGCATCAGTAACACCGTTCGGACTCGTTTTGCGCATTTTGCCTTTCTTGTCTTTGTCCCTATCTTTGTCTTGTGGTTTATCTTTGTCCTGTGAAGTCGATTCAGATGAAGTGGCGAATGGCGAGCCAGACGACGCGCCGTGCGCGTCGATGGTCGTGTCGTCTCTAAAGCTCCAGGTAGAGAAAAGTCGGGGTGAGTTAGGAAGCGCAAGAGAGACGCGTCGCTGTTTCAAAGTAGCAGCAGTAGCTGCTTGAGAACCCATCGCCGAAGTACCCGTCGTCATATTACCCGCATTCGCATTCGCGGACATTGCTGCCGTGGCTGCCTGAGTTGCCGCGGCTGCAGTAGTAATAGACGGAGGATACGGTGTGGCAAAAGAGAAAGCCGAAGTGGACGGCGCAGCTGTGCTCATCGATTGTGTAGGAGGAGGTGCTGAAGGTGGAGGTTGTGCTTGTTGTGCTTGTTGCTGGGACATGACGATGCTGATGGTGGGGCTGAAGGAATGAAAGAGATATATCGTCAGCGAGGAAATTTTTTACTCGTAATCGGATATGAAAAAGAGATGGCGCGCGGGGAAGGACAAAAAACAGATGGACACGAGCCAGCCTTGAGGCAGCCGTACCGACAGTGTGGCTGTAAAAAGAGCTCACCTGCCTCGCGTAAACACGTTCGAGTGTTCAGTAAAATGCAGTTATTACTTGTTCTGCTGCCCTCTTTTTGTCTTGTTCGTGTATAACAGGCGCAGTCGACGGGTGTGTCGCTGATGGAAGTAGAAAGACAAGAAACAAAATGTGATAGTCCGCGAGTCACCAATCACAATGTCACAATCGTCGCATCCTAACCGTCAGGGTCCTATTCCCTTATTTGGCAACACCTCGGAACAACAACAAAAAATGGCCTTTTCTTTGTCTTTATCCTTGTTCCGCACAATTACAACATTATAATATACGTTAGTTCTACTGTCAGTGTTCGTCAGCATACCAGGTTCTCTATCTTTCTATCCGAGCCTAGACGGTCCGGCAATAGGCTGTTCATTCACATCTCTAGCACCATCCCCATCAAAATCACCATCATTGATTGACCATGTCCATACCGTCTACATCCATATTCATCTCTTCCGGAAGCAGATACTCGACATCTTCAAACAAATGTGGGAACAAAATTGCCAGCATGTCATCCGCTCTGCACGCAGGAACAGGGTGATTCACGTTAGCAATAGCCGCCGGAAGCACAAGCGAAAAACGAATAGGAAGATTGTATGCATTTCCAGAACTCACTTGAATATGAAGTCACCCTTCTGGCCTGCCTTCTGCCTCCTATTATTCCTCACGGGAGAATCGATCTTGTCGTTTTGGTCCATTTCGAAAGACGTCACTTGCACAGTCCCCGTTGCATGGTCCTTCGTATACAATGATAGGCCACGCTTTGCAGCCAAGTCAAGAATGTTTCTCTCGACAGTATCTAAACGAGACACGTCAGCTGAAATGAAGAGCGATATGAAAAGCAATAAAGACGTACTCTCGGCGTAATAACAATACACTACGTAATAGGTTTCAGTACACTTCAGGCTCGAGGCAGGTGCAGAAAGATATGAGCTCATGTCAAGAGATCTCAACTCACCTTCCGTGGGTCGCGTCTGTCCTAATCTGTCAATCCGAGCGATCGCTGCGGCAAAAGGCAGTGTCAGAGGCTTCGCGAAATGACTTTGGAGTGGGATCGCATAACGATGCGTACCTTGCAACTCAAAAGAATGCTGCACGACACTCTCCGTTAAGAAAACTCGAGAGGCGCACTATACAAGTCAAAACACACATAGATCAGGATAACGATGAGCCCACAAAATTTGGCTGACAGATCTGGGATATGAAAACACTACTCACCGTGACGTTAAGCCCGGCATTTTCGCGCTCTCTGTCGGGAATTGTCGGAAATTAAAACCATGAGTACGATACGGCAGAATCTGATAAAGGGAAAGTCCTACGTACCCATGAAGCAGTAAAACTCGGACGCGGTGATCCGTCTTGAACAGCTTCGCGGCATTTTGATTCCCTTGCTTCTGGTCGATTCGAAGACATGCAATCCCATTTTCCGTCAATGCCCGTTCAAGGACTTTACATACGGTCTCGTCAGCGACTTCTATCTTTATTAGATATAGACCAAACTTACTATACAGCGAATCAGCCCATGCAGAGAAAACAATGCTCTTGCACCCCGGATCGACGTCATCGAGGTACAGCAAATGGCGCACTAGTGTCTCGATCTTCGTCCCGTAGCTACCGAAACAATCGATCTTCTTCAGTTCTTCAAATACTCCGGAGTCAATTGTGTTATATTCGATGACGCGTCTAGACTTCGGTGCATCCCCAGTGGTCCGTCTTTTCGGCGCCGGACTTTGTGCCGCGACTTCTTCTTGCTTTCCCTTCAAGGTGATACGCTGAAGTTGTTCGGGGTTGATGATGACGCTGATAATGAACCTTCGTGAATCGCCTGTCAAAAATAGAAGCACCAATGATACGTACCGACATACTGGACAAGCTTTCCCCTCTTGTCGAGAGGACCAGGCCTTCAGGCATCCCTAGACACGTCATCATAAGCATCTCGCTCTCATAAGGTGAGTCATACGAAGTGCATACCTCACAATACACATGCGCACTACACCATGCGAAAAGCCAAGTTTAGCGGGAGAAGATCCAATCGGTGTATGAATGAAGAGATGATGAGCGCACCATTGTGTCATAAACCCTCTGACAAATTCACATCTGCACAATATGCAAGTTCTGTCTTCTTCGTCCTGGTCCCCATTTTCAGCGAGATTTTTTAGGTACCTCCGCCTTGCCTGTTGCTTAATGATTTCCCTTTCGATACGCTCTTCATCCTCGTGTGTCTTATTTATGGCATCATCCACAGAGCCTTCCCATTCGACATCACGTACAGTATCCGAAAGTTCTTGCAGTTGGCGGAAGTACCTGTCGTGAGAACAGGTGAATTCTAGACCAGTAGAGGACCAAGAAGCTATAACTTACTGGACACGGTCGTTGAAGGCTTTGCGAAAAGGCGCCATGTCAGCTTCTAGCTTCTCATGCAATGTCGCTGTTCAATCAAAATCAGGCTCAGTCAGCTCGCCTTACCAAATGAAGATGTGACGAACTCTGCTCTTTAATCAGAGATTTCAATTTGTTAATCCACTCCTTGGCGATGATCTTCTCGGGATCGTTCTCAGTGACGTAACTGGCTGCGACTCCCTGGAGATCAACGAAAATCGACTTGATCGCTCTACCAGTTTGCCCCTCTCGGACAGCCTTACGCGCGGTCGAAAGTTCCTTATGTAGAACTTCATGCTCAGGTCCTAATTCATCCTTCTCGAGTCCTCCACCGTTTTCCACGACTTGTGCAGCTTGTTGCGCGCGTTGAGCGGCGACGGTATGCCGAATCTTGCGTTCCCTTGCATCATGAGCGGCAAGCGCTGTACGTTCCGCTACAAGTGTTTCTCGTCGGTCCGCCAGCAAAGCCGAGTAGGCCTGCAAAAAAGTCTCAGCTTCTCCTTGAGTCTCGAGTGTCCTTGCGTATTCCTCTCCATCCGCATCATCACCTTCGCTCGCGGAGAGGCTTTCCGTTAGCAACTTGACAATACGCGCACGCCATTGGACCAACAGTTCCATTTGCTCGTTCAGGATATCGATGATTCCATCAGCCTCGCGAAGCTGAGGCATGTATCAAGATGAATTCGCGAAGAACTGGAAAGATGAATTTGCTTACAAGATCTTCGCTCTTCTCTCCACCTTTTCCGCAATGATGCATTTTCATGCCTTCCTCCGCAATCGTCGTCTTTTCAGCAACAAGTCTTATTTGGGCAATTGACCGGTTTGCAGCTTGCTCAGTCGCTGGAAGAAGAGAAGTAAGTGACGACAAGTCTGGATACCTCCTTAGGACGCACTTTTCAGAAGCCGCTTTCGCAACTTCTCCGCCATATCATAAGCTTCGGCTTCTTTTATTTTATAGGAATCTCCAAGAACATGATAGACGTCGCCTAGGCGGAAGTAAATTTGATGTAGAACGATATGCGCTTCACGCAACCGCGCTTGAAGCGCATTCCTCCTGTGCCGATGCTCTACGCCCGCAGGGGTTTTTGGCAGATCATCTTCTGTAGGATCTTCGGAAGGCGCTACGCTATGCTCCCGATTCTTACCTCCTGTTTCTCCGGAAGAGGCTTCGCCTCCCGCTTGTTTGTTGGCCTGTTTGAGCAACTCTCCTTTCGTGTCATGGTCAGTGATGACGTTTATTATTTCCGCGCATACCGCATCCATGTCACGTCGCGCGTCGAGGAGAGTCTCGAGAGCTTGCCTGTGCCTCTGAGAGCTGTCACTGCGTTGAGTAAGCTCTGCGCGCTTGACGAGATTCTGTATCTGGTAACGGTTACAAGGCGACTTTTCAGTAGAACGAATGCGATGTGGTCTGATGCACTCACTCTTGACTTCTTTTCGTCCATCAGTTTCCTCCAATTTTGTTCCTTCATGTCCTGTCGGGTATTCAGACATCCGGAAACAATCGAAGGATCTCAGAGCATACCTCAAGTACCTCTCCTATGCTCTTCAAAGCGGTGCTGGCTTTAGCGAGACGGTCATTTTGCTTGGACAACTTGCCGACTTGCGGGTGGGTACAAATTCCACGAAGTCTTCGCATCCAGTGACGCAGCAGGTTAACATCAAGTTGCCAGCCGGAGGAAGCAGCTACGCCCTCGGAGTCCAAGCCGAGCTCGTTCAGTGCTCGCTCCAGATTTTCGTCGTAAACCTAAGTCCAGATATTGTCAGAAGCGCGAGGCCTTGCCATTCATTGAAGTTAGCTCACGTGTTTTTCGACCTTTCCTAACTCTATGGGAACAACAAATCTCCTTTGCTGAGGAATCGTGAGCTCGTCCTGAACCTTTGCCTTCATCGTCCTACATAGATGGTCAATGTAAAAAAAGCCAGCGAAGGGGAAATGACAGGGGACTCTAACCTAACCACAATTCTCTCAAACAAGTCCTTGAAGTACACGGCAAAACCTGGTTTCTGGAGCCTTGGCCACACTTTCGGAGACTCGATAACAGCACCGATGCGCAGAAACCTTGGGGAATAAATCGGTCAAATTTCAGAGAGATCTCAGACAATACTTACTTGATGACATGAATAAGGTTATCGACACTCGCACGGGCAGGAGTACCAGATACGGCGAAGCTCGACAGACGTGGAATGAGTGACACCATCTCTCTAAGACACCAAGTCAAGTCAGCTCAATATAAATGCACACTTGCAAAGTTCGGCACACTCTGTCTTCCCACCTCCGACCATCTGGACTTCGTCCATGATGACTCTGTTCCACTCGACCATGACAAGTGGTGACCGATCACGGTAAATTTCGACGTACTTGGCGACCTCTCGACGTGGCCTTTGCAGAGGAGCTCGGGCGACGCCCAAGTCTAACATCAAATTAACTGCATGTTAAATCAGACAGCAATCGTAAGTGGCTTACCATGCTGCAGGTTATTGTAGGCTGAATAAAGAAGTCAATAAAGGTCCCTAAAATGATACTATGCCGTACTCACTTGTGATGCAAATATCATACTCCTGGATGAAATCGCACCATGTCGTTTGCTTTGATGCTCTTTCGAGCTCCTTTTTCTCATCGGCGGTCAGATCAAGTTCGCCTATGTCGTCGTCATCCTCGAGATCGTCGTCTTCCGGCTGAATCTTTATCTTGTCCTGCCTACGGTTACGGGCCTCTCGGAGAATCCTGTCTTTCGCTTCTTGCACAGTGATCGGGACCGGCACCTTTGTCCAACCTTCATACACGAACACCTTTAAAGAGGGAGCATGCAGTTTAAGTTCGTCAACCCATTGTTGGGCAAGCGCTGCTGGTGTCACAATCAGATTTGTCTGGACAAAATTGTCAGTAAACAGGCCAAGATATGAAAGAGGGTGTAAACTATGACGTGCCTTGACTTCCTTAACATTTATGACTCCTACAGGATCCCACCTGCTGATCGAGGGATTTCGGCTGATGCCAGGATTTAAAAGGACAAGTGAAATGGTTTCCAGCGTCTTCCCCAGCCCAGGCTCTTCGGCCAGGATGCCGCCGAAGAAATCGTCAGAGGATGGTTCCTCGTTCAGCAACCGTCCGGTGATGCGGTTAAAATACCACTTCTTTCCATCACCAGGGCAGACTTCTTCCCAAAAGAAAGGACTCTGTGAAGAAGTAGAAAGGTCCTTAATGTGACCTTCAGGGATAATGTGTCTGCCTTCGCGCGAAAGTAGCCAGTTGACAGATCGGCGTTGGAAAGGAAGCAGTTTCGGAAGAAGCTCCTTGGGTTGAGCAGCTTCGTACGCTTCGTCCGACGGAAGAGCAGGCGCTGGATGCAAACAGGACAAGAAGAAGGGCATATCCGTGGTTCCGTTGTAGTCGCCTAGTATCGGACGACCTACACCGAACGCATAAGTCAGAACACGCCTTTGGGCCTCTTCTACCTCTACGTCTTTCTTCCGATAAGTTGACAACGGTTCAAAAATGCCAGTCTCGAGTAGCGAAACCGTGATTTCTATTCGGAGTAAAAATGGAACGGATCGACTTTCTTTGTTTAACAGTGATCGTTTTGGTACAACAATGTACAGTGGTCCAGACAGTCTTGCGCGCTTGTTCTGCTGCATCCTGTATGCTGACGCGAGGATATCTCGAAGAGCGGGTATATTGAAGTCATGATCGGCATCCTTGATATCGTCAATAAGAGAGGGAAGGACAACAAGGCTCGAAAGGGGCAGAGAGTTCAATCGTCTACTTTCAAGCGGGTCGTCCTTGCATAAGTGCACGGCCCTGGCATGCGCATGAGGGTACAGAATCCCCAAGTCGAGAGTCACCTCGTCTTGCTCTTCCTTTTGCTCGTCGCACTTGCCAGCGATGACATTCAGAAAGTCGCGAAATGCTGATACCGGTAGTTGAGGTGCCGCCGGCAATTGGTCATCAACAGCAAAATCTATTTCAAATGTGTGACGAATGATTGGAATAGCGGATTCTTCGTGGGCATCTCGGTCTGCGGACGGAGCTTCCAGCTTCATACGCTTCGTAGGTCTTGCCCGGGGCACCGAAGCCGCTTTTCCTCTCCCCTTCTTCCTTTTTCTTGAGCCACCCGACTTTTCCTCGACCTCTTCATCTGAAAGTAGCTCTTCGCTGATAGATCCCAAAGAAAGACATTCAGCAAGGCGAACGAAATCAACACCATCGCAAGAAGGAAGCAGATAACCCGTCGCTGGATTGCGGGAGAGCCTGACTTCAAAGGTGTGTTTCGACCATGATCCGCGCATGATCGTAGTTCGAAGGCAAAGAAGACGCGCTATCATTTCAGGACACGCGCATTAGTAAGCAGAACAGTTCTCATCACGTTATCCATCGTAAGAAGTAAGTCTTACGTAAGTAATCCTTTTTTTCAAATTTCTTTTGGCCATTATGATTATCCAAGTTATTCACTCTGTTTCGAGTCAGTGAGAACGTCACAATGTTCCGACATCGAACGCTATTGGTACTACGCAAGAATGTCCCATCGGCGAGGAAATACGTTCTTCAGGCAAATAAGCTCTACATTCTTATCCACGCAAATCCGCTGAAGTTTCTCTGGGACACCATCCTGGATTTCACCAGCATGTTGATTCATATGGTTCATAAAGCCATCTATATCCCACCTGGTGAGGTTTTCCTCGGAAATCTCTGGTGATCCGGTGATCACAAACTTCCGAAGGTTCGGGAGGCTCGACGTAACTTTTTCTATATCCTGTAGAAATTTCAGAGGCGCCGCGGGTCTAAGATCCTCCACAAAATCTGCCCAAGCACCAAGGAAATTCCAGACATGTCGAGTTTGCGAAGACATATCCGGAGCAGCTGCGCGGGTCGGTGTAAAATGCCGTCGTATAGCCCCATCAAGGTAATGAGTCGTCAATCGCTCCAGTGAGGTGGGAAGACGCATGAACTCGAAGTTTAGGACATTCTGAAGTGTAGGAGCATCCACAGCGCTGAACTCGCCGACGTCTGTTTCCATGATAAACAGATCAAGTGTGGCTAGGACGCCGTTGCTTCGGAGTAAATTGAAGTAGGGAGGAGGCCAGCCCATGCTTTCGTACAAGATATGACGTTGGCCATTTAAAATGCCCAGACGGAGATTGCGCGTCTCTTTCAGGCTATCTTCTAAACACTCCCGTATTTCCCGTGGCCAGAATGAACCACCACTGTCCCGGAGAACGAGTGAAAGAAACTGCAAGGCGAAATTTCCTCTTGGCTTAACAAGCCAAGGGAATAGCGGACCTATAGCAAAAATAGATGTATCGATTTCGATGTTCTTCAAGCTTGAAGGAGGATGCTGCTCAAGATCTGAAGGACTTCCATCTTGGTCACTACAGTGTCGCAGGGAAAGGAATTTGAGCAAACGCATTTTCGGAAGGTGCAAGCATAGGTCATGCATCTCAATGGAGGGTGAATGAAGTCGTGTCTCCTTTCCTGCCACTTCGAGGTCCTTGAGCCACAGATCTTCCAGACGTGATAACCGACCTGCTATGATCTCGAGACAAGTATCGATTCTGAATGGAGCGTGGACGAGGAAGGTATTAAATGATAGGGACTTGAGATTCGGAGTTCGCTTTAGGAGCTCCTCCAATAATGAGATGTCGCTCTGTGTGACGCCACAAATCCTATCATTTATCGACCAGTACAAAATCATTTCCGAAACCCACGGTCCACAGAATGGGCTGAGGAGAAAATGCTTCATGCGTACGAAGGGAACCACGGCTCTCTGGCGCAAGGCGCTCTGAGCAGGAGATGTCCAGGATCGATGGACTAAGCTCATATTGCGTAGATCGCGACCATTAAACGCGAATGCACAATTCCATCGAGGTTCCATTGCCGCTACGCCGAGGGGAACTCGATCTCGCCATAGCTGATCTGATACTAGGTTGAGGATGTCATGAGGAAAGTTTCTGGCTGTTTTTTTGCCTCCGATCTCTTCAGGAGTACGGAGGGCTGAGCGCTCGAGAGAAATGTTTCTTCGAGCCTGTGAGACGTAATCAAAAATGTTCCAGATGCTCGTGAATGTGACCTCTCAAGGGTCAAAGTCTTCGTGGGCTATGTGCAGGTAGCTGTTCTGCAAGTCGACGGTGCAAATGTCTTCATCCTCAATATATGTTCGTGCAAGAATTGCATCAGAGAGTGTGTCGAACCGTATCGACGGGCTAAAGACGTGCAAGAAAGTGGTAAAATTGTCGGCCATCGCGGAAGGCAGCGGTCATTGACTTGCTCAAATCACCACGATTCGAATTTCGGTCAATATCGATGCACGTGACATGAATTGACACGTACCCATTTCTCATTTTCTGGCGGACGCGCTCTGCCACGTCGACCGACAGGCTACATAGACACGTACAGCAACCGTTGGCCGGTTCAAAAAACACTCTCATGCCCGCGCTTTAGAGTCTCAACCATGGCTTATTATCGACGATTGTTCTCTTTACTATTATCCCTAACAATCTCCCTCTTCTGGTTTTCACAATCCGCCTCTGGCTCCATCCTTGCAATAGACTATGGGACAGAGTTCATAAAGGCCTCGGTCATCAAGCCTGGCGTATCATTTGACGTCTTGCTGAATCGTGATTCGAAGAGGAAGATTCAGTCTTCCGTTGCGTGGAAAGGCGAGGACAGGTTGTTTGGTTCCGACGCATTCAATCTCGTCAGTAAGCGTTAAGCTTAGTTCATTCAGCTCCTGCATGCTCAAACATTTCCATAGGCCGCTCGCTTTCCGAAAGACTCTTTCGCATACCTTAAACTTCTTCAAGGCGTCCCTTATGAATCAGACGGAGCTGATTTCTTCCGGACAATAAGCCCCGTGCAACTCTCACGGGCAGAGAGAGGGACCACAAACGTTATACAATCCTCGAACTCTACGAATTGGAGTGTGGAAGAGCTTATTGCGATGCAGTTTTCCTACATCAAAGAGCTTGCGGAAACAGTTGGTGGTGCCGATTCGCGCGAGGCGGTTCGCGACGTTATAGTAGCCGTCCCATCGTATTACACGCAATTTGAAAGAGACGCTGTCGTAGATGCGCTTGAAATTGCAGGACTACGCCTTGCAGCTCTTGTGAATGACGGAACCGCAGTTGCTCTCAACTTTGCTATGTCTCGCACTTTCGAGTCGAAGGAGTGGCATGTCGTATATGACGCTGGTGCGGGCGGTATGCGAGCAACTATCGTTTCCTTCGAGACGGTTCAGAACGGAAAGAAAGGCAGGGACGGCGCACAGACGTTAATTACTGTTTCGGGTGTCGGTTTTGATCGTTCCGCGGGTGGCCTGGAGCTTACTCGGCGGTTACGAGATATGCTCGCGCTTGACTTTGAAGTGAAGCATAATAAGAAGATCACTGGAGACGCGCGCGGTATGGCCAAGCTATGGAAAGAGGCGGAGCGCGTCAAGGCGATTCTAAGCGCCAACAATGAAGCGACTGTGTCAGTGGAGAGCGTTGCCTTTGATATTGATTATCGTACAAAGGTAACTCGCGCTTCGTTCGAAGCTGCCTGTTCCGACCTGCAAGCGAAGTTCTCGAAACCGATCTCGGATGCTCTGGAAAACGCCGGCCTCAAGTTAGATGAGGTCGAATCCGTGATTCTCTTCGGCGGCCATTCCCGTACGCCGATGGTCCAAGCATCCGTCAAATCTACTGTTGGCGATAGCAAGATTGCAACAAGCGTGAACGCAGATGAAGCAGCCGTCCTCGGCGCCGCTCTCTACGGAGCCTCCATCAGCCCGCAGTTCCGTACGAAGGACATCAAGGTCACAGACATCGTGCCTTATGATATTCAAATTTCATATCTTTCGCAACCGAAGACGCTAGATTCTGCGGAAGATGCGCAGACTCCTTTGACGACCCAGAGGACTCTGCATACTTTGGTCTTCCCCGCCGGATCAAAAGTTGGAATCAAGAAGACCATGACATTCAAACGGAAGGATGACTTCGTTGTGAAGATGTCTTACAAGAATCCTCCCGAGTAGTAAGTGATCAATATTTCCATGTCTGCTTCACGGTGCTTATGCGTCTGCCTTTATAGTGGAATTTCCTCAGACCTCTTGGAGGCTGAAATTTCAGGAGTCAAGGAAGCATTCGAAGAGCTCTCGGAGGCTGGGGCAGTCGACCCGGTAGTTAAAGCTACCCTAGTTCTATCCGAATCAGGTTTCGCTGGCATCCAGGAAGCCGTTGCATACGGAGAGATCAAGAAAGAGTCCTTCACTGGTACCGTATTGCTTCCTTTATGTAATGAGAGATCTGACAAGATAAACTCAAAGATAAACTCAAAGGTCTCTTTGGTGGTTCAAAGGAAGAGGCAAAAAACGAAACATCGTCAGTACCGTCTGATGGAAGCTCCAGCACCCCGGTTACTTCTTCAGCGACTCAGGAAGCAGAAGGAGCTTCTTTATCATCTTCATCTTCCTCATCGGAGTCGTCAGCTTCTCCAAGTTCAGAAACGAAGAAGGAACCAAAGGACACCATTCCTTTGAAGCTAACAGTCAAGCCGTTGTCAATTCCCGCTTTGACACCAGCCGAGATTCGTCGCTCTCGCGACCGGTAGGCAACTAGTCGTCCTTCTTTTCGTTTATACCCGCTAAGCCCCTCCTCTCTTTTAGACTGATTGCTGTTGACACAGCAGAGGCTGCCAAGCGCCGACGAGAAGAAGCGCGTAATGGTCTCGAAGCATATCTCTATCGGCTCCGCGACCTTCTCGACGACGAGAGCGACACAAGCCCATTCAAGAAATGCTCCACCGAGGAAGAGCGAAACGCCCTGAAAGAGAAGCTCTATGATACCCTCCACTGGATGAGTGAGGAAGGTGACCACGCGCAATTGATCGATTTCTGGGATAAGAAGGACCAGCTTGAGTGAGTGGCCGTCGTTTGTCTCGTCGAAACACTCAATAACGCTATTTCTTTTCGTAGATCTCTCGAAGTGCCCATCCAGTTCCGTTACAAAGAGATCGAAGCCTTCCCGTCTGCTCTCAACGAATCCCAACGAATCAACTTCATGACAAACCTTTTCCTCACCGAGGCCCGAAAAAATCTCACTATGGAGCTCACTCCAGGGGGCCTTCCGGCATATCACACCGCTGGAGAGCTCAGCGCTCTCGAAAAATCTCTCAGGGAGCATGAGATTTGGTTAAACGAGTGGGTGGAGAAGCAGAGGGGTAGGAAGGAGAACGAGGATAGAGTTATCTTGACGACCGAGATGAAGGCGAGGGCGAAAGCGCTTGAGAAGGAGTTATTGAAGCTTATGAGGAGGAAGACGCCGCCAAAAAAGAAGACTTCAAGCGCGAAAGCTGGAAGTAGTAGCACCACAATTGCGTCCACTGAGAACTCGACTCCAGTTAGTTCGACAAAGAGTACGACTGTGGAGAACACTGCATCGAGTAGCCCCGCACCCCGTGACGAACTGTAGTTTGTACATAGATCTTTTTGCATTTTTAAAGCAGTACTGTACATGGCTTAGACGTATGTCAGCAACTATTTTATTGTTCCTGATAATCTGCTTGCGTAAGTTTCTGATTGTAGCCACTGTGACATTGTCGCGGAAGAATTTATGACGACTTTCCTGAATGTTTTTGCTACTACGTACGACCCTCCTCGCAATTTAAAAGGCAGTAACGAAGCAACACAACGAGTCGAATTTTCATTCTTTCATAACGAACGATCCTCAATACTGGAGCAATATATACAGAGTACTCATTCATAATTTGCAGGTGAGCTATCCGATCCAATTTCAACTCCCGTCATTCATCGAATACCTGGCTATTCACGCGTTCGGAGCTGGCTTAATCGGCTGCTTCAGGGGCCAGCGATCCCAAGCTCCGGAACTATCGAAGAGGGTGCTAGGCCGATGAGCCGTCCCATCTCCCTAAAACGCAAGAAACCATCGAGCAACTGCAGTGTTGAGTATATGATACTTACAAAGAAGTTGATGGAAATCGGGATCGAACGGAAGAATACTCTCCAAATATTCAATTTGCTCATCCGAAAGCGAGATTTTCAATGCGTTGATGTTCGCCATGAGGTGCTCGACCTTTCTCCCACCTACAAGTCCTGTATGATCGGGAACACATAAGGAGTCTTTTGCATCACGTACGCAATGGGAACGGCCGTAATGTGCTCTGTGCCGACGACCAACGTCCTTTGCGACCTTTTCAAGCGCGGCGCTCATCTTCTTTTCATCCTCACTCCGTTCCCAGTTCGGAGCAAGCATTATGCGGCCCTTCTCGCCAGTAGCCTTACGCCTTTCCTCCTCTGCATCGGTGCGTAGCTTCCCACTGGAAAGCATGTTGAAAGGTGCCAAGGCAAGGCCCAGAGTGCGAGCCATTGTTGTAATTTCGCGCTCAAAGCTACGCTCCATAATTTTCCAGGTGCCCTGGTAGATCACGAACTGTGTCTTCGCATGCGCCTTAGCATATGCGTTTGCGTAAGAAACGACCCGGGCTGGTGTATCTGAAACGCCGAGGTAAAGAACCTTCCGAGCCACCAGGAGATGATGTAAATTGTCCATGACTTCCTCGATGCTCGTCTGCCAGTCCCGCCAGTGAACGTAGAGAATGTCGATGTACGATGTCCTCGGCTTCTTGACTGGCTTCGACGCTGAGCATGAGCGACTTGGTGTTGTTACTGGTGTAGTTGACCTTGATAGGAATGTCGTCGGCATCACGTTTAGAATATGTCGTGTACTATCACGTCTAGATATGAGTCCGACATTCAGAATAGCTACGAAGGAGGTGGCACACTGGCCTTGGTTGCGAATCATTTGGTCGCGAATCCCCTTCTTCTCCATGCACTCTCCAATGAATTCTTCGGATGTTCCATCCTGACTGTCGCATCGTCAGTCGTCAAGTAAACGGTAAGCAAGGTGTACACGCATACTATTTGTTGGCAGTATCGATGAAATTTCCACCAGCGTCATAGTATGCATCAAGAAGCTTGAAGGACGACTCTTTATCCATGGCACCCGTTCCAAGTTTTTCCCACATGTCTCCAATGCTCGTCGCTCCCAGCTGGATTGGTGAGACACGAATACCTGCTAGCAGGGACAAAACACGATAGCGTCCGAGTGGGGTCTTGGGAGCAGGAGGAGCTTCCAAGACAGACATTAGAAGTGATACCTAGGGAGCTCGCTGAATACGTAGGGAATGCTCCTGGGAGGAAGTGAGAAAACAGTATGCTATTCGATTATTGCAAGAACTTGTTCTATATCTTTTTGAAGGCCGAGCGATATCAGAAATCAATCTGTAATAGCACTCTGCTCATCGCACATGCTGCGCTTCTTGACTTCGCGACAATGACTGAGAACCGTCTTGTGACAATCAACAGAATCTGTAGAAGAGGTGGCTGAGAAGAACGGAGGAGGATCCAGTTCAAATCAAGGCTCAACACTAGTAATAGACGAGAAGTGGATAAGGTACGTACCCAACCACCATAAGTAATAGAAGTAGTTCTTATCCAGTAGCATTATCCAGTATATACTATATCGTTCCACCGTGTATGCCTGGCGAACAATTCTTTTGCTATGCAATTGTTTAACTGACACGCCGCGTCCATGTGAGACCGTCTGAGTAAAAGGCACAATAATAACATTGCCATATTCTATGATAAATGCATGGTACATGTGATATGTGAGCCTATACAATCTAGGAGGTAAGCTGAAGATATAGATTCAAGCGAAACCGATACGTACAGTTAGAGATCCACAAATAGAGCGACAGATGCAAAAGAGAACGTCATGATACTGGCACACCTGTCGGTTGCACATCCATAGGCTCATCATCAACAAGATCATTCGCAGATGGCACAGCGGCTGACTGTGCAGCACCAACAGCAACGTGCGTGTTTTGCATTGGTGACACATCCCTTTCATATCCTCCGTAAGTACTACTGGACATGTCCTGAACAGTAATCACTACTCACCACTTGATCTGAAATCGCGTGACGCGTGGTTTCATGTTCACATCGCGTGTCAATCGCTCAACCATAACCTGCACGGGAGGATTCTCGCGAAGCTCCTCCGTGTCATACTCCGTGTTCTGATAATATCCTACGCGTACAAACTCCTGGTCATTGTAACTCCCCGTCAAGATCAGCGCTGCAACACCTAGTAGATCTTCTCGAGGAATTTTTCGCCAGTCTGGTGCGGGACTCTCGAAATCGAATGAATTTGTACCAACTGGGACGGGACCGACGAGACACGAATCAAGCTCTTGATCAAGCTCTTCGTTTCCTGGTGAAGAAACGTAGATGAGTCGCCATTCGAGGTCGTCCGGTAAGCGTGCGATGCACTCAAAGAGTACGCGGAAGCGGTACGGATCTGTGAAGCGTGCCGGATTGTTTAAAAATTCGACGTTCTACTGGACATTAGATCAGTAGTTCTAATGCTTTTGTTTGCAAAACACTTACCTTGATGGTTACGATGGACATCGTGGATGAAGGAAGCGACTCGGAAGCAAGAGTGACCGCCCGAAACGCGGTGGTAACGCGCTGTGACTATGCGTGACTAACATCACGTGATAACCACCTGGAAGGTTCGGCAAGGTTCCCGGCACTTCTGTCTTCTGCCCGTTGTTACCATTTTGGGATGGCGGAGTCGTTTCTCGAACACACTCGAAATATTATGAAGCGGACATACGCGTACATGCATAGCCTGGCCTATAAAGTCTTGGAGTCTCTCCGCCTTTCCCCTTACTGACCCTGTCTAGTGAATACTCGCTTTACGCACCTGCAACCCATTTCCCAGCTACCTGATACTCAATGGCGTACTACTACGATCCATCTTCCTACGCCAATACTTTGTATGGCGGCCCGCCATTTGTTCGCCGACGTCCTTCGCCTCCCCCAGAAACATATTATCCACGCGGGGCAGCTGATCCGTATGTTCGAGCTCTTGCAGAAGAGCAAGCTGCCAGGGCAGCGCTCCAAGACGCTATCAAGCGTGAGCGCGAAGCACGTCAACGACGTGCCGAGGAAGAAGCCAGGGCACACATCCATGGGCGTCCGAAAAGGGAGGAGTGTGATCGTGCACGCCAGCGCCCTAAGACGATGTACGGCGGTTACTATCCGGACTACGGGTGCGGTCAGTCCTATCCTGATTTCGGATACGGGAACTGGAGAAACACTGGAGGTTACGATGGAATGGACTATGAGAGTGATTATCCCCAGTTATCTAACTCCTATTATCCTCCGAGGGGCGAGCCTATGAGGAAACAGGGGTTCCAGTCGGTGCCTCGAACAGCTCGTTCTTCACCTCGTTCGCCGATGCATCAACAACAGCCGGTTAGTGTACTCTTACGTTAATTCCTCATCATACTGTTTATGTTTACTGACTTTACTTCGCAGCCTTCACCCAAATCTCCTGACCTTGGTCCTAAGATCTCCATTCCTATCTCGTCTCCCTCCCCCAAACCTTCCAAACCAGTGAAACCCGAGGCACCAATCGAGGAACAGCACGCAGCAGCAGCGAAGATCCAATCCGCCTTCCGAATCCACCATGCTCTTACTTCCATTAAATCTGCTCGGGAACGATTTGACTCGCTTTCGACGTCATTCAGTTTCCCTGAATCATTGGAGTTCGATTTGAGCTTTGTGCCTCAGGGTGAAGAGAGACCAAAGTTGACATACACGAAACCAAATGCTCCCGTACACGCACACGAAGATGCGCTACTTAAACTTCTGCAGACACTCGATGCCATTGAAAGTCACGGTGACAGTACGGTACGCGAGAGGAGAAGAGACCTTGTGAGAGAGGTGGAGAAGGAGCTGGAGAGGATCGACGCGGAAATCCGCAGACAGTATGAAGTGGTGAAGTCAAAGGTTGCTGCAGAACCGAAGGCGAACGACGAAACTATGGAAATCGATTCTGAGACGCCGCCAGCTGTCGAAACTAACGCGACACAGGAGGCGAAAATGGACGAAGACATGCCTTCTGGCTCCGCGGCGACCGCGCAGGAGGCAGACGAGGCGGATGATGCGGTAGCCGCTCCCCCCAATGCTCCAACCAAATCAGAATCGACTTCGGCAGCCATGGACGTTGAACCTCCCAGTCCCAGTATCGTCCTCAGCTCCTCAGTCGATTCCTCATCTGCACAACCTCCAGTGACCGTTGAAGATGAAGAACCCATTGAGGATGTTCCTCCAGCAGCGGCTTCAAACGACTCCCCGACCGAGTCAGACACCGAGGCCGAGGTGAAGACTCCTCCCGCTCTGAATATCCCGCTTCCACATTCTCAGCCAGTCATTCACTCTCCCGAGTCGCCTCAAGACGCGGTGAAATCATCAGTGAAAGAAATGCAAGTCGAAGCGGCAGAGTCGGAGAAGGCCACTGGAGATGCGAAGTCGAGTCGGAAGAAAGTTACAGTCGAGGATGCTAATACGGAAGAGAAGGACTATGTAGTCCTATAAC
Organism: Phlebopus portentosus; assembly: GCA_037892935.1. Lineage (NCBI taxonomy): Eukaryota > Fungi > Basidiomycota > Agaricomycetes > Boletales > Boletinellaceae > Phlebopus > Phlebopus portentosus. Next base: position 1,172,414 of record JAYXKI010000009.1, read on the forward strand.
ACTATCTATTTTCACGTTCCATGATATTGTGGCCTTTCCTCTTTTATTCCTCCCTTTCTTCATCAATCAGTTTCGCATTTTGTATGTATGCCAAACAGACACTAATTCAATGATTCTGACTTCTGGCTGACTTGACATCTTGCATCCTGCTCTACTCTTTGCACCTTGTATTATTAGTCGCATACTTAGTTCATGTTTTGTTACCGTCATCATCCAGCCTGCCATAATATATGAAAAGTATATCATCTGTGCATTTTCTGAGCGAACGAGCGTACTGTGAGGGTCCCTAAATCACGCCATCATTGACATAGCACCTATCCAGCGTCCTAGAAGGGTCATTTCGAGAAAGCAGCTCTTCAGCAGCCATGAGGGAGATACTGGTTATTTGCTGACCAAAGGCTAAATATAAATTAATGTTCTGAGTTTTAACGTCCTCTCACTCTTCTGAGTCTTCGCATTTTAGAGTGCGATAATCGACAAGGTCCTCAGTGAGTCTCAATATAGTACTGTGAAATTGGAACACTGGTATACACAACCGCACAGCTATGCACCTATATGAACAAGGTTGACCCATCTCTCAGCCATGATTTCTACTTTGTGTCCATCCGGTCCCTCATCTCCCCTTTCCCTCAGCCTTAGAGCAGCTTCACGAACGGCTGCAGCGGCTCTCTTAAATCTAACCTCTCCGTCTTCCAGGTCGCGCATGAGGTACCAATAAACAGCGCTAGCAAGGTAAGGTCCATCCTTGTCAAGTAGCTGCCACATAGTACCGACTACGCTCCGGAATCCGCAGAACTGCATTGCCGCCGCGAGATGGAGTGCTTCGTCCAGTGCAGATTTTGGAGCTTGTTCGGCAGTATGGCAAGCCGAAAGAAATGCGAGTTCTGCGTTAGGTAGGTTGGCACGAGCAATATCCAGTAGTGTGAGTCCTCCACCGTGTAGTTTGAGCGAGGAATTGAAGGGCTCCTCATCTAGTAACCCATGACATACGAAATGAACCCACTGTACCCTCCGAAGCATCCTGAGTACTGCGTCTGGAGTTGCCTGTTCATCAAGGAGTTGCTTGTCTATGCGACAACTTCTGCGTACGGCGTCCCTCTCTTTCTTGGCTGAGGGAAGTTTAGTATCGCCCACGAAAAGCATCCTCTTGTTTCCATTTTGGATCTCAGATCTAGCATTGATCAGCGACGTGAGAGTTGGTGTGTACGATGAGATGTAGTCGTCCAAAAGATACTTCGTATTGCCAGCTGCGTCCTCGCATGGTCCCGCGGCGTGAAAAGGGAATGCAGAAAGCACTGATGTAGGACACCACCAAATACGGGACCCTTCCATGATTCCGATTTCTTTGAGCCACTGGACAACTTTGGAGACGACTCTATCCCACAGAGTCTTCATCACTCGCCGAAGAATTTCATCGTATTCGCAGGAAGCTACTCTAAACTCTCGACGAACTTGTGAGAGCACACCATGTAGCTCAACAGTGTCGGTATGGAAGTCTTCGTCCAGCGGAATGCAGACACATGGATTGTTCCCTCGTGGGAGAAGGATAAGCGCGTCGCATCTATACTTCGAATGGTTCAGGATGATGACAGGACCTTCTGAAGCCGCTTGTTGTATAACCTCAAAGGGTGCGGCGCGAAGGAAGTTCTCGAACCCAGGCATCCGTCGTATGTCTGTGATTATTGCCTCCTGCTCTTCGTGTAGCTGTCGCATCTGCACCAGCATCTCGTCGACCAGGTTTTGTCCTTGGGATGTGCTGACTGCACGAACGACACTTCCGTCTTGACCTAAGCCAAACGTGGATGACTCTGCTGACGCTATGAGAGCCTCCAGGCGACAATTGCAACGCTCGAATCTTTCGGCAAGTGCCTTATTGGATCGCGAAAGCTGTTCCTGTGGGGCCCTGATCACGCGCAATTGGGACCAAAGCAAGGCCCTACCTTGCTCGAGAAACTCGATGGCCTGAGGGAAATCACCGTTGTCTATAGAGTCAGCAGCCGCATCTAATGCAAGAGACTGATAGTGGCTGTCACTGGACAGAAGTCTGTGTTGAGCGGACAGAGTAGGTCTAATGGTGAGGACACGTTGAAGGAGCGACATGGCGATCCTATGCGCTTCAGGGAGACTCTGGTGACCATGACACCGAGCCATTTTCGTCCATCTCCGCACCGCTCCAAGACGTGTTGAAAAGCTTGAGAATGTGTGGACGGCAGCGCGGTTCAAAGACTGCACAGATTCCTCGAGATCACCGGTGCGACCGTCTTTCATGAAACGAGCATAAAGAGCAATGGCAAGGTTTCCCAACGAGGTTGAATGATGCGGATGACCTTCCGGTAAAGCTCCACGGAAGTGCGGTGAAGAGAGATGGCTTCCTCTAGGTCCTCCGTCCACCCTTGATGTTCAAAGCGCGTCCAGAGGTATAATGCAAGATTGCTCGATAACGTGGAACGAAGGAGGTTACCCTCTGGTAGAAGCACCAGAACAGCACGTAGCAGAGATATGGCTTCCTGCAGGTCCTCCGTCCTCCTCTCATGGTTAAAACGCGTCGAGAGAGATAACGCAAGATTGTTCAACACTGTAAAGCGATATAAGTGGTTTTCCGGAAGAAGCTCCAAAGTAACGCGAAGAATAGAGATGGCTTCCTCAAGGTCTTCCGCTCGCCCACTGTGTTTAAAACTAGTCGAGAGGTATAACGCAAGATTGTTCACGCAAGCAGGGCGAAGCGGGTGGCACACCGGCAGAAGCCCCAAAGCGGCGCGGAGCAGAGATATGGCTTCCTCCAGGTCCTCCATCCTCCCCCCATGGTTAAAGCGAGTCGAGAGGGAGGAGGCAAGATTGTTCAATGACGTAGGACGATTCGAATGACCTTCAGGGAGAAGTTCAAGAGCGGCGCGGATCACACTGATGGCTTCCTCTAGGTCCTCCACATGCCCACCGTATTTAAAACGCGCCGAGAGATACAATGCAAGATTGCTCAATGAAGTAGGGCGAAGCGGATGTCCCACAGGTAGAAGCACCAGAGCAGCGTGGAGCAGAGATATGGCTTCCTCCAGGTCCTCCATCCTACCTCTGTGGTCAAAACGCGTCCAGAGGGAGGACGCAAGGTTGTTCAACGATATGCAATGATCCGAGTGACCCTCCGGACGAAGTTTAAGAGCGGCACGGTGTAGTAATATGGCTTCTTCAAGGTCCTCCGCGTGCCTACTATGTTTGAAATGCTTCGACAGGCAAGACGCAAGATTATACAACGACAAGGAACGAAGCGGGTGATCCCCAGGGCAAAGTTCCAGAGCACCACGACCCATCATGATTGCCTTCTCCAGATCGCTCGCTTCTCCCCGTTGAGTGTATCGCGTCTCGAAGAAGAGAGCAAGCCTACGCATTGCTCGTGCGCTACCAAATTCGCCACGTGAACACAACTGTAGCGCAGCTTCCTGGAAGGCGATAGCTGAGTCAAGGAATTCCAGACTTCTGGATCGCTTGAATCGTGCCCATGAGTAGCTGGCCTGAAATGTGCGCCAAATAAGTGTCTGCCGTTCGTGAAGAGTACTAGTAAGTATCGGGCGTCAATGTAGCGAAGAATATAGAGTAAGTACCAGTCTCGGGAAAAGCTCACGAGCATGAGGACTGAGAGACATAACATTAGGAGGAACAAAGGCATCGTGGAGGATCGATAGTGGTGGTTGGAAGGAAAAGAGTAAATGAGGCCGTAACGTTGGCATCATAGTTTGTTGATGCCGCCTAGCAGTATTTATTTTTAGTCCGAGTACAATGCTGATCGGCGCTACCATGTAAGGTGCTCCCCGCCCCCATCCACATAGGGCATGCATCTTTGTCGCCTCGCCGACGCAGAACATTGTACCAGGTGCACAAAATATCCTTGTTTCCATCCACCACAGGCCCCTGAGCCCCAAAGCATGGCACACGAATACCCAAAATCTCTCCCTCCTGCATCGCGCCCATTTGGAGCGCAAAGGCAACTCCAGCAAGAAAAGTATGGTCCTGATCAGGCATGCATAAGAAAAGCCCAGAAGTGCATAGCCACCCCGACGTTAGGCACCCCATCCAACACAAGCCGTGGGCCTCGCTCGACAACAATGAAAATGGAGAGAAAAACAAGACATACAGTTGGATGTCTAGTATGGGCGATGTCCAGTTAATATGAGCATTTCACCGTCAGAGTAGCCTCGATTAACAACTCATGAGGTGCACATCCATACGGGACTCGTCTGTCAAACAACTCCACTGAGGGCACCAAATCGAGTATTGGTGACGAATGCTACGGAGTGTATGACTGCACGGCAACGTGCGCTACCTCCTATCCTCAGCCAGCGTGTCTGTGGAAGGCTGTATTCTTCCGCCCGAACACCGCAAAACTTAAGCAGAAAGGAGAACAAGAGCTAGGAAAGAAGGGTATTCTGAGGCTGCAAATCCTTCGGAGGGAGTAGTGTCGGTTCGGTGTTATACTTCAACGCAGAGATTTAACTTGAACAACATTTTCGACGTCTCTACATGTCAGGCTGATTCGCGCATCGCGCTTCAGCTTTCCTCCATTTGTGACGATTTCGCGTAGCTTTGGGTCTTTGATCATCGTCGAGTTAGCAACTCGCACGCCTGCCTGTGCATAATTTCCAACGGAATCCTGAACTGTCAGGACTGAATCCGAGCACAACGAAGAAGAAGGGAGGAAGATATCTTCTGAGAGAGGATCGATTCCGTGTAGATGATCTGTGTAGAGCTGCTGAGTCGTGATTACGAGACTGCGCGGTTCGAGGAGGAGGCTCAGAACAGGACGAGACATTTCAATGACGCGCCCATGTCCTAGAGGAGAAGAGTTCTGTGTCGGGTCGGCATCTAACAAGTGTCTTGGTTCCCAAGTTGTTTTAATTTCAAGGTGCAAATTCATACCGTTAATCTGACCGTGATCTGAAGGCGAATCACTCATACGCGGAGCAACCGAACATGACTCGGTCTTGTAACGGTAGTAATGGAAAACTGTATGAGAACCAAGCGATATGGTTGCGACTACGGGGTGGTAAGAGGGCCCGTCTTCGTGAGGCTAAGGCGATTGATAATCGAAGTAGTTAGGTCAAATCATGTCATTTGCAAATGAGAACACACCATGATTCCCTGGAGGGGTAAATACTAAACGAATCACTCAATAAGCATATTCTTTCCGGATAAAATGAAGACTGCCTTACTTCGTTGACAATAACATGGTTTGGAGCTCCATGCTTGGATTTTGAGAAAGCTCCTGTGGCCTGCAGTCTTCCGACAATATCTGGACTTCCAGTTACATTCAGTAAAGAAGCAATCCAACCGCATGCGATGCGTACTATTTGGTTAAGAAAGAAGGCAACGCCTGCGCAAGGAGTTTGCTTGAAGGCGCTAGATCTCCACCTGCGATGGTGTTAAAAAGTGTACGGATATACGCCGAAAAAAAAAACTCATACCCCATACTTGAAGCCTGGGAGGCATCGGTTTCGGAACCATGAGAGACCCAATACGTACTATACGATAAATATTCACCTTCTATTCTCGAGGTTCTTCCATTTAGGTTTTGGAGCATTATATATCTGTTAAATTCGTTCAGAGGAAAGGACACGGCTCTGGATGAAATAGCCGTACTTGACGCAAGAGGTATCGTTCTTCATCTTCAGAGATGAACTCCGGAATGTAGTATGCTTGCGGAATTCCGTCACTGTCTATAGCATTTCGGGATAGGTTGGGTTCAGTCGTGTCCATTTCACCAGTGGAGGTCGGCGACGGAAAAGATGGATGAACGTCGAATCTCGAATCGCGTTTCGTGCGTGAGAAAAGAAACTGATCAAGATAGTCGTGAGAAAATAGATCGACACCTACAGTATACTATTATTACTATCCAGAGTCTACGTAGCATCATCATAAAACTTCGGGGTGACTTATAGCACTAAGTAAATGCACATTCCTGTTGATATCTAAGGCTTATTTTAATGCATGTTTGGAATACTTTGCGTTGATAAGAGGACTATTTCCGTTGAGAGACAATCCAAAGTCGATCCGACCTTCGCGTTACCTGTAGCTGATCGATTGTATTCCGCTGCAATTATTCGTGCAACAGCAATAATTTTCAGCTGGATATAGCTTCGAAATCGACGCTTGAAAGTGCAGCGCCAGAGTTGTATCGTGCAACATTCCGCCGGTTGTGGTTAACCTCGCCATCGAGTCGACGGACTTGTGTAAAATCGACCGCCGCTGAGTGCGGGAGCCAAAGAACGTGATTGGAAGAACACCTCTGATGATGATTTGGTCTATTCGCACGCTGCCAGTCTCGTCCATCGGTCCTGAACACCCATCGCGCGGAAGGCACTCCGCCGCCAAGTAATAGTCCCACGCCATCAGATCAAAAGCTTTCTGTGCAGTTCCTTATGCGCATGGATAACTGAGGTGGCCATCTCTACTGGATGAATTATCGATGAGGATCTCAATCGCGTTAACGACAGCACTATAGTTCATTTGAGAGCTATTTTAATGTCTTTATCAACCCTTCGATCTCTAGTATTAAAGTCTTGTTTGGAAGTTCAATCTCGTCATCATGACTTCCAAACCTCCTTTTTTTCATGGTTGATTGCTTCAATCTCACGCCGAGCTCATTACCGAATCTCGAAAGCATATGGTTGAAGCATTGCCCGCTTCTTACCGGATCTTTCTGTTCCTGATATTTCTACTCAAACACTCGTGTTTCTTTTGGCGTATTTCTTTTGGCAGTAGGACCGAAGGCCTCAACCTCTGTTACGTGCTTCATGGTTTCCGTCGTTGTATTTCAAAAATGCGATCGCTCAAATTTCTATCCTTGCAGAATTGGGGATTACATCAGTCTGAGGTCGCCGGAAGTGCGCGACTCTATCCGCCTCCTGGGTTGAAGGCGATCGAGCTCGATCCGGGAGGAACATTGACGAATGCATTCACCTTCTTCGAGCTCAACGGATTATGGCCTGAATAGGCTTTCGCTCGTAATCCGAAGCACCATAAAGGGTGCTCCTCGATTCAATGCCTGGAGCAATCCTTACAAGCCGGTCTTCCCAGATTGACGGGGTTATATTTGTCTTCAATCAAAACAGGTGTATGGATGCCCCAGAGCCAGCTTGTTGGACGATTTTTCTTTCGCGCCCCAGACTACTGTGGCCAACTTGTTAATCTCGAGTTGGTCAGCAATGCCAATACCGGGGATCGGCCTACGCATTGCCATGCTCCCTCCGTCTTTGGAGCATTTCGCCATCTAGCCTCCGACTTATACGCATTGTCATCCTTTATAGAGAGCTTGAATGGACATTCACAGTCCCTGTCTCATCTCAAACGACTTTCTCTGGCGGGAAGTCCCTAATTATCGGGTAAATAGCTCCTAGAGGTTTCGAACATTGATTGAATTATATCGTGGCGCGGTGCGGCCATCAAGGAAGGAATTCCATAGGAGCTGGTCAAACTTTGCAAATAACTCAGCAGACGATCCACATGTCGATGCTTAGAATAGTCTCATATCATCAGCAAAGCAACGCGTGAGTGATCGACAGCGAGTGGCAGAATAGAAGACACATGAGCGCTACAATTCTAGAAATGGCAATGAGAAGCAGACAGTACTGAATACCACCTAAATATCTACGTTATTATCGACAAGCAATAATTCAGTCAGTTCTCAGCTGCTTCTCACGTGCCCAGGCGACAAAGTCGTCTATCGTTGAAGGCCATGCAGCTATAACAGTCAATGAACGACTTCAGTGAATGATGCCAAAAGGTGCAGAAATGAAAGGTACAGACCTGTCTCATCGTACTTCTCAAATTTGGAGTCTATAACTCGAACGAACTCCAAGAACTATGCGTAAATCAGTACTCATCGTAGTCAGACTTTCTAAAATCAAAAGGACGCACCATTTGCCAAGTGTCCTTACTAACTCCTTTGCCGCCTTTTTCTCGTAGGAACTCGAACCACCAATTTGTATACTCGGCTTTCCATCCTTCCTCATCTGTCGCCATGGCTTCGTCTTCATCATCATCCTCGATTTCATGCCGGAGAGCACCATCTGAGAGCCCATGGGGAATCAGGAGGGACCAGAAGCCCTGGGCATCGTCGAGTGCTATTTATACGAGAAAGTATGATTCAGCCGTACAAGCGGAGAATTAGAGAGATCAACTAACCGAGACTTCGCTGGCCCTCCGAGCGAGCAAAGTCAAAGGTGTAATTATACACCTGTTGGAAGTATCGCGCATCGGAAGCTAGCTTATGAGAGAGGATCGACAAAGTTTTGCGCATCCCCTCAATCGTGTCCTGTCTAAAGTGAAGATTCAATTAGTCAGCTCTGATCCTTGACTGTGATCGAGTAGACCGTACCCCAGATTACGCCAACCATCAATCCATCCCTTCCGTGTCCACCTTCCCATTGACGGTGCCTTCAACTCATAAGCAATTGCAAGTAAAACCACGTCCTCCGGGTTCACTTCCAGATCCTCGCAAAGTTTTATCGTCCCATCAATCAGAATATCATCGCTTTCCGGATCTGGACGTGTTCCAAATTGATTTGCAAGGCCAGCCATATAGAACGTTATGAAGGTCGGAGTAATAACAAAGAAGCATCACTGACCTTTGTATTTGTCAAATATTGCACTGAGCCTCGCACTTCGATCCGCCTCCGCACGTTTGGAACCTCCACCACCACCAAATTGGTTCGGGTCATTGTAATAGTTGTCAATTGCAGAGTCAAGACGCTTGTACTTTTCTAAGAATTTTCGCGCATCCTTTGTTCTGTTGTTTGATGGTATGGTGGATTTTGATTTGGACCAAGGCACCATATGAGGCGGTATGTCCAGACGCCACAAGTAGTTCCCGTGAGGTCGATGGGATGGAAATGCAGGATCACCACGATGTTGTGAATTAAAGATTGAGCATATGCGAACATATAAATATTGTTGGTGAACTCACGATGCGCCGGTCACGTTGCAGAACTGGACAATGTTTGCCTCGAACTGTCTATCTGCGGCGGTTTTAGCTTTCAATGCCTTCGACTTCAAAGGAGAAATACGCCATCAGCATATCAGGAATCAGCACAGATCTTCGAGGTGTCCCAAAAGCACTTTATTCGCCAGTAGTAAGACGCACCATGTTGCTCCGATCTCTTCTCGATATCGTCCTTTCCTGTCCTTTGTCCCGCGCCCAAGCAGCGACTTGAAGCGGAAGCAGAAATGAATGGCGACACAAACAAGAAGTGAGCCTGAAACTAGCGTTGCTAGAGAGCAGCTTGAGAATGAGATGGGAGCCAGAGTCGAAGAAGTCGATGGATGATTGGCCTAGGAGTGGCTTAGGGCATAAGGCGGCATCGTCGGAATCTGTATGTATTCTATACCAAGGATCGACGAGGATCGACGCCACGGTCCGAATCACGCGTCATCCCGATTTTTTTTCTCAGTCATCACCTTCAGTTCGTCGAACAATGCCATGCCACGAAAGCTTCAAATTTACACGGCTCTTCCTTTCTGAATCTTCATTATGCTATCCTTACTTATTACAGTCACTGTCGCGATATCCTTCGTGTGGACGGGGTGAGAAATATTCACTCCGTTTTGTATCTCAAGGACACTCAAACATTCTTCAGATTGTTAATGATGACAGAAAGAACTAGCTAATAATCCTCCTTTAAGAAACGAGTCGTCAGCACCGTGTCGCTAGTTCTTTCTTTCTTTCTTTAATAATACATAGGGTGGAATATAGCCTTTCCCCTTCTTTGCGACCCTCTGCCCACAATTCACCGAACAACATGATTTACCTAAACCTCGCGGTATTCGACAACAAACTTGCAAATGTAAGTGTGCGCTCCACCCCAAAGAAAGATCCAAATTTGGATCCGGGACGAAGTCCAAGTGGATCTCTCTCATATTGAGCTTCCGGGTCGGGCTCGCGTTTGGGTTCGGCGTATCGGGAGAAGTATCGATCGCAGACTGGTGTGCGCATCGCGTGCTGAACAATGAGCTCGACGCCGCGGTTTTTGCAAAGCTCGCTCATCTCCTCGGGTACACTCTCTTTCAATTTTTTAGCGGACAGAGCCATATAGAGAAGGAAACCGTTCAACTCTCCGTCAACAAATAGCTCGATGGGGATTTCCAATGCTTCTGTCAGGACCAGGGTTTGAAGGTGAGGGAGAGCTTCCAGACGCTTTCTCATGACGCTAACGAATCTCGAAGTTGGTGATAGCGCATTGGGAAGAGCTTTATAGCGACTGCCGTCATCGTGGAAGTAGACTGCGAAATACTCCAAGCTTTCCGGGAAGCTGATACGATCCATTATTTTCATATATGAGGAGGACGACGCGAGCAAATCCAGTCTGGTCAACTTTTCGAACTTGCTCAGTATTCTGGAGCACCTATGTGAATTTTCTGCGAGTATCTGCAGTTTCTTCAATCCGGACAGAACTTCTTTCTCTGGAGAGTAATTACGATGTCAACCGAGATCGCCGTCAGCCTAAATTCTTCCCTAGGCTCCAACAACCACTTCAAATCCGTCATATCGTCGTTGAGGATGGCAAGTTCAATCGTCTTGAGGGGCGCAGGTGGAGCCGCCTGCAAATCAACTTCCTCTGTGCATGTCCAGCAACGCAAGGACAGAAATTTGAGACTGCATCTTTGGCAGTTGACGGTAAAGACTGGGCATCTTTGGGCAAAAATCAAGAGTCCTTTCTACCCAGATCGCATTTATATGCTTGATTGATGACTGTTTCAATCTCTATCCCACCCTTATAATGCTTCAACCACAAGTTTTCGAGTTTTGGCAGTAACTCCGCGATGAGCTCGATGTACTTGTCGACACGGAAAGGAGGTTGATCCCAGATGCATTCCATTTGTAGTGGTTGAGATCTGCTTTACGCCAAACATGGTGACGCCAATCCTGCCGTTGTGTATATCCCAATAAAGAATCAGTTCCGTGATCCACCCCGCATAAGGGACTGAGGAGAAATTTGTCCATCTGGTTGAATGGAACGACAGCTCTGCGACACAATCCCCGGCGCGCGAACGGCGTCCAAGATCGATGGACGAGGGATACATTAGTGCGGCAGGCATTTTTCCAGCTCGTTTCCATGGTTGCTACACCGAGTGGCAATTGATCCTGCACCAATCTGCCCGCAACGCGACTTACAATAACCGACGGAAAGGCGTCTGCTGGACGTGAGATCGACTACGCGGCTTCTCGTATACGGTGGGCGCAGAGCTTTTCGTAGCGTCTTTCCCCGCGCTAATCTCCAGAGCCCGCGCGCGATAATCATACTCGGATACATTCTGATAATTCTTGAAAGTCACATCCTCCAGCTTGAAAGCTGGTCTAGGATGATGTCGAAGAACTTGCTGAGTAAGTCCAGAGGGAAATCCTTCGCGTTCTTAAGGTATAGAGAAGCACCGTGAGATGACCGGCACCGCGTGTGTGACTCAGATTAGCACTAGAAAATAAAATGCCCACATGTAAGTACAGTATGTATAATAAAAGCCGGGAACAAAGGCACAAATAAGGCCTCCTGAGTCATTCGGACACAACTGCGCAGATATATTTGTGTATGTTTGTGCACAACCTAAGAAAGGAAACAATAAGTAACTCTTACCTATGTAGTGTTCCCGACAGTAAAGTCTGCATCGCATATCGAGTTACATTGACAAGAAATACTATCGCATGAAAGATGGGAGCATCCTAGTCGCAGGTATAATAACTAGTAGAGAGACCCAGTCCGCTTGACGCCTGTTGTCAAATCACTATACGGCTACAGCGCAACAGCGAAGATTCAAAAGAAAAAACGATGACTTTAGAGCTGGATCGGCAGATAAATTGGATATTATTCTTTTTGCAAAGATCAACCCGCTGCTTGAAAATTCCATCCGAGTCCGTGACCTCCCCTATGAAGGTTGGACTTCATGATGAGAAAGTCCTCCGAATATGCTTGCCGTGTAATCAAGCTCTATGGCTACCATGAACACCGGTGTCTGCAGCCTTGGGAGAGAGAAAGAAACTGATCCTTCGTTTTCTGCAGGAATTGCAACGAAGAGTCTGAATCTAGATGCAAAATATTTAGGCCAGTGAAGAACCCGAAACAATGAACTTCCAGTTACTCTAGAGACGATGGAGAGTGGACACGATGAAGTCCAAGGGACATTTTAGCCGTGACAATTAGACCTAGATGGACGAGCTTGGAAAACTTCTCTTTGTACAGAATAGTCCACTCGGAATATTCGGATATGCATATCCGTAGGCTTTGAGAATTATGAAAAATGTCATCCGATGCTCATTGTTTTGCGACAGTATGGCGAGAAACTCCAAATTCACCATTTCCCAAACCTTAAGCACAAGTCCACAGATTTAGCGTCGAAGTTTGACAAGTAGTCCAGTGGGCAAAACAGCCCCGCAGTCGGTATAGAACCGCTAGTCTTGCATCAGTACAAGTCCTGCAATCGATGCGGGAGCGCAGATGGTATCGTGCACCATGATTGTCAAATAGTGGCTCTCGGCTGGCAGGAGGTGATGTGGAAAAACACAACTATTTGTAATGCTTCCATAAAAGTAATAATTTTCTTGCGCCCCAATTCTTAATGTCTTGGCATGTCCTCTTCCATAAGCTGGAGAAACAGGAAGTGATGCCAAGAATCAGATAACAGCATTATACGTTCAACTTACATTATCGTCTAAGCAACTCAAAGAGAAAAGGGCGAGAAACAAGAGTATATTTCACCAATAGGATTTGCTCTATTTGGATGAGTGGCTGTGCTAGCACGTGTCCCTCTCGGTCCGAGAGTGATGTTCCGCCTAACGCCTCGTATCGTGACGTGAACTGCTTTGTCAGAGACGACCACCTTCTCCTTCTCATCGCAGAAGTCTATCATCAAAGTATCTATATAAATCCCGCATCTTATCTACATTTGAGCTTCAATATGGTATCAAATGCAGCCACGTTGACCAATGGCAAGTTGAGCGCAGTCTCGGCGGACAAGTCCGACAGGGTGCATCTCTCATCAGCAGATGTTATAAGATTAGAGCATGAATACGGCGCACACAAGTGAGTATATTATTTCCCGTGTCTTCGTCTTTGGTCACTTTCTGCATTGGCTCGACCCTCATCGCCTGTTGCATCCATGAGTCTGCAAATAATGCCCTGGCAAAGCGGAGGCAGAAGACACGTCGGTGCACAACTCGATTTTTTTTGCTGTAAGCCCGGCCTAGGCTTGGAATAAGACCTGTTGCTCGTACTTTCGTTTTATTCTTTCGCTCGATTTTGGCTAATCACTTTTCGTCCACAGCTATCACCCTTTGCCAGTGGTCTTCGAGTCTGCGAAAGGAGCCAAGTATGCATGATATAGTCATCAATGGTTTCACTGGTGACTCTGATCATTTTTAATCCTCAACAGAGTCTGGGATCCGGAAGGCAAGGAGTACATTGACATGTTATCTGCGTATTCGTGAGTCCCATGGCCACCCATGTCAGCATATTCCGAGCTTATTTGCTGTTTTCACAGTGCCGTAAACCAGGTATGGAATGCTCGATCTTTTATCAAACTGAATGGCTCGTTGATCATCTTTCGTAGGGTCACTGTCACCCCAAGATCGTGAACACCCTTGTAACTCAGGCACAGAGGCTCACCCTCTCGTCCCGGGCGTTCTACAATAGTGTCTTTGGACAGTTCGCCCAATTCATCACACAGATGTTCGGGTACGATATGGTTTTGCCCATGAACACAGGTGCAGAAGCTGTCGAAACGGCAATTAAATTGGCGAGAAAGTGGGCATACATGAGAAAGGGTGTTCCTGAAGGAAATGCTATCGTCTTCGCAGCTACGAATAATTTCCATGGAAGGACGATCGGAGTAATAAGGTAAGAAAAGCCCTTAAAATGTTGGAAAGCCAGCGGGTTTTGACAACACGCCATAGTATGAGCACCGATCCGGAGAGCCGACGCGGATTTGGACCGTACTTGGAAGGCGTCGGCCCAACTTACTTGGACAATGGCGAGATCAAATACATCCGCTATGGGGAAATTTCGGACCTTGAGCGCGCACTCGAGTTGTACGGCAAGAACGTTGCCGCTTTCCTTGTTGAACCAATTCAAGGGGAGGCAGGGTAAGTCAAATTGACTCATCTATGTCCTGATTCGGCCTCTGATTGTTTCCAGTATTGTTGTCCCTCCGCAGGGCTACCTCGCAAAGTGCCACGAGCTCTGCAAGAAGCACAATGTATTACTGATTTGCGACGAAATCCAAACGGTAAGTACCTGCCTAGTGGGATTGATTTGATTCGATTTAACTTGCTTGCGCAGGGACTCTGTCGGACAGGCAAGATGCTCTGCTCTGAATGGGACAATGTGCGTCCCGACGTTGTGTTGCTAGGGAAGGCATTATCTGGAGGCGGTAAGCACCAAACCCGACTTTACCATCTGTCAGATGACAAACCTGTGTTAACCATGTAGTATATCCTGTGTCTGCCGTTCTCGCCGACAAGGAAATCATGCTCTGCATCCAGCCAGGAGAACACGGAAGCACTTACGGAGGGTGCGTCGGTGTTCCGTCATTTCGGAATCAATACTTATTTCCGTTTTGTTGTAACTTAGGAACCCCCTCGGTTGCGCAGTCGCAATAACGGCTCTCTCCGTTCTACGGGACGAGAACCTTGCGCAGCGTGCTAACGTTCTCGGTGAACAATTCCGCAAGTCCATCCGTGCTTTCAACTCCCCGCTTGTCAAGCAGGTGCGCGGACGTGGACTACTCAATGCTATCGTCATCGACGAGTCGAAGAGCACTCGTAGGCGCACAGCGTGGCAGTTCTGTTTGCTGTTGAAGAGCCGTGGTCTGCTTGCCAAGCCAACCCACGTCAACATGTACGTCTCTTCCCAGTGACTTTACTATGTCTGAGTGTTGGTGCTGATGAACTCTTAGTATTCGCTTTGCTCCCCCACTCGTCATTTCAGAGGAAGATTTGCAAAGAGCAATTGCTATCATCAAGGAATGCCTTGAGGATCTTGATACGGTACGGTACTCTTTAAGAATCAGACCAATGAACCAGGAAAGGCTTATTTTGATTCATTCTCAGCTTGACGAGATTCCAGGCGAAGTCGAGAGTGAGAAAGGTCACGTTGACGACCTGACTCTCTAAGCTTCCGACTTTTTCTGGCAAGACATTTTAGTGAGCGAGTTTGTAACGATTTACGTGTGTTATTCAGGTTGCGTTTATGCGGAGGAAGAAATCTGTTTCTCATCTCATTCGTTAATACTCCATTATCTCCTCTCAGGCATCACATGTAATCTGAGTTTACATGTCTTCTAGCTTGCATCACACATGTATGCATGTATCATTAGCGTTCGATAGCCTCAGCGTTGAACAGAATCCTGTTTGAAGTTGCCGCGAATATATAGCAGCGTTTGCTTTCTGAATCGGCAGAACTTCGTCCGATTACAGTATACCCTGCACCGACAAGGGGTGATGAACCTGACATCCTCGAGTAACCGAAAAACGGTATTATTATTGTACAATCGCATTCTATTTCGTCTTCTACATTGCGCCATCTAACCAACATAACGCACATGGAAATCGAGGTTCCGATAAATGCAGGATAAAATATACAAGCTTCGTTTCAGTTCGTGATTAAATATTTGG
The DNA here is from genome assembly GCA_037892935.1 of Phlebopus portentosus. Classification (NCBI taxonomy): domain Eukaryota; kingdom Fungi; phylum Basidiomycota; class Agaricomycetes; order Boletales; family Boletinellaceae; genus Phlebopus; species Phlebopus portentosus. The sequence goes on from JAYXKI010000009.1 coordinate 1,188,060, forward strand.
TGGGTATACCAGACTTGTTGATACATAAGAAACAGGACGTTACCCTTTGATTCGTGAGTGAGAAGGGAAAGGCCAAAGGAAGTAGTAAAAAAAATAGAGTGAAAGCAGTCGGAAAGCAGTTGAACCGTTGACTGGTGTGCAAGCTCAGGATGCCGAATTAAGATACTCATGCTGACAGATTTCAGTTCCGATCCTTGGCGAACTTCAGATACTGTCCTTTCTGAACAGGTCCTCCGTTCGTTTGTACGAATGCTTGGGTGACGAACTGGGTGTCATCCTCGCCTGTAACATTGAACGCAGCGGCCTCGAATTCGTTGGTTGTGAAGGCGGAAGTGAGTGAGGTAGCTGAAGCATACCACCAGAGTGTGGTCACTCCGACAGGGAATGTGTACGTCGCTTGCATTCCGCGGAACTCGATCGTTGCCTGGACGTTCTGTGGATTCCATTGACCGTTGGTGTTGTCAGCCCTAGTATACACCGCGGAAGTAACATTTTCAGTATCGGATAAACCATCAAGATAAGATTGATCGAAAAGCAAGGCAGGGAGACGCACCAGTTGAGCACGACAAGAGAGTAGCGATTCCAGTCGCTTGGATTAACACGTCCTGTCACGTACGCCCCAACAATTAAAGCCCAGCTCATAGATCCGCCCACAGAGACTCCGATTCGCTTTCCCCACGGCCCGCCAACGTCTCGAGGAAGAATACCCTTGGAGAGTTGTGACATTGAGTAGACTTAAACATACATAGAACGCCCAAACAGATGAGCAGGTCTAGATATGAGCGAGGAAAAGCGTAGAGAAGACCAGCAAGTAACTCACACTCTTGGTTCGGACTCCACGAGCCATCGCTGTTGATCTGTATGATACCCCTGCAACCGCCACCGCAACTGTTTGTTCCCGAAAGAATCGGTTGACCATTGCCGTTGAGAGCGATGTTCCACATCAATCCCGAATGAGAGTTGTGGGTGATAGCACCGATGAAGCTGCGACAGGCATACGAGCTCAGTTTACTGAAGAAATCTGATCGGCTCGAACTTGACTTACATGTTGTCCATGTACCACTGTAAGTCCAAATAGTCAGGTCTTTGATTTCTGCCGAGACGAATGCAGGGCTCACATACCTTGATGTCACTCCACCAATCAGATCCAATCGTCCCAGAGCACTCAGTGAAGTAGATTTCCTTCGATGGGAACTGCTGATGGAATGAGTCCTGTTGTGAGACACTACCAGCATAGCAGTGGAAGGCCACCCCAGCGAAAGCATCACCAGCTTGTTGCATCTGTGCGAATGATGCGAATGTTAAGGACATTCATGAAACGAATTGAGGAATCACGTACAAGTTGCACAGGATATGCAGCAGCGTCATCCCAATTATGCTCGTAGCCAATGATCTTGACGCTCGAGAAGCCATTATTATTTAGTAGCGTACGTAGTGCGGTGCCGATCTGGGCCATCTGGGAGACAGAGATGAGCGCGGTTGGATACGTCGGATTGCTGTTCTGTGGCTCATTCTAAATCGTAACCAAATAGCGATATAAAAGATATCAGATATACGGTTCAATGATTCAATCAAACCGTGAGAATCACCTGAATTGAAATGGCGTACGGGGTGATGCCCTTGCCAGCGAATCCTTGTACACATTTGAACAAGTAGTTTGCATCTTATCATCAGCATCAGAAATCATCTCTCTCCATCTGACCAAAGAGGTGCAGCACATACAGATGCCAACATATTGATCTAGCAGACTACCGCCATTCATAGTCCCCGAACTCTTCATCCATCCCGGCTGATACGTCATAGTCGAGTCACACGTCAATACGGGATGAGTGAGTACTCACGGGTGACCAGGGGAGGATGTGCACCCTGACGAGGTTATTGACAGATAGAATGTCCTGGATAGTGGAGAAGAGATATGAAGGAGCGTTGTTGATATTGAAATTATTGAAAGATGTGTCTCCTGTCGTGTCGTCGAAACTATACACTTCGGGATGAGTCAGCCCAGCGGCCACAGTTGCGAAGTAAAATGGTCCTACAGTTCGCTGAGAAATCGCTGGCTCCAAGAGGAATACGGAGATAACTCAAACCGCCAGCATTGGCTCCATCAGTGGCTGTACAGTCATATCAATAGGGGTGCCACCACGGAGATAATACTGGACTTACGGGAGAAAACATATCCCAGGAGACTCCAGTAATTATTCCAATTTTGCGTCTAAGTTAAGGGCCGCTTCAGGACTGAACTATGAATGCCTAGAGAACAACATTACCTTCAAATTGCTGAGCAGCTGAGCAGACGAATCCGCTACGTAATCGAGGTATGATGTTTAACTTCAGCCACGAAGTGATTATAACTTACTGAGGGAACCACCAACACCCCAAATGGACTGGAACGTTGATGTATCATCGACAACAATATCTGCACTTCCAGTAGCACCGGGCGAGACGAAGTTGATGGGATTAGGCCCGAGATTCTTGTACGTTAACAGGCTTGACCTATTCCATGTCGTAGTCCACTAAATAAGAGAGATAGTTAGCATTCGGAACCCACCGGCATATGCCATGATTCTCAGGGTGAGTGCGATGACTCACCACGTCCCATATCTGTTGGGTCGCGACGGAGCGAACAGCGGACAATGCAACGAGAAGGCGGAAGCGGATACGCATCCCAAAACTCAAACGCAACGAGGGTAGAGGACTTCGCCTGGGTAGAGGGGACTGAGGCTACTCATTTTATGTTAGCGCAGTTCTCCAAGAAGACCAGACAAATTCAAAAATATGACGAAAAAGGTACACCGGGCCAGCCCCATGGCCCGAGAGAAGTGGATGTGGAAATAAACAATGCGCCAGCGTTAAAAGCAACAGGGGCAGGTATTGGTCCGAGGAATAGAAAAGGTAACTGGAAGAAATGGAAACTGGAGTGGGAGCAGATTGCCACGTTAACGCACCGTTTGATTCCGTCCGGGGGTGATACGCTGTCGCCGCACGGAGACGATGCGACCAGCTAGCTGCGCAGTATAAATGCAACGCGTGATAGAAGGATGATATCAGAGTAGTCAAGCCCTCACCCCAGACTATAAACGTATCCATGGTTGTCAGCCCCTCGGAAGGGAAAACATTTCAGTCTCGTCTGGTCATGAAAGAAGCCAGGCCCGATCATTATCTACATCGGGAGATCGCCTCTGAACGTAAGCCAATGCCAACAAACCAGCACAACATATGATCAAGTCAGACATCAGAACCGGTAACCATCAGCCGAAGACAAATAACGCCGAGAAGACAGAAACTTTACAAAAATCCGAATGGTGGAGGTAAACGAGGTTTAAGAATTGAGTGCTATTGAGTGCACATCTTATTAGAAGGGTCACTTCTACCCTCAAACGAGGGGTCGCGTGCAACTTATAATAGAGTCCCACTCGGAAGACAACATTAGCATTTAGGGGTGACGACGAAAAGAGGAGGAAAGAAGCGTAGAGCACGTGCGCCACAAACTGAACTAAACAAATAAACGTGAGAAAAATTCACCTCCTTTTAAATATCCCCGACGAGCGAACAGAATGCCCACGTCATACACGGCACCGGAGGACTCCAGAGCGGAAGGTAAGTGGGTATGAGCTGCAGCCGTTACGAAGCCACTTTAAGCAGCCAGAGCACTTCGTGATAGGTGAGCTTCCGGAGGCCTCAAACTTGCGAACTGAAGCCTCTTGGGCTAAATCTCACTTGTCGAGTCCCGTAATTTGTTTGCATCGATGCCGACGCAACGTCCTTCTAGCGTTATCTGGTTTAGACCCTGTGCTACTCCTCCTACACCCTCTCAAATCGCTTGAGCTTGTATGTCCATTTTGGTCCACGAGAGATTTCGACCAAATCGTTGGCACAAAAAGAATGCCTCTGGTGTGCCTGCCAGCTGGGCCTCCATCATGGTCTTTTCAGGAATTATCTGGCCTTCTGGACAAGACTTTGTCTTATCCGAGGAAAGGCTGGACTGGTAAACGATAGGAGCAGTCATGGTCGTTGTTAATGAAAAGCAAGTGCGCAGTACTATGCCTCGACAGAAGCTAAAATAAGATCGTGAGTATTTCTTCGCTACTTATGGTTCAGGCGAAGCTAGCGTGCCCAAATCCCCGTAACCGGACATCCCTGAGCTTCAGCTGCCATCTTCATCACCTCTTCATGGCCATCTGCATGGAATCAGGAAGCTCATGAACCAGCGAAATCGAAGTATCCAATGGAGCTTTACCTTGTTCCAGACTGATAGGGCCCTGACGAAGATACGCATCAGTCTCGACACCGTCAGGTCTGGCCTCCGTTCACTCATGCATTCTTCTAAACGACACCCTCGCTCTTGTATTTTGGGCTCGGAATGTACTTTTCATCGAGGTATCCAATCTTGACCAGAATTTTCTGCCAAATCCGGCTGATACCTTTCGGCTCAGGCCTGTACCATGACGCCTTGTCAAATCTTCCGACGAATCTCAAGTCAACGGATCTTATTCAAATATCAGCGTGGTACGTACATCGCAAGATGGAATCGTTGCATCTTTTTCCTTGAACTTCTCTGCTGGAATTTTACGAGGGATAAATTCCTTACGCTTGAAAGGCGGAAGCTCGAATAGCGGGCTCTGATTGCGAAGCAGGACATGAAAATTCTAGTGATGGTTACCATTACTGGCGATGGTGCTGGCAGCCTAATGAAAATCATTAAAATACCAAACTGAATTTGACGCGTAGGGCACGGACATGAAGGCCGTCCTTACGCGGGGTTCCATCAAGCACAGAGAAACTTGCGCATAAGCTTGCGCACTCCGAACCATTCCGTGACCAGGCTTGGCATATAATCCAAAGTGTATTGGCCAACCTTATGATTCGATATTGCAGGTACCATTGCAGTCTCTTCATAATTCTATGCAACAAGCGATGAAAAAAGTAAGTAGATATCCTGAAGCTAGATACTCGCTTGACACGTCCATTCAATCAGATCTTGCAGTGTCTCTGGAATATATCGAAGATTCATCCGGCGTCCGATTTCCTTCCACAGGACGAAGTATGCCTATGTGTACTTTGGTGACTGATTCTAGCGCGAAGGGTGACCCGGGATACCTCTAGAATCGATCGGAAGAAATTCCCTCCAGCCATATATTTTGCCCAACGCTGCACAGTGTCAGATTAGCATTGGAATTACGGGTGCAGACAAGCTTACAGCAGGCTCCAATACAAAAAGTGACATGGTGTAGATGTAGTCGTCATTTTCTGACGAGGCTACCATCAGTACAAAGGAATTGGTTTGATAACTGACGATGTTAGGCCAACGGTCTCGTAAAGTCCATGAGCGGGCAACTTGTCCATGTTGAAGTGAGGACTCCTGTCTACTTTCAGAGTTCGGGGGTGGTCAGATTTCCAACTCTAAGCCTGATTAGATTTGGAATGATGAACATCTGCAAAACGTCTGGAAACATTCTCAGGACCCGATAGCTGCTCAGACTGCAGCAGGATCTCGGATATAGTAGGCTGCAATACGTGTTAGATAAACTCTGGAATTACGTAGATCAGAAACGCCATACAATCGCATACGTTTTGAAGAGAGCGATAAAGAGGGAGAAACGCATGAGTCCTGGCATCTCAAGTTGAGCAACACGTAGCACAATCTCTTGAGCTTCTTCCGGTGTAAGCTTGACATCCGGTCTACCGGCCACGAGTCGATCCTTCTTGTCTGATGCATTGATGTTTACTGGGGGGCCATCTCCAAATTTTCTTCTCAGAGTACGAACACGCTGCAAGCGCAACAACAGCGCAACAACCTGACGAGAGCGAAATAGATCACGGTACCAAGAGATATAGCTACCACAAGACCGCCCAGGAACTCAGATCTCTCACGAAGTCGAGCTGGCAGAGATTTAATCTGAGCTGCATGAGAAAGTTGCGCGATCCTGTAAGTTAGACTCTATACTCCTCGTCGCAAAGAGAAGCAAAAGGATTGGAACGTCTTTTGGAGGCATTGCATGAATATATGTGTACCTGGATCTCCGCTTGAAGTCGTGACAGGCGAATGGCGGGTTTGTCTATTCATAAATAAATGTAGTGCAGGCGTGGAAAACTGAATGGAGCATTGCCTAGAACGGCTTTCAGGATCTGATGCCCTGGAGGCGTTCATCCATGATGACAAGCTTAAGCCCAGAGAATGTTACGGAGATTGTACGATTCCACGACTTTAAGTTCAACGATGAAGAGGCGGCAGCCCTTGCATTCACCAGAGGGCTCGATGGCTGTCTAAAGTGAGTATAGTGACCGTGAAGATGCGTGACCTGATGTCCTGTATCAAAGATCGTATCACGGATTAGAGGTTAACAACACCGATAATGGCAACGGCGTGTGGATCCAAGGTAAGTAAGTGATCAAAGAGTACGTAATATCTATCACATCTCTCGTCTGGTTCATGTGTATAGAGTGGCTTTCTCTCGCCCACCATACCGCATTTCAAAATAGTCCGGGATATCCTTCTTTTGTCGCTCGAGTCGCCTCGTTTGCTAGCACCCAGAAGCTTGAGATCTTGCATGTTCAGCTTCGGCCATATCCAGCAGAACCCGCCTTTACTGCACCCTTGACCGAAATGACCGTCGCAACGCTCAAATCGTCGTCGACGAGCGAAGCGTTCGAGGCCGTCCTGAAGGAAGCGCAGACGCAGTTGCCCAGCTTGTCTTACGGATTTGTCATGGAGGATTCTAGTCGCAGACAGTATCTCATCGTAAACGGATGGCAAACAATTCAGGTATGTACCTGCAGAATCGTTCGCCAGCCTATCCCTTACATACCTAATCCAGGCATTTGAGCGAGCCAAACTCGACATACCAATCCTCAAGAAACTCGACGAGATCGCTGAAAACAGCACCAAACTATATAAACTAACAATATGAAGGTGGACCGGCTTGGAACGCGAAGAAGTCTTTAGGAAACAATGCGATATATCTCCTGCCATATGTTCGCTAAACCAAACAAATTTACTCTAGCACCTCTTCACTCTTTCGCCGATCTGACGGGCCCTTTGTCCGGCCACATGTATTCGTGTCCTGAATTGATCAGTAACATTTTCAGACCAGACATAGTCATCTGTGAAATTGATCAATGATCAGCGTTTCTCAAAATCGTGAAGAAAGGACGAACAATTAAATTGTACGGGAAACTGAGATTGTATGACACGATACTCTCAAGATACTGGATCTGCTCTTTAGAGTGAAATCTTGAGTGCATCAATGTTCGCCATGAGGTGCTCGACTTTACGTCCGCCGATAATCGGGAATGTGTATGGCGTCTTCTGCATTACATACGCGATTGCGACGGCAGCGATGTGTTCCGTTCCTATCTCTTTCGCGACCTTCTCCAGTGCAGCACTCATCTTCTTCTGGTTCTCATCACGTTTCCAGCTCGTGTCCATTCCTGGCCTGCCTTTCTCACCCGTAGCCTCACGACGTGCCTCCTCCGCGTCAGTTCGCAGATGTACAGATGCGAGGACGTTCCAAGGAGCGAGCGCGAGACCGTGGGCGCGCGCCATAGGAATGATCTCGCGCTCGAAACTACGGTCCAGTATGTTCCACGGGCCCTGGTAGATTGAGAATGGCGTCTTCCCGTTAGCCTTCGCATACATGTTTACTGTTGCAACTACCCTGCGTCAGATATGCGCGTGCCTGTGCTAAGTACCGGGGCGGCCTGAGGGATTTTGTTATATGGTCAAAGCAGGCAGACTGGTGTTACGATCACACGGCCGCTACTTACAGCCAACCGAACCTGTGATCACATATACAAGTACTACTTACAGGCAATCGGTGTGTTACGTGTTAACGATGATTGAGATACAGAGTTAGTGTCAAGCCGACAGGACCGATGAATTCCATCAAAGTCGATAGTCACTATGTTGGCAAGTCCTTTTGTTTTCAATAGGGAGAGATTCGATGCAGTGTAGGAATTTAATAAAAGAGGTAACGGGCAGTCTCGATTGATCAACGACGGCTACGCTCATATCCGCATCTGACACGATCTGTCTGATACTGAGGCATGCGACATGCGACATGCGACATGCGACTTGCTATCAAAATGGACGGAAGGCGCATTGCCTCAGTGTTTGCAGATACCAGCCTTATGGTCTAGGGCAAGAAGAGCAAGAAAGATGAAGTCAATCTATGGTGAACGACACATATGGTAAGAAGTCGTTGAGTCAGGGTGAAGATCGGCGCGCTAGAGTCGATCCGAATGATCTGAATGAGCCGGCGCAGATCCGATTTGATTCGTTGGCAACCTGCGTTCACCGGGCACAGTCAAATCTGCGTTTCCTTGATGTTTTCTCTTTTATCTCTCAGTGAAACTCTTTTATGTCGGATATCTGCTTTCCTCTATAACGACAAAAGGACGCTATGCTCACTGTGCCTCGTCAACAAATCGATGAATAGCGTAGCTTCTCGTGTCCTCTATGCGAAGATCTCCGTATCATCGCGGTCCGATGTCGACATTCTGCGAGATTTGTGCAATGGCGAAGCTGTACGTCTGTACAGGTGGTCAATTCGTGGTGCACTGAAGACGTATTTGGTCTGACACAATTTTTCTATCCTCCTGATGGTAAGGGAGCTAGTCCTCAATGTGCCCTTATTTCGTCCTGCTTGCCACAATACACGGACTATGTTGAAGAATTTGAAGTGATAGGTTAGTTTGCAGCTCTTCACATAGTATGCTTACTACTCTATTCACATTTATATATAGCTCTGATATTTCCCGGGACAAACCAGGGAGATATTCTACGATCCTTAGACCTGGTTCTGACCAAATATGCGAACCTTCGCTCCTTCGTGTGGCAGCCCTCATTATGCGATACAGAGCTCATAATAGGCGTTGCACGCCTTCTCCCGCGATTGTCTGGATTAAAAGACTTATCGATCAGAGTTCCGTTTTCTCTACCTCCGATCCCGAAACTCTCGTCTCCTGTTCAAGCTGAACAGAACCTTGGTGTTATCACTGAGGAGGATGAGGAGGAGAATCAAGAGGACGCACATGAAAATTCTGCGGTTGCGCCACTTTCAGGCGAGAATGAAGTGTATGCTGACTCCAATGAAGAGGTTTCAACTCCGTGCGAGTATAAACCACTCGAAGTTCGTGTTGAGTTTCTCGCTGCGTCTTTACTCATGAGTAACGGTGTTTCCAGGATGGTCCGAATGATCCATCACCAACAAAGTCTTCTCTGCCATACTACATCCCACCCAAGGAAATGCGACGCCTTCGAACCCTGGTCTTAACAAGTCCAACAAATGATGTCCTAATGAACCTTCCAGAGACTCTGAATGCTCTGGAGCGTCCAATCCGTTCCCTTCGTTTTGAGGTATGTAACAGAAGAATCTTTGGAATTCGCTGAGCACTCAGCCTTCTGTTCATCCCCAAGGGAAACTGTGGTCCAGTTACACCTGGTACTTTAACTTCACTTGTTCCTGTCTTGCAAGGAGCCGAATACTTCGGCCTGGGACTGACTTACTCGATCAAGTACGAGGAACTGATTCCTTTCCTCGATCGGCTTCCTAAGCTGCGCAAGCTAGAGATATTTCATTATCATGTACGTTTTTGACGACTGGTATTTCTTTGGATCTGTTTGATGCTAACGTCCTGGCGGTGGTAAAGCAACTCTATACGCGGGTATCACCTTTTGCTCGTCTCCAATCATTGACACACCTGAAAGTCAGGCATGCTCATACAAACTCGCGCATACAAGCCGTGAAAATGTGCGTCTGGGTACGAAGGCTTATCTCAGCATCTTGTCTCGAGGAATTGGAGGTAGTCTGCGCAAATTCAGGTTTGCAGCAATGTCCATCTCGTGGACCTGGACATGGGATCAGATATGATGGTCTCATTGAACATCTCTCTGCTCGTCATAGGGAGACGCTTCGAGTTCTGAGGATGCCTGGATCATATCTCAGTAAACGGTCGATCAGCAAGTTGCTAGGAAAGGACAGGAAGGGATGTGACATGCTTGAAGAACTGGAAGTGTGCGTCAGGAGGCGAGTTTTCGTGTGTCAACTTTACTTCGTCAAATACAGAATGGGATGCTTTCTCACTTGTCTTTGAAGGAATCCTTAGGAGATTTGCTCAGTTCTGCATCCCGAATGCGCTTGATTCGTTTGAACGTCATCAATCTGAAACGAGACACCGCGTTGCGAATGGATGAAAGCATCCTGAGGGGAGGTGGGACCCATCTGCGCAGTGTAATTGTGAATGGACGAGGATACGGGGTATGTGGGCATCAGATTATTTACATCGGCATAGTTCCCTTACAAACTTGGGAATGCATAGGGAGAGTGGACGGCCGACCTGGGCTATGATGATCCGATTCAACCAAAGTTGAAAGCTGTATTCCGGATTTCTGAGATCGTCTAAGGAAAAATGTCATAGGAATTGGTACAATCAAAACATTGTTGTATTGTACATCCGTATATGCACGCAACTTCGCCGGATAGCTTGCAAGCCGGAACTCTTTCAGATGGAATATCAGCCGAGGGAATCGGCGGCCGTTTGGAGAGGTATAACGTTCGTATGTCTTCAAGGGGCGCAGGATTCAAGCTCCTGAAGTAGTCAAGCTGACGGCTTCACCAGAGGGATTCGTGGATTTCTTTTGTTGTTCGTCGAGCCGTAGCCTGTGATGTAAACGGTAAGACTATCAGCGAATGCCTTAAGGCAAGGAGCAGGAAATGCGAAGAACCGACCTATTGCGCGCATTGAGCACCCGCATCGTGCGCTCTCTTTCTGGCGGGACCATCTTGTCCCAGTTCGTGATCCGCGACAAAGTCTACGAAGTCAACCGTTAGTATCATTTGAAATCAACACCAGGCAGCATGTTATTTCAGTACTTACACCGTCACTGTTCACTACCATCGGACCGAGCTTATCGAACTTGAGCGTGTTGATTTGTTCTTGACTGAGATCGAGCTTTTCAGCGTCATCGCCTTCCGAGGGTGGCGGTAGGGCGAGAGGTGCACCATTTTCGACTTCTTGTTCCGTCTGTGGGTCTTGCTGCGAAGAAGACATACTGTATTTCGTCGCGTTTAGCAAGATTGTGACCGAGCTGAGCTACTGTAAGGAGAACATGCAAAGTTGCTTCCGCCCCTTACAAGACTCGTAAGTAAGTAAGAAAGAGAAATCTCTGGAAAGATCGACGAGTGGCGATCGTCCGGAGATAGATATGGATATCCATATCAGGGTGCTTAGGGTTATAGAACTGACTGTGGTCTCGCGACTTTGTGCGGAACGTCATCGACGTTCTCTTCTACTGCCCTCACTGGTATCTGCGCCAAGTTGGAAGTGAATCACTGAAATGCTGAGCTTCACATCCATGCGTGCTAGCCTGCCCGCTTTGATGGCGATAAGGGACAGAAGGAATGCACAATGTTCAGTGAATCTTTAGAACTGAAGAGTAACTGTTTGCCTACCGGATTCTTGTGATATGCCTTTTCACCGCGACAGTTGCAGCAAGGGTATGTTTGTCTTAACCTTAGGCTATAATTCGGCGCAATAGTGTACCGACGAGCGAGCTCTGCTGATGTCTTTCATCGCTAGCCTTACAGGTGTATTAACCCCTTTGTTGACCCCTATTTGGCCCGGTTCGTTCGGTTTCCCAAAGCTGTTTCCCACGCTCATCAGGGCCTCAAACGACGCGGCGCCGAACATCCAGCAAGCTTGCACTTTACGCTCTGTCCACCACCACTGCCCGTAAGTCACTCTCACAAAGTCACGCTCATTCGACGTGTCGTTGCTCACTCGACGCGTGCTGCCCTTTTCAGATCCTCTTTTCATCAAGCGGACGTGCTGAACGAAGACAGGTGCTTCAGAAAACGAGTTGTTTAGTCACACAGGTGCTTTTGCTTAGGTGAGTATCACTAAGTGGCGGCAATCACCATTAGGCCCTCGCAGTGAAGACTAT